>JAFIRS010000620.1:0-617693 GCA_018342105.1 Gonioctena quinquepunctata | reverse complement strand
TCTCGGAAAAAATGTGCACATCTTTGGATTTCATCTTCATCAAAACAAACATTCAAATCATAGACTGTAGCATGGAGGACATCTTGACTCAAACATTCAAGTAGGAGTTCAATCTCTCGATGGCTGTATTGATTCCGGCTTCCGCCCAACATTGACTCAGTAATGCACCCACATTTAAAACTAAAACAGAAAAAATTGTTAATATATTCCTTTTGATTTTCCCAAAAAATTTTTCTTACACCCAGAAAAGTTGATGCTCCAAATATAGTCCCTTCTACACTGAATGTTTTTTTTTTAATGGAGAAATATCTATATTCAACATAAAATCACTATACCCTAACTATTAACATAAAAAACAATATTATCTTTTTAATGGTTAAAATTCTCTAGAGGACGGGGTTCTCAAACTCCTGCTACTTGTGGACTTTTGAACCCAAATATGTTTTGTATTTTGAAATCTGAGCATTTATCAACTGACATCGCCCACGTGAATTCACCCGAAATACTTTTTGACAACCATGATTTGAAAAAAGTATCATTATCATCACGTAATGTCATTAGAATGGATCCCCCCATATCGGGTTTACAAATCGCCCAACCAAGTATGTTGAAAGCTTTACCGAGGGGTTGTGATTTTGGTCTTTGTTCAAAGCCCCCCCCTCTTTTCAATTATTAAAGGGAATTGATTCCCCAAATCTACAACTTTTGGAAGAAAGACATAGTAAGACTGTATGAAAAAAAAGATTATTTCACCTTAAAAAAAATACACTCACTGAATTGAAACTTCTCTTACTCTGTATTCACTCTGATGTTTATCTAACATCTGATTTCTCATCAACGACTCCACACATTTTAAAAAGGGCATCCCCTCCTTTCCGGTAGATGGGACTGTGAAGGTCATTGCACTTGACATCAACACCTCATCCTACTCGCAAATTCCTCTTAAAACTCTCTCACCCCGGATGAATGCCCTCCTCCTTGGAGGGGCAAGGTTCATGAAGGTCATGACTACACAAAAATATGGTATGCCTACACCACAACATTAGTCAAAGGGCAAACAAACATCGAGGGTCAAATCTTTTTTGGTTTTCCAAACAAATCCAACATTTAAAACTCAAAGGGCAAATCTCAAAGTCAAAACCAAAGTTATGAATCTCAAGGTCATATTCAAGGTCAAACAAGTCAATCTCAAAGTCGGAAACCCCAAAATCAAAACTCAATGACAAATCTCAAGTCAAATCTCAAGGTCAAAAAACACACACCTGCACACCTGCAACTATTCAAGGTCCCCGTGACGTCATAGGGGGTGGGGAGACCCAGAACCAACTTTAAAACTCCCACTTACATCATTTGAAGGTCTCTAGCCCCCCTTATTACCTCTGTATTTTTTTTTTTTCAAAATTGGTTCATTCGTTATCGAGGAAATCGATGTTAAACGTTTTATTTAAGAAAAAACTGAAAATTCGCTGACGTTTCTTTTATTGAGGAAATCAACAACAAACAATATCAATGGGAACACAATTAACGGATACACTGCCCAAAATGACCTCCACCTAGTTCCATACAATAATACAGTCGACTTTCAAAACCTTTCCTTACATTATTCAAGATGTCCGGGGTCAGCAATCGGCATTCCCGAACAATTCTCTGCGCAGCTTTTCTAGATTTGTAGGCTTAGTAGCGTAAACTTTCGACTTCAGGTGTCCCCACAGAAAGAAATCCAACGGTGTGAGATCAGGCGATCTAGCTGGCCACTCCACTGGACCCCTTCAGCCGATCCAACGCATTGGAAAACGTTCCTCCAAAAACTGTCTCACACGAACATCCTGCTGGAACGTTATTTCGTTTTCTAGTAAATTGTCCTCATTTTCTAAAATTTGCGTAATCATAGGTTCTACACATTCTTGTAGTAGATTTAAGTATGTGTCTCCATTGAGATTACCTTCAAGGAAGAATAGTCCGACAATATGATTACCAAGAATTCCGGCCCAAACATTCAATTTTTGTGGAGTTTGTGAATGTATTTCCATCACCAAATGAGGATTCACACGCTCCAGTAACGACAATTATGTCTATTTATTTCACCAGTCAACATGAAAGTACACTCGTCTGAAAAACATGTATTGTTTAGTAGGTTTGGGTTATTGGTCAATTTCTCGCTGAACCCCTCACAAAACTGAAGTCGACGATCAGGATCATCTTCTTTAATTCGTGAACTAGCCTTATTTTGAAAGGATGGAATTTGTGGGCTTTCAAAATCAGAAAAACACTAGTAGCTGATACACCAGACGCTCTAGCTTCTTGTCTGATAAATTGTCGATTATCCATTGTGTACATGTCCTAAAACTGTAACTTCAACTGCTTCATTTCCGACAAAACGGAATACTTCATGTTTTCTGTTGCGAACAGAACCTAAAGTTGTAAATTTATCCATTAACTGTTTAACGTATTGATGGCTCACGTTGTGGTCTGGATGATTCGTGTTATAAATTCTTGCAGCAGCTTTAGCACATTCATTATTTCGATTGTAGGTTGCAACAATTTCTATTCCTTGATTTGTTGAAAATATAAACAGGATGTTCATAAAATCAGATGTGGAATCATCTGCGACTGAAAGATAAACTTTAGTCACTATCTTCCATCGTCAAGATAACCTCTTGTGGGGTATTCATGTCGAAAAGGGAAACATTCTCAATTGAATATTGATAGAAAGATTTTTCTGTGAATTGAAAAATCCACGATTAAAATGAAGTTATTTTTTGTGAATGTCTAACAGAAAACAACTACTTCCCCGGCTAAAGCCACGCTGGACATTGAACTACATCTGATAGATATTCTGAAAAGACCCTAACTCAAAAGAAAAAATCTGTAATTGAAAATTTGCATTTTCATTCAGATAGTTATTTGATTTTCTATTCCAGTCTTAATTAAGAACTCATAAAGATGAATGAGGCAAAGAAAAATGTTTTCCAAAGAGAGTACTCACCAGAAATCATTCGTAACATTGACGCAGGAGAGACATCGCATTCACTAGGTCTTCAATACATTTTTGTCGACGAAAATCTATTTCACGCTTCCACGATCATCAGGAAGACCGGAAGAAATGGGAAACACATTTTCAAGAAGCAATCTCACTTTGCAAAGATGGAAAAAGTTAGAATCATTTCTTTTGGAGAGACACTTTGAAATTAGTGTTTTCTGACATTAAAACCTGTCATGGGGTATGATAGATTGATTTGTTGAAAATATAAACAGGATGTTCATAAAATCAGATGTGGAATCATCTGCGACTGAAAGATAAACTTAGTCACTATCTTCCATCGTCAAGATAACCTCTTGTGGGGTATTCATGTCGAAAAGGGAAACATTCTCAATTGAATATTGATAGAAAGATTTTTCTGTGAATTATAAAATTTTAGTCAATATCTTACCATCGTTAAGAGAACCTCTAACAGGGTATTCATGTGACAACGGCTAAAGCCACGCTGGACATTGAACTACATCTGATAGATATTCTGAAAAGACCCTATCTCAAAAGAAAAAATCTGTAATTGAAAATTTGCATTTTCATTCAGATAGTTATTTGATTTTCTATTCCAGTCTTAATTAAGAACTCATAAAGATGAATGAGGCAAAGAAAAATGTTTTCCAAAAGAGAGTACTCATCAGAAATCATTCGTAACATTGACGCAGGAGAGACATCGCATTCACTAGGTCTTCAATACATTTTTGTCGACGAAAATCTATTTCACGCTTCATTTTAATCATGGATTTTTCAATTCACAGAAAAATCTTTCTATCAATATTCAATTGAGAATGTTTCCCTTTTCGACTTATATTCCTTCTTCAGTAGAAAAAACCATGTTGAAACACAGTAAACAAAACAAATGTGAATAAATAATAATTCGTGACGAAACGACAGTGGCCAATTATCTACTTTTTGTTCTGCGATAAGTAGCTCCAACAAAAACTACCATTGCAGGAATAACTCTCTCACTCACAAAGTGATTTCAAAGACTGTTTCAGTTTTTCCACGTTTACATGTTTTTGGGTACATTCTACAAATCTAGATGAACTGCGACAGAAACTTGTTCGGGAATGCCGATTGCTGACCCCTGAATAATGTAAGGAAAGGTTCCGAAAGTCTACTGTATTATTGTATGGAACTTGGTGGAGGTCATTTTGGGCAATGTATCTATTAATTGTGTTCCCAGTGATATTGTTTGTTTTTGATTTCCTCAATAAAGGAAACGACAGCAAATTTTCAGTTTTTTCTTAAATAAAACATCGAATTTCTCGATAACGAATGAACCAATTTTGAAAAAAATTACAGAGCTAATAAAGGGGCTGGAGACCTTTCAAATGATGTATCACTCGACCCCCCATATCATCGAAAAAAATATGGGGGATAGCTGCTGACCGCACGGGGGTGAAGTTTCGGGTATGAATTTCATATCAAAATTGGACCCCCTAAAAACACAAATTGACGTGTTCTGTGAAAGTTTTTATCACACGTCCGTTTCTGACTTACAGGAGGGTCAAGTTTTCGTTGGAACGTCCTGTATATGTCTTAAAACACAGACATCTAATTAATTCGTAACCTTCATATTCACCATTAGGAAAGGAGGAAGTGTTAGAAGAATTCAAGGACCAGTTAAATCTTGTTATGTATGTAAATCCTACGTTTCAAATATAATTTGTTAATGCACAATTGAACAAATTGTGCAATTTGTGTTTTATGTTAAATTAAACTTTATAGGGAATAATAAATAAAAATGTTGGTTCCTAGAAATCTCGTATTATTGACAAGTACATTATTTAGTGGTTGTAAAGAAAATAGATAAGATGGCAATGTGTAGATCATATATGTTTACCATCCCAACTGTCAAAAAATGTCCACTTAAATATCGCCTCTCCTCGAAAAAAATTTTTTTTCTGGTTGCCATGGTAACGAGTCAAAATAAAGGTATCTTATTGGTTTTAAAATAGAAGTGTGAAATTTTCCGTTGTAATACCACAATAGAGTGAGAATAAAGTGAAAATAATTCGACAGATTTTCGAAAACTTGTTGCCAGGCAATAGACACGAGAGCCTGACGGGCTCGAGTGGCTATTGCCAAATGGCAACAAGTTTGAGAATGAAATCTGGAGAATTATTTTCTACTTTATCGAACTCTCGTGTGGTATTCTATAGATTATTTTTTGATGTACGATCATAAATACATTTCCTCGCACAATGATACAAGGTACTGAACCGCTTTTGATTCATTTCTCACTTTTCATGCGAGTTGATGACAGATGTCAAATTAAAATATACGTTGTCAGACAATAAAAACAAAACACCCTCAAATTATTCCCGCGGTAATTTTCTAGGTAGATTATTCTCACTATAATAATGTTTTGATTGGCCAATACGTACATGAATGATTCGAATTGAAAGTTTCCATTGGTTTCTAGAAATGTCAAACAATAATCAGTAGCTAGGAGAAAATATTTTATACTTTTGGGTTCGTTTTAAAAAATGTATATTTAAAAGTATTTTTTATTTAAATTATTTTAGACGTGTCTAAAATGATCATTTTAATACATCATCAAATTTCTCTAAATATGTTCAAGGAACTATGAATAAAATCTTAATTCTGATAGAAAATTCGTTATCAGTAACCTTACTTATCACCCACTTATCCTAATTATCTTGGGAAATAATTTATTTCTCACAATTTTCGAATATAAATATTTTTTTTCCGTAACTCAACTCTATTTATAATAGCATAATCCAATAAACACCTCTGATGACATTAATATAAAATATAACTATAAATAAAATATCAAAAAAAAAGTCGTTTTAACACGCTTTTATTGACTTCACCTGTATCTATGAATGTATGTATGTAACCGGTATCTTTGTTAAGCACGCTTATATTAGCTTCACCTGCATGTATAAATGTATGTATGTAACGAAATTTTTGAAATGAATTTTCACCTACTTCCAGATGTCCGAATCATTTGAAATTTTACATACGTACTAAGAACCGATGACAATACAATAATTTCATAGCTATGACCTGGTATTCTCAAGATCGTCAGAAAAAAATCATTTGTATTACAAAGATATGGTGAAAGCGCAGGTTGGTCTCAGCACATTCACCAAAATTTAATAAAAATTTCAATTCCATGTGGAAGAATAAATCGAAGAGTTTTTCTCCCGAAGTCTTTGTAAGTCTTTTGTAGCAATATTGACCAAAAAGAAAATTAAAGTTTAAAAAACTAAACAACACGCTTATATAGCAATATGGTCTTAAAAGTTAACAATTAAAAAATAAAGGCACGGACCAAAAAATTTACTCTTATGTAAAAAAAGCGTGGGTGCTCTTTACTTATTTTTCATAATGATATTAAGATAACTGCTATCAAGCACCTCACGCTTTTTTACATTAGTGGATTTTTTTTATAAACGACTTTATTCTTATTATTTTTAACTTTTTAGTGCGTGTTTTTATTTTTTTGACAGTGTATTCGTATTCAAAGGCCCCGAAAACTTCTAAGGTTTTTCATTCATTTTACCAATCTTGATTATGGTTTCAGTGTTTACGACAATTTCTTCTAGTAGTAGAAAATACTCACATAAATATTAATAATTCAAGAATCGGAGGTAGATTCACTCTTTTTTATAGGTCAATAATCTAAATAATTAATATACTTATCAAACGGTATGTTATTCATAATGCTTATTGTTTTTCTATTCGACGGCATTCAACAACAAAATAAGAAAAATGCTATGAATATATTGTCCCTATTAGCCTCAATATTTTGTCGGGTGTAGGTATTCGCACTTGGAAGATTTCATGCTGTCTATAAAAATTATTTGAAAAACAATCGAAGCCGTTTTATAAACAAACATATAATTAATCTAATGAAAGTTCAGTGTTGATGATACAATTTTATTTTCATTCTGAATTCCAAATTATATTCATTATTTCTACTTTAATTACACATTTCCAATTCACATTTTATATTAGTTGTTTTTATAAATATATTTCCTTTTTTTTTGGTTAATTATAAGCAGAGTTCGTAAATTTCAACTTTCTTGTTTCTGATTGAGACGCTGTTATCGTACTCATGACTAAATCAACGCCAAAACGTTGCCCGCGACAACGTGTGAAATTTGTATATTTCAAATTCCTTTCTTCGTATGATTCCTTATGGCTTATGTCTGCGGCTTTGCTCGCGTAGATTTCATACTTCATACTTTTTTATACAATTTTTTATTCGATGCGTAATAAATAATTGAAAGACATGATTAACCCCATTTTAACGACACTCGTTCCTAAACGTAGGTTAATTGAAAAAACAAATATATTAGTGCAGATGGAATTTTAAGAAAACTCGCACATTTTTTCTTTCAATCGCCCATCTCTAATCTTTAATTTGATAAAATTTGGTTTCGATATAAAATAAATTAATTAATAGAAAAAACCTTTTTAAAGACAAGCTTTTTTTCAAATGCGCCAAGAAGTAAAAAAGAATTGCTTTGGATGTGTGACGTAGGTTATTCCGTGAGTTATAGATTCAAGAGCTTGTCGCGCAAAGTTTTCAGTTCGAATACAAAAGCGACAAGCTTTTGAATCTATAACTCACGGAATAACCTACGTCGCACACCCAAAGCAATTATATTTTACTTTTTAGCGCATTTGAATAAAATATTCTATTTAAAAAGGTTTTTCTTATCAATTATTTTATTTTGTACTGTTTAGTAAGTACGCCTTAATCTATGCATTTTTGTTAATGCATCGTCATATTCTGAGCTATCTAGTTCTTCAATGAGGAGACCATCTAAAGATTAACTCGTCCGCCATCCTGGAGCTGCCATCTTCAATTTATGAATTCTGACGAAAAATCAATAATTCTTGACTGAATTCATAATCTCCGACCCCAAAAACCCCGACATACCAATTTTGAATAGAAACGGTCCATTATCACAAAACTTGTCCACCATCTTGGAGCCGGCAACTTAATTTATGAATTTTGACAATAAACTCATAATATCCCATCCCGAAAACCTCCACATAACACTTTTGAATAGAATCGGACCATAATCACAAAGATGTCCACCATCTTGGAGCCGCCATTTTGATTTTATGAATTTTGAAAAAAAAATCATAATCAACCCCCACATACAAATTTTGAATCCAATCGGACCATAATTACAAAACTCATCCGCCATCTTGGAGCCGCCATCTTAAATTTGTGAATTTTTAATAAAAATTCATTATATCCGACCCCGAAAACCCCCACATACCAATTTTGAATAGAATCAGACCATAATCACAGAGATCGTCGGACATCATGGAACCGCCATTTTTAATTTATGAATTTTGAAAAAATTCATAATCTTCGACCCCGAAAACCCTCACATACCAATTTTGAGTTGAATCGGACCATAAACACAATAGTCTAATCGACAAGTTGAAAATTATGTGTGATAGCATATTGGATCCGGAATAACGCCTAGAAAAATGTGCCAAAAGCGTGTATTAGCACATAAAAAATTGCAAAAGTTATAAACAATTGAAGATGAAAAAAAAATGGCATTTCGTTTTTTGCCAATATTTCATAAACTATTGATGTTTAAGAAATTTCAAAAAAAAATTCCAATAAAAAACTTCCAACTCCCGGAACTCTATCTCCATTATTTATAATTTTAATTTAACGCTGAAAATGGGTCTCCGCGCGAAATTTTTAGGTTGCGCGCGCGGCGTCAAAAGCGAGTACGACACATTAATTAATTTATTTAAGGTATTAATTTTTTTTTTTTTTATTTGAAAAAATTATGTTGTATTTTGAACACTATAAATAATTTATTCCCGTTGGGAATTTCCCCTAAAGTTAATTTTCCAAGAAGTTAAACAATTGTCAACCAACAAAATTTTCTCGAACTTCTGTCTTAATTGTAAATGAAAAAAAATGTTTAAATAATTGTCGTAAACATTTTTCGCTTCGTAGAGCCTTTCTTATATACATACTTAACAAGATCACGCCATAAAAGTTAAAAAAATATTCATACTTTGTTTATAATAATGTTTGTACTTGAACACAAACTAAAAAATCCAAGTAATGTTGTTAAAAAAAAAAATTTTTTCTTAATTATCATATTATCGTTTTTTTATTAATACAAGATATAAATTGATTTGCAAAAAAAATTTTCCCGCCATTTGTTGATAATTTTTTTATAAAAAATCGATTATTTAATATTTTTGAAAAATTTTTTTTCACAACTTCTTTATATTACAAATATTATGATTTTTGAAAAAAAAAATCCTTAATAACAATTTTTAATTGTTTATAATAGTTTTTTTTATATTTCTATTGTTTAAATAATTAGGTGGGGCATTATTTTTTCTAAAAATCATAATTGACAGTCCTCTATGAAGTAACAAAAAAATGTTTTTTTTTATAACAATTCCATTGTTTATTAACTTACTAATTTGTTATAAACAAATTTTTAACTTTGTTAGATTAGAGAGAAAAAATTTTTTTTTAACATTACTTGAATTTTTTTGTTTTTGTTTAATTACAAATATAATTATAAATAAAGTATGACTATTTTTTTAACTTTCATGGCGTGATCTTGTTAAGTATGTATATAAAAAAGGCTCTACGGAGCGAAAATTTTTTACGACAGTTAATTAAACATTTTTTTTCATTTACAATTAAGACAGAAGTTTGAGAAAATTTTGTTACTTAATCGTTTAACTTGCTGAAAAATTAACTTTAAGTAAAATTTCTAACGAACATAAAATATTTATAGTGTTCAGAATACACCATAAATTTTTCAAATTTAAAAAAAAAATATTTAATACCTTAAATAAATTAATTAATGTGTCGTACTCGCTTTTGACGCCGCGCGCGCAACCTAAAAATGTCGCGCGGAGACCCATTTTCAGCGTTAAATTAAAATTATAAATAATGGTGATAAGAGTTCTGGGAGTACCGAGTTTTTTATTGGAAATTTTCCCCTCTTCAGAATCTTTCTTTGAAATTTCTTAAATAATGATAGTTTATGAAATATTGGCAAAAAACGAAATGCCATTTTTTTTCATTTTCAATTGTTTATAACTTTTGCAATTTTGTATGTGCTAATACACGCTTTTGGTACATTTTTCTAGGCGTTATTCCGGATCCAATGAGCTATCACACATAATTTTAAGAGCAGTATCTCTATTTTAGACCATTTTCAACTTGTCGATTAGACTACAAATCTCATCCGCCATCTTAGAGCCACCATTTTGTTTTTCTCTAACAAAAATTCCATGCATTGTCACGGGAACTATGAACACCTGCCAAATTTCATGTCAATCAGGCAACTAGAAATGGGTCAAATTTAACTTGCAAAAATTTGTTGGGTCCAACAAATTTTTGTTCACGTGGAAAAAATTTCCTTGTGTAAACAATTGATTCAAATCGTATAAAAATATTGCTAAATAAACGAAATTTTTCAATAAACTATTCCTAGTTATTAAATAGAAACGGTGAATAATTTTTGAAAACTTATAATAGAAATAATGATCATATAACGAAACATAAAATTCCCACTAAACTATTATCTTGATGACAGTACGATATTTAATAATTCCAAAAAGCTCTTATAGTTTCCCCACGGATTAAGAGAGCATAAATAATTCTGAGAGTATTGTTATGAATACAGTACGCTACTGTATACAGTGAATTCACTCTTCGAACGGTAAATAAGTTAATGGAGTATTCGACAAGCCATGCGAATACCACTTCTCTATGTGAAAATCATCGTTACACATTTCTGAACGCTTATTTTTTTTAATACAGTCAAATGGTAATGAATTCACTCTTCTGGCGGCAAGTAATGGAATGGAGTATTTGGCAAACTCATAAGACATGTAAATACCATCTTCCCATATGAAATGCATAGTTACACAACATTTTTACCAATTATAAGAATTTTTTTGAATGAAGTCATTAGGGGATGATTAATAGGGAATTGTAGTTTTCTCTATATGAAAATCATCTTGATCCAGCATTCCTTAACGATGATATACAGTGCTTTTCTTTAATGTCCCAACCCCTTTTATTTTTTGAACGGGTCAACTATAAAAATTGAAACTTGGGATAATGAAATTGGTGCATGAATACTATATTTTGGAGTAAAATTGACAGATGAAACTTTCAAGATGGCGACTGGGCACCATCTGGGAAAAAAAAATTGAAAGGGGGTTGTGACACATCCTTTTGAAGCTCCTGACGAATACTTCACAACCCTAGAATATAAAGTCAATATCTTCACCTACTACAAAATGGCGGAACATTCAATAATTGCCTGAATACATCGACGTTTAACTTCATAATTTGAGGAAAGAAGCTGAGTTCAATTCAGAAGATGCTCGAAATGGTTGCCTTGAACTGCTTGACATAAGAACAGCCTATCCGATATTTCACGCCGAACATTTTCGAACCCAGTAACGTCGATATTTCCACAAATATTTATTATTCTCTGCCGTATATCCAATATTGAAACAGGTTCAGTTTCGTACGCCTTTTGCTTCAAATAGCCCCATAAAAAAGTCTACAGGTGTCAAATCTGGCGAGCGGGCTGGCCATTTCGTAGGACCTCGACGGCCAATCCAACGACCGGGGAAAGTATTATCCAAATAGTTTCTTACTTCTCCGTAGTAATGTGATGGTGCTCCATCCTGTTGGAATACAATATCCATATCGAATTCATTAGGATTCGCTTCGACGATTTCGGTGATTAGAGGGTCAACAGTATTTTCCAGCATATTCAAATACAGTTCCCCTGTTAAATTTTGTTCCATGAATAGAGGTCCTACAATATGGTTTCCCAATATTCCTGCCCAGACGTGATTTTTTTCTGGATATTGAGTATGAGTTTCCCGGAAAATGTGAGGGTTGGTGTCACTCCAATAACGGCAATTTTGTCTGTAAACCTTGCCGTTGAAATAAAATGTAGATTCGTCACTGAAACAAATATTGTGGAGATAGGTAGGATGCCTTGCAATGGTTGCTGCCATAATTTCGCAGAATTCTGTTCTTCGATCAGGGTCATCTTCAGTTAACTGGTGTACCATTTTGATTTTGTATGGATGATACTTATTCCTCTTCAAAAGTCTCCACACAGTAGAAGGACACACCTCACAAACATTCGCGACGGAGGAAGTAGACTGTTGATTTACTATCATCTCACCAATTATTTGAACTTGCTGTCCTTCCGGAATGGACGGATGACCTGGGGGCTTTTTGTTCTGTACACTACCGGTAGTTGTAAATTTGGTTACAAGTTCCCTTAAATATTTTCTACAGATAGGACGATTCGGGAAACGATCATTAAAAATTCTTTCGGTTTCGTGAAAGTTACGCGTCGCACCGTAAATAAAAATCGCTTCGATTTTTTCTTCCAATGGACGAGAATTGACCGTTTTAGAGATAGTTCACGTGGTACCTATTTACTAGTAAAACCAAAAACTAAATGAGAATATTTTAACTGAACAATGATGTTCGTTGTCGTACTGACATTTATTGTCATTTTTTGATTAAATAAAAAATAATCTATCAAACCTTATCGGGTTGTTGGGATTGCCATATGGCAGAGAAAAACAAATATTTCTAGATATATCGATATTAATGTGTTTGTATACAGGTAATTATTAAATGTTCCGCCATTTTGTACTAGGTGAAGATATTGACTTTATATTCTAGGGTTGTGAAGTACTCGTCAGGAGCTTCAAAAGGATGTGGATCTATTTTTTTCCCAGGTGGCGCCCAGTCGCCATCTTGAAAGTTTCATCTGTCAATTTTACTCCAAAATATAGTATTCATGCATCAATTTCATTATCCCAAGTTTCAATTTTTTGAGTTGACCCGTTCAAAAAATAAAAGGGGGGGGCATTAAAGAAAAGCACTGTATATGGATTTTGTTAAATGAAGTCAAATGGGGAAGATTTCCGCCCCTCCGACGGCAAGTAAGGAGTTTTCTACAATATCCTTATCATTAAAATTCTACACATCCATATGAACGTCGTAGCGATACATTTTTAACAATGATATGAATATTTTTAATAATGTCAATAAACTGAATTGAAGTTTTCTGCAATCTCATAAGCCATGCAAACATCTCTATATAATAAAATTATAGTTTAAAAAACTAAAAAACACGCTTATGAAGCAATAAGGACTAAAAAGTTGAAAATAAAAAGAATAAATGCATTGACCAAAAATGTTTCTCTTGTGTAAAAAAGGAGTGAGGTGCTTGATATCAGCTATCTTAATATAATTATGAAAAGTAAGTAAAGAAGAGCACCCCACGCTTTTTTTACATAAGAGAAAATTTTTTGGTCAATGACTTTATTCTTATTATTTTCAACATTTCAGTCCTTATTGCTTATTAGCGTGTTTTTTAGTTTTTTAAACTATAATTTTATTTTCAACTTTTTAGTCCATATTGCTACAAAAGACTAAAATAGATTATGGGAGAAAAACTCTTCGATTGATTGATTCCTCCACCATAATTTAGCAAAGATGCATTCGCCATATTTTGAAATGAAAATTAGGCTGTGAAAAACGTGTGCTTTCACCATATTTTTGAAATGAAAGATTATTTTTTTCTGACGATCTAGGTGAGAATACCAGGTCATGAAATTATTGAATTGTCATTGGTTCTCAATATGTATGCAAAATTTCAAATACTTCGGACATCTGGAAGTAGGTGAAAATTAATTTCAAAGATTCTATTACCTACATACATATACAATTGATACATACAGGTGAAGTTAATAAACCGTGCATAAAAAATAATCCCGACACAATATTTTTTTATATGGATTTTTTTAATGAAGTCAAATGGTGATGAATTTACCCCTAGGACGGCAAGTAAGCCATGTAAATACCATATTTCTATATAAAATGCGTCGTGACACATTTTTCAACGTTACAGGTGATCGCCGAGGTCCGGATTGTGTATTGACAACTTTATTTGTAATATATTGAATATTGAAAAGGGAAACATTCTCAATCGAATATTGATAGAAAGATTTTTCTGTGAATTGAAAAATCCACGATTAAAATGAAGTTATTTTTTGTGAATGTCTAACAGAAAACAACTACTTCCCCGGCTAAAGCCACGCTGGACATTGAACTACATCTGATAGATATTCTGAAAAAGCCCTAACTCAAAAGAAAAAATCTGAAATTGAAAATTTGCATTTTCATTCAGATAGTTATTTGATTTTCTATTCCAGTCTTAATTAAGAACTCATAAGATGAATGAGGCAAAGAAGAATGTTTTCCAAAGAGAGTACTCACCAGAAATCATTCGTAACATTGACGCAGGAGAGACATCGCATTCACTAGGTCTTCAATACATTTTTGTCGACGAAAATCTATTTCACGCTTCCACGATCATCAGGAAGACCGGAAGAAATGGAAAACACATTTTCAAGAAGCAATCTCACTTTGCAAAGATGGAAAAAGTTAGAATCATTTCTTTTGGAGAGACACTTTGAAATTAGTGTTTTCTGACATTAAAACCTGTCATGGGGTATGATAGATTGATTTGTTGAAAATATAAACAGGATGTTCATAAAATCGGATGTGGAATCATCTGCGACTGAAAGATAAACTTTAGTCACTATCTTCCATCGTCAAGATAACCTCTTGTGGGGTATTCATGTTGAAAAGGGAAACATTCTCAATCGAATATTGATAGAAAGATTTTTCTGTGAATTGAAAAATCCAAAAAAAGATAACCTCTTGTGGGGTATTCATGTTGAAAAGGGAAACATTCTCAATCGAATATTGATAGATATTCTGAAAAAGCCCTAACTCAAAAGAAAAAATCTGAAATTGAAAATTTGCATTTTCATTCAGATAGTTATTTGATTTTCTATTCCAGTCTTAATTAAGAACTCATAAGATGAATGAGGCAAAGAAGAATGTTTTCCAAAAGAGAGTACTCACCAGAAATCATTCGTAACATTGACGCAGGAGAGACATCGCATTCACTAGGTCTTCAATACATTTGTGTCGACGAAAATCTATTTCACGCTTCCACGATCATCAGGAAGACCGGAAGAAATGGAAAACACATTTTCAAGTAGCAATATTGAGTATAATATAATAATACAAGTTAGTGTCCGTAGTTGGCTGATGATGGACCTTTATAGTTCCGAAACATGTACCATCCCTGTTTAAGAGGGTAATAAACATTGTGGGGAATAACTAAGAGTTTTCTTGGAACAAATAACTTCCTATCTCAATCTTTATGAAATTAAAAATTATCAGTCAAGAGCTTTTCCTTTCGTGAGGAATTTGACTGCCAAAAATTTGCCGCCAGATATCGCGGGAATTTTATCTGCGTGGTAGGTTGTTTCTTGCGTCCAGGAATTGACGATGTTTAATAACTTCTCCGTGTAGCGGGTATTAACCAGGCAAAATATGGTGGAACTTCACTCAGAGGAAAACTTTGCCGAATGCAATAAACATTTAACTCGACATTTAAATAATGTAGAATGTTGAACTGATTGTGTGGTAAATGTATACATTGCAGGTTAGATATTCAATTTCAAAGTGTTATATCCAAATTGGTGATAAAGTCAGAACTAGTTGACTTCATACTCTGTTTTGAGGCACTTATTAAAATTATCACAGTCACTTTGTACGAAACAAACTACACAAACAGTATTGAAAAGGAAAACATTCGCAATTGAATATTGTTTTGAAAAATAATATCACGACTATTGTAGTGCTGCAGCCATTCAAAACACGTGAACTGAATACTGTTGCCGAGCAAGATTATCTCATGCACGGTTTACAAAGCTGTCTACGAACGAAAGTTTGTTAGATTCTAGTGTTTTCTGATTGGCTGGTGAATGAAAGATCCTAATTATCAACCAATCAGAAAACAGTACGCGATATGTAGGAGAATTAATTTGAACATGGTCTTTGTCTTTTGCTGGCTCTTAAAACTAAACACCGACCTGTTCCGTGCGTATTTTGAAGAATAGAAGACAAGACGAATCACTCGTCGCATTTATGAATGAAGTAGTAAATTTCAATTTTAGTTGGATTCTGACAATCACTGTGCGGTCGTTTTCGTACTAGATATATTAATATTATATAAAATATTTTTCGATAAAATGGCAAATTTTTTCAAAGTCAAATACAATAATTTTAAAATTAATTCTCGTGCACATCGCGTACTGTTTTCTGATTAGTTGTTAATTGAGATCTTAACATATTTCATTCGCCAGCCAATCAGAAAATACTAGTAGAATCTAACAAACTTTCGTTCGTAGACAGCTTTGTAAACCGTGCATGCGAGAATTTTGATTGGCAACAGTGTTGAGTTCACGTGTTCTGAATCACTATAATGGTAGTGATATTATTTTTCAAAACAATATTCAATTGCGAATTTTTCCCTTTTCAATACTGTTTGTGTTGTTTGTTTCTTACAAATGACTTTGTGATAATTATGATAAGTGCCTCAAAGCAGAGTATGAAGTCAACTAGTTCTGACTTTATTACCAGTTTGGATATAACAAACTTAGTGGTTTTCTTCACTTAGAAATTGAATATCTAACTCAGGCAGCCTGCAATGTGTACATTTACCACACAATCAGTTCAACATTCTACCTTATTCAAATGTCGAGTTAAATGTTTATTGAATTTGGCAGTTACCGAAGTTTTCCTCTGAGTAGGTCACCCGAAATTAGGCAAGAGGCGCTACCCAAAATTTTGTCGAATTTTACAAGGAACAAAATATGTTTTAATTTTTTTTATAAAATGTCATTATACACTCGTCTTTCGCAGGTGTGCAAGAGGTTAGATTACACCCTGTATCTATCTATCTATATATATATATATATATATATATATATATATATTTATATCCGCCATTAAAGTAGTCTATTAGAGTCCAACCCTTGAATATATATCGGGCACCATGTTTCAATTTCAGTCACAAGGAATATTTTTTTCCGAAAAAGAATTGGTACAATAGTTCTTGAGTAACTTATGATGATATAAGTAGGTAATGTAATTCAAGGCGCACTTGATACGACAGAAGGTCGATCGAGTATGTCGAAAATTGCATAATAGAGATATTAATGAAATTACGTGAGATATTGTCGGAAGACATAATTTTTCGACCTTCATTGAATGTCACGTTTGGACTTTCATTTTACGGGATTTTGTTCGAATTTATAAAACTCGTGACCTTACGGTAAAGTAAAAATATTGTTTTTTTTAAATAACTGTTCATAGTATTCTAGGAGACCATCATCCCCTATTATTCGTACAACTTTTTTTGTAGTTTAAATATTCTCTCACTCCGTACCAAGTTACTCCAAAACCAAAACCGATAAGAAAAAAAACGTATTATGTGTTAGTGCGATATCTATAGTTGTGAATTTGAATTATATTAGTTTCCTGATTTGATATCGATATGTTCTTTACAGCTCACTTTCGTATCAATATTGTTACGAATCTGGGGTTTGCCTTCAGTAAAATACTTGACTAATTATTGTCCGTTTATTTACACTTACATTTTAATGCATTAATTTAAATTCACTCTCCAAAATATACCGCGTACCGCACTGCACTAAATAAAAATTCACCTTATACTTGCTAATATGAATGAACCACTAACTGTACTGTACTTTAGTCGAATGAATGAATCCACGCGATGCGCGGCTGTTTATATAGTCAACAGACAGGTTTAGAATTCACTAGACTGTCTAGAATCATCTGGAAAGTCTGGTGACGTCAACCAGTCCACATTCATCAAATTGACCAGAGGTAAACAACGGGTAGTGGCGGAGTGGATTGGTAACAATATGGATAACTAATAACTGAATGCCATTTTGTTGATCAAGGATCAAGAGAAATCGCTTGTTTATTAGTGTTCAGTTTTAAATTATTTGCTAAAAACTTTTTTGAACATTTCGCTATTTTCGAGTCTTAAGGTAGTTGTCGTCCTACAAACAGTGTGAAAAATTACTCTCGATAGCGCGTCGCGATACATGTGCAAACGCCGATTTAGAGGGATCTTTTTTAAGGGAACGTGTACACTCAGAAACGCAACTAGCATGCGTGATACACCAAATAAGCCATGACTGGGCTGTTGGCAACGTCGTAATCCAAGGATAGCTCGCATTTAGTTGTTCAAGATACTCTTATGAACAAACAGTCAAAAATATGGTAGGTTTGCTAAAGCAAAAGGTGAAAAAAGGAAAAATAAATTGTCTGGACTGTGTAAGGCTCGAAATACGAACAAAAAACAGTCCAATGAAAATGATGTGTGCGAAGGAAATCGCATTGTCAATCTCAAAGAACTGAAAATTTGAAGTGTCGGAAGTGCCACTTTGAGTTTGCAGAATGTGCTGAAAGAAAAATATTTAGGACTTGCATCAATTTTAAGAATCCGTTGTGATAAGTGCAAAATCCACGAGGCGATGTATGATGTACAAATTTTGCAAAAATTAGTTCGTTCCATTGGCAAAGAGTTAGAATTATCAACATGCATGAAATCATATAAATAATGCATTTTACAGCGACTTGAGAAGAAAAATATTATAACTCACCTAATTTAAATGCCTTAAAAAAAATGTATCACGGGATTTATTGAAAAAAAAAATGCGCAACAAAATATAACATACGATTTTCTGAAACAAATGTATCACGATGAAGAAGAAGCTGTGATTAATCATCTAACTGAAAAATTGGAGAATGGAAAACCTAGAGTTACTAAAGATAGGAAAGCATTAACTGAAATCATTAATGTTTTAAAAATATTACATTCATGGTTGATTTTATTTTTTGTAGATTCATACCTTATATTTCATTATCCTGTTAGAAATCTAAATAATTTTTGATTATGTTAAAAAATATTCGAATTATGTTATACGTACATGTGTTGTACAAATGTATAATTAAAATTGAAGTTTATGTACTGTTGTTTGCCGTTACTCGCTTAAACTGCATTTTATTTTATATCTATTACGCTATTGTAATATGCCGTGGAATTGATTTAACTGTAAAGTGTAATAAACGGACAATAAATAGTTCAGTATTTCAATCATCATGGACCCCAGTTTCGTAACAATACATAAAATATGTATAGTCATATCTCTTATCTATATCTTCGAAGACACATGGAATAAATGGTGAATGTCTAAGGTAAGGTAAACAATCAACATAAAGAGTTTATCGGTCTTATTATGACTCACTCTGTTATCACTATCACTATCCAATGATAAAATTATTGGCGGAAATTTACAAAATGGAAACTATCACAAAGTTAATGCAAAAACTAGGTACCGAGATTTTTCATTGCATATTTCAAGCCATTACTATACCTACTGACTAATGTATTTCTCGTTAAAGTCATTCTTCCATATCTGTCGACTGCTCGTAGCACGGAAAATATTTTCTGGCAACCATTTAAAATGAACGATCAAATCCAAATATAAGCGTCTGGGGTGAGAAATCATCTGTCTTGGTTTTTTAGGGCACAGCACCTACTTTTATTTATATACCCTTCTGGTTTTCGTTGGTATTTATTTTTCGGGCAACGACCTTTCCTATTTTGGTACTTTCATTCAGAACGACAGACACAAAGGAACAATGTTATTAACGAGACATGAAAACCGGTGTACTATGTACCATCACCAAAACATGCCATTGAGAATCAATGGGGAAAATTATTTTCTCGATTTTCATAATTGCCGATTATGAAGATGTAAATTTTCACTTGCAAATCAGTGTCTGTCCACAATATCCTTTATCTATAAAGTTAACAAGGCCACTTGCTCAAAAATCGATAAAACCTAGGTCAATACTCGTGAATTTGTCGTGAATACAAAAAAATTGTCTCGCTTTTAATTTTTTCAAGTTATTATATTGTTAAGAAAATATACGCCTTTTTATGGATACTTCTTGGTGTCCGAAAACATTTCGAGTTCTTGGCAACATTACATTCATATTTGATTTACCCATTCTACATGGAAAGGCAAAATATATTTGTCTTACAATTTTGAATTCGAATTTTCATAAGTTTTTCTGTAAAAGATTATTAATTCTGAAATTCTATTTTTTCAACAATGCTCATTGTATATCCCTTGAACAATTTTTCTTACAACCAAAAACTCACCTTACAATTGTCGAATGACCAAAACATAATTGTCGTTGTGCTAACTTGACATCAAGGTAACATATATTTTTTAAATAACTTTTACTAAAGATAAAGATTTTGCTTTAAATTTAAATATTGTCTTTTTTTAAGGTTGAGTGAGGGTACTTCTGGCATGAATGCGCCACAAATCTCACAGGAACCAAGTACTTCACAACCTTTACAGTCACTTTCCAGTCTTTCAACTCCAGATGGTAGGAAAAGAAAAGCAGTATCAGAAACAAGGTCAGCAAGTTCTAGTTCTGGATCTTTGTCATCTTTTGTCGTACGCACTAGCAAATCTACTAAAGACGAAATTGACAAACAGCTTGCCAGAGCCCTCTACGCTACAAACAGCAGATTTAACTGAATGGAGCAACCGGAAGTAAGAAAAGCTATAGCTCTTTTATGGCCTGGATACATACCAACCTCTCGATATGATGTTTCTAATAAATTGCTTGATGAAATTTATAATGAAGAAAAAATCAAATGCTTTGAAAACTTGTCGGGAACATTGTCCAATGTGCATAATGAACCGATAATCTGTGCAACGGTTACAAAAGAAAATGGACCTTCCTTCTCAGTAGATACTCTAGATACTTCTGGGAATCCACATAGTACTTCTGTATATTTAACAGAAATTGCAACAGCACTCATAAATAAGCTTAAAACTTAATACGACTGTACAGTATGTAGTTTTGTCACAGATAATGCAGCTAATATGACTGCAATTCGACATCAAATAAAAACATCTACTTCTGAATTGAACCTTATTACATATAGTTGTGCTGCACATATTTTAAATTCACTATGTTAGGATTTGGAAATCGCTAATATTAAAGAACATGTTGTTTACATTCAATTCAAAATATGCTTTATTGTTATAAGTATATATACACTAGTATACAAAGCTTGATAATAAATATAATTTAGAAAAACATATCAACACATAAAAACATACAGTGCTCGTCTAAAGTCCGCCCCCCCCCAACCGAATTTTTGATCCACCTGGTATATCGCAACAAAATTTGGAGGGCTTGAATAGGAAATAAAAACCTACTTCTTCATGAAAAAATCACATCTAAAAGTTTTAAAATGGCGGCTGAGCAATGGCAATAATTTTTTTAAATAGAACACCTTGTTATTCCATTTTTGAAATCTGCTCTTAATTCTCAACAGTTTTCTCTAACACACTTTACTCCTAAATTCAATTGTTTCGAAATATTAACGTTTGAAAAGTGACATTTTGGTCATTTCAAACCCAACCAAAACACTAATGTTGCTTTCAATCAAGTTTGCATTGGAAAAAGTCGTTGTCGCGGTAACATCTTGTTTACTGTCAAACTGTACTGCTAACTGTCAAATAGTCCGTGGAGCGCCTAAATCCTTTTATGAAAAGTGTGATCATGGCTCGTAGTTTAGGCGATAAATTTGAAGCAATTTTGATATTTGGAGAAGCTGGAAGAAATTATCATCTAGCAGTCCGTATGTTTAATGATAGATTTCCCGAGAATCATATTTCGAGGTCATATTTGCGCAAACTTTTAAATAAGCTCCAAGCAACTGGTACGCCTGAAGATGCTCCAAGATCAGGAAGACCGCCTCTTTCAGAAGAAAAAAAGGTAGAAATTGTTGCTGAAATGGTAATCAATCCGATTCAGTCGACGTCTGCAGTTGCTGAATCCTGTGGAGTAAGTTCAAAAAGTGTCCAAAGAGTCCTAAAAAAAGGAAAGTTTCATCCCTATAAAATGAAAATCCTGCATGCTCTCACGGAGGATGATCCAGACTGGTGGGTTGAATTTTGTGAGTGGTTAACAAGAACAATTGAAGGAGAACGGGGCTTCCTAAAACGTGTATGTTTCGCAGACGAATACACGTTTTTTCGTAATGGAAAAGTCAACAAACAGAATGTACGATACTGGAGCGATACTAATCCGCATATTTTTAGAAAGGGACATACCCAGTTTCCTAAAAAGGTGAATGTTTGGGAGGGGATTTTGGGCAATCGCGTTGTTGGACCGATTTTCATCAGAGGCAATCTTACAGGAGTTCTTTGCAGAAATCTTTTAGAAACTGAAATTGAACCTCGAATAAGACAAATTGTATTAAACAATCAGGAAGAGTTTGAAAATCGTGAAATAATATATCAGCAGGATGGGACACCTCCCCATTTCGATCGCATGGCTAGAGAGTTCCTCGATACAAACTTTCCTGGGCGATGGATAGGTCGCAGGGGAAGTACAAAATGGCCACCAAGATCTCCGGATCTTATACCTCTAGATTTTTTCCTTTGGGGGGTATCTGAAGTCAAAAATCTACGCCACTGAATGCCAAACAATAGAAGAGTTGGAACGCAGAATAATAGATACATGTGAAGAAATAGATGAACAGACTTTCATCAACGTAAGAGAAGCTATTTATAATAGGGCACTTTATTGTCAAGATTTAGTAGGGGGCCACATTGAACACTTGATGAAATAATTGTTGGGGTTAGATAAGTGTTATTCAAAAATAAATTACAAATTTTTAGCTAACTAATTTGTTTTGATTGTGATTTTACTGAACACATTCGTAGGCTTCGAGATTTCCCGGTAAGCGGTACTGTTTATCCTTAATAAACTCTCTTTACGCCTCTTATTAGTCGAATTCATTAAGAGATTTAACTACAAATTAATAACAACGTTTAGTTAGCAAAATGTTTTACCGGAAGTGACCAAAATCCATACTTCATTTTAAACCGGAATGTCACTTTTCAGACGTTAATTTTTCGAAAACAATTGAATTTAGGAGTAAAGTGTATAAGAGAAAACTGTTGAGAATTAAGAGCAGATTTCGAAAACGGAATAATATACAGGGTGTTCTATATAAAAAAATATTGAAGATGGCGCTCAGCTGCCATTTTAAAACTTTTAGCTGTGATTTTTTCATGGAAAAGTAGGTTTTTATCCCCTTTTCTCTCCTCTCCAAATTTCGTTGCGATATACCAGGTGGTTCAAAAATTAGTAGGGGGGAACGGACTTTAGACGAGCACTGTATAATGCAAAAATATAAATAGATAAAAGATGCGACCATAGTTGTAGCTTACAGTAATCAAAACGCTATCCAGAATTTATGATCCTACGATCCTTATACAGTTAAAACATATAAACTCATATAACATATGAATATATACAAATCTATGGTTAAGAATGCAAACGTAGTTGTTACATAAAAAATGTAAAACACTTCAGAATTTGAAATCTTACCAAGGTGATATAAAATTATAAACAAAGTTTTTTTTTCTCAGAACTTGTGTGCGAAGTATTCGTCCAGGTTATAAAAAGGATTTTTTCACCTTAGTTCGGAACTTTTGAGCACATGAGATATTTTCTATGACACTTGATAAATGATCATATATTTTTATTCCCTTGTAAATAATTGAGTTATTGATCATAGTGGAGTACACTTTTGTTTTTATGAATCAGAGAAGCTGTTTCCAAGATGTATATACAAGGTACCGTTAATATTCTACTTTTTATGAACAGGCCTGACGTGAGGGCGGGAAAGCCGGGACAAATTCCTGGGGCCCTGGCCACAAAAGGGGCCCGGAGCTCGGACCGCTAAGTTGTGCAAAGTATAACCATAAAGTATGTCTCACAACGTAACGGGCTATTCCGACTCTGTATTCTGTATACACAACGCAAAGGGTTGGTTGAAGTTCTGCCGCGCAGCTCCGTGACGCACCTCTCTCAGCCTTTGTTTAACTTGTTTTTATTTTAAATATAAAACATGTTTATTTTGACTTTCAAGCATTTTCATTTAATGATCAGATCATCAAGCCTTTAATTTTTTTTAAATCAGGAGTATTATGGGTAAGTAAAAGGTTTACCATGATTATTTTAAACGGTCAATATTTAAGCGGGCCCGAAACATATAGCTATCCCGGGGCCGCACTAGCTTTTGGCGGCCCTGTTTATGAATAAGCATCTACAAGAGGTTCTGGAATTTACCCTACACATATATCTTAAGGCTCGTTTTTGTAAAACAAAACTCCTCTGGAATACTGGGTTGCTGCTGGCCCCCCAGATAGCTATTCCATATCTTAGGCGGGAATCCAGTAGAGCAAAATAAGCTATTCTAGCTGATGAACCTCCAGTTCTGTGGTAATGGTTCTGATCGCAAAGCATCCAGAAGCTAGTTTTTTACACACAGCGGTCACATGTTCGAAAAAATGTAATTTAGTATCAATAAATAATCCCAGAAATCTAGTAGATAGTTTGCTTTCTATTTCCTCATTGCCGATGTCCAGGTTTGGGATATTGCAGCGGACGGACAGGATATTAGCTTTTTTTATATTAAGGGATAGTAGGTTAAATTCACAACAATTTTTAATGACTTCTATATCCTGCATTATGATAGAGTGTAATATTGTTTCATTCATTTCTAAGCCAAAAAAATAATAGTGGTGTCATCAGCAAATAACGTAATTTTACCTCTGATGTCTAAACTAGCCATATCGTTAACATAAAGTAGGAATAGGAGAGGGCCAAGGACGGATCCTTGTGGCACTCCATGTTTTATATGAGTGGTCTTCGAAATACTGTTTGTCTTAACTGCTTGTTGGCGATCGGAGAGATACCTCTCAAACCACCGGAGTTCGCTCTTTGTGATTCCGTAGTGATGCAACTTGCGCAGCAGTATTCCGTGATTCGGGCAGGCCTTAGAAAGTCACAAAAAACTGCACCAGCAGCTGTTCCTTTATTAAGACCAGAATATAGCTTAACTATAAATGAGAAAAGGGCATCATTAGTCCTCTTACCCGACTGAAATCCAAATTGTGTTTCTGATATTTTATTCCCTAACAGGTAGTCCATAAATCTTACTTTAACCAGTATAGTATATTAAAGTATAAGTGGATAAAAAGGGCTTTAAAACACCCGCGATTTTTCGAGCACGACGGCGCAGCCGGAGTGCTCGAAATAGAGCAAGTGTTTTTAAGACCAGTTATCCACGAATACTTTACGTTATTTTTTTTTATTGGTGCACTTTGAAATCATATATACTGGTATTATTACTACAAAAAATAGAAATAAGAACTAATAATGCAAGAAGGTTGAATTCGTGATGTGACATCAGTATACCTTTCGTTGTCATGGAAATGAGAAAAACATTCATTTGCAATTTGTTACCAAAGATCAATATTTGTTGTCACCAGAGCTCAAAAATGAATGATTCTAATATCGATTTTTTGAATAGTGAGGCAGAATCGCGGTTAATACCGCGAAAATCCAGTGATATATATAAAAAAGAATATGAAAAGTTCATCATATGGATGGAGGAGCACATATAAATGAACGAATTGTGAGTAATATTTTATTTGACGTTACAAGGTACTCCTGACAGATCAATGATCAAAAATTCGTCATTTAGACTTCACGTTTCTCGATTTGTTGATGTTGTCATGGTTACCTTTAAAAAACGCGCGTTTTTTAAAGTTCGATTTAAACACGCTGAGGCGTGCTTTAAATGGGTAAAAAGGGGCACCAATAAAAAAATAGTATATTAAAGTATAAGTGGATAAAAAGGGCTTTAAAACACGCGCGATTTTTCGAGCACGACGGCGCAGCCGGAGTGCTCGAAATAGAGCAAGTGTTTTTAAGACCAGTTATCCACGAATACTTTACGTTATTTTTTTTTATTGGTGCACTTTGAAATCATATATACTGGTATTATTACTTCAAAAATAGAAATAAGAACTAATAATGCAAGAAGGTTGAATTCGTGATGTGACATCAGTATACCTTTCGTTGTCATGGAAATGAGAAAAACATTCATTTGCAATTTGTTACCAAAGATCAATATTTGTTGTCACCAGAGCTCAAAAATGAATGATTCTAATATCGATTTTTTGGATAGTGAGGCAGAATCGCGGTTAATACCGCGAAAATCCAGTGATATATATAAAAAAGAATATGAAAAGTTCATCAAATGGATGGAGGAGCACATATAAATGAACGAATTGTGAGTAATATATTATTTGACGTTACAAGGTACTCCTGTCAGATCAATAATCAAAAATTTGTCATTTAGACTTCACGTTTCTCGATTTGTTGATGTTGTCATGGTTACCTTTAAAAAACGCGCGTTTTTTAAAGTTCGATTTAAACACGCTGAGGCGTGCTTTAAATAGGTAAAAAGGGTCACCAATAAAAAAAAGTCTATTATTTTAGCTAGAATGGGTAAAAGAGCAATAGGTCGGTAATTATTCGGATCTGGTGAGTTTCCACCTTTAAAGATGGGTATAACTAGCGACTGTTTCAAAGTCGTTGATAAGGGTTACCAGCAGTGATAGTGCCGTATCTGGGAGATTTTGGAGAACCTTTGCTGATATAACATCGATACCTGATGTGTTTTTCTTTTTGATATTGCAAATGATGGATTTTATCTCAGAGATGTTGGTGACTGTTCCAACAGGGTGCATGAACTCAAGTGGATCATGAATTGGATTCATATTACTCGTTATGTGCTCGGCCAGAGTGCAATAATGATTGTTGAGAGTATCCGGATTCAATGATGTTGTAGTGCGTACGGTTGTCTTACCCCTGAGATCATTCATCACTTTCCATGTTTCCTTTAAAGGGTTATCGGAATTTTCAATTCTAGATCTATAATACCAGTTTCAATATTTTCAGTCATGGTTTCCTCTTTTTTATGTTTGATTTTTTAAAGGCGCGTTTGAAATTTTTCTGAAGCAGATTATTGAATAATGTGAAATGGTCAGCATCGTTTTGAGTGGAGCCAGTCAGTTTGTGTGCAAAGGTTGTGAAAAATATAGTTTTTCCTTCTAAATAGTCTGCCATAATGGAATGTCCTATTATTACTTGTTTGCTTATTGGGTATGGTAATGCAGCCGATTATGGCCTCATGCATATGTAGTCAATAAGAGATTCTTTGACCTGGGATACTCGAGTTGGCTCAGTTACATGCATTTTTAGGTTACTGGATTCAAGTAAGTTTTGTAATAATTGTTAAGTGGTGTTAAAAGAGTCGTTATAAGCTATATTAAAAGCATTTCCAACTTTTCGAGGAATACATTTCCATTTTATATATATATATATATATATATATATATATATATATATATACATACATATATATATATATATATATATATATATATATAATAATATATATACATAATATATATATATATATATATATATATAAATATAAATAAAGATATATATATATGTATATATATATATATAAAATAAAGATATCGAGTTCTTTACTGAAAACTATTGAGAATTCAAATGTCTTCTCTTCTAGAAGTGCATTGTACTTGTCGATTTTCGAAAAGGATTTTTTTTAAAGTGTTCACAAATGAAAATTATCGTATACCTTGAGTTGTGCCCCTGACCGCGGGAGAGCTTATTCTGGAAGACATCGCTACAAGTAGATGAGTACCTTCGTCAATGAATAGCCAGTGTTCGGTAAGCAGTACTATGTCGGGAAAAGAGTTATGTTCTAGTAAAATATTTAGATCTTTAGTTTTGTTCCTTAGTGACTGAATATTAAGTAGCATTATATTAAGTTTGAGATTGTTCGTATGCCTACCTCTAAAAATTCCTCAACTATAACGACTACGTTAACTATATTAGGGATTGTTAATTTACTACTGCTTAGGCTTGCAGAGGTCTATTCAAATAAGTTATTTACAGTAGAAGATTCATCACTCATTGCTATTCTATTGATTGTTTTCAAGACTGTCGATTGGCGCCTCTCATTGAGTGTTTGATCTTACTCAGTATGTCAAATTTACTTCCAAATGTGTTTTGATCATCATAGAAGCTCAGAGAACAGTATTGTCAAATACTTCCGTAACCACCATTTTGCCTCTGAAGCATATGCCAAAGGAGTCAAAAAACTGGTTTTGCCAAATGATGTCAGATGGAATTCACTTGCCTACTGTTTAGAAGGTTTCGTTGAGTCATGACCCATACTTTTCAAAATTTCTGAGAACAAAAACGAAATTGACATTATAAGAGGAAACATTTCAAACATTCGCTTAAAAGATTAGTCGAAGATTACCTAACAATACTTAAGCCTATCTCTATTGCAATAGACAGACTATAAAGAAACAGTGCCAGTCTTTCAGATGTTGTGAAAGAATTCAAAATTAGAAACCCATTTTGACAAAACTGACATAACTTTAAAACATCTGCAAAAATGTAAGAGGCGTTATGAACAGTGTATAACCCCACATCTTCTTGACCCAATAAAAACTCAGCAAACACTAACACAGAGTGAAAAAAATGTTGCTTTAAAAGCTGTTAAAGAATTATATCCAAATAGTGGTTTACTACCACTCATAATCAAGTTTATTGCCAGATCAGAACCTTTCAATGATATGATGATATTCCTCAGAATGTAAAACCCTTAGATTGGTGGAAGTCACAACAAAATATACCCATTTTTCAAAAAGAGATCTTCAAAATTAGGCAATTATTTTGTGCTGATGTTTCTTCCGCATCAGTCAAGAGAATGTTCTCAATATTTGGTTTAGTCCATTCCAAACTCAGAAATCGAAATAGGAACAGAAAAAGCTGCAAAATTAGTTTTTTTGTACAAGCACTACAATTAACTAAAATAAACATTATTTAGATACAGTGGTATAATTTTTTTGATATAATAAACCATTAATCAAAACATAAAGTTTTTATTTTCTTTTAATTATTTATATCTTACAGAAATTTTGCTTTTAATCATGATTTAAATTGAAATCCATTTATTAAAATCGTTTCAACACTGTTAAAAAAATGTATCTAAATAATGTTTAGTATACTTGTTTCCTATTCATAGTTAATATTTACATTATGTTCAAGTAACTACATGTTTTTTAAATGGCAATATGTTGATATAATTATTTATTGTGAAATGTCTTTTAATCACATTTTATCTAGACTTAGAATATATTTGTATCTATGTATATATCAAAGTGCATGGGCACCATTATGTTTTGTCTCTATACCTAAGTAGCAAAGAGGATATGTTTGTTAGCCAAGTTTTTAGGTTCATTAGTTTCACCGTAAAGCGAATTGAATGTGGCTCGTTTTCAAAAAAAAAAAAAATCCCTCCACACTCAAAAAAGAGACAGATGCATAAATAAGAAACTGAAAAAGTTCCATTGAAATTTAGGAAGATTATAGTTGATGACTTTATTTAAATTTCATTTCATCGCATTACCTTTATTTTTCCTAGAACCTAGTATTTTTTCATAACTTGAAGACGTATATTATTCATCCATTAGTCTTCTAGAGTAATCATTATACCATTATATAAGATGAGACCTTGTACATTCATGCACATTTTAGATTATGATTAAAAACTCATAAACCATTGCCCAATTATGAAACCTACCTTTTACAAGTTGACCAAAGCTTTCCTTATGCACATCAGAATATTTCATAAATATTTCTCAATGTTAGTATTTGTATGCTACCCCAAATATCCGCATAATAACCAGGGCCGTTTCTACCATTAAGCAAGTCTAGGCGGCCGCCTAGGGAGGAAAAATTTTAGGAGCGCAAAAAGGCGAAAAAAAATAATTTCAAATCAAACAGCGAATAAATGATTGAGCAAATGAGGAGAGAAAATGAAAAGATGAAAAATTAAAACAACTAATTTTTTCAAAAAAACAAAATCTTGAAATTAAACAATTTATAACATGTATTAAAAGTATAATAGGAGATTTGGATTGTTGTTCCATTGGATGTCGGTGGTGGCGGAGGAGGGGATATCGGGGAGACCGAGGGTAGTAAAAAAGAGGGGGTGTCATTTTTTAATTCTCGCCTAGGGCGGCAAAACACTAGCAACGGTCCTGATAATAACGCAGTTCAGAGTTTGCAAACTAGATATATCAGGATAGTTAGGGAGATGACAATAGTATCATAGTGAACAAATTATTTGAGACAAAACCTTGGTAACCGGGTAAATTTATAGACCAGGGTTGTACTGGCCATACTTTATATTTGTTTCCAATGGCAAAAGGATAGTCGGACAGAATTAAAAAAGGTAAAAGTCCTAATTACATTCACCGGTTTTAGCTAAAATTCCACGTGACGCATTACATAATAATGGACAAATTAATGATTCATGTTGTCAATAGCATAATAATTGGTACCTGGCATATTGAATCTATTTTAGGAGTAATGAACATCATGTTTTTATTAAAAAATATTTATCTAAGGATCGCCAAACCATATTACACCATATTACTTAATAGGCTAGCTGACTAAATTTGAAAAATTGGTTAATACTTTACCTTAATAAATATATATTTTACCAAAAAAATATTAATAAAAAAAAACAAACATTTACATTATGAATTTTGCGTTTTCAATAACCAATTTAAATTTACCTCGAAAACGCTTAAGATTGTCATGGCGTCTTGAATGACGTCACACCGTGGGAAACAAACAATCATGTCTGTTTGTGCACTGTAAAATCGACAATATATTGTTATATGACAGATCGAATGTTTTTAAACCCTTCAAATCCGCCAACGCCGCTTGAAATTGCGAATAGTTCTGACATTTATAGTTCAAGAAAATTGACAACATGGCCGTTTAATGTCACATTCAACCCTAATGGCTGCTCGGTCGTTTACGTCACTAAGAGCGCCAATATTAGTAGCTTCAAAATTTGCTGATTGCAGGAAATCAAGAATATGAGTGCAGAGAACTGAAAAAATGCAATCGACCATGTAATAAAAAAACTGAGAAACTATACATACACAATGTTCCAAGTTTACAGAAAATTATAATTAATGTATATGATAGTGATTCTGAATCTGATGGTAATAGTGAATTAGGATAGTATAATTTAATAATGTAAACATTCAAACTAGCATTGTTACAAAAATCGACGAAACTGCTACGGTGAAAAACAAATATCTTGACTTGAGCACACCAGAATAAATAATATTGATACGGAAATCACGAAAACAAGTACAATCCGCCCCTGCGTTGTTTATGACCGTTGACCTTCAACTGGGAATGATGACAAACATCGAATGGTCTCGATGTTTCTGAAAGTGGCAGTCTCGGAAATTCTAGAATTATGTTTTGAATATTGTAACGGAATTCCCTGAATACGCCCCTGTTCATATCGCACGTCCAGATTTACAACTGAGTGAAAGACTACCACATATCTTGAATGTTTTTATTGCTTTGCAGGTTATGTTTATTTGAATCGAGAGTTTAAAACCAATTTCAACTGTAAAACGGTAAATCACCAATAGTTATTTTTTTGGGACTTGTCACAGGCACAGTAGCTGTGTGACAGGACGTGTGCCAAAGGTCCCAGGTTCGATCCTGACGCGAGCACATTTTTTTTTTCCTTCCTTTCCAATTTTTATTTCTTCATAAGGCTAAAAGTTTAAACGCTTAGGGCTAAAAGCATGTGAGATTGCTGAAAACTGACAGTTTATGTACCGATCTACATGATATTATAGTAAATTTTATTTAGATTTTTTATGTCTGTTTTAGAATTGACAGTATTTGGGGTTTGTTTAATATGGATCATTTCATATATTTCTCTTTTGGGTTGGTTATGCTCCGTTCTAATAATTTTAGTTTTTGGAAAATCAAATTTGTGGTTTAATTGTTGCTCGTGTTTACTAAGCGCAGTTTGGTTCTTCTTGTCATATTTGTGTCCATTTAATCTATTCTCCAAATACTGACTAGTTTGACCGATATATACCTGATTACAGTTTGCACAAGGCACCTCATATACTACATGTGTTTTTTTGTTTTTGGGTGTGTTTGATTTTAGCTGACTATAGTTGTTTTGAAGCAAATTATATGCTTTATGACATACTGTAATTTCATGTTTTTTAAAAGCTTTCTTGAAATTCTCCGATAGTCCTGAGATATAAGGTAGTGTCAGGTATTTATTGTTTTTTTTTTGTTACTCAGTTGAGCTTCAGTATGTTCTTGAAATTTAGTTAATCTGTCTGCGAAAATAGAGTTTATAAGTTTTTTGGGGTAGCTGTTCTCTTTAAGTATATTTTTAGCTTTTTCGATAGTGCTGTTTCTGTATTTATTGTCAGACAGTTTGATTGCTCTGTCTGCCAACCCTATGATGACTGATCTTTTTTGTGACATGGGATGGTTTGACATGTAGTTCAGGTATCTACCTGACCAGGTAGATTTTGTATACCATTCAGTCTCAATTTTATTCGAGTTATGATGAAGAGTCATATCTAAAAAGTTTATTCTGTCTGAAATCCACAATAAAATAAACTTTTTAGATATGACTCTTCATCATAACTCGAATAAAATTAAGACTGAATGGTATACAAAATCTACCTGGTCAGGTAGATACCATCTACCTGGTCAGGTAGATACCATCTACCTGGTCAGGTAGATACCTGAACTACATGTCAAACCATCCCATGTCACAAAAAAGATCAGTCATCATAGGGTTGGCAGACAGAGCAATCAAACTGTCTGACAATAAATACAGAAACAGCACTATCGAAAAAGCTAAAAATATACTTAAAGAGAACAGCTACCCCAAAAAACTTATAAACTCTATTTTCGCAGACAGATTAACTAAATTTCAAGAACATACTGAAGCTCAACTGAGTAACAATAAAGAAAACAATAAATACCTGACACTACCTTATATCTCAGGACTATCGGAGAATTTCAAGAAAGCTTTTAAAAAACATGAAATTACAGTATGTCATAAAGCATATAATTTGCTTCAAAACAACTATAGTCAGCTAAAATCAAAAACACCCAAAAACAAAAAAACACATGTAGTATATGAGGTGCCTTGTGCAAACTGTAATCAGGTATATATCGGTCAAACTAGTCAGTATTTGGAGAATAGATTAAATGGCCACAAATATGACAAGAAGAACCAAACTGCGCTTAGTAAACACGAGCAACAATTAAACCACAAATTTGATTTTCCAAAAACTAAAATTATTAGAACGGAGCATAATCAACCCAAAATCGAAATATATGAAATGATCCATATTAAACAAACCCCAAATACTGTCAATTTTAAAACAGACATAAAAAATCTAAATAAAATTTACTATAATATCATGTAGATCGGTACATAAACTGTCAGTTTTCAGCAATCTCACATGCTTTTAGCCCTAAGCGTTTAAACTTTTAGCCTTATGAAGAAATAAAAATTGGAAAGGAAGGAAAAAAAATGTGCTCGCGTCAGGATCGAACCTGGGACCTTTGGTCTGCGGAGCGGACGTCCTGTCACACAGCTACTGTGCCTGTGACAAGTCCCAAAAAAATAACTATTGGTGATTTACCGTTTTACAGTTGAAATTGGTTTTAAACTCTCGATTCAAATAAACATAACCTGCAAAGCAATAAAAACATTCAAGATATGTGGTAGTCTTTCACTCAGTTGTAAATCTGTTGTGTGCCCGTATGGTAAATATTTTCAATAATTTGTACTTTAACATGATGATTGTGCTGATGGTAAGTTGATCTAGATTTTAAACTTTTCATTTTAATGGTTGACAAACTGTTTTTGCTTATATTTTAGTCTGACCCATTGAGAAAGGCCAAAACCCTGGCTGAAACGTCTGGAATTAATCAATAAATAGCATGAAATAACAACCTCTGCTTTTTTAAATGAACCTTATGTCCAAGAAAGGAAAACAAAAAAAACATATACAGTGGTTCAGGAAAATAAACAACTAACTATATATATGAATATATATATATATATATATATAAGCAGGTCACACGCGGAATGGAGTTAGTTATTCAGTTACTTTTGTGAATATTGTACAGAGAGTATATTTAGAGCAGTGCGTTCAGTTGTAAACAAGTATTGCATTGTGTTGTGATTGAAAGGAAAATAAAACGGACATTTTAGTGGATTTTTTTTTTTATTGCCAAAGGAACCCTAGTTTGGTAACAATATATAAGTCGTGCGAATCACGGAAGTTAGTTAGTTTGTCAATAATGTTGTGCAGAGAAACAAAATAGTTCATATTCGCGAGTTCGAGGTGAAGTCAATTTAGTGCAGTCTATTTTAGTTGTAAACAAGTATTGTATTGTCAGAGTGTATTATTGTGTTGTGTTTCAAAGTGGAATAAATCGTTATTGAATTTATTGGAGTGATTTTGATTGCAATAAACAAACCCCAGTTTCGAACAATATATTCTTGTATTTTGCACAGTCCTAAGTTTGGAAAAAGTTTCAATATTCTGTCATAAACTTGGTGAATTATCATTAGTCGGGCGAAGCCTAACCTGGAATTATGGCATCGACGCCCAGCGGGGGATTTATAATCCGTGAGAATAGTGGGAAGGTTTCGTCTTAAATAATTTGTCCAGCATATGATCCAGGCGCGGATACAAGAGGGGGGGGGCAATGGGTGAAATTGCCCATCCCCCCCTGACGCATTACCAAAGCACTTTTTTTAACCAATTTGATTTTGTTTAAATTGGGACATCACTATATTTACTAGAGTCGTTATTAACGCATCACTATATAAATCAACGTGCAATGTTCGATATCCTTTTACTTCAACTACGAGGAAACGTACAATATTTGGATTCTAAAATACATAAATTTGACAGCGCGAACGTAATATGATTTGACATTTGAATAATATTCGAATTCGTGTATGTTTAGTTGCTTATACCACAATTATACATTAATGGACCAAGTCGACCATTTACAGGTTATTAATGGTCGATTTCAGTGTATGTTTGGTTGCATATATCACAATTATGCATTAAAACAGACTCGTTAATACGAGGTCGCCGGAAAATTATATTTAAGATCAACCATGACAAAAAAAACGCCTTCTCGGTCTTGCCCTTATGTACATCCATAGGCATATTCCTATTGATACCGAGAAAGCTATTACAATTAATTTTTTTAATGTCTACACCTATGCGTTTTTAATTCATATTTCTAAAGACAGCACTATTCAAATTAACTTGTATTTCTCGACACCAACTGCACTATTTACCCCAGTCATTTGGTAGTTTTACCTGGAAAGTTTCCGGGAGTATTGAAAATTGGTATTTTTTTTAGATTTCGACGTGTTCTTTCCGAATTTTTACTTTGCCACCTCGATCTTTGCCGCGCGCGCCGCCATATTGGAAAAATAGCGCCCAAAAACAGTTTTTTGACAATATCTCATTTCAGACCCATTTTACGATGAAAATAGTTACGTAAATTGAACATGAGAAAACTTTTCTACAATTTAAGTTCTGACGTGTTTTTTGGTAAAATGAATATTTCTAAATGAGATAATGTCAAAAAACTGTTTTTTTGGTGCTATTTTTTCAATATGGCGGTGCGACCGGCAAAGATACGAGGTGGCAAACTGAAAATTCGAAAAAAGCACGTCAAAATCTATAAAAATACCAATTTTGAAAATTATCCGAATACTTTGCAGGTAACCCCCGTTTTGAGCATCAAATGACCGAGGTAAGTATATTAGTTCCTATATTTTTTAGAACAAATTTTCTGAAAGATAAGTTATCACACAATAAATGCCTCCCCCCCCCCTGAACGAAATCCTGGATCCGCGCCTGATATGATCTGTATATCCTTGAAAAGAATAAGAAATGTAGTTTGAGAATTAACATATATTGCCAACCTTCATTTAAATGTAAATTACAATCGCCCAAATGATTTTTCTGGTAAACAACATAGCAAGGAACCGGTAGGTGGCTTGGGTCCATACGATATCAAATTTGAATTACAATAGACTTTTAGTGAGAGCTAACGATGATGATTTTTTTTATGTTCTGCTTTGTTTCAGATATCTAGACAGTGATCCAGCTTCATGTATTACTTCATTATAAAGTAATCAATCATGTGCGCATGAGACAAAACAATATCGTTGCTATTCGATTCCTGAAGACGATTTGCATGCATGATTGGGGCTTCTCACACAAAAAGATGATAAAACAAATAAATTTCGATTCATAATCTGTAACTGATTGTTTCAAAGTTTATTGAATCCATTTCTGCTATATAAAACAAATTAATATATTGTGATGTGATTGCTATTATTCATCATGTTGAATTTTATCTGGTATATTTCATTTGATAGCTAATAAACCCCTTTAACATATCAGTCAATTTCATTGTGTTTTACTCAGTTTTTATAATAATAATAAATTTTCCTTTATCTCAGGAACTATCTCACTGGAGTTAATACATCTAAATCCGTTTGCTCCTCATTTTTTATCAAATTATCTTAAGTGAAATAAATACTTTAGTAACCTTTGGTATTTTATATAGATAAAAGATGATAATTGCAGCAATTTTTTGAGTTTACACTCTCGAAGATATAGAAGTGTTGATGAAAATATATCAAATTATACGCTGCAAATTCTCAGTTTAAGCCTCAGATCAATATTGATCTGAGGTTTAATCCGTTAAAACATATTTTTAAAGAGTGGTATACTGAACTTTTGGAAAGAAAAACTAAAATTTCGTTTTTTTAACAAGAAATAATATAGTTAGTTCACTTTGGCAGTGACACTTTTGCTTAGGTATGGAAATGAGTTATAGGATGCGGAAATAAAAAATATCTTCAAATGTTTTTACATCCCAAGCATGAATGAAACCATTTGAGCAAAATGTTTTTTTTTTGTTCGACTGGCTGTACCGGAAGTTGGAGGGGTGTACCGAAATTTTGTAGTGTGGGAACGCTTTGGCAACAGTGATATTGTAATCTATTGAGCATGTTTCGTTCAATTTGGCTATTTCGCAATAGATACGTTCTTCAAGATTCGAACTTTCAGTTGGTTATAGGCGATTTTTCATTGTATATATTTCAGGGAAACCATTCCCACACAGGGGATTGAATTTATTTGAGGAACTCAATGCCAATTTTACGGAATGAACTTTTTTGACAAGGACTTGTGATTGTGTCAAAATAGATTGTAACCCAGCTAATAGGAAATATATTGGGTTGAAATCGATTTTGACACAATCCTGAAGTCCATGTCAAAAAACCATTCAGGTAGCATACATCCGGCTTGATCATTTCATAAAAAAAAAATAAAAAAAAACTTTTTAAAGACAAGTTTTTATTGAAATGCGCTAAAGATTAAAAAATAATTGCTTTGGATGTGCGACGTAGGTTATTCCGTGAGTTATAGATTCAAAAGCTTGTCGCTTTTGTATTCGAACTGAAAACTTTTTTTTATGAATTATTTTATTTTGTGCTTTTTAGTAAGTACGCCTCAATCTATGCATTGTTTAATGCATCGTCATTATGATGTCTTTTTCCTGTAAGTTCTGAGCTATCTAGTTCTTCAATGAGGAGACCATCTAAAGATGAACTCGTCCGCCATCCTGGAGCTGCCATCTTCAATTTATGAATTCTGACAAAAATTCAATGATCTTCGACTAAATTCATAATCTCCGACCCCAAAAACCCCGACATACCAATTTTGAATAGAAACGGCCCATTATCACAAAACTTGTCCACCATCTTGGAGCCATCATCTTCAATTTATGAATTTTGACAATAAATTATAATCTCCGAGTTCGAAAACCTCCACATACCCATTTTGAATAGAATTGGACCATAATCACAGAGATCGTCCGCCATCTTGGAGCCGCCATTTTGATTTTAGAATTTTGACAAAAAAACTCACCCCGAAAACCCCCACATACCAATTTTGAATAGAATCAAACCATAATTACAAAACTCGTCCGCCATCTCGAATTTGTGAATTTTGAATAAAAATTCATATTCTCCGACCCCGAAAACCCCCACATACCAATTTTGAATAGAATAGGACCATAATCACAGAGATCGTCGGCCACCTTGGAGCCGCCAATTCGTTTTTATCTCTAACAAAAATTCCATAATGCATTGTTGTCACGGGAACTATGAACACCTGCCAAATTTCACGTCAATCAGGCAACTAGAAGTGGGTCAAATTTAACTTTGATTACAGACAGACACCGGGACAGGTGAAACTAAATAAAAGCTTGTAATGTAAAAACAGCATACTTATTTAAACCTTCGAGATCAGTTGGAACGGAAAAATGTCAGTTTTGGCTTATACATTATATTAAATTTTATTGTATTGTAGGTTGTTGTTTATTGTATCGTTACTGTAAAGTTTTCCATGGATTTTTATTCCCAAACCAAAAACATTTTTAAGAATTATTATGAAAAAAATTACCACAAGCACTAGAGGTGAGTAAACTCAGTTTGGTGATATATTTCTGCGCCACTGTTCTGAAATGAGTATTTTGAATTTTATTATTATTACCATTACAAATTACAAATATATTTTTGCACCGCGTTGGGCGCCATTTGTTATATAATGATGATTTGCAAATAAATTGTTGTTTATAAAATGAAGATAGCTAATAATTTTCGCTATTCTTTGTGAGCCAGATTGATATGATATAGATAAGTATTTTCACCCTGTATAATATTGCAATGATGTAATAATAATTGCTAGCTACGTCACTGTTCTCTCGTCACGTTGCTGCCAATTGTTATCATTTTTCTTACCACAGCTAGCACAGTTGGTACACCTCTTATCTCAGATAGCCGGTTCAAGGCAATTTAGCCACTACTTGATATGTCAAAACTCAATTTATTCAATGGTCGTAGGAATGATTGTTGATCATTGTAGAAAACAAACAACAAAGTATCAAAAAGCAATTATTTCCTTTATTCAGGAAGACTTAATTTTACCTGGCCTACGAGAAATAACTTATACTAATGTGAATCTACAAATATTCACGGATAATCATAAAAATGAAATCATGGATAGATAGACAGAACCTCACTTTTTCCTTGAGAGTGAAGTTTTCTTTTATAGTTCAAAATACAGTGAAATAAAATTCTTCAGATTGAGATATGTTATTTGTGAAATTGTTCAGGACCGGATGTGCACTATTAAAAGTTTTTATACCTGGCTGGAACTGTCGGTGTTCAAGATATACCCTGAAACTGGATACCTTCTCTCTCCAATCGCTATCAAGGAACTCCAATACCATTAATCAGGAACCATACAGATGCAGAAATCAGCTTTGGATACTTGGATATGTTGTATAATTAAGGTAATATTGGTTTTGTTCTTCAAATGTTGGAATTATTTCATTTTTCTTTCTCCCAAAATGTTGCGTGGCATTCGCTTGTAAATTTATTTTCGATCTCCATCTGGCTTTGTTTGTTGTCACCAGGATACCAATTTTCCCTCTTCTTTTTCATTTGAATGTTTGAATTCGCGCACCAAATTGTCACATTTCACTGTTTGGGTTCATCTTATATAATTTATATATACAACTATTTTCCCATTCTTATTACTATGTACAAATTTCAATAATAATTGCTTATGACACCACCCCGTTGTTATTCTCTCACAATTTCCAATTTTCCATATGACCATCTATTCCCTGATTGGCTAATCTCATCAAGAAGTTTGCTGTTCTACCATTGGCTACTTTTAGTTAGCTACAATTTCATATACTGTATGTTTCAAATTTATAAATGTGTTGATCACTTTTTATTCATGAAAATTTTGTAAATCTAGACTTTTTGTTGTCTTTTTACCAATTATGGGTTATATTCATTATGACAGTGTATGAAATTGATTGTGTTATAGTATTTTGACATTTTTATCTATCCATATTATACATAGGTTTACAAATAAATAGAACTTCCAAAATTATGTCAAAACAATCTCTTGAAACTAATAACTATTTAGTAATTATTCTTTTTGTGGGTTTTTTCCTTTTAAAACTTATAACTGGCATAACATAACATAACAATATATATATATATATATATATATATATATATATATATATTACGCATATTCATCGCTCGAATCGTGTTATGGTCCTCAAAAATCCCTTAGAAAAAAGCTCTTTAAATTTTTCTCGAATCCAATAACTTTTCTAAAAAACCTTTCCCTAAAAACCTTATTACAAACAACAAAAAATGTTTTGTGTTTGATTTTAGTGTTGAAAGAAAATCAAAATAACATCTGTCTGATCGAACCCGGACCTTGGGGTTATAAATCAGACGCTCTAATCACTGAGCTCATCGGACACATACTAATAGTTTGGCCGATTTTGCTTTTGTTGGCCATATTTCTTGAATTTTCCGATTTCCGAACAACTTTCCTAATTTTTCTTTCCGTAAAAAACCTCCTCGGGCTATTACGAACATTTAAAAAAAAATCCAAATCGGTCCAGCCATTCTCACGTTTTGCGCTTGCAAAGAATCGAGATTCATTTTTATTATATAGATTTTTGTTACCTTGCATTTTATGTAGTACGTACACGATTTCCATCCCTGTACTCATATACATCCGTTTGTTATATTATAGCCCTGAACACGAGAATTTTGGTCGAAACGTTGGCATTCAAAGTGCAAAACAATGAGTATTGTGTTTTAATACCCTGCTTGTGAACATTACAAGTAATGGGCGAGGACACGAAATTTTCAAAATATTTTTAATGGATTCTACAGCTTGTGAAAAGTCTGTTGGTAATTTTCTTTCTTTTTTTTTATTTTCTAAAACTTGAAAAATAATATTTAAAGTCGGCAAATTTCAAATGGCTTCTTTCTAGCGCCATTGCAAAATGTTGTGACGTAAACACCCGATCAACCAATCCCACAGTTGACAGCCTCAATCAATTTTGCAACGTTGCCATATTTTCATATCTTAGGACGCGCCTCCATAACAAGAATAAATTATTGGCTTTCTCACAAAGAGCGCCAATATTAGTAGCTTCAAAATTTGCTGATTTTCCAAAACGAATGGGAAAAGCTGTAATTGAAATTTGACATAAAAAATGTTTTCTGGGTACATTTATATATGCGGTATGTATTTTAAGGCATATTTAAAGCGATAATAATTTCTCGTGTCCTCGCCTATTACAACTTTTTTTGTTCTCATGAGTCCAATGTATTTTATCTTTTCACGCAACAAGATTATTCTCCTTTTTTCCTTGCACCAAATCGAAAATATCGGCCGCAAATTGAGCACAAAACAATTCTTTTGTTAAAAAATAATAATCTTTTCATGTTTTATTCGAAGATGTTATTTGTCATTGCAAAACAAAGTTATTATTCAAATCACTAATCGAGTGAAATTTGCTTCCCAAGCTTGTAAATAAATATTATGCAATTGAGTATGACTAGGTTATGAAATGAATGAGGAACTTTCACGAGATATAATTTTGTGTGTTTATTTATATGGAAGGAAATGAAAATGAGCGAATTTAATTGGAAGGGTCCTCCGTACAGAACTCAATCAGTCCAATCCCCCACGTGAACTAAAAATAATAAATAATTGGAACAAAAGGCGATACAAAAAAGCGAAATGATATATTACCTACATACCGAGCTGGAAAATGTTTCATTACTGGCGAGATAAGGTAGTTAGATTTATCTTGAGACAGTAATGTAACTTACCACCGATGTTTTATTTAGAACCATTAATTACTTCAACCAAAAATGATAAATTTGGACCCTTCAACAATTATCATTTGAAGCTGTTATCGGCATTTGGCTTATCAATAAATATCAAGAAAATACGTCACTTCTGGTGGTTTTTGCAAATAACTCCTAAACTGCCATTTCCGATAATATATGATAGGTACTTTTTTGTCGATATTTTTCTGTAAATGAGCATTTAAAAAAAAACGTATGCGGTCGGGGTCAGGAACGAAGTTTCTTTACGCGGCTTGCGATAGGTGTTGACTCAGTAGTTAGTACCAGACAAGTTCATATGTCAGTATTAAATTGATTTGTTGTGTAGTATATCGATTTATAAGTCTTCAATAATACCTTTCTGAAAAATATTACCCTAAAAGATTTTTTTTCAAATTACGATGGTGCTGTCAGAAAAACAGCGAATAGAAGTTTTGATGATCTTAGGTTACGGCGATCGTAAAAGAAGTATGGCAGAAGTACCTATGCGACATCTTTAATGAAAAATATCCTGATCGAGAACCAATAAGCCAATCGACGGTAATGAGATCTGCCGTGGTGGCATCTGGCAGAAAATTCTAAGAAAAGCCAAATTACATCCATATATAAAGTTTGCAGTAAACAACTTATGTAGTCGGTTTTTGTCTTGCAGAAAAGGGCTATTAGGTACTTATGTAAAGCGAAATGGCGGGATTCATGTAAACACTTTTTTCGAGAACATAGAATCCTTACGGTTATTTCAATATTCATATTGGAAACCGTATCGATTATACACAAAAATAGGGAGAACTATGAATCTACAGCCACATACCACACAAGGCGGTCAAATGATCTGAGTCTACCAATTCCAAAAACATGTTTTGTTCAAAACTCGTTGATATATAATGGAATCAGGATGTACAATAAACTTCCCATTGAAATCAAAGAGACTTCTTTTATCATATTCAGAAAAAAATGTAAAAAACTATTAAGTGATAAAGCCTATTATGAACTACAAGAATATTTTGACGATGCCCTGTAATTTAGAATGTGTAGTATTTGCGATTGTACTGTGTGAAAAACATATATTTTAATCGTAGTCCTAGTCTTCTCCTGTAACCTTTGTATATGTATGTATATATATCTTATATTTTAATTCAATTATTGGTACATTTTAAATTTCATGTTTATATTAGTAATATTATTTATGCAAGACCGGGCGTAAAGTAGCACTTTAGCGCCCGGATTTGCGGGCGTAAAGTAGCACTTTAGCGCCCGCGGACTACTTTATCGCCCGGCGGGCGATAAAATCGTTGAACAGGCGCTAAAGTGAATTTCAATCTCATATCGATAGAAATCTATATTCCGATGGATCATATAATCAAACCCAAAACATTATTAACAATATTATAACGAAAACAATGAACATAAATTAATTTAAAAAATGAATTATAACTTAATATTGACAATATAATTAGAACAGTTATTTATGGAAATATTTGGATTTGTTGTTTTCTGTTGTTGCAGATAGTTACTGATTTCAACTGATTCCTCATTACTAGAAGTCTGAAGAGAATGCATGTTATTATCTGGTGTTTCAGGCTCATCATTTTCTACAATTTTCTTAGCAATCTCCAGCTTATTTGCAACTGAATTTTCAATATAACCTTCCGCAACAGTCGTCGACTTCCACCCAGCATGTCTTTTATTGTTGATTACATCCTCGACTGCATCTGCTAACATAGTTGCTGAGGAACGTCTGGAGCAGTGACCAGTATATTCTTTCGCATTAGAAATACCTAGATAAGTGGCTATTCTGAATGGTATTTGACCGAATGTATTTTTTCCGATAACCTGTCTCGTACACTTGCCATTTTTATAATATAAAAAAAAACCGCTTTTGATCATTCTGATCTCGCAAGGAAGAATATTTTCTGTAAATATCCAAATAACTTGGCGATTTCTGTTCTTTATCGATTACAGTAAATACTCGATCTATCTTCGTTTTGGTTTCTCGTATAGTTATGAGTAAGAATGTCTCGAAATCTTGAATGTCGTCCACTGTGATATTTGCCAATTCTTCGCATGCTCCACAAATACCAAAAATCAGTGCTACCTACAATAAATTCTCAGATTAACATACTGAACATTGAGAAAATATGAAATTAGAACTTACTTTCATCATAAGATACAAATCGTCTGGTGCTTCCCTCAAAAATAACTCGATTTCTTCTCTGCTTAGAATCTTCGATTTCTTTGGTTTATAACCATCAAATTTTCGTTTCAAAAAGCTATCACTCTTGCGTAACTATTGATATCTATATTATCATGTACATTTAAAGTAGCTTTTAGCATGGAATAATATGACCACATGGTAGAGGGCTTACAATTTTTCCAGAAAATAGGCAAGAAGTACAGTCTCTGTGTATTTCTTATTTTTTACATTTTTCCCGTTGCACCACCTCACGAATTCTTCATACACCTTGTCGTATATTTTCTTGGATTTACTTGGCAACAAACTCAATTTCGCATCCTCAGCTGCCTTACTAATTTCTGGTGGAGTACAATTCACACTTTCTTCGTCGCTTGAATCCATTTCAAAATCAGTAATAAATTATCTGTGATCACAAAAATTGACAGCAAATATAGCTACTAGCCTATATAATCTCATTTCGAAAAATTGACTGAGTACATTCATTCCATCACTTCTTGATTTATTCTGTTTCCGATATGATATGAATATACATCCTCACGGCAGCCTTGATGTATTTTTATCATGTTCTAGATATAAAGAGGTATCTATCTACATGACATCAAATGTACCGGTTGTGCATAAAATTTTGTATGTATTTCAGGCGTAATTTGCTTTTATGGACCTAGGCGTGTTAATAGCCCTCGCTATCGCTCGGGCTATTACTTACACGCTGCGGTCCATAAAAGCCTATTTTACGCCCTTGATACATAAATAACTAGTATGACATTGTGTTTGTAACAAGAATTCTATTCTTAAAGAATAAACATATTATATTATTATTATTAATAAACTTATACATGAACTTAATGACAACGACTTCGATATTTGTGAAATTATGCAAGAAGTGTGTAATCAAAATAATGGCTTTGAATTTAATGTCTTATTTTCCGACTAATCAACTTTTTGTATAAACGGTACCGTGAATACGCAAAATTGTCGTTATTGGGCAACAGAAAATCCCAATTGGACGATGGAAGCTAATACCCAATATCCTCAAAAAGTACCTGTGTGGGCTGGGATTCTTAGAAATACCATTGTAGGACCATATTTTAATGACGGTACTGTGACGGGGGAAAATTATTTGGAAATGTTACAAACTTATGTAGTTCCATATTTATCTGTAACATTTCCAGACATTAATCAACCTGGTCGAATAGTTTCTACTATTTGGTTCCATCAGGATGGAGCAGGTCCACATTATGCTCGAGTGGTTAGAGATTTTCCCAATGAAACCTTTCCCAATCGTCAGATTGAATGGCCTGCTAGTTCCCCAGATTTAACTTACTTACTTAAAAAGTAAAGTGTACCAATTTGGAAGATTTTAAAGAGAGAATTCGAACTGAAATTCAAAGAAATTACACCAGAGATGTTGTCAAACGTAACCCAAGAATTCAACAGACATCTTGGATCGAGGGGGAAACAACTCTTTAAATAGGTGTACATACAGAAAATTCAATATTTCAATACGACTTTCAGTACCAGAATATCTTAAATATATTGAAATAATTTCAATATCAGTTTCAGTAATTTAGTATCAACAAATACCACTTCATACTTTAAATATTACTTTTATTCCAAAAATATCCACTCCATACTTAAATATTATTTTATATCAAATATTTTAAAATATTTGTCAGTATTCCCAAGAATTTTAAAATTTTTTAAACCTTTTCAGTCCAATTATTTAAAATAATTAATGCAGTTCAGTCCACAATACACGCTCCACAAAATGCCTTATTTGGATACTGAAAATAGTCCGCAAAATACCACTTTATCGGACTAGGCCGGTAAAGACGTCATGGCAATACTTTATCGGAGTATTTTTGTTTATTCTAAAAACTTATAATTAACATTTTAAAAACGTTTCAGGAGACGCAATGAACTATAGAATATTTGAAATTTCGTAGTAACATCACACGTTTTCTTCGAAATATTCTTTTAGAATGCTTATTTCATGAAAAATAAACACTAATATTTGACAAATGTGTCGTTGATAAACAATCGCTTGGGAAATTTACACTTACACTAGCGTATGGATGGTGATTGAAAATGAATGCACGGCGAGGAAATATGTGTAGCATTTATGGTCTGTTTATTCAAAAAACGAAAAAATGTTTTGTTTTTTTACGGACCACAAAAAAAGAGGATCACATCATCTTTCCTACTGGTGACGAGCGGACGTTGTTTTGCGATCTACAGTGTGCTCCGCGATAATGAACCCTATTGCGATTCTCGACCTTACAGGCATCGCTCAACAAAATGAAGGTTAGTAAATCAAAAAATCTGTGAAAGTAACAGTGGAATGTCACAAAAAGGAATCCAGCGGGGAAGTACCAAGTGTAACACAAAAGTGAAACAAGTGAAAACAAGTGAAATAGATAAAAACAGTTTACTAAGTGTGGATTCATGCAGCACAAAATAACAATTATCAAATAACAAATAAGAAATAACATTTAGCAATATAAGTTGAACTCTATAGTTTTCAATGACTATGTTCATGCAGACAAATAACAATTAACAAAATAACATGTAGAAGTTGGCCAACTTTTATCTTTTTACGTTATTTTAACGAAATTTTCTTCTAGTGCGCAACTAGTACGCAGATGACCGCGGATTGGTCAAACCGATGATGAAAATAACCTCACTTTTTCTAATATTTGAGATATTGTTTTTGTTTCATATTGTTTATTGGACATTTTGAATTTTCACTTGTTTCTTATTATCGAGGGGACATGGAATTTCGAAAAAGTAGGATTACCTAATTTAAATGCCTCGGATCTCCGTCTTGTGCGCATGCTTACTTTTTATTTCTTAATTGTTATTTTGAGTGCATAAATGCTACATTATAATTCTTGTTAATTTGATAATTGTTATTTTCTGCTGCATGAATCCACACTAGTAACTGTGCAATGGATAACAGTGAAATTTCTAGTTGCACAGTTGCGGAAGCTGAAAATCTGCGAAATTGTATACTACTTCACCCAGATGAGGCAGAAAAAGCAAATTTCTGCATTTCCAAACATGCTAGCAGTGAAAAGCTCCACAGCATAGGCAAGAGGAACGAACATATAAAAAATCCGAGAATAGAACGGAAGCACACTCCCAAAAAATCCGGATACCCAGAAGGGAAAATTCATAGGGACAATGAGCGACACAGTTGACACAGTTGATTGAAATGAATAATTATTTAGATATATTTTTTTAATATACCACGTTCATAAAACGGATTAAAAAGTATAAAATAATAATTTACATATTTTTTTTACACCACGTTAAAAAACGGACAAAAAAGTATAAAATAATTATTTAAATTCCAAAAACCTAATATACCTACCACGTTTATAAAACGGACTAAAAAGTATAAAATAATTTATTCTAGCCCCATACATATTTATCCCCATACAGATTCCTAACCCGATTGTCCTGAAAATTTGTGATTGTGAATTTTCAATAGCTATGAAAATAGTTTTAAGCTTTGTAACGAAAAGCGTGGGGCACATGCAATTAATCATTGAAGCATGGATAGTTCACCTAAGTCAACAATTTTATTGCACTGCAAATTATCTGAAGTGTTGTGAGTTTTGTCAACGACAGCTACTCCCTACACTCTTTACTATTATCTATTGCATGCGCCCCACGTTTTTTAGAAGATTTATTGGAAATTTATTTGCTCTGGAAAAGTTTTCAGGAATATATTATCTTCTATATAATAAAAATGAATCTCGATTCTTTCTAAGTGCAAAACGTGAGAACAGCTGGACCGATTTGGATTTTTTTTTTTTTATTTGTAATAGCCCGAGAATGGTTGATATGGAAAAAAATCAGGAAAGTTGCCCGGAAAATGGAAAATTCGGGTGTATAAGAAATTTGGCAAAGAAAAAGACTATCGAGTCATTTATTACCAAAAAGGAAAAAGCTCAGTGGTTAGACTGTTGCCTACCAACCAGAAGGTCAAAGGAACGAATCCCGGTCGGGGTAAAATTGTTTTTTATTTTATAAAAACGACGGCTGGACCGATTTGGCTAATTGTTTTTTGAATGTTCGTAATACTCCGAAAGAAAGAAAGGATATTCAGGAAAATCATTGGAAATGTCTTTGTCCTGAAAAAGTTTTCAGGAATATATAATAAAAATAAATGTCTGTTTGTGTTGGTGAGCTCATAACTTGAGAACGGCTGGACCGATTTGGCTAATTTTTTTCGAGAAAATGGAATAACAAACGGAAAAACGGGATAACGGCAAATCAGGATAACCGGAAAACGGGATGATAGCAGGAAAACAGGAAGCGGGCAGAGTCAAAGGCATAAACTAGATAGAACAACACAAAAAAACATAGGAAAAAATAAATTGTACGCGGACGAGAGTTTTCAGGAAAAAAAATTAGATAATATAGAAATTTGGACAGGACGTCTGTCGGGTCAGCTAGTAAGAACTAAATAGTTTGTTTGAGATCGATATGTTTATAATTAACGATATAAATTTATTCCCAATAAAATCATTTGTTGGGTAATATTACCAAAAATGTATTCATTATTAATTGTAGGTTTATTTAAAGTGAATAAGTTATATTAACAGATAAACATTTTAGTTTTTCTTTTTCCGTATTATTTGTAATAAATTATTCGAATAAATAATTACTTAATTAGTTGTTAATTAATTTAGTTAACTATGAATAAACTGTTTTCTTAGTGTAGGCATAAGTAAACTGGACCGCAAAAACAGCCGTTATTTTTTCTGGTAAATTATTCCTAGAGTTGATATGATGTTTTATCAGCATACCTTTTGTTTTTAGTTTGACATTTAAACCTCTATTTATTAGGTAATATCATTTATTTTATTTGTTAATAAATATTTATTTTGGAATACTTTTCATTTGTCAGTTATTTTCCCTGATCCTCAAATAAAGGATTTTCGAATGAAATTTAATAATATGTCCCAATAACTTGAAAACTTCCATTTTAATTTCTCACCAACAGATAAGTATAGGTACACTTTAGGTACTTTTGTAAGAACACGGGGTAAATTATACCAAAATCTTCGATTTCTTGAGTTCAATAGTTCCATCACGTTTTTATTACATTAATTACCCCATTTCCCTCGGTATATTTTCATTATTTTCAATACATCTCTAGTACTTTAAATTGCTTCAGTATACTTTAATTATTTAAATACATTTTCATTACATCAAATACTATCATTATCCTCAATATATTTTAAATATTCCATTAGTGCGTTTTTTTCAGTATATTTTAAATATTGTTCATTATCAGATATTTAATTAATGATTCTTCTCTTCTTCTGCAGGTGCCATCTCCATTGAATGAAGGTTGGCGACAATTTCGGCATACTTATTGCGGTCCTGAGTGGTACGAATTAAAGATGATGTGTTCATACCGGTCCAGACGCGTATGTTTTTTAACCATGAATGTTGTATGCGTCCAGGACCACGTTTTCCTTCGATTTTTCCTTCTATTATTAATTTCAGTATATTATACTTGTTAAAGTTCGTCCAGTATTGAAACGACCTCTTTGGCCTTCCCCCACCTAACAACCAATTTTTCTCGAAGATACCCGATCCATTGTCTAACTGTTGCTATTAATAGAAATTCCATAGGCGTACCAAATTGTTTGGTATAGGCGAAACACGAGACGTAGTTTTTGGCGGACGAGTTTTTTTTTATGGAGGCGGCTTCAAGATGTAGGACAAACATTGTGATTATGGTTCAATTCGATTCAAAATTGGTATGTGGGGGTTTTCGGAGTCGAAGATTATGAAATTTTTGTCAAAATTCAAGAATTCAAGATAGCGGACGAGTTATGTGATTATGGTCTGATTCGATTCAAAATTGGTATATGGGGGTTTTCGGAGTCGAAGATTATGAAATTTTTGTCAAAATTCATAAGTTCAAGATGGAGGACAAACATTGTGATTATGGTTCAATTCGATTCAAAATTGGTATGTGGGGGTTTTCGGAGTCGAAGATTATGAAATTAATGTCAAAATTCAAGAATTCAAGATGGCGGACGATTTTATTATGGTCCGATTCGATTCAAAATTGGTATATGGGGGTTTTCGGAGTCGAAGATTATGAAATTTTTGTCAAAATTCATAAGTTCAAGATGGCGGTTTCAAGATGAAGGACAAACATTGTGATTATGGTTCAATTCGATTCAAAATTGGTATGTGGTGATTTTTAGGGTCGGAGATTATGAATTTTTTGTCGAAATTTATAAATTCGAGATGGCGGCACCAAGATGAAGGACGAGTTTTCTGATTATGGTCATATTTCATTCAAAATTGGTATGTGTGTTGTAATAAAATCAATACTTCGACAAGTTGTTTACTTTCATGAGTACTTTGTGAAAATCAAATACTTTGACAAGTTCTTACTTACTAACTAATCACTGCCCAATCAAATTAATTGGTACCTACTTTTATGAACACTTCGCGCGACAAGCTTTTTGAAACCAAATAATTCAACAAAAAATAATCAAATCATTGTCAGCGATGACTTAAATTTATGTTATAGGTTTTAGTACACGGCTTCTATAACGTATACGTTTTAGTACACGGCTTCTATGAAATCAAAGTTAAAGAACTAAAAATGTCGGACAAATAACTATTGTGGTGTATATTTCGATTAGATTTAATATTGTGCCTACGGTCGGAGATTATGAATATATTATATATATATATATATATATATATATATATATATATATATATATATATATATATATTATGGACTGTGGGGGTTTTTGGGGTCGGAAATTATGTTTTTTTTGTTAAAATTTAAAAATTCAATACATAGATATAAAAATAGACAGATAGACCGGGACGGTACCGGAAACGTGACCGGAACGAAACAGACAGACAGCTATTTTAATTGCATGGCATTTCTCCTCCTGCATGAACTATTATTAATCGTTTTCCTTTACTATATGGTTTTTCAAAATTTAAATTAGGATTTTTCTTATTAACCCACGTCTTAGAATGTGTATGAGAACTGTGCAAATACGTCTCATCAGTGTAAATGATGTTTTTTCCTTGTTCACGATACATTTTCAATTTTCCTAAAAATTCCACCCTTAGTAATCTAACTTCATGACTTTTCATCAATATCGTTCGATTATCAGGCGTTTTTTCCCAATCAAAACCTAACTCTTTGATTATAATGTGCAATGTTGAACGACTGCCTTCAAACCCTACCTGAGCATTTTTGATTTTTTTTAAGAATAGAATTTAAAGTAGGGCGTTGTTTTTCAATCAAACAAAAATCATTTATAATCGTTCTTATTGTTTCACCCTGCCCTTCCGTAATATTATTTTTCGACTTTATTCTTCCTACTCTTTTTTGGGGTGACGGCATAGAAGGAATACTACCTGAATTTACAGCTGATTGATCCGTTTGAATTTTTTTAAAACAATATTCTGTTATACCCATTGCTGCCTTGGCACGTCCTTTGTAATTTTGTAAAGGTATTTGTATCCCATTTTTGGCCTCATTTTTCGTGAATTTGATAACATTTGCCATAATTTCTTTTTCCGCTTCTGAATAGTACTCACCACTGGGCATTTTGGCAAGGTAACAAGTAAACTATTGCAAAGTTGAATAAATAACTGCACTACCTATTTATTAATCAAACTAACCTAACCTTCCAAACGCTGCATGTCAAGACACTGGTGAATATTAGCCGTAGTATGAGTAGCCACATCAAATCGTGTCCACTCGTGTTTTCCCCCTCTCTACCTACCAACAGGTCGTTTCAATACTGGATGAGCTGCTCTATTACGGTATATGTGGCCCAGATAAGGGGTCTTTCTTCGCTTTATTGTTGTAAGTAACTCTCTCTCCCTTCCCATACGTCTAAGCACTTCATCGTTAGGTATATGTTGAGTCCATGATATTTTTAGTAGTCTGCGGAAGATCCACATTTCAAACGCCTCGATTCTGTTCATGGTGTCCACTTTTAATGTCCATGCTTCTGCTCCATACAAGAGAACTGAGTGCACGTATGCCTTTACAAAACGGTATCTTATGTAAAGAAAATGATTAACTCGTAAGATAATGGAGCGTTTCCACACTTTATGAACTCACTGTATATGCTATTGATATAACAAACTGAACCCGGTACCGTCTCCTGTGGTACGCCCATGGATAATGGTAAAGGATCACTCAATGTGTTATTGATGATTCGTGATTTGTAAATTTAACTATATTCCCTTATAGTGTTTTGTGACCTCACTGGTTATTATAGCTTGGAGTTTGGTTGGGAAAAGGTCAATTAACTGAAACCACTATGGATCTGTTGCCGACGTTTCAACTTTAATAAAGTCATCCTCAGGGCACTACAATAGGGATTGTGAATATTACCAGGGTGAATAGTAGAGTAGCTTAGTACATAATAAATTACATGATAAAAACCTCAATAGAGGTACAAACAACTTAAGCTGTAAATAGGTCAAATCTTATGAAAATATTTATATATAAAATTGACACGAATAAAAATTATTGTAAAGTTGTAAAACAAAGCATGTAGTAAAACAACAGGATACTTACAAGAAAAATAGGTTCCTTGTCGTGATAAAATGTATATTAAAAAGGACATTTACATATATTTGGATTCCTCTTGTTATAATATAAATGGAAATTGTTAACATATGTCGAAATCAACGGAGAGTTTGCTTCTGAATGAAGGCATTCAGTGGAGATTGGAAAAGTTTTTGTTTTTTCCTCTTGATTTCTTTCGTTATTTATTGATAAGGTACGTGTAGGAACCATAGGCGTGCATGGTGTGTGATTATTGTGGTGTTTTCAATTTACTTATTAGGTATGAATAGGAGTTGGGTAGAAATTGAGTATCTGTTTTCTTATTAGCATTGTTTTTGTATTTTTTTATTTTTATCATTTCTTGTATACCTCTCTTTCTATAGTTTTTTTGCTTTCTAACAATTATATTTTGTCACATTCTGCACAAGGAGTTTTGTAGATTATGTCACTTTCGAGTTCTTTTGGTGTTTTAGATTTCAATTTGGTGAAGTATTTTTTAACAGTGTTTTCATTTTTGAATGCAATATTGAAAGGCGCATCAGTAAATACTTTCTTTATCTTCTCTGAAAGACCCGAAATGTATGGGATTTTGTAGAAGAAATTATTTCCATTAGGTAGTTTAATATTACTGGTTTGCTCTTCGAAAAGGAGTTTGTTTATTAATTTAGTTGGGTAATTGTTTTTCAATAGGTATATTTTAATTGCTTCGAGATTTTTTTGATGAAGGGACGGATGTGATAGTTGCAGAGCTCTATATTTGAGATTCAAAATATTATTGGCCTTTTGAGTGAAGGAGTGTTGAGAATTGAAGTTCAAAAATCTCTCAGAGAAGGTCGGTTTGTGATACCAATCTGTGATGATTTCATTTGAGTGATTGTTCTTATGATTGAGATGTCTAAAAATGGTAATCCGTTATTTTGCTCTTTCTCGACTGTGAATTGAAGGCGTGGGTGGTAGCTATTGAAAACATGCTGAACGATATCTACTCCGTCTATGGGTGCATGGTGATGATGTCATCTACGTAGCGTTTGAAAAACGGTAATTCAAAAGGCAATTTTTTTATGGAAGTGTTCTGAAGTTCAGACATGACGATATCTGCACAAACTGGGGACAGACAGTTTCCCATACCCAGACCATAGATTTGTTTATAAAATTTGTCCTCAAACTTGAGGTAGCTGTTCTCAAAAACAAAGTCTAGTAATGTTAAAAAATTGTTCAGCGTGAGTTTTGTATGGGGTTCAATTAAGTACCACTTTTTCTTAACTAGCTCTATGACTAAATCTGTCGGAATATTGGTGAAAAGTGACACCACATCTAATGAGATAATTATGTAGTTTCTTAATTATATTCATTATGCATGAATTTTCTAGTCGCTGGAATAGTATCGATTGCCTTGGCAAAATATAATATACATTTTTATCGATTTTCAAAACAGTCGAGGACCATTTTTTTTCAAATTGAAAACTGCTTTCTCAGTAGAACAGTTTTCTCTAAATCCAAATTTCAATACTGATATATTTTATATTTATGATTCTGTTTCTCAACCATTTCTCGAAGATTTAAGTTGTGGTTATAAGCCTATAGTTATTCATTAGTTTTTTTGTCCCGCGATTTGAATAAGTTAAAGATTCTTTGAATGTAAATGGAACTTTCCCTTATTTTATCTGAGGGTCGGATGCAGATGGTATTTTTTTAGTAGTTCTACTGAGATTTTGCCTGGACCAGTATCATAATTTTGACTCATTCATTGTTGATAGGTTGAAGGAACAGAATTCGCGTATATTACCTACTGCTCTGTGTGTGATACAGTTTTCATGCAGAATTGTTGGTTTTTTAATTATATTTGTCATTTTTGTTCCTATAAGTATTTATTAAAATGAGTAGCAACTCCTTTTTTCAAAGTTAATAACGAGATAATAAAGTCTGAGCTCTTTTCCTGACATTTTACAGTTGTTATTTCATTTGTCTTTTTATATTTTTTGTGGGTTTGTAACTTTTTTTATAATGATCTTGTTTATTTATCCTGATTAAGTTATTGAGAAAATTTCTAGATGTTAGATTGAAGCCTCTTATTTGTAGATACCGTATAGTTTCTGTGGTTTGCCATGTGTTTAGGTATGCAAAGAAAGTCAGTTGTCAGTTTTGTTGTTTGGAGATTTTATTGCCATTTTTCTTTCATTTGATTGTGTTATTTGTGGATATTTTTTATTTAAATTTCTAAAAAAGTATATGGTTGGTTCAAGTTCACCATTGTATCATCTTGGTTGTCTAGGAAACATTTACCCTTTCTAAAATCAATACGTTTGAATCCTATATTACGAGTCCGTATATAAATTTTCTAGCAGCAAAAATTATGCCCCTACCCATAAGACATTCATTATTGCATTTGGTTTTGATCATATGTAGTTTTTTTATTTCAATTTATGTGTGTTTCTATGAAGTTTTTGATATTCTCTTCATTTATGTCATCTGGTTCTCATGTTATGAATAGCCAGATTTCTCTGCATTATTGTCTGACTTATTATCTTTATTACCATTGCCTGTATTGTATTTTCTTCCAACCCACTCCTTCCCCTATTTTTTATATCAAGTTTACGTCACCTCAAATATATTGAAAAATTGTAGATCTGTCATCTATAAAATAGTTATTTGTTTTACTAGGCAGAAAAGCACAATATTTAATGCGGCTGGTGTTTCATAGCAGAGGCTAGGAAACCAGCCAAGGCATTGAATCTGCTTTTCTGCCGTGTGAAACATATAATTTTTTCTCCAAATTTGTTCTAATTTCACGCAAAATCGTCTTTTTTACAAGCTTTCATTTAACTTGCTTCGTTCGTTGCTCAGGTTCTGAATTTGTAATCCATATGAAATTTTTGTTGGAAAAAAAAACAAAATGGCGGCTCCAAGATGGCGGACGAGTTTTGTGATTATGGTACGATTCGATTCAAAATTGGTGTGTGGGGGTTTTCGGTGACGGAGATTATGAATTTTTGGTCAAAATTCAAAAACTCAAGATGGCGGCTTCAAGATGGCGTACAAGTTTTCTGATTATGGTCGGATTCAATTCAAAATTGAAAATTGGAATTGGGTATGTGGGGGTTTTCGAGGTCGAGGATTATGAATTTTTTGTCAACATTTATAAATTCAAGATGGAGGAGAGTATTATGATTATGGTCCCATTCTATTAAAAATTTGTATGTGGGGGTTTTCGGAGTCGGAGATTATGAATGTTTTATTAAAATTTATGAAATTTTTTAAAAAAAAAGTTCAAGGGGAGATTTAGGTTTATGGCCGATTCGATTCAAAATTGGTATATGGGAGTTTTCAGGGTCGAAATTATGAATTTTTCTTCGAAATTCAAAAAAACAATGGCGGCTCCAAGATGGCCGATGATCTCTGTGTTTATGGTCCGATTCTATTTAAAATTGGTATGTGCGGGTTTTCCGGGTTGGAGATTATGAATTTTTTATCTAAAGTCACAACTTCAAGATGACAGACGAGTTTTGTAATTATGGCCCGATTCGATTCAAAATTGGTTATGTCGGGGTTTTGGGGTGAATTTAGTTGAAGATTATTGATTTTTACTTAAAATCATAAATTGAAGGTGTCAACTCCAAGATGGCGGATGAGTTAATCTTTAGATGGTCTCCTCATTGAAAGCCTAGATAGTTCAGAACTTACAGGAAAAAAAGGCATCATAATAACCAGGGTCAAAAAAAACACGATTTTTTTCAATTAAACCAAAAAATCATGATTTTTTAAATAAATCCTAAAAAATCACGATCAAAATCATTAAATCATGCTAACCCTGATAATAACGATGCTCTAACAAAAATGCATAGATTAAGGCGTACTTAAGTACTAAAAAGCACAAAATAAAATAATTGCTTTGGATGTGTGTCTTAGGGTATTCCGTAAGTTATAGATGTTGCTTTTGTATTCGAACTGAAAACATTGCACGACAAGCTTTTGAATATGTAACTCACGGAATAACCAAAATGCAATAATTTTTTACTTTTTAGTGCATTTGAATAAAAGTTTGTCTTTAAAAAGTGTTTTTATTAATTATTTTATATTTATTAATTTCGTTTCATTACCTATCAATATCCAAATAATTAAATTATTTTAACAAAGGTCTTCGTTACTATGTTTACCGCTGATGACGTTTGTTGAATTGTTTGTGTTTACTTTAATGTCATTGTCAATTTTTAAAAATCAAGTAACTGTTCGAAATGGATGTAATTGAAAGTGAGGATGAGTTATTACCATTAACACCATCTGAGATAAGATACCTGGCGCGAAATGTCGAATTGAATCTATTACCGGATAAATCAAGAACTGTATATGAACTCACATACAGCAGATTCATGGAATATAGACAGAAGAAAAATCTAGGATATTTCTCTTAAAATGTGCTGATTGCCTATTTTTCAGATCTAGCAAAGACTATGAAGCCTTCAACGTTATGGTCTACCTATTCGATGTTGAAAGCTACCCTGAACATAAAAAATAACATTTATTTGGCAACATATCTGAAGTTACGAGCTTTTTTGAAACGGCAATCAGATGGTATCCCAGAGTTTTTCAAAGAGAAGAAATCGAGAAATTTTTATCAGATGAACTGTATTTGAGGAATACACTGAAAATTATCTATTATGGATTAAGGAACTATTTTTCAATTTATATTCTAGGTTGTACTTATTTTTGCAGTCGCTGGGGCTTGTATAGATGTGATGAGCTTTTGCAAATGAAAACGCATGATATAAATTATATAGGCGACAAATTGCTAATTATGCTACCAAATACTAAGACCAAAAGATAAAGATCTTTTGTAGTAACGGAATATTTAAGCATTTACAGAAAATATGCAGCCTCCAGACCCTCGAATTTGAATAATCGGCGTTTCTTCCAAGTATGCGAACGGTAAAGCCGAGGGTAAAGCACATCAACAATTCATTGGCATTCACAAGTTCGGTAAAATGCCAGAAGAATTTGCTACTTTTCTGGAACTAGTCCATGCGAAAAAGTATACTGGGCACTGCTTTCGCAGAACTTCGGCCGCGTTGCTGGTGCATTCTGGTGGGGACATAACAATGTTGAAGCAACATGGGGGATAGAAGTCTTCTGCTGTCGCGGAGGGCTATATCGAGGACTCGCTAGTCAATAAGTCGAACATCGGTAATAAAATATTTTCAGGCGTTTCCGGAGTATCAAGTAGTGTGGATAATAATATTGTTAATTTTACGAAAAAGAAGGGAAGTGGAGATAGTTCAATTGTATTAAATTATTGTTCACAATTCTCCATAAATATTTCTAATAAGTAAAAATTCCCTGTTATAGTTTGTAGTTGTAATGTAATAAAACCAGTTTTGTGTAAAAAAAATTATTTAAAACTCCATCATTTTGTGTTTACCTAATGTCATTGTCAATTTTAATTACCAGTTTGATTCTACCTAGTCAGAAAAAGTCCACTTTTCAAAATACACCTTTTAAGCCTGTCAAGTGTCATGAAAAAGCCGCTTTCAATGTCATTTGGAGAAAAAACAATTTATTACTTGGATAAAAACTAATAAAGGTCAGTTCCCGCTTATAACAATAACTAAAAAGTGGTATATGATGATAGAATCGAGATTGAACTTCCTCACGATAATGAGTCCTTGTAAGAGCCGAAAGAAGGATTATACTGATAATAATTCATTTTATGATACCAATAGATGAAAGATAGATGTTTATTGACTATGTTATATCAAAGTTACATTTGTATCAGGTCATGAAGTGTGGACAATTTGTATATAAAAAATACTAAAAGACAAAATATACTTGATAAGACAAAATCAAATAAGCATAAAAACATTATAAATACACATAAAAGTTGCCAAACAGGCAACAATATAGCAGGTAAATATTAGCGGCATGTATTAGGAGAGGCAAAGGACCCTGCACTTCTTTTAAAGTGGAGACCATTCAAATTTTCTGAAACTTTGGTATGTTGTTGTACTCGACCTAGTAACCAACTCAATCATTTGACCAGTTTTCTAGATGGGGTGTTAAAGTTAAAAATGGCCCAGATTTTCGGATTTTTGTTTTGGTAATATATTAGTAAATACGTACAATTAAAAATATTTATATTTACAGGCTGATTCACAAATATATGACAGCGGTTTTTCGCAAAATCTCACTTTTCTACTATGATGTCAGGGAAGCATATTTCAAAAAGGTACTACTCAACATAGTATTTTGACGAGAAAATATTGAACATTACACATTTCTTGTACAGGTTGTTTTATAAAGAGAACCACAACATAAATTTCTTATTTTAAGGATTAATTCAATGGGGAATGGTAATACCACTGACATATGTGTCTTTAAGCTCCAAAACATACAGGGTGGATTTGTCGGAAGGTATTCTATTTTAAGAAAAGTACCAAAACCATTCTAAAATTTCCCCCGTCAAATGTAACCATTTTGTCAGTATGTAATGATTTTAATAATGTTTTAACACATTCACTGCCCGGACCGACCCTGCGGCGGGCACCTGACAGTGCTCGCCACGCCGAGCCCGCCCGAGAGGCGCATACAGGATGATTCAAAAGTACTTAGACAAACTTCAGGAGGTGATTCCTCACAATATTCTAATATGAATTGTCCAAATAAATATATATATATATCCGGAAACGCTTCGTTTCCAAGATAAAGTTTTATTTTTATGTTCGTTTTTTTTATAACTTTCGAAATACTTACCTTAATCAAACGAAAATTGGTATTGAGAGGTTTTTTTAGGTGTCGAATTCGAACCTGATGTTATTATTGCTCTTACTCGTAGGGGGCGCCACCTACACGTCTTTTTCTTTTTTTGAAGATTCATAACTTTTTTAAGCGTACTTCTAGCACATTTTTCAGTAAAAAAATCAATTCCTCTATCATATCTACGTAAAAATGCTACCCTTGTTACAAGTCGCTATAAGCAACCATTTTCTAGATATTTGGACACAATAGGTTTTTACAAACACTCAATAATTCTATAGTTGCCCCACAGATAAATTATTTCATAAAGGTAATACCTATGTACCTGTTCACAATTTTGAGGGTAGAAGATTTCGCTATGATTACTTTTCATACAGGGTGAGCCATACAGCCAACCACCAAAAATAATTATACTTTGAAATTATTACGAGAACTTGTGTTTCTTTAGTGACTTTTGAGTAACTTAATAACATTACATTGGGTATGCATAACCTAATTGTTTTATAATTACCTACAAAATATATCGGTATACACATATTTCTTTGATGGAATTGACAAGTTTTCATACACGGGGCAACAAAGATGATAATTATCAATTTTCTTATGTAGGTATAATTCGAATACTAGGTACCTAAGTTTTTCTTAAAATAGAATACCTTCCGACAAACAAACCAACTTATCTAATTTGAAGCTTAGAGACACACATATGTTAGTGGTATTACTTTTCACAAAAATCAATCCATTAATCCTTAAAAAAAAGAAATTTATGTTGTGGTTCTCTCTTTGAAACACCCTGTAACAGAAATGTGTACTGTGCAATATTGTTAAATTACTATATTGAGGAGCACATTATGAAAACATGCTTCCCTGACACACTAGAAAAAGTGAGATTTTGCAAAAAACTACTGTCAAACATTTGTGAATCACCCTGTAAATATAAATATTTTTAATTTTACGTATTTACTAAAGTATTACCAAAACATGTAGTAAATGTGTGTATGCAACAGAAATCCAATCTAGCTCATAAATTAAAAAAATCCGAAAATCTGGGCAATTTTCAACTTTAACATCCCGTATCTAGAAAACTAGTCATAGGATTGAGTTGGGCCCATTGACACTTGGTCGAGAACAACAACATACCAAAGTTTCAGAAAATTTGACGTCGCCACTTTACATAAACAAGTGCTGGTTCCTTTGTGAATATATGTCATAAGTATATGAAAAAGAAGAAGATATATATATATATATATATATATATATATATATATATGAAGAAATGTAGAACCTAAATTATAATCATTACAAAGCAGAAGTCCCCACCACTGTTTCTATACAGTTGATGAATTTATGGCCTGTGATATGACTTCTGCTTTGTAATGATTATAATTTAGGTTCTTAATTTCTTCAGGTAATGTTATATAACCTTATATCTACTGAGTTTCTGGCTGACTTATTTAGACGTTGCCTTAGTTCTCTTGGCAGATTTTTATTTCTAGTACCTATCATAGCTATGAATTTCTGCATTAGTTGGATAGACATGTTTGTTTTCATGTATTTGTAATAGTGAGTGGCAAACACCGGCGGCAGTGATCTCTATGTCCTTCATTAGCTATGACTCTTATAGCACTGAATGAAAACTTTCTTTGAGTTTGAAGTACTAACCCATATGGGATTGTATGAGACCATGGAAGGCACTCAATAATGTTTCTATGTTTGCAAACTTTTTGAGAAGATACAAAACATACGTATATTTGGATATTTTTTTGCACAGTTCATCTATATTTGCGGACCAGTTGAGATTATCAACAAAGGTTATTCCAAGGAGATTAGCAGTGGCACCCTTTAAGAGTGAAAAATGTTTGTGTTTTATTTCTGTTCAAGCAGAGAAGATTGTTACTATACCGGTGATCTGCTATATTTTCCACTTCATCTTCAATGTTTTTAAGAGGCACAAGTCTGAATGTCTGTTAATCAATGTCGCATAATCAGCATACATGATAATAGTGTTCCTTGATATAAATTATGAACAGAAGGGTTACCAGGACAAACCCTTGGGGCACACCTGAGTTCTTCCTGTTAGATATAATTTCATCAGTTGGAGAGGTAAATAATAAATAATATTCAAATTTTTTTATTAAAATGTTTCTCTAGAAGCTTGAAAATAAACCAAATTCTTGGTGGTCACGTATTTAGAAGAAATTATTTAATTTTAAAATGTCCCCTTTTGATTGAATGTGGAAAAAAAAATTCAAATCTGTGGATTCTCCTTAAAAAAATCCCTATTTATAGGCAAAAAATATTTCAATTGGATGCAACTTCTGAAATGTACAGGCACATTAGACAAAATAATGTTTCATATCTTGGTATCTATTGGTATCATACATGCTTTAGCGATCCTCATATAGGTATTATAGTTACCACGGAGTAACAAGCCTTGGTTTCAATGTATGGGAGATGATTATATTTCCAGGTAGAATCATGAATGAACTCTACCATAAAGGAAGATGAAATAATAGAAAAACAATAAATGCCTTACCTCGAAAACCATAAGAAGAGTTTTCACATATAATCTCCTAATTCCTAAGGATTGGCCGATAGATGCTAAAAAGATTATACACACCAAAAGCATCAAAAAGGGGGTTAAAAGGATGGATCCCGCTATGGACAATACCGTCAATAAATATGCCATCGTTTATTTTCTGTAGTTCACTTCCAAAACACTTTTCAATAAAAGACACGACCGCAACTTAAGATCCCATTATTCGATACGAACTTTGTTCGAGTTGTGTGTGGAATCGGTATCTGTGTATTAAAACAATATGATAGATAGTACACAGTCTACACTTCAAGGAGTTTTTTAGTTATACAGGAGCATGCGTTTAGCACACGACACTATCCTAATGAATACTCAAAACTCACTAACTAATTCTTTGAAAAACTTCCACTATTATGACATGTATGTCAACTGTCATCTGTTCCTTTTATATGTCATGTGTCATCAGTCTGGTCTGATCAGTCATTAACTGTCACTTTATGTGCACCCAACGAGAGTAAACGTCATCTGAGTAGGAGAGTCTATTCCCCATAAGACCTGTACTCATGTCCATGTACGTCAAAATGACGAGTTAATGCTACAAGATTCCGATTGGCTAGAGGTTATTAGTACCTCCTATTCAGATAACGTTTACTCTCTTTACACCCAACGATTTTACACATTTATAGCTTTCTTTTTGGCCATATATGTAGCACCGGAGCTGCACCAGAGCACGAAACAGTCGAAACACAGACACCGATCCCTCTTGCACCTACCAAGAACTTGGTGCAACAAGCTTTTTGGTTACGTAGAATGTTTATGTTTGACTAGCATACACAGATTGCAACAACTAATGTTATAATCACTGGTAGCATCACTTACAAAATAAAATGAATGGTGTGACTGAAAACGAAAAGTTACAAATAATAATAATAAATGATTACGAGAAAAATATGTATGATATTTTCGACAGCAATGAGGGTTATGATCGGGCTCTATCAGGTGTGACCAAAATTCAGACCATAATTTATTATCTGGAATTTTATAGATTTTTTTTCACCAATCAACAAATATAAAAATGAATATTTATCAATTATTAAAATTTCTAAAATTCTTGGAAATAAATTCAAACTCCTCGTGCGCATGTGCAATATGTTTAACGTATTACACTTTTTAAAATGTGTTTTATTTGGGAGTGGCTCAGGTGCAACAAACACGGAACAGCTCCAGTGGACGAAGCTCCAAAAAGAAAGCTTCTAATGAAAGGATGGCTCATTTCCTATCTTGCCATAAGTGTCCATGTATTTTTTAACCGACGAAAAAAAAAGGAGGAGGTTCTCTAGTCGACGCATAACTTTTCACAGAGTAGTTCTATTTCGATGATTCTTTTTTCATTGGATAGGGTATACTTCGAAGTTAGTCCCATTTTTTTTAATTAAAAAAAAATGGTACCATTAAGGGTAGAAAAATAGGGGATATGTATCGTGCATCCACTGATTTTTCACCCGTTAACCGATTCTACCACTTATAACTTTGTACGGGGTTATCCGATTTAGATTATTCTTTTTTTATTGGACAGGGTTGGTCGATTTGGAAAGGAATAACCCTCCCCTAAGGGTAGAAAGATAGGGGATTATTAATTTTTAATCTGTGAACCGATTCTGTTGAAACTTGGCACATATGTAGTTCTGATAACACTACAACATAATGGATACCTGGAGTCAATTGAGTAGGTAGTCATGAATAAATTTCAGCCACAAAAATATTAAAAATAAAAACTTTTCAACAAAAAATTAAACCGATGAAAAAATAAACTGAAAAGCAAAATATAAAATAAACCTTCCTAATAATAACTGAGCTCCTAAACTAATGTGAGTAACTAATTTTGAGTCGGCGCCAAGCAGAACAATCAACGAAGATATTATTTCGTAAAAATAATCAAGTTTCTACCTGCTTTTTCACACCGGTTTTTTTACCTGTTGGTAACAATTTTCTGTCGTTTTGTTAGTATTTATGTTTGCTGAATCATTTGACTTTCGTTTCATTGGATTTCTGGTGCCATAAGCATCTATATTAGTTTGTCGTGAATAAGTGAAAATTGAATCGACGGTCAAGAACGTATTGGAACTCATTTCGTGATTGGACAGTTGTTTTTTTTAACTGTTTTTCGATTTATTGAAAATATAGCTCTCGGGATATGCTGAAGGGTTGACATAGTTCCTTAGGCAGTGTTAGTTCAAGTTGTTTTCACTTCAGATCATGCCTGGAAGAATATGTGCCGTTTCTTGTAAGAAAGCTATATTTTCTCCAGTTCTTTTTATATTCTCATTCGCATATATCAATTTCACACGTAACTAAATCATCAACTTTCATTTTATTATCATATAAATCTCAGATTATATTTTTTTTACTATATTTACAACTTTCTAATGTCAAATAAACCCATACCAACAATTATGACTCCTCTTACAAACTCTCGTTCTCTTAGAGCTTAGAGTAGGTATATTATTGAACTTCAACCAAATTTTCAACTCAAAAAAATATCGAGAAAACTCTTCAATTCCTATTTATTAGAATGGGCTCAAAGTTTCCACATATATTCTCAATAAATCGAAACAACGAAGTACCCTATTACGAAATGACGTTTAAAACGCATGGGATCAATTTATGGATTATCCACAGAAAACATGGGCAACTAGAGTTCTAAAAATGCAATGGAGCAAAACTAAATTAACACACCAACCAGAAACACCCAAAGAATCAACAGGTTTAAGTTATGAATACCAAGATAAAAGCTTTAAAAAATCGTGAAAATGCATGGGCTCTTATGGCAAAACAACCGATGTGGTTCCGCGGTGACGTCACGCTTTGCTGGCGGGAGCGGGGGTAAGGCAGATACAATCGACGAACTCGGTCATCCTTTCATTGTGTATTATCGATGGATCAAACCAGCATCGAGGGCAACAACAGAGTGCCATGGCATGGCTGATCGGATTCCGAATATTTCCGATAAAGGATAGCGCAACGGCTAACGTCGTACGCTAACGATATTAGCGCAGCATCTGCCTAGAACCCAATCTGCGCGTACGCATATGTCAATATAACGTTTGCCTTAATAGTGCAACACAAAATTTGACACAGCAATATCACTCTATTATTCCATATAAAACTCGAGCATTCAACACTATATATGATTTAGAAAGCGACTTATCCATTTTTCATAAATTTGTTCGACCTTCCTACTTATGTTGGCAGTATTGTTCAATTCCAAATAAAATATAATTTAGAACTGGCAACTGTGCCTATCTCCAGTTAAAGGTCAGAGGCCAATGAAGCGGCAAACCAAACACCAAAGGAAATGGGCGGAGCTTTCATCTGTGTGTGTGTATAATCCAGTTAGGGCCACTTTTATATGTTTCAGTTAACCTCTGGTTGAGTTAACCTGTTGTTAGAATGTGCCTTCAGCCGATCATAAAACGAGCATCATTCCTATTCGAACCGCTAGTAACTCAACCAGAGGTTAACTGGAACCTATAGAAGTGGCCCTTAGCCTACAGAATAGTACGGAAGCACATAGTAGATGCACAGAGTAGTTACACAAAGAAGGCTAGACAAGACAGACGAAATTAGAGAGAGATGGTGTCCTATCTCAAGTTAAATGCCCGGAAGTACTGTCAATAATGATAGGCTTCTTGACCTTCATGAAGGTTATTTTAAATACGTGCGTTTAGTGAATACGTCACGACCGCATTTTCTTGTTGTTTGTTAGTCTTTGGATGCAAACAAACCGTAACGCGTATAATGTTAACATAGCACTTTATCCAAACATGTTATTTAAATAATTCTGGAGATATTAGAGAGTTATTGCAACGTCCGTTCTATACCTAGTTCTTTTAATAAAGTTTATTTTATTTTGACATATACGCATGCGCATTGTGTCCAACTTTGAGGATATCCTCAATCTAAAATACAGGCATTCCTTACTTTATTTAAATAGAGGCCAAGAACCTTTTATTAAAAGTTCCTTTATTTTTACAGATTTGTTTTTTTTATGTCATATATCTGTCGCCAGTTGAAAATATAAAGTTTGTTAAGCACTGCTCGTCTATATGATTATTTTCATAAGTTTATTTTTCTGGTGAAACAATGACTGAAGAAAAAGGGAAAAAAAGATTGAGATTCACATTCGAAGACGATATAATTTTATTACGTGAAGTTGTTTCAAATAATTTGACGTACTTGTCAAAATAAAGCTTGAACATAAGCATCTTGAAAGAAGTTTGTTGCAATAACACCCTTTCGAAATCGCGTTAGGGGATACTTTAATAGCGAATCTTTTAATAAAGTCAGCGCTTATTTCTAAGTTGCAATAACTCTCTATTTAAGCACTTATAGCAATATGCTTATACGATATTATGGGATTATAATACGTGCGTTTAGTAAATACGTCACGGCCGCATTTTTTTGTTGTGTTTGTTAGTCTTTGGTGCAAACACTCGTATTTTGTTAACACAGCACTTCATCCAAACATTGTATTTAAAGAATTCTCGAGATATTTAAGCACTTATAGCAATATCCTTATACAATATTAATACGCTTCGTTGACATCCAAAGACTGATTTACACCAATAAAAATTGGTCGCATGACGTCACACTAAACGCGCGTATGAAGTGGCAAACCAAACATCAAAGGAAATGGGCGGAGCTTCCTATCTGTGTTATAATCTGTGGTAAAAAAAAAGTTCGTCCAGTATTGAAACGACCGTTTGGTAGGTAGAGAGGGGGAAATCACGATTGGACACGATTTGCAGTGCTACGGCGAATCTTCACCAGTGTCTTGGCATGCAGCGTTTGAAAGGTTAGGTTTGTTCGATTAATAAATAGGAAGTGCTGTTATTTATTCAAATTTTCTTATACAAATATATCTATATCCCTCTGGCAGATTGGTCGAAAAATATTTTTTCCGTTCAGAAGTTATAGGAGTGTAAGTTCTCTACTTCTCTAGTATCGCCAATACCAAATAATTTGGTACGCCTATGGAATTTCTATTACATCTATAGTTCGGGCATCTTCGAGAAGAATTGGTTGTTAGGTAGGGGAAGGCCAAAGTGGTCGTTTCAATACTGGACGAGCTCTAGATGTGTAGAGTTCGCCAGTATTGAAACGACCGTTTGGTAGGTAGAGAAGGGGAAAACACGAGTGGACACATTTGATGTGGCTGCTTATGCTACGGCGTATCTTCACCAGTGTCTTGTCATGCAGCGTTTAAAAGGTTAGGTTTGTTTGATTAATAAATAGATGGCGCAGATATTTATTCAACTTTGCAATAGTTTACTTGTTACCTTGCCAAAATGCCCTCTGGCAGATTTGTCGAAAATTATTTTTTCCATTCAGAAGTTATAGGAGTAAGTTCTCTACGTGTCGTGTATCGCCTATACCAAATAATTTGGTACGCCTATGAAATTTCTATTAATAGCCACAGTTAGACAATGGTTAGGTAGGGGAAGGAGCTATATAATCTGTGACGGAAGCACAGACCACTTTAGTGGTCTGTGGACGGAACGGGAACCGAAGTTGTGGCTATGGTATCCGATTACCGGCATATTATCCGTAGTAGATAGGCCATAAAAAACAAGCAAGTTGCACAAAGTTCAAAGTAGGTGCAAGAGGAGGCTTGTGATAATGTTCAGGGGCACCAAGCATTACCTAAAAAGGTTGTAGACGATGTGGTATCTTAATTACTCTCGTTTCGGACGTTCATCGTCTTAATGGATTTGAAAGTTTTTCACGACGTTCCGATTGCTTGTATCTGCAATCGTCTTCGCAGGTGAATACTGACAGTATTCACCTGAAGACGCAGATACAAGCAACCGAAACTTCGTGAGACTTTCAAATTCATCCAATATATAAATAGTAATATAAATATTGATAAAGAAAAAAATATTCCAAAGGTTATATTATCAATAATGAGAATAGACCCTTCAGACAAATAAAAGCACCAGATAGATTAAATATATTAAAAACAATAGTGACGATATATTTGCTATGTATGGTCATTCTCATTAAAACCCTCTATATATTTTCTGAATTAAGGAACCTGGTAGGTATATGTCATGATATGTAATACATTGTTACGAAAATAAGTACAGTACACCCCTGGTTGTTTACATCACACGCCAGATGTTGAAACGGAATTTCTGGTGACATTGAGATGTTTCCACGAATCGACAAGAAGATATCAGAAATTTCTGGGCACCATGGACATGATATATAAGGTCATGCGCATACCAGAGAGGAGTATTTTCATCTTAGCGAGTTCAATGTGAATGTTGATTTAGTGTAGTGCGCGGTACATTTTAGCAGTAAAATGTGTTGTCAGAGTGCATTACTGTGTTGTGTTTTCAAAGTGTAATAAACGGATATAAATTAATCGAGTATATTTCAAAAAACAAAACCCAGTTTTGTAACAATATATTGCCATATTTTTTTAATATATGTATATACATGAAACCAATAACAACCAACGTTATGCTTTATATTTCAATACACTACAGTTCATAAAAATTAATGAAACAAAATCCGAGAGATTACTTGCGCGGAGTACCACTGCAGATATCTGCTAGATTTTTAAGAGATTTAGTTGTAATACAAAATTTATCGAGATCTCCATTGGTATTGCATTTTTGAAAAACCTGTGTTAAATCAATTTTGGGCAAGTTAGGTCATCAGGTTCAAGTTTGGTAGATCATTTTTCAAATCTATTTCCAGTTTGTGGATGATTAATTCAGTTCAACAACTGAACTACTAATTTGAATACTTTTTGAAAAATATATTCATCACTATGGAACTGATTTCAGTATCGTAAACAGAAAATGTGTTTCTCCAATCCAGATCTGAACATTGGTTTCTAGTTAATCTTGATCAATGGATTTATTTTCACCCAGTAAAATTATGTGTCCTGAATGTTTTGTGTAGATTCCATCCAACACACACACACGCTAAATATAATAACTCCTTGTTTTTCTTTCAGTTTTTTCTTTTCTTTAATTTTTCTTCAAGGAAATCGGCTATAACATTATAAATCCTTCTCTTTAGTAGTATTCGTTCTTCTTTACTGAAAATGCTCATGTCTGATACAAGGCTTTTCACAAAGTTATGGTCGTCATCATGGGTAAGAAGAGGATCTATTATTTTACTGTTGTTGGAGAAGAAACCAGAATCATTATTTGAATCCTGAGACAACTTGCTTTGTGTTAGTATTGGTTGAACTGGAATGACTGTAATTTTTTGAGGGGTGTCAACTTCATTGTTCTTCACTTCCCCTAATATGGTTTCAACTGCATATCCAGATTCTTGCAGTTCGCTTTCGGAATTTGATTCTTCAGAAAATGTCATTTCCATAATTTCTTCTTTGCTCTCTTTGGGCAGAATGACATGACCAACCATTCTAGATCTAGAAACATTCATGAGTTATATAGAATTCAACGTTTAATAAATAACCATTTACCTTCTACCCTTAACAAAAGGATCCAAAAATTTCATGGGCTCATAGCAAGGCCATGTAATGGTCAATGTTCCAAGTTCTGAAGGAGTAGTCCTTAGTTTTCGTTTCAGACGGGCATATTTATTCCTCAAAACACACCATCGCTGCTCACAAATTTTGGCTGGAGAGAGATAAACTTTTTATGGTAAAAAAAATCTGTTTTCGTTTTTGGAAGGTAAAAAAAAATGGAAATGAAGAGCAAGGAACAGATATATCAATATTGTAAATATATTATATACATATAAAGTTTTCAAATTAGAGTATTTTGAGGTAAAGGGCATATAAATAATATCATTTAGTTCAAAGAAATTATTATTTTTTATTGTCTTAAAGTTCAAACGTAATCGTATTGATTTATTGCTTTTTCGATTTCTTACTAGGTCTTCTTGTGTACCACTAATGTCACTTCGGTGAAAAGTAAATTGATTTCGTTTAAACTGATAAGAAAATTTGTATTATTTATACAAATACATTTTACAGAGTGGGCGCATATTTTCTTCTGGAAATCGAAAAAGGATTCATTGTTCTACTGCACTAATAATCACAAAATTAAACGATACGTGACCGCAACTTATGGTCATTAAAGCATATAATAAATTTCAAAATGAAATAAAAAATCTGCCTCTAAAAATATTTAAATATTGCATCAAACAGTTAGTTGTTGTTGGATAAATCCTATTATACGCTGAATGAATACTTCGGTAATCAGTGATACTTAATGTTTCAAATCAAAACTTTATTGATCTGATCAAATAAATATTATTATTACCCCTTTCTCTCTTTTTATTCTCGTTTGTACTTCTTTTTCACAATTTCTTCAATCCATATGCTCAAGACTTTCACTCTCAGACCACAGGTGTTTTTAGTTACAAGTTACTGTAACGAACCTAGGCCGGACCTGTCGCCTCACACGTTGCCATCGACAGCGATGAGATCATCCCCGGAGATATTCGAGAACCATCCAGTCGCTCTTCCGCGGAAAACAACGGTCAATATTGGAAACAATTGGAACATGCCGTCGCCAACTGCCGGAATTCGAAAGATCGGGAATCCTGTGACGGAGATAAATAGGTAGCCCTCCAGATGGCAAGGACAGTCTGAACGAGCCCATACCATCGAGCTATACAGTGGCGTAGTAATATAAATTAAGTTGTAGATTAAGTGTTAAATAAATTAGTTAAACCAAGTTAAGTTTATTTACGTTACAATTGGTGTCGGAAGCGAGATTTTGAAAATAAACAAGTGATCGTGGAGTGGATAGTCAGAAAAATAAATTGATAGACCTTTTTGTACGCCCAAAAATAGACAGTGGCCCGGTTTTCGCGAAGTGGACAATTGTGCGTGGGAATATAAACTGATACACTGTTCGCGTGAAACAGAAAATAGACAGTGGCCCGGTTTTCGCGAAGTGGACAATTGTGCGTGGGAATATAAACTGATACACTCTTCGCGTGAAACAGACAATAGACTGGTGGCCCGTGGAAAAGAATTCGCGAAGTGAATTTTTAACAAACTGATAAACTTTTCGTGTGAAACAGACTGATACCTCGTCAAAGACAAAATGTGTTCAAGAAAAGTGCGCCTTGCGGATTTGAAGGTAGCGGAATTGAAACAGGAATTGGAGGAAAGGGAACTGGAAACAACAGGTAAAAAGCAAGTACTCCAGGAAAGACTTGCAGAAGGACTTATACAAGAAGGTGAGGACCCCGAAACATTTTTATTCGAAATTCCCGGAGGTGATTTAAGTTTGGTAATGAATAAACTGGAAGAAAATGCTAGAAATCTGGAAGAGAAGCTTCAAGAAAATTCTATAAATCTGGAAGAGAAGCTTTCTAGAAATCTGGAAGAGAAGCTTCGAGAAAATTCAAGAAGCCTGGAAGAGAAGTTCCTGGAAAACACAGAAGGCCTAAAAAAAGAATTGTGTGGTGTGGCTAATTTTCTAGAAGAAAGAATGGGAACCGTTGAGACAGAGATAGATAAAATTAGGGAGCAAATGAACACGGAGGTAGATAAAATGAAGGAAACGATCAGTAAGCTGGAAAAACGAATTAATAGTGCGCCCTCCACAGAGATGGTTAACGAAAATGCAAAGCTGGACTTGAGTTTGAACTTGGATAAAGTTCAAGAGGGTATAAAAGATGTCAAGGTCATTTCTGAAATAGGGAAGCTTTCCATGAAGCCGCCTCAATTCGACAGAAAAACTCCATGGGAAAATTACCGCCGACAGTTTGAAGCAGCGGCCAAAGCAAATGGATGGAATGCAGGGGAAAGAGCTGTAGCACTAACACTTGCATTACGTGGAGAAGCGACGAATATTCTACAAACTCTTACCGCCCAAGAACAGGAGGACTATGATCAGCTGATTAAACATCTAGAATTACGATATGGCCAGGCCCATTTGGAACACGTATACCACTCCCAACTGAAAAATCGCTGCCAGAAATCGGGCGAATCCTTACAAGAATTCGAAGCTGACATTGCACGCTTGGTTCGTCTCGCATATCCAGCCACACCGGAAAATGTAATGGAGCGATTAGCGGTTCAGGCATTCTTGGATGGACTCCGTGACCAAGAAACCAGACAAGCGTTGACACTAGCTCGTCCAACACATCTCGTAGACGCACTGGCACGCGTTTGGAATTTCAGAAATAGAGAATCCGGATTCTTCTGACTTGGAAGCTGCCATAAGAAAAGTGATGAAGGAAGTTTTGCCTGAGAAAAGACAGATAAGATGCTGGAATTGGCAAAATTGGACATGTGCGTAGCAAATGTCCAACATTCGAAAACACGACTCCGATGCAGGAAAACTAAAGAAGGTCGACGAGAAGGGAAATCGTCGGCCTGTGTCCAGCAAGCCCCGGTTAACAACGCATATGTCGCTATCCTGAAACGACAGAACAGAGGTGTTTTCGTAGACGGTCTCATCAATAACGAGCCTTGCACCATGCTGCTAGATACAGGTGCGACTAGGACAATTCTCGGACCTTCCTTTGCCAGAACACCGGAACGAATTGAACCGACAACTTGGAAGCTACGCACAGCAACAGGGAGCCAGCTACTGTATATGGCGAGCTACCGATTGAAATAATTTTGGGCAGCACTAAAGTGAAACATCAGGCACTTGTAGCGGACATCGAAGACGATGCAATCATCGGAATGGACATCATGAATTCCAGGGGTTTGAATTGGATTTCAAAGACGGCGTCCTACGTGTCAACGGAGAAGAGCTGGTACTTCATGGGAGAAGTGAAGAGTTGATCCGTGTGCTGTTGGCTGAAGATGTAAGCGTACCTGAGAGGGCTGAAACCATCCTGGAGGCTCGCCTGGACGGGAGTGCGAGCAGTGGAGACGTGATGATGTTCGAGCCCAAACTTCATGATGAGAAAATTGGACGAGGGATTGCCCTAGGGAAAACCCTGTTACGTGCTGAAAAATTTGTACCGGTAAGGGTCATGAATGTCAATTACTTTCCAGTGACCTTAAAGAAAGGAACAATTTTAGGGCACTGCTCGTCAGTTTCATCTGTGATCCGGGGCGTACGAGGTACGATTAGCCAACCCAACAACTTGCCCACAGAACTAGAAAAATTAGTTGCCATCTCTTCCAAAGACATAAAACCAGCTCAACAGCCCAAACTAAGAGATTTAGTCAAAAAGTACCAAGACATCTTCGATACCGGACAAGGAAAAGGAGGTAGAACTAATGTGGTCCAGCACAAGATTGATACTGGGGGTGCCCGACCGATCCGGCAATCAGCAAGAAGACTTCCTCTTGCCAAGAAGGAAGAGGCTGACAAAATAGTCAGCGATATGGGAAAAGAAGGAGTTATCGAACCATCTGACAGTCCCTGGTCCTCCAGTCGTACTGGTGAAGAAAAAGGATGGATCGACACGCTTTGTGTAGACTATCGCCAACTTAATAATGTCACGAAGAAGGACAGTTACCCTCTCCCGAGAATAGATGACACCCTAGACACGTTGGCTGGTTCCACGATTTTCTCGACCCTTGATCTGAAGAGTGGATACTGGCAAGTAGAACTGGCTCAGGAAGATCGAGAAAAGACTGCTTTTACCATCGGCTCAGGATTGTGGCAGTTCACCGTTATGCCATTCGGGCTCTGTAATGCTCCCGCCACATTCGAAAGATTGATGGAAACAGTACTGAAGGGACTCTCATGGAACACGTGTCTAGTGTATCTCGACGACATAATTGTGGTCGGCAGATCGTTTGAGGACCACGTGAAAAACTTGGAGGAAGTATTCCTGCGACTGAGGAACTCCGGATTGAAGCTGAGCCCTAAGAAATGCCATCTGTTCCAAAAGACGTACGATACCTCGGCCACGTTGTCTCTGGGTAGGAGTAGCAGTGGATGACCAGAAGATCAAAGCTGTTAAGGATTGGCCCATCCCAAAAGACGTTCACCAACTTCGAAGTTTCCTTGGTTTATGCACATACTATCGCCGATATGTGCTGGATTCGCCAACATCGCTAAACCACTGACCAAGCTCACGGAAGGCCAAACAAAGTTCCAGTGGTCCGAAGAATGTCAAGACTCATTCAGGAAGCTGAAAGGAGCTTTGATCAACGCACCTATACTGAGCTATCCCCTACCCAAAGGGAAATTCATTTTGGATACGGACGCCAGCAACGTGGGACTTGGAGCTGTCCTATCTCAGATCCAGGAGGGACAGGAGAAGGTCATTGGTTATTTCAGCAAGACGCTTAGCAAACCAGAGCGCAATTAATGTGTCACCAGGCGAGAGCTGTTAGCTGTGTAAAGGGAGTGGAACACTTCTACAAGTACGTGTATGGAAGAAGATTCCTGTTGAGAACTGACCATGCAGCTCTCAAATGGCTCTTACAGTTCAAAAATCCTGAGGGTCAAGTAGCACGTTGGATCGAGAGACTCCAAGAATTCGATTTCGAGATCGAACATCGAGCCGGAACTAGCCATAAGAATGCAGATGCCTTGTCGCGAAGACCATGTCCAGATGATTGCTCACATTGCCGACGAGCAGAAGAGAAAGAAGCAACACTTTGTAGAACCGCGGCAATGGATGACAACTGGAATGACAGCAAGATCCAGAAAGACCAAGAGAAAGACCTTGGCTTAGTTGTCAGCTGGAAGAAGGGCAATCGAAGACCATCATGGCAGGAAGTCGCAGGTTACTCGCCGGCTCTTAAGTCCTATTGGGCACAATGGAACTCTCTTATTCTGGACAATGGGATCCTGAAACGTGTGTTGGAGGCCGATATTGGTGGGGAAGACAGACGCCAAATAATTGTTCCCAGGAACAGAAGATAGGAAGTGCTGCGGGAAATCCATGATGGAGTCGCCGGAGGACATCTGGGAGTGACGAAGACCCTGCAGAAAGTGAGGCAACGGTTTTACTGGGCCAATTGTCAAGCTGACGTCCAGGACTGGTGCAGGAAGTGCGCTGTATGCGCTGCTAGCAATGGACCTCGAATACGACCCAAGGCCCCGATGCGTCAGTACAACGTAGGCAGCCCGTTCGAGAGAATCGCCATTGACATCGCCGGCCCGTTTCCCGTATCCGACCACGGGAATAAATACATCCTTGTGGCAATGGACTACTTCAGTAAGTGGGCGGAAGCCTATGCCCTGCCCAACCAGGAAGCCATCACCGTCGCCGACGTCTTGGTGAAAGAGTGGATATGTCGATTCGGTATTCCAATGGAGCTGCACTCGGATCAAGGCAGAAATTTCGAATCCAACCTTTTCCAAGAAATATGTCTACTGCTGAACATCCGCAAGACAAGAACCACGGCCCTACATCCGCAGTCCGATGGAATGGTGGAACGGATGAACAGGACGATCAACCGCCACTTGTCCAAGGTTGTCTCTGACCATCAAAGAGACTGGGACCAGTATCTTCATTTGTTCCTGATGGCCTATCGATCCGCAGTACACGAGTCAACCGGTCAAACTCCTGCTAGTATTATAATGGGCCGAGAACTGCGACTGCCTTGTGACCTGAAGTTTGGGATACCGCCAGGACAAGACACTGCGGGAGAGGACTACGTCAGCAAACTTCGGCAGAGAATGGACGACATCCACGAACGAGTCCGGCTGAACATCCAGAGTGCCAGCGATAAAATGAAGAAGACCTATGACATCAAGGCCGACGCTGGAGGATTTAAGGTTGATGACCTGGTTTGGCTGTACAACCCCAAACGTCGTCGTGGACTATCACCAAAGTTGCGGAACTCGTGGAAGGCCCGTATAAAATCGTGAAAAGGATAAACGACCTTGTGTACCGAATCCATAAGCCACCCCGAGGGAAACCAAGGGTCGTCCATTTCAACAGGTTGGCCCCTTACGCTGGAAACCATGACCAAGTTCGCACCCTCAAGCCACCGGAGGATGATATGACGTTCGAGAAGTTTATGTCCTTGTATTCAAACGGGCAGAAAGTTCTACATGGGGTTACTAGAGAGGAGTCACGAGACCTTTTCGAGGTGCCTGCTGACTACGCACTAGCGCACTGTGTGGCAGAAGATCTTCGAATGTCCAGGGCATCGCCGTAGTGTTCTCCAAGAAATTTGGTCAACTCCAAACACTGCGGGAGCAGAATCCAGAAGTTGGTGGGGTGCTACAGTTGAAGAAAGGCCAGAGAAACATCTACTACCTAGTTACCAAGAGGCATTCCCAAGATAAACCGTCCTATGAAGATGTCTGGAAGAGTCTCACCAAACTAAGAGATACTATGGTGGACCAGAATCTGGCGGATCTAGCAATTCCAAAACTATCCTGTGGTATTGATGGGTTGGACTGGAGAGTCATAAGAAGTATGCTGGAGGCGATATTCAGATCCAGCGGCGTCAGGATTTTGGTTTGCTGTAACCCTCTTCCACGACCGATCATGAAGACCGTGGAGTGTTACTTCCATCGAACTTCACGGTGCAGATATGGGGAGTCATGCAGATATCGTCACACTCCAAGGATGAAATTTCGGGACGAAATGTCTTTAAGAAGGGGGCAATGTAACGAACCTAGGCCGGACCTGTCGCCTCACACGTTGCCATCGACAGCGATGAGATCATCCCCGGAGATATTCGAGAACCATCCAGTCGCTCTTCCGCGGAAAACAACGGTCAATATTGGAAACAATTGGAACATGCCGTCGCCAACTGCCGGAATTCGAAAGATCGGGAATCCTGTGACGGAGATAAATAGGTAGCCCTCCAGATGGCAAGGACAGTCTGAACGAGCCCATACCATCGAGCTATACAGTGGCGTAGTAATATAAATTAAGTTGTAGATTAAGTGTTAAATAAATTAGTTAAACCAAGTTAAGTTTATTTACGTTACATTACTGTGAGAAAAATATGATCTAAGAAGTAATATTGTGCACAAAACTAGCAACCTCCATAGACTAAAATTCGTATTGTTGACATGCCAACACTATCACAATCAACTGCCAATCGAAAATAAACATAGCATGTGTAGTTTTGAAACACACTGGCTTAAACACGATAATGTGGAAAGTAAGGATATTTCTGATGTTCTGTATTGTTTTTGATGTTAACATGAATTTTGATTATGTTTAGATATGATCCATGTTCTCTCCAAAATCATTGAAACCCAAAACATAGTAATTCTTCATAGTAAGATTAAGAAGAAAAAAACATGTACTGAGAATACAGAACAAAGTTCCTGCCTCCAAAACTGCTATCAACAAATTCAATATGGAGATTCAAAATTCAAGCATTTAGAACTTTTAAATGAATTCGGGCATACAAGGCCAAAAATAAAAAGAGAATAAATAAAACATTTTATCCAAATATGACAATTAAAAAAGAAAATAGTACAGGGATAATTGTAGATAACATCAGATATGCAACACTGTCAGAAACGCCTATATATTTTCAAATAAATTTCAAAAAACCCAGCTTCTTATACTATTCGATGTGGAGTAATCCAATATTACGGACTATGGTAAAAACATTATACCCAAATATGATTATGTTACCGAGAATATGTTGAGGAATTTGGATCACTAAATCCATTTGCACATAAATCCCAATCTACGGATTTTTAGTAAAAACGCACTTCCTACCTAGTGAATGAAAAAAATCAAACATTACTATGCCCAAACCAAACCTGGTGTCGTGGCTCCCAGGTGTTAGTTATAACAACCACCCACCTGATCGCCAAATGTTATGGGCTGCTCCACACTCAGGGTGTTAATTAATAATGTCCTAACCGACTACCAAATGAGTAGATGGTCGGGGTGTTAATAATTACCCCAAGTATGTATTGAAAGGGAGATCTTAATCGCCCAGGGAGTTGTTAATCAAAGAGATCTTCGAATAACATAGAAAAAGATCTAAGAGCGGCTTTAGTCTTCCTCTCTACCCTGAGAGATCGTTGAGCGTGGGTTGTTCATTTATAATTCAGATTTACAGACCTTACTACTTTTCGAATTCACAGGAAATAATGCACGGGAAAAATGAAATAAAAATGAATATAATTAATCTAATCTTAAAATACACGCACAATCGTATAACATAACCAATCAAAACAAAATATGCTATTTCACTATTAAACAATTATAGAAGATGATAGTATGTCAAGTTTTGGTCTACAAAAGGGTAGTCACTAATATCAATATTTCTCTTCATTCTTATCCTTTTTACGTTCGACCAAGGCATAACACATAACCCTGTATATGATAGTAACCAAAATATATAAGAAAAAGGTACTGGGAGAATTGACTTTCCAAACATGATCTTTCAAAAGTACTTACATAATTCTCAGGTAAATCACTTGCACTCACATTAATAATTGATTAGACGAATAGAAATTATTACTTTTACTCGCGACTTCATTAATTTGTATTATTACGGTTTTATCATTTACTTTCGAGTATTAACTTTATCTATCTACTTTTCTTGGACTATGAATAGAGATTATGAAATTGGCATTGAAAATATGCAAGGTTTATGGTAGCACTAATAAGCAGATGATGACCCGGTAGTTATTGTATTTGTAGAGCCGATTTGACATTGTAGATTACTCTTTGAACAAAAACTTATGTTGCACTAAGGTAGATATTAATGTAGCCATCAATTTCGCTTCATTATGAATTATCTTGAATTTCTTGTAAGTGTTACTTTGCGTACTTCAGCATTGAATATAATTGTACTTGTAATAGCGATTTCTAATTAAATGCTCGCGTACATGGAGTCAAGTATATCTGATGACTGTCGACTGATCACTATATCTTTTTTAGATTCAAGTCTCTATATATATATTCTCGGTTCCCTCCTCTCGTTTGGGTTATTTCAGTAATTTAATGCGTGATTTTTATGTGTACTCATTAATGGTGTTTATTATACCAGCGCATAAGAATGCTTCAAATAGACCGCCCATCCAATGATGTATTTATAGATTTTTATGTGCAGTCGGCATCTGTCCCTAGAAATGTCGGCTACATTTACAATTTAATTTATTACAGAAAAAGAATTTCTCCTGTGATATTCACCGCAAACAAAGAGTTACTCTTCAACCGCATTAGGTCATTAAATGAACAATATGAGATAAGTATGCATTCTTTCAAGAGTTAATGGTGCAGGTGTTAGGATTGGATAATGGTTATTTCTTTTTCTAAATGATTATGACTAGGCAGAGTTACTACACTGGACCACTCTGCAACAAAAAGCTATCCCCAAAAATATTGCAGTCAGTAATTCAAAAAAATCTGGAAAAGAATAATAAAAATCAAATTGCTCGCAATTACATTTTCAGTTTGATTTTAGAAATGGACGGTACTATTCTCACATTATTCTACAACAGCTATATTTTGATAGACATCAACAAGTTATTCAAGAGTATTCGAAAGTAAGATCCTTATATCCAAATTGCATGAGCTAGAATGTCCCGCCTATATTGTGTTTCTAATCACCAATAGAGAACTCATGATCAAAATATTCAACTGAACGAAAAGAGCGCAAGAGTCCTCACTGCTGTTTAACATATATAGTTCAGATATCTACTACTACCACTATGACAACAGAGGAAGTCAATCACAAAGCTAGTATACTCCAATATGCCAATGATACTACACTCATGACCGATATCTCCACAATAATATGAGCAACAAGCATCAATTCAACTAGTTCTTGGTTCAATAAATGGCGGTCCAGTTAACATTTCTGTTAATTATCTTAACGAAACTAAATTTAAACAGTCATGTAGCACAAAAATGTATAATTTCTTCTGGAAATCGAAAAAGGGTTCATTTTCAAGTCTCAATTAATGTTCTAGTGCACTAATAATTACAAAATTAACCGATACGTGACCGCAACTTGAAAATAAAATAAATTTCAAAATGAAATAAAAAATTTGCCGGAAATATCTCAGTTGATAAGTGCCTGTAAATGCTCTAGAGTTTTCTCGAACAGAACCGTATCATTGGTATATCTTTGTATATCATTGTTAATTGTGATGGCATTTATTTTTATACCTATGTTTAGCTCGACCAAACTTATATCTTCTGAAAAGAGACTGAAGGGGATTGGTGGTAGAATGATGCTTATCAACTTTTTTCTGCTCTATGTACTTTTTCATTAACCTTTGAATACTTTTATATTCTTTGTTGATTTGAGCTGACTATTAAATTTCCACTTACAAATGCATCCACTCTTGAATTAAAAAATATCACAGCATTTGATTTTATTAAAATTAACTAGAGGTTTGCGCTTTTCTGCTGGTTATCATATTCCACTTTAGGAAATATGAATTATTTTCTCAATTTCTTTTCGAAAGAATCTCTTTGCTTCCTACATCTCCATTTAGTGTGAAAAATTAAATTAGAAAAACTCTTATCGAAATGGAATTCAAATAATTTTTTGTATGGAGAACTATGAACACTACTTGAAGACGTAAGTACCTATTGCAGAATAGTTGGATATGTGGTATCAACACGATGGTTATCCAGCTTGAGAAATATTAGATTTTAATTATATCTTGTGTTTTACTTTTTCATTAGGGAACGCACAAAATATTATCAATGTGAAAACAATTGCCCCCAATTCATTAACAAGGAAGATGTAGGGTACTTTGGTAATTTTGCCGTCAGATGCCTTCAGCTCTGATTTTAATAAAATTTGGGATACTTACATATTTTCGCACAAACCTGCAACCAAATACTTTCTACCTTCTTTTTTGCAATAAAAATGGTTATCAGGATTGCCACTATTACAACATTATCTCCCTCAAATGTATGTTCATCAACTCATTTTTCATAAACATTATCTACAACATATCTAAAAGCATAAATGATGGTCCGCCATGGTATTCAGGAAATTTCAGAGTTTTGAATTGTAGTTTAGGTAAATTTGAATTACTCACAATGTGTCAGTTGAGGGAAATACTTTTCGGTTTGAACAAGATAAACAAAGCTGAAATATTGAAGTTTTTGAAAGAAACATTTGAAGTATTTGATCATATCATTTTGAATTTAGTTCATACATCTTTAGAAAAAGAAATATTTCCTAATCATTTCAAAACAAGTACTATAATACCAATACCCAAAATAAATAATTCCATACAAGCAAGTTCTTGAAATTGCAGTTTACAAACAGTTGGTAAATAACCTCAATAAAAAAACTTTTTTATGGAATACAAATCTGGTTTCAAAAAAAAATAATTCATGTGAAACAGAAATTCAGTATACGACCACAGACTGGAAAAAATATGTTGACCAAAATAAATTCGTTGTTGCAATTTTTTTAGATTGGAAAAGAGCATTCGAGACTATTGCTAGGAACATTTTAGTTGAAAAACTGAAATACTATGGTATATGCGGTGCAGTATTAGCTTGGCTGCAAGATTATTCAACCAACCGAAAACAGATATCCAAAATAAAAAACTTTGTATCTGAAGAATCTACTGTGAATATTGGTGTTCCACTGGTAAGTGTATTGGTACCATTGTCCATCATTTATCTCAATGACTTGAATTATATCCCTGGTTTCCATACTTTGAACTTATTTTCTGATACTCTCTTATATACATCAAATGATAATTTAGAAATAGCCGTAAAAAACAAATGAATATATAAAATCCTTTAATACTTATTTTAAAACAAACAAATTAAAAGTGAATGCTAATAAATCTAAAGCTATGATTATATCATCAAAAAATAAATTGATTCAAGTGAAATTAGAAGAAACTCATATTGAAATTAACGGTGAAGCATTACATATCGTATCCGAACTGAAATATCTAGGATTCATGATAGATAGTCTTGCTGATTATGTTATAAACAAAATAAGAAAATAACTGTATTTTTTATCAAGGGCTTCCTATCACTGAATGCCAGAATCACCTGTTACAATTGTATTAATGATAAGAATTAGGTTCTATTCATATCGCCTACCTGAGCATGATCCTTTTTTAAATCTAATAAGTACTTCATAATAACCGTACACTGACAATCGTACTATGTTAAATCCAAGTTCATACCTAACCTTTAAAGATCTTCGTATGCCACATTGCAATGCGACAATCATCGTAATTAAATTCAAGTTTTAACTTAAAAGTAATTGCATAATTGCAACTGTGTTATATTCTACTTCTGTGTTCTACAGATATATACTATCTCTCAATGCCAATGATAATATTCCTCTAACATCCCTCTCAACCTACTCTGAACCACCACATCTGCCCCATCTTATTAACTTCTTCACTCATAAACTGTTTTTGTATAATTACTGTACTTCCTTATCTAATGTAAATACAATTCCCAAAAATATTGTCACGGCACTCTTAGTCGACACTCATAAAATTCAAGAGTGTACTTATTATATAATATATATTAGTCTCAATTGTTCTATTGCTCTTGAAACATATAAGAATGTATTTAAAAGTGTATTCTATTATATAAACTATACTAGACCCTACTGTATAAGATATATTCAAATGTATTAATTTAATTTAATTTAGTTTCAACCCGCACAAGAATTTTTAAATTCTTTTTGGGTATCTCATTTATTGTACAATCTCTCTATGTATTACTATGAAAATTGTCCTCTGTACAATAAAATTACTATTACTTACTACTATTACTATTATCAAACGTCATTTCGAATTATGTGCTAGTTTAATGTATTTATTTAATAAAAACAAAATATCCCAGATACAGAAATTACAAAATTGCGGTATGAGAATAATTCTCAAATGTAATCGATTCACCTCAGTCCAAGAAACGCATAAAACATTGAAATGGATGTATACTACTTGGCGATTATATTTATAAACAAAATCTTGAAGGGTTTACAACCAAAATATTTTAATAGATTTATTGTGTTGAACAATGAGATCCATGACTATGAGAAAAGGTCGAATAATGAATTCCTTATTGAAAAAACAAATTCAAAGAACTGTACAAATTCTCTATTTTTTTAAGGCCTGGATGAATTCAATAAGCTACCAAAAAATTTGAAAGGATCACAGAATTTGAGAAGCTTCAAGTCTTTGTTGCTGGAACGTATTGTAAATGCTGAATAATTCATAAATTCATTTTTTTTATTATTATCTTACTTTTAATATATATTTTATATATATATATATATATATAGTGTTATTGTAATGAAATATCTGTTACTACTGTTTACCTAATACTGTTTGTATATTAGGCTTGCCTATTTCAATAAATTACTACTACTATATTTTGAACTATCAAATATCAACAATGTTATTTTTGGTAAAAATTACCGTTTTTAAAGGAGAATTGAACCTTCCAAATCAATTACCTGTTTTCTGAATGGATACAAAGATGAAAGTAGATTTTGGAAACGATGTTTTTTTTTCGACGAATCAAAATATATGAGGGTACATTTGAAGGTGAAAATTATGTTAATAATGTGATTTGATTCCATTTTGAAAAGAAAAAACTTTTTAACAAAAAATTAAACCCACGAAATACGGAACTGAACAGCAAAAAATAAAATAAACCTTCTTAGTCTCAATAACTAAGCTCCTAAACTAATGTAAGTAATTAATTTTGAGTCGGCGCCAAACAAACAAGCAAATGAATTAGGTAAGGCGTAAAATGATGGCATCGAGTTGCGAGGTGACATTCTGATAATTTTTTTGAAGAAATTTAATGATCTTCGTTGATTGTTCGTTTGGCGCCGACTCAAAATTAGTTACTTATATTAGTTTAGGACAGTTATTGAGACTAAGGTTATTTATTTTTTACTTTCAGTTCCGTTTCGTCGGTTTAATTTTGTTCAAAAGTTTTTATTTTTCAATTTTTTGTGGCTGAAATCTACTAATTACTACCTACTTGTTTTTTTATTACTTCCAAAATACTTACCCACCTTACTTCAACTATTACCAGTTAAATAATATGATTATCTACTTTTACTATTTGTTGTAATATAAATTATTTTTGTTGTTCTGGTTAGTTTATTTCATTACTTTGTATATTATTCCATCCTCTCATAGAATATAATGATTGTGACGGATGTAGGAGAACAAAAATAATGACAGTAGCGATCTATCATTGTCAACTACATATGTGTGCCAATGTTCACAAGTGAAAAATCAATTATCCCCTTATTTTTCTATCCGTAAGGGTGGATAATTCCATTCGAAATCCAAATATGATCAACTATCCTATCTAATAAAAAAAGAATCATCCAAATCGAAGAACCCAGTACAAAGTTATGCCTGATAGAATCGGTTAACGGACCAGAATTCAGAGGGTGAGTGATCAATATCCTTAATTTTGCTACGCTTAGGGGTGGATTTTATCTTTTAAATTAAAATGGGACCAACTTCGAAGTACACCCTATGGCCTTAATTGACTTTGAAAGTATTTGAGAGTGACAAGTTTTTTGTAGAAAATATATAAGTATCCGATATTTCATTGAAATTGGTGGTGGAAGCATATCTTAACTCAATTTCCTGGTACTTAGCCACAAAAAGACAAGGAAATGTGAAATATAAACTATGAATAAACAAATAAATGTATGTATGTCCAGTTTAGTATATTCATTCCTAAATGGGAACAATCTGTTTTGATCCTTCGAATCTAATTCTGAGAAAAACATTTGGAATTAGGATAAGTACTCTGGGAACAAATTATGAATCAAACCGAAATTTACCCTTCAATTTTGGAAGATTTCAATTGGATAATTTAACTTTTGACTCACAATAACAACTCCTCTTAGGGCAGGGTTGCAAAGTTGGGTCCCAGAGTGAGAATTGTTCATTTTCAATCCAGGAAACACATGTTGAAAAGGGAAACATTCTTAATGACTTTATTCTTATTATTTTTAACTCTTTAGTCCTTATTGCCATATATGCGTGTTTTTTTCGTTTTTTCAAACTATAATTTTCAACTTTTTTGCCCATATTGCTACAGAAGACTAAAAAAGAATAAGGGAGAAAAACTCTTTGATTGATTCATCCACATGAGATAGAAGTTATCAATAACCAAATTTTGGCGAATATGCTGAGAACCAGTGCATTCGCCATACCTTTGAATTGTAAATCATGCTGAGAACGGCCTCAGTGCATTCACCATATTTTACTAGAAATCACTGAAGAGTTCCACTATTCACCTCCTGGCTCAATCATCAGATCAGCTCCAAGATACCAAATTATAGTATTGTCATACAAACTACATATACATACCAAGTTTCATTTCGATACGACAATTAGAAGTAGGTTAAAATTGACTTCCAAGATTTGATTACATTGTTTGTTAGTTACAAGTGAAGCTAATAAAATAATGTTAAAAATAAAGTCATTTTTTGTGAATATCTAACAGAAGACAACAACTATTTTGAAAAGACCCTAACTAAAAAGAAAAAATCTGAAATAGATTTCTGTTGGCAAAAAATTTTTAAGACCTAGTGAATGTGATGCCAGACTTATATCAATGTTACAAATGATTTCTGGTGAATGCTCCTTCTTGGAAAACGTTTTTCTTTGTCATCTATACGAGTTCTTAATTAAAAGGTTTAGTGTCACTAGGGTTTTGACCAAACTTATCTCCTGGACCAAGGTGTTTTTTGCCAATTTCTCATACTTCTATGTACTTTATATTTATAATGTAAATTTAAAAAAATTAACTTGCCAAAAATGTTTGACGCGGTCCTCCTGGACTCAGCGGACACCGATGTCCGCTTGGTTACGTGACAACCGTGTGTCCTCCGATTCAATTTTGCAACTCTGGCATGAATTCTGCAAACTCTGACAGTCAGTGATTCTATGACGCCTTTATTTTGAAAATTAATAGTCGTGGTAAGATAATTTTGCAAGTAGTTTTACTACAAAACAGCTATTATGATGGTAAGTTTACGGAAGTAGTTGTCTATAAAATATTTTATTCAACATTTTCCACAGACGATGAGTCTTCCGATGATCCATTTTTGGGTGATTCAGACACAGATCCAAGGTTTGTCCCTTCAGGTAGTTCGGAAGATTCTACTGATGATAGCGAGTATATCATTGAAAAAAATAAAGGCTTCATCCTCATTATTATCACCACAAAACGAAAATATGCCAGGTTCCTCTCACATCTCTCATGAGGAACCTAACGAATTCAGAAAGGAATAATGAAAAAAAGGAAAGTGAACATAGAAAAATATCTGAAGATGAAGGGATGAAAACTCTAGGTGGTAAAACAATAGTAAATGGAGGGCCGGTGGTAGATGGAGAGGATATAGGTGACAATGAACGAACAATACCTGATCTCTCACAATCACACAATTTGAATGTGGAATAAAACCAGAATGGTATGCCGCATTAGAAGGTAATGATCCGATTCAATATTATTTAGCTTAGGTGGAACACAATTTGTTATGAATAATGACATTTCCATCATAGCCTGTGCTGGGTTACATGAGCGTAGTTCGCATGAACACTATTCGAGATTATTGGTCACAGAAATTGATTTTGAAAACAGATGTTGATCGCAACATTATGAGCCGTAATAGATTAGAAATGCTGCTAAAGATGCTTCACTTCTCAGATAACAAACAGTGTCCTGAAGAGGATTGTTTATATAAGATTCAATCCCTTATAGACAAGCAGCTCATCAAAAATTATCAAGTTATATATACACCCAGATTATTGTTCAAACAGTACAACTCCCAGAAGACTCATAAATACTGTATAAAACCGTTCAAACTATGCAGTGATAGTGGATATACGTGCAATATCCTTGTTTATGCAAAACAAGAAAAAAAAACAATCGTTTTTGTTGAAAGATGAAGTCAAAAAAAATGTTGCAGTTGATCGATTATCAATAAATAAAAATTTGAAAATACACCAATTTACCAAAATGTATTGCAAAGCTCGTGAAAACCGAAAATACTGCAAAGTTTGTTATAAGAAAAAGACTGTCGGTATAATTGAAAAAAATAAGATGAATAAAATTCGAGATATTGCCTCGAATGTTTTAATTCCTTTCATAAAATATAAGTTAATCATTATTTTTCCAATCATGTTTATTTTTGTGACCAATAAAATGTTGCTTTAAAGAACCTGACAACTCATTTCATAAAATGTAACTAAACAATAATGTTAAAAAAAATGGCTTTTGGTGACCAACAAATGTTGCTAGAAAGAACCTGGTACCAGCAGGCGATTGCTCAGGGTCACAACGGACATGCTACGACGTTGAATCTCGCAAGAATGTGTTCGCTTACCCAGGTAGGATAACCAAGTATTCATAAATTGGTCGGACACCGGTGTCCGCCGTGGCCTCGTCAGCAAGGAGGCGTTTTGGATACCGGTGTCCTCCATGGCGCTGAACCTGTTGAGACTGGAATAGAAAATCAAATAACAATCTGAATGAAATGCAAATTTTCACTTTCAGATTCTTTTGAGTTAGGGTATTTTCAAAATATCCATCAGATGTAGTTCAATGTCCAGCGTGGTTTTAGCCAGGGAAGTAGTTGTTTTCTGTTAGATATTCACAAAAAATAATTTATCGTGGATTTTTCAATTCATAGAAAATTATTTCAATTCGAAATTTAACTGAAAATGTTACCCTTTTCATCATGAATACTCCCCAAGAGGTCATCTTGAAGGATGGAAAATAGTGAGTTTATCTCTTGAGTGGCAGTTGATTCCACATCTGATTTTATGAACACCCTGTTAATATTTTCAAACAAATCAATCAGGAAAAACACCTGTCTACAGACTGAAATATTGACATAAAACTTTGAAATCCATGATTCCACATATTACCTGTTAATCCTTTGTAATGTATGTATAGTTACCTACTGAATCTTTAATGATTACTGAAAGCTGTCATTGACTTTAACCAATGTATATTAGATTTTGGAATTAGTTCTTAGGGATTATTAGATCTTAAGATTTTGGCGTATAGGTAAACAAACTATTTGTTGTCAAGTTTTCTATGATTGGAAGAATGGATTACGGATTTATATTATCTATTGTACTGACAACTTACCAGGGCATTGTAAAATAATGGAAATTTTTTGCCAAGCATCGTCCTTGATGGATTTAATTTTGTATCTGGGATTATTTTTATCATATAAAACCGAAAACCTGGACACCAGCTCAATTAAGGATCCGTCGTCCACGTCCACATCATCCATGATTCTAGATAGGAGGGAAAAATGGTGTAATGATTATACACCGCGTTTTTGCTTTATTCTGTTTGTTGTTTTCATCCTTAAAATATTATTGCCCGAAAGTTCAATGTAATATGAAATATTAAGACTATGACTTTACCAATTTTCATAACTTTGAACTTTGGCATTTAACGTAACACTTGCATTTAATTGTCAGTTGTCAGTACACAGTACACACCACTTTGCATTTTGCAAGGATTTCTATTGCGCGCATGCGTAGTAATAAAATCCTGCCATATATCGCGATTTCCATTGGTTGAATGATTATGCAATCAATTGCATGCCATAAAAAATGCGAAATGTAAAATTAGTCTTATAGGTTAAAGTAGTTTCATTGAAGGCCATCCATCGTTCAAGAGCCAAAACGGAAATATGCATAATTTTTCATATCATATTATTGAAACTTTAAATTTTAATACAGAAAACAGGAAAGAATCTCTTTATTCTGTAATTTCTTTGGAAATTTGTATACTCAAATATGAATATGATCGATTGAAACAGTAGCGCTCTCGTGGTTGTTTTGGTAACTTTCAAGAGAGCTGAACAGGGAACAGTCATGTAAGAGATAGGATATTTTGATTTGCACATAAATATTACCACCTCAATTCAATTCTTTCCAGGAAGTCTTTCATAATTCGAAATTTAAAACATATTTTTTTTTCATCACATTCAAAAACGTACTCTCAGTCCTTTGATGGATGTATTCATCTTTATTCCATACAGTTCAAACTTTCACCGCCAGGGCTCTTCAAGGGTGTTGTCAAAGAGTAGAGGGGACAAGAGAAATCACTAAAGGTGCATTTAGTCAACATCACTTTTAAATTGTGCTTAAATATATGTTAAAGTCGAAAGTTGAACCTGTTATATCAAATGGCACTATTTATACAACAATATTAAGTTTATGCTAAAAACATGTGACCCTGAAAATCCCAACTTTAAGAATCTTACAATTATGCTAAAAATACAGTATACGAATACATGTTCCAATTGGAGTAAATGATCGTACATCTCTTTGGACATTCTCATAAATTTGAAATGTTGATCCGAAATACTAAAACTTGTATAAAATAGGTTTTTTACATAATTATTTTTACGCTTATGTTTATGACAATGCTTGTGCTGAAGTTACGTTTATGTTGACTAAATGCACCTTAACCCTATTCATGAATGAAATAGTAAAATCGTTTCAAAATCCTCCAAATGCTGTCACCATAGAGAAACTAAAAATGAATATTTTTAATTTGTCTATGGCTGTCACTTTTGATTTCATTCATAAAATCATAGTTTGATTTAGGATGGGTTTAGCCAATTAGGAGTCAGGAAAGCCTGTCACGTGACATCAAGTGTCAGGGATCGTACACGACGAAACGCTTCGCAACTTCGGGTGTTTTCGTATAAAAAAATGTAGGAAATATCAAGGTTTTCGAATGGGATGAAATATAGAAATATTAAGAGAATATGTTCTCATTTATGTAGGCATGAAATTGAATCGATGAATTGACACAATGTGAGCAATACATGAAACAGAAAACATGGGGTGGAACAAAATCATATGCTATTGTAAAAAAAGTACTCAATGGGATTTAATATATCCTGACAGTAATCCTAAATTTAAAGTTTCTGAAAAATTGAAACATTTTTTTACTTCATCTTTATATTTGTGCTATAAACTTTGAATATTAAATGATGTAATGACTCATTTTGGTATCATTGAAAAAATATGTTTCTAATATAACAAACTTACATTTGAATTATTTGTGCTTCAGTATCTGTAACTTTTTCAATTTCTTGGTTCTTCTATTACTAGTTTCTTCACTTTTGAAATTTCGGTTGGCATACTTACACAATATAAAATATTCTCATTTGAATTTCAATAAATAAATTCGCTTTCTGAAAAATCTATATTCTAGTCTGAAGGAAGTGAGTGATGCAGTGTTTTGTGATATATCTGAAGCTTTTGACTGTTACGTAAGCTTCATCTCCAGACGACGAAGCTTCAACTGGTTCGAGTCCTATCTAAGTGAAATAACCCAAATTGTGAAAACTGATAGTGTCTCGGGTTTTGGGCAAATTAAGAGATGTTCAGTATTTTGGCAGAACACAAGACTATCTTCTTGCAAGAACTCAAATTATCTTCGTAGTAAAATGACTCGATATGTATGAATAAATTTGTATCTTCTCTGAACTACCTTTCATTTGCCCATGAGATTACAATCTTCTGACTATAAGTATATTTCATTTGGAGATGGAAAATTCTAAATAGAGTTTATATTTTTTTCTAAAGAGCCATGGAACCCTATGTGATGGTTCGGAATTCACTAGCCAAAATCGAAATATCTTCATAGAATGAAAAGTCCACGCTTACTTGTGAAATTCATGTGTTTATTAAAGAGTGATATGTATACTAATAATAGTCATTAACCTTATTGATCTTGACGGTTCTTCGACCAACTGCTTGGTTTAGATCCCCCTCCTCCGATTATCTCATGCGGGGTGTTACTGAAAAATAAAAGGAAAACTGATTTAGATTGTTTTCTCTACTCGCCTTTGTTAGTAGGGCTCACCTTTTCCGGATAAGTCATTCTAAGATAGCTGGAAGCAGCCTAGACTGTCGCAGACCACGATTTATCGATTTCTCAACTTCATCAACATATTTCATGATATCTACAATGAACTCTCTGATTTTGTTCAGGTCAGAAGGTTGTTAGAGAGGTAATAGTCCGGCAGAGATGGGCAGTGAATGGCTTGGTAATAGTTTGTATCGGAAAGTTTAATGAAACAATGTCACCCCAACGCCCTCAATGTTCAAGTCAATTCATCAACTAGAGACACTTTCCTACCTTTCCTTCTTCCTTCGTGGAAGTTTCCATGATCCCAAAAAGGCCGTTTACGAAGAAATCACTTTGGAAAAATCACCAGATCTTCAAGAAAAATCGGGCAGTCATCTGATTTTTGACAGATATAAACATTGTAGTAAATTTCAAGGATTTCATCTCATTTTCGCGCCAACTGTTCTGTGAGGGATCTTGTTCGTAGAACAATAATGTTTGGTGTTGTAACATTTGCTTCGAACTGTCAACTATAATTTCATTTGACTTGGTTTATATTCATATTATTTTTAATCGTTCCTAAAACATCATATTTGAAAGTGAGGTTGAGTTTATATTTGGATTGTAAGAAATGATATTGTCAATATACCTGAAACATCACTAAATGTTATTATCGAGGACCGAACTGATGCAAATAAAATTGAAAACAAAGTCATACGTGTTCCCTACTGTACTCTATAACAGCTTAGAAATAAAGAAAAGAACCAAACCTTTTACTCAACGGAGTCTCCAAGTTTCAAGCCTTATATCATTATAACATACCATTTTGCATAATCTCGTGTGAAATTAAATAATGAATATAAATGGTGTTCTGTATTAATGTCGAACTATAATGAGATATTATTGAAGTGTTAACAAGTAACATAATTGTAAAGTTGAAAAATGTTATATATTCGTGATGGAGCAAGTGCTTGCAACTAGGTTTTTACCCATCACAAGCCACATTGTTTTCGAGAATCAGTCTGTAAAAAAAGGAGCAGCAGTAGTGCTATCTAGTAAAAAAGTTAAAAAAAATAATTTTCTAGCATACATGCGAAAGGGATTAGCCAACAACAAATCATCAGTATCATCGAATTAGAGGTGAATAAATACTTTTACAAACAATTGATAAAATTCAATAAAAACTTACATGTCTAATGTTGCAGTAAATTACAAAAAAAAAAAAAAAATAAATAAATATATTGTAAATTTTGTTCTTTTATACATACATTTTCAGATATTTTTCATATTGTTCGTTTACTGTCAGAATTTGACTAAAAAATAATTTTGAATGTGTATTACATGAATAAAAATATGTAATATTCATTATACGCGCACTTTCGACACTGCTGGGTCTCTCTTTGATTCGAAGCTTTTACCCGCCGATATCAGACAGTTCGAACTGTGTAAAATAACGATGCATACGTCAAACAAAGGCACTAGTAGTACATTTTTGAATGTGATAAAAAAAAACGTTTTCAATTTTGAATTACGGAAAACTAACACGTTTAGAATTTTTGAGTCCGTTGCAAAGCTTTTTTTTTTAGTTGGTAGGTATTCTTTTGGTGGAAATGAAAATATTTCAGAAAAGGTACACGTGCATGTTGCCTATTTTTCGTTTGCTATGGGCCAATCGATCATAAAATCTCCAACTTTTGCTTATGTCATAATTACTCCCTCTGGTGTCGATTTTTAGAACTATACATAAATACATTGTCTACTTTTCGAAACATTAATGTTTATATGATTTTAGCCATTGTATACTCAAAACTTGTCGAATCACTTGTGATTGTTGACATTTAATAAAATTCTTGTTTATCTGAGCTGTTTTTTGGCGCCCATGTATTCAAAACGTATTCGTCCTGTGATTCAATAAATACATCCATTCTGGCGTTGAAACGATGACGTCATATATAAAACGATTTAAAACGTATTCATAGAGCTTTGAAACCAAGTCGAATTCAGTTTCAAAACATAATTCGTTATTTTGTAATTGTCATAATTTATAATAATACCAAATAAATCATGGTAGTGGGACATTTCACTTTCCACTAATAATCGTGAGAGTTTTATTGTCTACTGACTTTCTAAAAGAAAATGTCGTAGTTTGGGATTGATTATTGAATCATATTCGAAATTATGCATTCTTGCGGTTCGTGATAATAATGACGTCACGTAGAATCGTATTCAAATGCAAGATTGAATACGTTTTTACGCCAGAAAACACCTCTGGTGAATGTTGATTGTTGACTATTGTACGTCCTCGAGTGAAAAAAATTTGTGATTCAAGTTCAAATCATCATTGTTGTGTACCGCAAAATTACTCTTGGGCAAAACGATCCCGTTGTACTGGAATTAGTTTTCATCAAATCCCGTGAGAAAATGAACGTAACGTTCTGGTTTAGACTAATCTAGGATTGAGTGAGTCTATAGACGGACGACGGGCTTTTGGGATCTTGAAGAAAAATACAGTACGAAATCTTCCTGTACTCCTGTCCATGTACGTCACTATGACGGGTTAATGTTACATTTTCTAATTGGCTAGAGCTTATTAGTACCTCCTATTCAGATAACGTTAACTCTCATTGGGTGAAAACCGAAAAGTTTCACGTGTCTGTCAAGTTCGTATTCCATTGAAAATGAACCAGTTCACATTTTGCAGAAAACCAGTACAGTGTCAATGCAATGCTGGTGCAAAACTAGTTTTAGAGCTCGTCCACTATTGAAACGACCACTTTGGCCTTCCCCTACCTAACAACCAACTCTTCTCAAAGATGCCCGAACTGTGGCTATTAATAGAAATTCCATAGGCGTACCAAATTATTTGGTATAGGCGATACACGAGACGTAGAGAACTTACACTCCTGTAACTTCTGAATGGAAAACATATTTTTCGACAAATCTGCCAGAGGGATATAGATATATTTTTCTAAGTAAACTTGCAAAGTTGAATAAATAACTGCACTACCTATATTTATTAATCAAACAAACCTAACCTTTCAAACGCTGCATGCCAAGACACTGGTGAATATTCGGTAGCATAAGCTGCCACAGCAAATCGTGTCCACTCGTGTTTTCCCCCTTTTTACCTACCAAACGGTCGTTTCAATATTAGGCAATCCATCGACCTGTCAAAACGAAAGCAATATGGCGGCTGTTGGCACACATTGTAATTCGTCATAAGCGACCATAGTGGTAAAAGTGTTTATTTTGTGATTTTCTGTGCGAATTTGAGTAGTTTTTTCAATTTAGGATTATAATTCGTGCTTCAACTGAAGAAAAATGCCCTTTATTTGCATTGTAGTTAACTGTGGGTCCCATCACGACAGGGATAGAGTCTGGTTTCACTCGGTGTCTACAGTTTCAAATCATAAGTTTTTGACCAGTTAAAATGACAGAGAGAGAGAGAGAGAGGCTGCAGCAGACATACCCTGTGTGCACATTCGTGATAACATCCTTCATTCCGTCATGGATACCTACCTATAACTTCAGACTTTTGTGATTTGATTTGTTCCTACGATTACTTGTATGATTTTGCCTACTTGTATATATCTGAACTATTGTACATTAGGAGGTCCCATTTCAAATAAAGTGTATATATATAATTGATATATTTTCCACTTCAAAAGTAGAGAAAACTCCAAATGAATGTTCATATATATATGTACCTACCTCCTCAAAAAACATTTTTATAGGTATTGTTATTGAATTACTGGAATACAAATTTTCTTTAGGATTCTGGTGATTCAATAAATAAAAATATTTAGAAATATGTCTTTCAATCTCAACCTTCCCTTTTTAGATATTTTAGGCAATTATCGAAAGCCTCGATCAAGTCTTGTGAAGGGTGTTGTATTTTATTACTCTCGTTTCGGACGTCCATCGTCTTAATGTATTTGAAAAGGTTTACACGATGTTTTGAATGTGAATACTGTATTCAGACGATTGCAGATACAATTATTCGAAACATCGTGAAAACCATAGAGAAACTAAGTCTATGGTGAAAACCTTTTCAAGAACATTTAAGACGATGGACGTCCGAGACGAGAGTAATCAAGTTACCACATCGTCTACAACCTTCAAAGGGTATTGTAATTTATTAACAGTAAAAATTTGATATATCATGATATTTATCGAAATTGTACTATATACATATATCAATATTGTCATTTTTTATAATTGGTATTAAATTAAGAGTAATCAACTGAATCAGTAAAACAAAAAATAAACAAACATTTATTTATATATATTCATTTGAAACATTTTATTTTTCAATTGAGCAAGAGGCAAGTCGTCCAATAAATTTTTTGACTGGATGGCATTGGCCACACAGCTTCCAAATCTGTGCGTAACATTGCCTCTAATATAGCACCAATATGACCACCTACTTCACTGTTTCCGGCCATACAAGTACAGTGAGCAGTACAAATGCTTTCATCCTTTTCAATTATGTTCCAAACATCTGAAGGTTTTTAATTTGCCTTTTGTGAATACTTTACCTGAAAAAAAGTTATGTTGATTAGAAAGAACTATTATGAAAGTTGAGAAGTAATATTCTTAAATATCAAATCAATGTCTCTTATAATGAACATATGGCAATAAACATAATAGAACAGATCAGAAGTTATAAATTGCTTCTTATGTATTATTATTCCCAATTTATAATAATTCACTTCGATGACTCAAGATTTGCAACTGTACATGTACCCATTAGAAAAAACCTGCTGCCTAGGAAAAAACATACTAGACTAACTGAAATATATAAATGATTCTGAATTTTTGTTCTCACCTTCACAAGGAAGCCAGATTCAAAGTATGTATGGATTCTAAACTTGTATAGGGCTTCATCTGCATTTGGGAAAGCTGAGTAAAAGCAAATACGAAATTTATTGGACGATTTGTCTCTTGCTCAGTTGTTTTAAAAAATTAAATGTTTCAAATGAATATATATATATATATATATATATATAAATAAATGTTTGTTTATTTGTTGTTTTACTGATTCAGTTGATTACTCTTAATTTAATACCAATTATAAAAAAATTACACAATATTGATATTTGTATATAGTACAATTTCGATAAATATCACGATATATCCAATTTTTACTGTTAATAAATTACAATACCCTTTGAAGGTTGTAGACGATGTGGTAACTTGATTACTCTCGTTTCGGACGTCCATCGTCTTAATGTTCTTGAAAAGGTTTTCACGATGTTTTAAATGTTTGTATCTGCAATCGTCTGAATACAGTATTCATATTCAAAACATCGTGAAAACCTTTTCAAATACATTGAGATGATGGACGTCCGAAACTAGAGTAATACAACACCCTTCACAAGACTTGATCGAGGCTTTGGATAATTGCCTGAAATATCTAAAAAGAGATGGTTGAGATTGAAAGACATATTTCTAAATATTTTTATTTATTGAGTCACCAGAATCCTAGATTTGTATTCCAGTAATTCAATAACAATACCTATAAGAATGTTTTTTGAGGAGGTGGTAGGTACATATATATGAACATTCATTTGGAGTGTTTTCTCTACTTTTGAAGTGGAAAATATATCAATTATCTATATATATATATATATATATGAACTTTATTTGAAATGGGACCACCTAATGTACAATAGTTCAGAGATATACAAGTAGGCGTAGGAACAAATCAAATCACAAAAGTCTGAAGTTATAGGTATCCATGACCGAATGAAGGATATCACGAATGTGCACACAGGGTATGTCTGCTGCAGCCTCTCTGATACTTGATTTTCGAATTCGTAAGATCTTCTAGGTTGATTGCAGGTAACCATAGAGCTGTTCTCCTCCTCGATAAGTCATTTTAACTGGTCAAAAACTTATGATTTGAAACTGTAGACACAGAGTGAAACCCGACTCTATCCCTGTCGTGACGGGCCCCACAGTTAACTGAAATGCAAATAAGGGTCATTTTTCTTCAGTTGAAGCACGAATTATAATCCAAAATTGAAAAAACTACTGAAATTCGCACAGAAAATCACAAAATAAACACTTTTACCACCATGGTCGCTTATGACGAATTACAATGTGTGCCAACAGCCGCCATATTGCTTTCGTTTTGACAGGTCGATGGATTGCCTAATAACTAATAAGTCAAAGAGCTAGAGAAATACATTTAAAAAAATTGTTGATCCACAAATTATATTTGGCTTAAAAAATATTGAAGAATAAGAGAAGATTTTGGGTTCGAGAGATTTTTACTGATGACATGAGAATGAAGCAAGGAGAAAGCAATAATTTATTTGAGGAAATGAGGCTCCATGACTCTGATAAATTTTTCAATTATATGCGTATGTCGCCTCAAATATTCAAGGAACTATTATGTATTGTAGGGCCGAATATCAATAAAAAGAACACAAAACCCATACACATACACCATTTACTTTTGCTGATTACTTTGGCCATATATAACTCTTGTCTCTTGTTTATGCTTCTGCCAGAAAAAGTTGACTGAAATTTAACAATTTACGCCGGATTGACCTTGAGATTGAATTCCAACGTTTCCATTGGCCTAAAATTGAAATTTGACATTTCCGCGATCCGCGTTCCGCCTAGTCTGAAAGTAGCCTCTCTTATTTTTGTATCCTTCTGCTTCCACTCGGCGTAATGTGAACATTCCCCCTTGCGAGAAATCCGTTCTCATCCGGCCTCTAACCGGTGTAGACAAGGGGGCTGTATCGAGGGGATGCAGCTTTGACTTGCTCCAGGCAGTACTGTATCCCATATATATATATAAATATATGTATTTATATATATATATATATATATATATATATATATTTATGTATATAAATATATATTTTTTGCAATGCACGTCCATGACGGCGGGACTTTCACAAACATAGAATGTGTCATTCACACAGTGTTCTGGGTAGACCTTGTTACTAACTCCATACGCCACCACTGTTAATTTAAACGCAACAGCTAATCGGTGAAGGACATCCTTAGCCCAGCTACGAAATTTATAATTTAAATTCTCACTATTTAAATTAAAAATATCTGCCCTGGCTGAGAATCGAACCCAGGACCTTTCGCTCCTGGTTGGACGCTAAGCCCACTGCTGCGCCATCCCCCCTGGTCACAATGCATTGAATCTCTTCCACGTAATTTTGTCGGTTTCAAGAGGCAATGCTCTTTAAGCCGCGTACTCACTTAACGAATAAGAACGAACAGCATCACACGCATATGGTAGAATATGCGAACATTTTGGTTTAATATTCGCTTTGACGTTCACATTTAGCGAACGTATGCGTGGGATGTTGTTCGTCCGTTCACAAACAATGTTGACTATATGTCTCATCCGCTCCCATACTCCCATACTAGTCTTCGATTCTTGTATTTGACGTTCTCGTCGAAATGATCCCAAAACAGAATCAATTTTTTTTTTTCACCTAAGCTACATCACACTTTAGATCATTCACAATTTTATTCCAAACATCTAGTTCCTTTAATTATACAGACAAGCGAGCGAACTTGTTCGTAGCAGAAGGCATGCGTTCGTCGACTAAATTATTGTTCGCTAAGTGAGTACGCGGCTTTAGAGTGCTTCTAGTCTATGTGAAACGCGAACACAACACTGCGAAAATGACAAATTACAATTTTTAAGCCGATCATAACATTCAACACTCGAATAATAACAATATTATAATTGGCTTCAACCCTTGATTTTGACATTTCCGGTAACGCATAGTCTGAAAGCACTCTTTGGGTTCATTTCCTTGCATAGAACTTGAGTTTCGTGTTTTCTTGAAAACAAATAGAGACAGACTTCTGTCAAATTTCTTCTAACTCGTGTTTGCATCTCGGCATCGATGATATTTCTGACTTCTGGCACAGAACATCTTTGACTACATTGTTCTGTGCTTTCGACGTTTCGACCTTGGTAATTTTTTATAGTTGAATATTTGGTGGAGGAGGTGCAAAGTTATCGACTTTTAATTCTCAAATTCTTGAAAATATATTCAAAAAGAAATGTCTGCTTTACCTGCTCCAGTAAGAGTGTCTCCTCTCATTAAAGTAAGCCATTAAATTTTCATTTAGTTTGGAAGCTAATTTTTTCAAATACTATTACATAATTTTTCTAACCTATTTTATTTCACAGTTCGGAAGATGGAGTTTCCTAGGTCTTGGAGTTGTCTATGGCCTTTTCCACCAAAACAGATTGTCTAAAAAAGAAACCGCCTTCAGGGAAGTAGAATCCAAACTGAAAATTGAACGAGATGCCAAATTAGTAGCTGAGAAGAAAGCTGCAGCTGATAAAGAAATTCAAGAACTCGAAGCAATGGCGAGATAGAGTGAATTTAGTCCCTTAGATTGTTCATTGTGAATTAGTTGATAAGTCAATAAACTGCTGAATATTTTATGGAGGTACCAATAATATCGTATCGTTTGAGACATACAATCTTTTACTTGCTACAATAATGTACATTGAAACAAGCTAAAATATAATTTCAAGTAGTAGTAAAAAGGGAGAATATTTTTCCATTCAGTCTTTCAGATCTCAATGCTTGTGATTTGATAATTCAAGGTTCATTATTTCAAAATTAGCGGACCCGACAGACATCCTGTCCAAATTTCAATATTCCCTAATTTCTCTATCCTGAAAACTTTTGTTCGTGTAGAATTTGTTTTTCCTTACGTTTTTTGTTCCATTTAGGTTCTGCCCGTTATCCTGTTTCCCGGTTTTTCCGTTATCCTGTTTTCCCGTTATTGATAACGCAAAAATACTTCAAATATCTGTTATACCAATTTTCATGGCGATAGGTTGAACTGTATAGAAGTTGATGTGCTGCAGCGCCGTCTAGTGGTGAGTTAAAGTAAAATAGATAGCATAAACATGGTCCATGGAAAAACACTTAGATGTGCCAACTTTCAAAATAAGTATCAACCAAATATGTCGTTCCTGTCGTCAGTTATGATCGAAAGTGCAAACAAAAATAATGATTTTTGCATTTTATCCGAATTTTCCACCTCTCCTTTGTAATTGTCCCGATTTTTTTTTCTGAAAACTTTTCCAGGACCATAACGAACAAAACAAAAAAAGAATTATGCATATCCATCATTCGAATAGTGAGTTATGGTCTGAGTTCATACAAATATCCCGTAAAAAAAGAATTTCCCGAATTTTCCTGGCCACTTTTCCAATTTTTCTTTTTCTCAAACCTACTTCGGTCTATTACGAACATTTTCTAACAAAAAATAGCCAAATAGTACATGTAGTTTTTTTATATAGTTTGAGGTTTTCAATATAATTTTTATTTCTCTAGGTAGTTTGTTTTAGAATTTTAAATAATTCAGTCTATATTTGGGATATTTATAATCAATATTTCTGGTCATATATTCAGTTTGAGGTTTGAATTCAACAAACAAATATTTATTCTTGAAGAAAAACAGTAAACATTCTTGGATACCGTAAGAATTTTACTTTTCCTGGATAGTCCTCTACATGATTCACTGCATTTCAATTTCCATAAGATTCTCAGTGACCTTTTTTGAAAAATGATTTTATTCATGTATCTAGTTTCCATAAGAAACTCCCTTATCTCATTCCATATTTGCATGATATACGATTTTAGGAGGTGCTGAATTTGTGTATTACTCTCATATTGTTACACACAATTTAGTACAAACAGATTTTACATGTTCGTTCCAATGTAACACCTTTTCAATTCTTTTACCTAAAAACTTTACATGGTCAAATCCAGGGTGGTTAGATGTGAATAGTAAAAATTGTTTTTTACTATTTGTTTTTCTTTCATTTAAAATTTCTTTGTTCATTTTAAACCAGTGGTTTGCACAGATAGGAGAATCATCGGAATTTTGGATAAGGTCTGGATAAAATTTGGCATTTATATAATAAAAATGAATCTCGATTCTTTGTAAGCGCAAAACGTGAGAACAGCTGGACCTATTTGACTGTTTGTTTTTATAGTGTTCATAACAGCCCGAGAATGGTTAATACAGAAAAATTAGGAAAGTTTCCCGGAAATTGGAAAATTTGGGAATATAAGAAAATTGGCGAAGAAAAAGACTATCAAGTCATTTATTACCAAAGAGTAATTAGCTACACGGTTTCACTGTGAAAAAAGTAATTCTACATGAACGAGAATTTTCAGGATTTTTTTTTTAGGGAATATAGAAATTTGGACAGGACGTGTGTTAGGTCAGCTAGTGAACTAATAAATTGGTATCATTTGCATAATTCGTTGGTAGGCAAATGTCGAGATCTAAGTCGTCGATCAGGTCATTAAAATAAACTATAAATAAAATTGGTCCTAATATACTACCCTTGGGTATTCCTAAGTCCTTGATCTTTCTTGATATCTGATTTCTTTTTGGTTTCCTTTCTGTTTTATTGTTCTATGTCTCTACTTAGATATGTTTTGAGCCACTCCAAATATATCTGTCCAACTTGTCATGATTCAGACAATCATAGCCCTTGGACATGTCTACAAAACAATTTCCCCTGTTCAAGCAGAAGTAAAATATTTTGCTCAAATTAAAAAAACTGAAATAGCTGTCTGAGTTGACGTTTCTGTAACCTATTATACGTTGCTGAGTAATTGGTTAGATTCCAGCCAGTTTACTAAACGGTTAAGTACTAATAATTTTTTAAATAATATAAGGTGTAAAAGGTAAAAGCATTATTAATTGTGCCGATGTATGTAAAAAAGACATTACAAAATCTAATCAAATTTAATGAAAATAAACTAATTTTTCCAAATCTACTCTGAAAAGTGAATCTAAATATTGAATATTTAGGAAATTAACTAACTGTATGAATAAATATTGAAATATCATATGTTTCTGAACATGATGCAAGGTTTGGAGTTCAGGAGCAGTAGCAACCAGTTGGACGTAAATTATTTTCCAAGGAATTTTAAAATGCATTTGAAACTCTAGTTCCAAAAAATTTGAACTTGTCTCTAACATTCGAAAATAATTGATTGCGAATACAGGATAGCATTCGTATTATTACATTTTCCAGAATTTCAACATGCTGACATTCAACAAATAATCAAGTATTTTGAATATACTCTATTGAAAACTACAATGTACTAAATTTTAGCCAAAAAAAATGTTTTATGACGAATCTGATTGTCTAATGATTTAAAATAACTTTGTAATTTAGTTGAAAGTGTGAAAGAAATATTTTGAATATAGCTCTAAATTATTGTATTTTTCAAGAATCTTGTTGTTCAATGACTTAATTGAATTTGGAAATGGATATTAGTTTCATGATGTCCAACAAAATGTTAATAAAAAAAGGTCTTTATTTTATTTATCCATGAAACATCATAAAGCAATAATAAAATATATTCATGAAATTCATGGGACATCATACAAACAATATAAGATACATTCATGAAATTCATGAGACATACAAATAATAATAAAATACATTAATGAAATTCACATATAAATGTAGAAAAGTATAAAATGAATGAATGGATTTTATTTTGTTCAACAAGAAGACAAAGCTGGGAAGGAAAAACATATAGGGGAAACGGCGCGAACAGGAATAATGCTGTGTGCTATATGCATAGTAGATGTTTCTTGTACGATCTTTTGAAGCGTAGGAATGACTTTTCATTCTTTACTACTATTGGTATCATATTGAATATCTTAGGAGCATTATAGGAGAATGATCTCTGGTACAAAGATGTTTTATGTTTGTTTATTATCAGATGATTATTGTACCTGGTATTGCGGTTGTGAATGGCAGAACCCATGATTAGTTTATTATGATCTATGCTGGGGATCTATTTTGTAAGACTTTGTAAACTAAGCAAGCCAAGTGTAGTTTTCTTCAATTAAACATATTAAGCCAACCTATCTGGGAAAGTTACTCAGACATGATCAGATCTGCCCAAGGAAAAAATTAACCACAAACAAGAGTTCTGTATTCTTTGAATTCTGAATCTAGACACGGTCCATATACCATGTCCGAGTAGATTAGATGTGCTGTTTGAGGTGGATATATTAGTCTTGTTAAACCGGATTACTCTCGGTTTTGTTGGAAGAAAGTATTTTGACATGTAATTTGGGGGTATTTTTCTTGATAAAGAGTAATCCCAAATTTTGTTTTACATTTGATGATTTAATCAGTAAAGCCGCTTATAGAAAAATAATTGTCTGGTTTATAAGTGCATTGAGCATTCGACAAATTTTATTTTCGAACCTCATGCATCTCCACACACACAAAAGTCTCTTGAAAAACATCGATACTCTTCCATGATGAATGATCACCTATGCATCTTTGGTATGGTGGACAAAGATAACCCAAAAAATAGCCACGGCTGAGTTGAGCAAGGTACAAAGACTTGCCTGCCTCAGCATAACGGGGGCTATGAAAACAACACCAACAGCAGCCATGGAAGTATGGAAGCACTATTGGACCTTCCACCGATTGACATAACAATCATGGGTGAGGCAAGAATGGGACTTATAAGGCTACAAAATACGAGAAATAAAGTCATAGTTATGAGTTCATAATTTATATAAAAATATCTATGATGTGGACTATTCCTGATTTATTTATGAAACATCGGGTACTTTTTTGTCGATATTTGTCGCTGGATTAACGTCGACTTGACTAAAAAATATCCCAAGTTCTTTGAGAACCGTGAACAATCTTTCTGTCCATTTCCAATAATGAAAAATTGTCGGAATATGTTTTTTATTCAGAAGGTTGAAGATTGAATGTTGATTGTTTTTATTGTCAGATATTTCGTATGTTCGACCTATATGAAAACTGTGAAGACTACCACAATTCAAATATTCCAGAACTTTCAGATATCTTTGTCTTCCATTTGTTCACACAACTCATTATCACTTTTGTGTGCAATATTGTAGCGATTATGTCGGAATATTTGCCTTTTTTCGGTTGAAAATTTCCCATGTGTGTGTATTTTATTATTTCGAAACATCATGAAGGAATGGAAATGTGGAAATATAGGTAGTAGAGGTTCATTAGACCTGGTGGGAAGATCTGAAAATTTTCTATTTTCAAAGCATACTGCATTAAAATTCAGAGATCAGTTATCAGACATTCTTTAACGAAATTATCTACAGCGTATTCGATTCAGACATGCCTAAGGGGAAAAAAAAAAAGGGGGAATTTTTAAATGAACGATATGAAGGGGAAAAATAGATACTTTTTTCACACGAACTTCGAGGTGATCATACAAGACCGACTAGGGAATGGACAGACGACACCACCAAGAGCTAACCTGGAGAGAGGATCTGGTACCAAGGAAGGAACTAGTGATGTTATATACAGGGAGGGAAGAAACTCCCAAATGAGCACTTCATTGGGAATAAATACTTCCGTATTCCAAGCGGAAATGTATGCAATCTTGCAATGCGTGAGAGAAAACAACATGAAGGAAGTGCGCAACACACGGATCAAAATATGCACAGACAACCAGGCATCACTGAAGGCTCTCACGAACCCAAAAGTGACATCAAGACTGATATGGGAATGCCGAGAAGAACTCAGTGCCCTCGCAGAACACAACAAAATAACTTTGATGTGGGTTCCAGGACACTGTGGCATCGAGGGCAATGAAAAAGCTGATGAACTAGCAAGGGCGGGCTCATCAACTCCATATACTCTCCCAGAGCCCGCACTCGGAGTGACAAAATCGGCCATCTGAGGCTGCATACGGGACTGGGTCAAACGAAAACAAAGAAAGCGCTGGAAGGAAGCCCCTCTCATGCACCACGGGAAAACCATATATATATATATATATTATAGAAACGAAGAACTGAAGAACTACTCAAGATGCGTAGGACCAAAATTTATTTTTAAATAAAATAAGAAATATATTGTTTTATTAATAAAAAGAAAAAAATTATTTTATTATAGTTAATTAGTATTGAGTCAGAACAATAACGGCGGACCTTCTCACTGGTCACAGCCCAATAATAAGAGGACACCTGCAAAAAATGGGCTGTACAACATTGAACTTTATTCCTGCAGACAATGTGGCAAAGGGACAGAAACGGCCAAACATATATTGTCAGAATGCTAGGCACTAGACCACAAAAAACAAGCAATATTCGGTCAGCCAACGCTAACCCCCGAAAAATACAGTACCCAACCGGTGAAGAACCTTTACAGACTGGTACAGGGGAGTAGAGTTACGGAGTGCCGGAAGGCACAAAAAGCCCAAGAGGCTGAAGTGCAGCTGGCGACGAGACCATCATCCAAGAAAAAAAATTACTCTACCAGACAAAAAACCAGGAGCTTCGTTAAAGTACTCATGTTAACAAAAAAAATTTAACAAAGAAGATTTAGCTATCTTGCTCTGAGAGCGTTCAATTATCTTCCTGAAAACCAAAAAAAAAACATGTTTATGAAATACATTCAAAAATTTTACTAAAAAAAAATTGATACTTACCACCAAACTCATGACCATCAGCAATTTGCTTTCTTGATCATTCTCTCTGAATCTGTAAATATAAATCAGATCAAACAAAACGTAAATGCAGGAAAGAAAGGACTATTATAAAAAAAGGGAAAGGAGAAAAAAAATCACAATTTTAATTTTAGTTTTATTTCTTTGTATTTTGTGTCTTCTCTTTCAGTAAATTTTTGGAAAAAAATTATTTACACAATCAAAGAACCCTGCAAAATACTTTTACTTGACCAACTGATTTTTTCAACTATTTCATTCAATTTGCAACAACATAATTAATTCTTTGTGTCTTTCTGATAGGATGGATCAATGATGTTTTTTCTATTGGCAGGGGAAGTTGAGATTTTAGATTGAGCTGGAAAAACTATGAATTAAAATAAAACCTGTAATTTTATGAATGGTTTTGCATTTTTTAACTAAAATAATAAATTTAACTATATACTATAAGAACTAACAATTTCGAACAAATTCTCGCATGGTTTCTATCTTCCATATACTGGGTAGGTGACAACGATTTATTTACCTATATATTCCACCATTTACAATTCACAAATCAGAAGTGAAGACATGCGAGCTAAAATCTTCATGATCTCATGAAAACATTTCTGAAGTGAGAAATAAAGTGCACAAAGTGTTTTCAAAAAGTGAGGCACCAGGTATATCAACTTTTTCATTCCAAATGACAACTACAGAACATGTATTTTGTGATGACAACCTTTATATATTTCATATCATGTTTCGGAAGTTTTTCAATATCCACATCAAATTTATGTATGGTTTGTTATTGGTACAATGATTATAGTCAATCATTTAAATTTGAAATATCCGTCTATATATATATTAATAACGTTCCCATATATCGTTGTCACCAGGTAAATAGAGATTGTTCAACATTGTTTATTTTGATTCTATTTTGATAAAAAAATGCAAATCCAATGGAAGGAAAATCTTTCTTTAAAATTTCATCGCTTTTCCCTAATTAATTTTAATGGCGAACATGAAATAACTTCGATTGCAAATTTTTTAAGGAACGTTCTCATTCTTTGTTTGAAAATTTGAACATGGTGTAGTTGTAGTAGTTGTTTACTGTTAGATATATATTACAATAATAACTTTATTTTTATCGTAGATTTTTCAATTTTCAGAAGAATCTTTCTATTCATTGGGAATGTTTTCCTTTCCAACATTCTCATTCCCCTGGAATAATCTGATGAATTCTTTTTTGGGAACCTAAGACTCCAACTAACGAGACCTAATCGAAATGCTTTTCGGAGATATTTGAGGAAAAATACTAAAGATCACTTTGGAAGTTTGTTTTTCTAATTTTTACATTTGAAGTGATACTTTTCAAAACTCGTTGACGTTATCAAATGTTTTACTTTTCATCACCAGTTGCGAAAAGTAAATTTCACCACCAGGTGTATCAAGAGGATTTGAAAGCATACCTCACAACTTTATCAAAGTGCGAAATTGAAATTTTCATAGGGGATATTAATATAAATTTGAATAACAAGCTCTCAAACGAAGTCAATAATTATATAAATATTTTAACAGAAAATGGATATCTTTCTTACATAAATAAATCGACTAGAATAACCAACAATTCAAAGAGTAATCTGGATCACATTTTTGTTAGAAACTGCACTAATCCACAAAAGTATTCTCTCAACTCCTCAATTATTGAAACTAGTCTATCTGATCATTACACAACTTCCTTATGTATACACAAGGTTAGTCAAAATAATACAGTTTCCCGAACCAAGCATGAAAACATCACTATTAAAAAAATTGACCATAAAAAACTGGAAGACATTCTTACCAATGAAACTTGGTCTGAAGTTTTACAATGCGAAGATTCACAAAGTTCATATGATAATTTTATCAGCAAATTGATGCAACATATGAATCAAGCAACTAAACATCAATTAATATCAAAAAACAGAAATTACAAACTTAAACCATGGATAACTCCGGGATTGATAAATTCGATAAAAAAGAGAGACATCATGAAAAAAAGATTGAAGGAAAACTTCTCAGATGTGCTAAAAAACGAATTTACCAAATATAGAAATAAATTAAATAAATTAATCAAAACAACGAAAAATCAATTTTATAAACAGAGGTTGAATGAAAACTCAAGCAACTATAAAAAGACGTGGGAAATAATCAATGAAATTTCGAATAAAATGAAAAAAAGAGAAACAATCAGCTCTATCAATATGTTAGATTCCAATGGGGAAGTTTTATCTAATAACAAGGCGAAAGCCAATGCATTTAATGATTACTTTATAAATGTCGGAAAAGAGATGGCAAAAACTATTACTAAGCCTGATAACCTACCCGAAGACTTTTTGAATGACAAATCTATAGGTCCTACGTTACTGTTGGAACCAGTTACGGAAAACGAAATATTCAACATTGTCTCCCACATGAAAACTAATTGTGCACCAGGGCCGGACGAGATACCAGCGAACCTAATAAAAACTATTTATCAATACATTGTAAGTACCTTAGTAAACATTATAAATAAAATTTTCAAAACGGGTAATATTCCAGTGCAATGGAAGGAATCAATAGTGACTCCAGTCCATAAAGCAGGCAGTAAAAATAACTTTCAGAATTACCGCCCCATCTCTGTAATAAGTAATTTTGCCAAAATTTTTGAACATACGTTAAAAAATCGATTAGTTAAATTTTTCGAATTTCATCATGTGATAACAAAAAAGCAATTTGGTTTTATCAGTAACTCGAACACAGAAAAAGCTGTCATTCATTTTACGAAAACCATCACGGACTCCTTGGAAAATTCCGATAAGTGCTTGGCAGTTTTCTTAGACTTGGCTAAGGCCTTCGATACGGTGTCACATGACGACCTGATAGACAAACTTTATAGGTACGGTATTCGTGGGCCAACATTAAACATTTTGCAAAATTATCTATCTCACAGAAAACAAAGCGTCAAAATCGACAGTGAACTCAGTTCTCAAAAAGAAATCACAGTTGGTGTCCCACAAGGCACAGTTTTGGGGCCGATATTATTTTAGTGTATATAAACAGTATCGGCTGTATAAAATCTATTGATAACCTTATCTCATATGCAGACGACACGGCGATTATTTTTCTGGCAAAACATGGCAACAAGTATATCAAAAACATCAAATGGCTTGAAGGATATCCAGATATGGCTTAACTATAATCTCCTCAGTTTGAATCTGAATAAAACCAAATTTGTTTGCTTCACACTTCTTAAAAACGATCAGCCAATCGAAAACATCCTAAAAATACATACCTCTGAATGTCCACAGAAGAAACAATGTGATTGCCCTTCGATAAAAAAAGAATCGAAGATAAAATATCTTGGTGTAGTTCTCGATCAGCATATGAGATGGGACGAACATGCCCTATATGTTACAAAGCGACTCCGCCAGCTTACTTACAAAATGTACAATTTGAGAGAAGTCCTAAACATAAAAATCTGATGACTGTATACAGATCCCTGGCAGAATCAGTTATTAGGTAATGTATCTCCGTATGGGGTGGTATATTTGACTGCAACCTGCACAGTCTCCAAGCCATGCAAAATACTATAATAAAAATTATTCTTCGAAAAAAAAAGCTTTACTCAACAGAACAGCTGTATAAAGAAACTAAATTATATAACATAAGATGTATATATATCTACCATTGTCTTATTTGGATGTATACTAATAAATATCTTTACCATAGCGAAAATATAAAGAATACTAGATCTACCGATAATCTGAACGTAATAATACCCATTTTCAAAAAAACTCATACACAACGAACAATTTTCTATTTCGGTCCTAAATTTTACAATACACTCGATCGCAGTTTGAAAGAAAACCGCTCCTTTAACAAATATAAAACTGAAATAAAACAATTCATCAATCTTAACCATCTAACACTACTGAAGTTACTATAATAAAAAAAAAAAAAAACTTACGTGTATGTATGTATGTATGTATGTGTGTGTAAGTGTGTATATATGTGTATGTATATATGTGTATATGTATGTATATGTGTATGCGTATATATGTGTCTACACGTGTATGTAAGTATGAGGATATATGAACGAACCTTAACGTGTAATATACATCTTTATATAAAGATATGGATCCTTACCACATCAACCATTCCCAAGAAAGGTGAGAGAGAATAAACTAGAATTAGTATCGATTTCAGCAGGAATTCCAATTATTCATATTTTCATTGTAAATAATATATTAATATGTATACCATTCATTTTATCTACCTAATATATATCCTAAATTATTCCAAGGAGCTGCACAAAACAAGCACCTTGAGTGCTTAGGTGAACCCTTGGAGTTATAAAGGATAACCGTCATAAATTGTATGTATACAAATATCTTGTTATTATGGTTTACGAATAAATTGAAATTGAGTTGCAAAAAATACAGGAATAAAATTTGTTATAATTTTGAGGCTAAACTACTTGAAGTATACTTCTTCATTGTTATTATATTCTCTGTACATATTATGAATAGATTACATTTTATTCGAATTCAATACATAATATATATTGTAAAAACGAATTATAAATATTAATAACATAATTTGAACAATTGGTGATATTGACCCCAGTTGACAAGGTAGTTTTTTCTATGTAGCATTAATTTCCGTTTTCTCCATGTCTCTCCAAGGATGAGAACACGCTTTTAACGCACTAAAAAGTAAAAAATGCTTTTAATATTCAATGACTATGCCAAAAAGCGTGGGATGCTTTGTAGATATCAATTAAAATAGTCCAAGATCCCAGAGCCGGCAAACCTACGTCATTTTAGCAAAGCTGATATATTGAGTATGAGTAGTGTGATATGTAGTTAAGAACTTTTAGCATTTACCAAGCTGAAACTTCGAGTCTCTGTATTTATGAACAGACTAAATGAGCGAAGAAAAAAAATGGTTGAGATGAATGACAACATCCAGGCCCAGAAACCGTGTAACCGGAGTTCTCCCAAATAATCCTGCCAAGGTGTCCTCGTCGCTGCAAGATATTAGGTGCTGCGCCGGTGAGAAACACCCATAACCACACGTCTCCAGATTAGGCGAGACAAAATAATACCAATACGAAATATAACCAATTTTGGTTTTACCAGCTGTCACCTACAACTGAAGTAACTATATAGTGTCACCACACTAAAAATGAACATGTATGGTTCACCTTACAAAATGCCAAAAAGGTACGGGAGTGTTCCCAATTTTGCCACTGCGAGCAAGTCTTCAGTCTAACAAACCCAAAGAGCTGAGGTCCGCACAGTAATTATACGTAGTCGCCACTTAAGACTTAAAGTCATGATCGCCCGTAGACGCACGACCAGCCGAATATAACTCCCCAATGTTCCCTTCCAAGGATCCTGTCAATTAAATAAATTCAACCGCCAGGCTGAACTATGATCGCACCCAACAAAGGCGAGTCCCTTCAAAATTCTGAATGTGTGCTAATTTAATTATAAATTAGCCAAGGAAAAGACGTATGCATACTTGCTATCTTGAAAGAGGGGCCCTTTTACGGATAGCAGATATAAAAGTACATAAACAACTTTCTTACTTACGGTGAAAATCGTCAGGCGTGGGGATTCGAACCCTCGCAAACTTTTGTGATCCAGAGCTTAGATCTCGCGCCTTAGACCGCTCGGCTAACTGGACGATATTAATTGCCAAACGCATTACCATACTTTAACGTAAGTAAGAAAGTTTTTTATGTACTTTTGTACCTGATACCTGTAAAAGCCCCGCTTTCAAGCTAGCAAGTACGCATACGTTCTCAACTACATATCACACTATTCATACTTAAAATTTCAGCTTTGCTAAAATGAGGTAGGTTTGCCGGCTCTGGGATCTTACTCTAAAAGATTATGTTTCTCAAAGATACGTAACCAGAAAGCGTCCCATGCTTTTCGGCATAATCGTTGAATATTATATTAAGGTAGGTGCGGTGAATATGCCCATACTGGTAATATGCTCACCCGTTGCAATTTTAAAAAGTTTTGCTTATTTGCTTAATAGAGGGCGGTCAACACTTCAATATTTCGTACTTACAGCACTACGAGCCAAATCTGTGTTTGTTAGTCTCTCCAGATAGGTTGAAGGGAAGACATACGTTTTCGGTGCTATCGATTACAAAAATAAAACGTGCTTTAATAGAGTGTAAATATTGTGTATGTTTGTTTAGAATAACTGTAAGTACAGCATTTCAAAATACACCTTTTTACCATTGTTTTAGTATACTACCTTTAATTAAAAAAATTATAAATTAACGTTAACAACTTTTAAGATGCATTTTCTGTTTCTGTCGCTAATACGCTCATCGTTAAGGGGAGTTAATATGCCCAATGGCAGAGATATTAGGGTTTTTTTTTTTGTTTTTTAAAGAGTTTCCTTAGTTTAAGAATAATTTATATATTTTTAAAATACGCTTTGTTATTATTTTGATAATTATTTTTGTACTCTCAGTACTAAGTGATGTCTACCTACCACTGTCAAGTTTCAAGTTTTATTTTTCAGTTAAATTAGCATTTTGGGTTTGTTTAGTTTGTTGTCATCATTCAATTTGTTTTTCCAAATAAATATACTCGCCATATAAATATGTTGTTTTGCTCTTGATAAAATTATTCATTGGGCACATTAGGAAAATGCCATGGGCATATTAACGACAGGGTTGGTAATATGGCCAGTATACAATTTTTTTTTAAATGGTATAAAAAAATATTAAAGATTAAATCTCCATTACTGTCCAAACATCACTTCTTCGGTTTTGAAGGTACGCTTTCTATAAAAAACCGAATTGCACATTTTGCATTATTAATTTTTTTCAAGGATTTCGCTTAACATGGGCATATTCACCGCACCTATCTTATTTTTCAATTTTTAGTGCGTTAAGCGTGTTCTTCAGTTTTTTTAAATATATATTTTTTATATTTTTAACTTGAATTAAAAAGAATCACATGTCAAAATTAGAAAAAATATTGTGTGAAACACGTTGGGAAACCCTATTTTTCGTGACTCGCTTTCTTTTGCGGAACTCGCTTCGCTCGTTCCGCAAAAATTCGCTCATTACGAAAAATAGTGCTTTTCCCAACTGGTTGCACAAATAACTATTTTCTAATTTTGACATTTAAAGTGACACTTTTCAAAACTCGTTGACGTTATCAAATGTCTTACTTTTCATCACCAGTTGATAAAAGTAAAATTTTTCGCAACTGGTGATGAAATAGTTATTTGTACAACCAGTTGGGAAAAGCACTATTTATCGTAATGAGCGAATTTCTGCGGAATGAGCGAAGCGAGTTCCGCAAAAGAAAGCGAGTTACGAAAAATAAGGTTTTCCAGATTATCCCAAATCCTGGTAAAATTAAAATGTAAACTTCAGGATGTCCGAAGAATCAAAATAAATGGTGGTAAAGAATTGGGTCTCCTTCGTGTTTCAACGTGTTTCACACAATATTTAAAAAACGCTTTTAACGCACTAAAAATTAAAAAAAAAATTAATATTCAACGACTATGCCGAAAAGCATGGAATGCTTTTTGGTTACGTATCTTTGAGAAACATTAGTATATTAAAGTATAAGTGGATAAAAAGGGCTTTAAAACACGCGCGATTTTTCGAGCACGACGGCGCAGCCGGAGTGCTCGAAATAGAGCAAGTGTTTTTAAGACCAGTTATCCACGAATACTTTAAGCTATTTTTTTTATTGGTGCATATATACTGGTATTATTACTACAAAAACTAGAAATAAGAACTAATAACGCAAAATGGTTGAATTCGTGATCAGTATACCTTTCGTTGTCATGGAAATGAGAAAAACAGATATTCATTTGAACCTCATTGCGTTTTGAGAATGTTAACAGTATTAATTTGAATTCCATTTCCTCCGATTTACAAAATCGAAATATTAATATATCGAATAACACCAATTGTACTTTCAATTTTCATTCATAAATATTAATTGTTATATAATGTTTGAATAAAGTTCTGCATTTGTTAGTAATATTTTATTTGACGTTACAAGGTACTCCTGTCAGATCAATAATCACAAATTTGTCATTTAGACTTCACGTTTCTCGATTTGTTGATGTTGCCATGGTAACTTTAAAAAACGCGCGTTTTCAAAGTTCGATTTAAACACGCTGGGGCGTGCTTTAAATGGGTAAAAAGAGGCACCAATAAAAAAAAAACTTTTAGAGTAAGATACCAGAGCCGGCAAACCTACCTCATTTTAGCAAAGCTGAAATTGTAAGTATGAATAGTGTGATATGTAGTTGAGAACGTATGCGTACTTGTTAGCTTAAAATTGAGAAATGATTTAGTTTTGGGATAATTATCAAATACAAAAAAAACAAATCATTTCTCAATTTCGATGGGAAAAATTAAAAAAAAAATCGACAGGCATGGGGACTCGAACCCTCGCCAGTTTTTGATATCAGAGCTTAGGTCTTGCGCCTTAGACCGCTTGGCCAACTGGACGATATTAATCGTCAAACGCATTAGGATATCCGTAAAAGGGCCCCTCTTTCAAGCTAGCAAGTATGCATACGTTCTTAACTACATATCACACTACTCATACTCAAAATTTCAGCTTTTCTAAAATGACGTAGGTTTGCCGGCTCTGGGATCTTGGACTATTTGGCATAGTCATTGAATATTAAAATTATTTTTTACCTTTTAGTGCGTTGAAAGCGTGTTCTCCCTTGGAGTGACTTCCATGGAAAAAACGGAAATGAATGCTACATAGAAAACTACGTTGTCAGCTGGGGTCAATATCACTAATTGTTCGAATTATGTTATTAATATTTATAATTAGTTTTTACCATACATATTATGTATTGAATAGCCTCAAAATTACAACAAATTTTATTCCTGTATTTTTTGCAACTGGTGGTGAAATTTACTTTTCATCACTAATTGCGAAACATTTTACTTTTCGTAACTGGGATGAAAAGTAAAACATTTGATAACATCAACGAGTTTTGAAAAGTATCACTTTAAATGTCAAAATTAGAAAAAGTAAATTTTACCATTAGCTGCAAAAAATACAGGAAAAAAAATTTCTTAAAATTTTAAGGCTAAACTACTTGAAGACTTCTTTATTGTTGTTATATATTCTTTATTGTACATATTATGAAGTTAATTGTATTCAAATTCAATACATAATATGTATGGTAAAACTAATTATAAATATCAATAACACTATTTGAATATTTACCCCAGCTGACATTTTAGCCAACTTGTAAACATCCTTACATTGGCCGAGCGGTCTAAGGCGCCAGGTTTAAGTTTAGTTGGGAAACATTATTTTTCCAACTGGTTGCACAAATAACTATTCTGTATCCCCAACTCGTCATTTCAGCATTGGTTTCATTATGTCAAACATTTCTTTCTTATTTGTGGGTTTCCTATGACTCTGGTACCTAGTAAACATTATTATTATTGTTCTTGAAGGGTAAATTATTTACTTTTGTCAAGTGTGCCATGGATAATAATTTATTTACTTTCACTGTAGTAAATTTTCAAAGTGCATTCCTCCTTGTTCAAGACACATTTCAGCTCGTTCAATTGTTTCTCTTAGCACGTTTCGTAACATTTGAGGCGTTATACTTCTAAGATTTCAAGAGTGGCTGGGGCTGTTGCATAGTAAACCTTTTCTTTAACATATCCCCAAATAAAGAAATCGAGCACAGTGAGATCCGGTGAGCGGGCAGGCCACCGTACTGGACCATTGGTTGCAATAACTTGATTATTAAAATGCTCTATTAAGTAATTAAGAACTTCTCTGGTATTATGAGGGGGTGCTCCATCTTGTTGGAAGTAAATTCGCCGTAAAACTGCTAAAGGTAGATTATTAAGATGATCTTCGATTTCATTTTGAAGAAAACTCAAGTACCTAATAACCCCTGTTAACTGACCTTGCTGATTCGTGACTTATCTGCATTTATTGACTAATTTCTCTTGAAGAAACCGTTTTATCAACATCAACCATAGGAAGAACGTTAATCTCAGTCTCTTCATTTATGATAAACCTCTGTTCCGCCTCTCGATTTCCTTTTTGCCTAAAACGATTCTCAACATACGGAAAATACTGATGGGCTGGATGTTGTCGATTGGGATACCTCTGAGCTTGCAACTCAGCAGCATTCCTTGAATTTCTATGACATTCTCCAAATATTAATAACATATCCACTTTTTCACTTTGAGTACTTATACATTATTTGAAGCAAAATTAAACTAATATTTAACGAAAATTAAGAAACTTTTACTGTCTGCTCATAAACCACTGTCATTACCTAAGTGAGTGTTTTGTTTTCCAAAGAAGACTTGATAAAAATAACTGCAAAATATTATGATGCATCATGGCTATCCATGGCACCCTTTACAAAATTAAATACATTATCCAGTATTTTCCATAGTAATAATTAATTTATGTTCTTAATTTGAATCCAATCGCAAATAAATTAGTATCGTTAGATTCGTCAAAAAATCCCTTTTTCGGAAAGTGCTTGTCAAAAAATGGTCGCCATTTGAAAAATAATAGTTAGACAAGAAAATGTAATTTTGCCAACTTGTCTTATTCCTATTTATCATATTAGTCAATAAAACTTGCGATTGTAATTTTCTGACATCACCTGAGGTCCTCAGATTAGTTTACATCCGATCATGGCCACCTAGATGCAATATTAAAAGTAACTCTAAAAAAATTAATTAGGCGTAAAAACGTTTTAAAATGTCACATTCTGATCAAGAATTGTCTCAGAAATCAAAAAATGTTAGAATATACAGGGTGTTCTATTTAAAAATTCAAAACCGGAGCCATTTCCGGTGACATCGGAAGTGACCGGAAAGTGAAAAATATGCAAAAACTCTGCTCTTCACATACCATTAACCTATGCCAAATCTCATTTTGATACACCTAATATTCTAAAAGTTATGACTTGTCTAATAGATTCGTTGACACTCGGTATACCCAAGTTGGTTTATGAGTGCCCCAAAATTATGCCTTCGACATGTAAAGTGAGGGGCATATCAGACTTGATTCTAGTTCATCCAAATTGTTGAACTTGGAAATCATGGAACAAATATATTTGGAGATAAAAAAGAGCCTGTGAAAGAAAATTTGTTCATGATCATGATTCCGTTCCTTCTGGCTACAAAAAGATATATGTGCCCCATCCAGTTTATTGATCAATGAGGCAAATTAAACCTGTCACTGTCAAAACTAGTTCAGACCCGACCAAACTCCACGTTGGGTGGCTAAAAAAGCAAAAACAAACTAATAAATACGAAACTTTTATATTTTTGCATTACAGATGAAACTCACCCAGCAGTCATACTATTAAAATAGGTACCCAGAGATTCATTTTTTTCCTCGTGGGTACTCTGAATTTTAGCTGTCAATTACACAGTGAGTTCTAAACGCTAATATTGATCAATTTTTCAAAACGATTGAAAAAACTTTGTTTGAAAATCAACTTATTATTGACTAAATCAAATGATGCTCTTTCCATTCTTGATATGGTGGTATTCTTTTGTAATACATGAAGAACTGGGAAAATTATGAGTTCTCTTTATTGTTTTCAACAACAACAAACCACAATGTATTTTTTTCAACATTTTTAGAGGAATGTGCAGTAATTGGTCACGAATAACCTGGAAAAGCCAATGATTTTATTTTCCCGAATTTCTGTGGGAATCATTTTCCCTAACAGTATAACTTGTTGGTTGGGGTTATAAAGTCTTCCTCAGGACAGTTAACAATTAAGATTACTTGGAAATAAATTCATTTAAATATCACTTTTACATCAATTCTTTTGTTCATGTTTCAAACATATATTATTAATTTTCCACTTGTTTCAAAATAATTACAAGAGCTTGTCTCAATGCCCCTTTCAATCGCATTTCTATTTCAACAATGAACTTACTGTTCTTTGCCCTGAGGATGACTATCAGAAGTCGAAACGTTAGCAAAATACCAGTTATTTTTCTTCACCCCAACCATCTCTGGTACTGAAAATATTCAGAATCTGAACACTCTGCATTGGAATGTTTCCAACATGTCATATAACGGTTGGGGCACCCAGTATCTACCATATTTAATTTTAAATGTTGACATAAATTATGGAGGTACTAGCGAAGGAGAATATTCCTATATTTACATCCTGGCCTGTCTATGGTAAACGGATATTTCTTTATTTAGATTTTATTTGAACTGTATAACATCATCACGTGTGGGAGAGATTATCACTGTCGCTAACAAGTTATTTTAATTATGGAACTCCGTGGCAGAGAGAATATAGAAATTATTGCGTAGAAAGTCCATTATCTTTTTTTTAACACACTTTTATTCGCTTCACTTTTAACTAACAAACATCAATGTAATCAAATCATGGAACTCAATTTTAACCTACTTCTAATTGTATAGAAATTAAACTTGGTATGTATATATAATTTGGTATCTTGGAGCTGATCTGATGGTGGAGCCAGGAAGTGAATAGTGGAACTCTTCAGAGGCTACTAGTAAAATATGGTGAATGCACTGAGGCCGTTTCAGCATAATTTACATTTCAAAGATATGGCGAATGCACTGGTTCTCAGAATATTCGCCAAAATTTAGTTATTAATAACTTCCATCTCATGTGGATGAATCATTCGAAGAGTTTTTCTCCCGTAGTATTCTGTAGTAATATGGACTAAAAATTAAAAAATAAAATTATAGTTTGAAAAAATTAAAAAAACACGCATATATGGCAATAAGTACTGAAAAGTTGAAAATAATAAGAATAAAGCCATTGACCAAAAAATGTTCTTTTATGTAAAAAACCGTGGGGTGCATTCACTTTTCATAATGATATAAGCTAACTGGTATCAAGCTCCTCACGCATTTTTTTACATAGAAGAAAATTTTTTGGTCAATGACTTTATTCTTATTATTTTCAACTTTTTAGTCCTTATTACCATACAGTGTGACCCATTTAAATTGGAACCGCCCCTGTAGAATACGCATTTTTCAGTCAATCTCAAAAATGTTTTTTTTTTAATATTAAGCATCAAAAACTGTATCTTGACACAAATTTTCATAACTTTAGTTTCATTTCCGAGGCACTCTATGGTTTTTTTTCTTTGTCAAAAACGGCAAAAGTTTATTAGGCAATTTTTGTTTTCAAATTTGACTACACCACTGGATTCGTAGTCGTTATAAATGAAAACCATCAAAATTTCATAAAAAAATATTTGTTAACAAAATTAAAATTTAATTTTGGAAACAAAGTATTTATTATAATTTTTATTTAGATTATAGACATATTTAAAATCTGGCAACACTCATACAAAGTGAAACCAAGAAGTAACAACAACTTTAAATTTTGAAAACAAAGTATTTGATTATAATTGAAATTGGTAATGTGAGCGATTTGTGGTGTACTAAATCACAGCCTACTATTGATTTAGTACAATACCTATGCCTAATGTATTAGTTCAGCTTTCCTCAAATTATTGATACCTTCTCTAAAAGCTTGTTCCAATTGAGTTTTGCAGAATTTAAAAGGAACATTTTTTGTCCTGCTTTCTGTTTTATTATTCAATAAATAATTTTGATACTTTAAAACTTGATTCGGTTCATTTCGTTTTTATCGGCTATGGAAGACTGCATAACTTGAAAATAATTTTTAATTTTCTGTTATTTTCGAATACACTTATAACCTAAACTTAAATAAATTATTTTAAGGGAATATAATTTACAAATCCAGTGGCGTAGTCAGATTTTTATTACAAAATCGCTTCCACCACAAATCGCTCACATTACCATACTTTCAGGAGTTATAACTGTAGAACGGAATGAGCTATTGACTTCGGATTTCCGCTGTACAAATTCACTGGTGTTCTAATTTGTATCGGCAGTGTTGCCAGATTTTAAATATGTCTATAATCTAAATAAAAATTATAATCAAATACTTTGTTTCCAAAATTAAAGTTGTTGTAACTTCGTTGTTAACCAATATATTTTTATGAAATTTCCATGATTTTCATTTATAACGACTACGAATCCAATGGTGTAGTCAAATTTCAAAACAAAAATTGCCTAATAAACTTTTGCCGTTTTTGACGAAGAAAAAAAACCATAGAGTGCCTTGGAAATGAAACTAAAGTTATGAAAATTTATGTCAAGATACAGTTTTTGATGCTTAATATTGAAAAAAAATTGTTTTGAGAATGATTGAAAAATGCGTATTCTACAGGGGTGGTTCCATTTTAAATGGGTCACACTGTATATGCGTGTTTTTTTCAAACTATATATTTTACTCGGACTGTCAATTCTTACTTCGAAGTGATAATTTGTCTCACTTTTCATGGAGTAAAATTCTGAAATTCTCACGTTCAGTGATATACAGGAGATGAGCTTAAATATTTCCTGGAGTTGACCTGAGTGACATACACTGCGCGCCAAGAGCGATAAAATTGCCCATTTTCGCAAAAAATAATATTAGGAGGCGAGATAAGCCCAAAATTTTCAAAGATTCATGACATCAAATTTAATCAGTGGCGTATCTAGGAATTCAGCTCTATTTATAGGTACAAAAAACATAAGTATTTTTTTCATTCAAATTCAAAAAATACAAAATGTAATAAAATTAAAAATATATACATATACCTACTTATAATAGGTACGAAAACAAAGATTTCTTTCGTTAAAATAAAAAACAAAATGAAATCCTGCATTTTTCATTTTTATTTCAATAACATTTCAAACATGTATTTGCACATCTCTATGAACATGAAGAAGAGCTAATCCAACCAACCGCTCCTGTTGATCGTTGATCGCAGCCAAGTTTTCAATCGCTTCAACGAAGAAAAACTCCGTTCAGCGGATGCCACACTAACTGGCAATGTATTTAAAATATGAAGACACTTTTTTATCAAGGGAAATATGTTAGCGTCACAAGATTTAAAAAGAAAAAGAATTTAAAAATTCAAAAAATGATAGTATCAGCTGAACACTTGAAATAATGTAATTTCGTTGGAAAATATGTTTTTCATTAAATTTTGATAATCTTAATTGTTAATTAAGTAATTTTTTTGGAACCGCCGATTTTTTTGCTTCCTGAAGCACATTTTACATGTGTACTCAATCACGCTATGAAACTGCTTAAAAGTTGATTATTTTGTTAATTATAAATTTCTGAAGTTAACAAAATATGAGAAATCGATTAAATATTGTCATTTTTTTATGTTTTATGTCTGACAAAGGCATTTTACAACGATTAAAAACAAATTACGCAATTTGTTTATAAACTATTTATAAACAATTAAATGGAGAAGTTGAATATTTTCCAAAAATTGTTTTTTGCATTAGGTTGCCAAGAGTTTATTAAGATATAAAAAAAATATTGTTTATAATAGTTTTTTTTTATTTTTTTATAATTTGAATAATATATTAGGATTTTTTCTTCTTTAAAATTAATAATTGGTTATTCTCTACCTAATAAGAGAAAAAATTGTTTTATTAATAATGTAATTGTTTATTTACTTAACAATTAGAAAAACTTTGATTGGCATTACATTTTTTTTAATGGAACAAAAATAACAAAAACAACCATATACGACAAACTGTTAAATAAAAGATTTTGTTATTTTTTATACCATTTAAAAAATATAATGCCAATCAAAGTTTGTTTAATTGTTAAGTAAATAAATAATTACATTATTCATAAATATTATTAAATATTAAAATAATGAAAAAACATATTATAAACAATAAAAACAAAATATAATAATTTTATGGCGTGATATTATTGAGTACACATGTAAAATGTGCTCCAGGAAGCAAAAAAATATAGAGTCATTCTGTGAACAATTCGGTTTTTAATAAAATCAGCGATTCAAAAAAAAAAACTACTTAATTAATAATAGCCTCACATTATCAAAATTCAATGAAAAACCATTTTTCTATCGGAATTACATTCATTCAAGAATTCAGATGATACTATAATTTTTTTAAATTCATATTTAATAGTATAAAAAATATATTTTATGTGCATTGCTCTCTCGAGAGGTGCTGTAGGTACTCCTGCATTAACGCCCACGAGGTGCCCTATTTTCAACGTTGAATTAAAATTATAAATAATTGAGATAGAGTTCCGGGAGTAGGGACTTTTTCATGGGAAATTTTCTCCTCTTCAAGAACCTGTTTTTTATTTTCTCATTCATCTATAGTTTTTGAGCTATTGCCAAAAAACTAAGGCCTTTTAATTTTTTTTTGTTTTTTGTTTAAAAAATTGCAAATTTTGTTCGTCGGAAAAAATCGAAAAATACTTCTTTCTTAGAATGACATCCCGAATCGAATGAGCCATCGCTCATATTTTTAGAAGACTTCGAACGATTTTTCGCAGGAAACTCAATTCTCGACTAAACTAATGAGAACATGCCTAGCGACAATAGCGGCCACGACGTTTTAGATTTGAGTGGAGATGTGGAGTGTGGTGCCTATTCCATCGATTCAAACATTTTGCTGTTTCTTGGGGGGTAATTACCTCCATTACCCCCCCTCCTTAAATACGCGCTTGAATTTAATTCCAAAACACATTTTTGCTGAAAAATGTTCAGTTCTAAAAAATCCGAATTTGGCTCATTTCTCATGGAAACACCCCCGTATCTTCAGTAATTATTTGAGTAGAATTCTGAAATTCTCACGATTGGTAGATATACCTACCTCAGATCAACCTGAATATTTTCTGAGCAGAGTGACATACACTGCACGCCATAATCTATGAAAATGCCAATTTTTGCGAAAAATAATATTAGAAGGCAAGATAAGCTAATAATTAAACTTAACATACCAATAAACATTTTTGTGCCCCCGCCCCACGAGAAATAAATTCGGATTTTTTTGTGAAAAATGAGTATTGGTATTGAATTTGATGCCCTCATAAAACCGTGAAAATTTTGAGCTTATCTCACCTCTTAATATTATTTTCGCAAACATCGGTATAATAAAATAAAACCAACCATAAATAAAACCCTTCTGTCTGTCTGTCGCTCGCATGCAACGCGCTTATATATTCGTCTGTCACACACCGCGGAACATTCAGGAACATTGGAGAACAGCTCGTTTTTGCAATTTATAAAAAAAAAATCTTAACTTTGAAAAAACAAAAATAAAAAGTTTCCGTCACACCGGGGATCGAACCCGGGCCGCTCACTTTAATCCAAAACGTTACCATTGAGCTACTACGAGCCTCATACCGGTATTTGTAAAAACCAGCGTTAAAACAAACGTAGCGACGTATATATTTCACAAAAACGTCATTTGCTTAAAAGGAATGGGACTAAATAAAATAGTATACAAACCTCGGTAAAAATTTCAATTCAGTCTCGAGACATGGTTCACCTCGGCGTTACGCGCCTCGTTAAACCATCTTTTCTCTCGACAAGTATGAAACATTTTTAACCTCGGTGTGTAATATACTATTTTTCTCATTTCAGTATGCAAATTTATAGAGCATATTTTTGCCTTGGAAACCAAAGGGGCTGGTGCTGGCCTAACCAATATTGTTCCGTTTTTACAAGATTTTCACCTTATCGTTGCGAAACACTAAAAACTTGTGAGAATCATTTAACAAATCAATGATCAGAATCAGAGACAACTGCTATCTTTCGCTTAACTGAAGTAGGTAGGTAATCTCTCGTCAACATTAATTAAATCCATTAACCCACATGTTAAAAAAGCTTGAAGGAGAAAATGTGGGATGCTGGTGCAAAACGATAATATTATCCACGCACCACCTTGTTTGTATTGAATGAAACGCTTATGACCTCACTTCTACGGTCTCCCATATATGGCGGTGATATCACGTACAAGACCTTATATATTCGTCTGGTGACTCATCACCTTTTTCATTTCAATAATTACGATATTTATATGTAACTAGCTTTTTTGAATAATTCGAAAACTATAGGTAGATAGGTACTCATGGGATACTTGGGACAGGATAATAAATTATTTCACTTGAATGCAGTGAAGAATTATGAAAAAACAGGCAGGATATACCTAATAGGTATACCTACCTAAGTTTAAGCTATAAGAAAACCATATAAATAAAATATATAACTGTAATATATAATATAATTTCTGTAGAAAATAGGTACCTATAAAAATTGTGGTAAATGGAATAACCTAAAAACCTAACCACTAACGATAGATGTTCTGCTAGAAGCAGTGCCGTCTCCAGTAATTAGTAATGAGGCGCCTCTGCTTACCTGAAAGATGCGCCCTCCTTGGAAATGTTCAATTGTGACTTTTTGATAAGGAGAAAGAAATAAGAGTTCTGGAAGCTAATATATCTGAAAATAGGACTCGTGCATATACTAAGAGAGTTGGGTTACAAAATTGATTTTCGATGCTATTAAAAAATGCATGGTGAAGATTGAGGAAGGAGATTTTTTTACAAATAATGAGGTTCTTGAAAATAAAACAGAAGTATTTCATGACACAAAAAAAGAAAACTTAAGTATACGTATAATTCAATAAGTAGCTGATACAAAAAATTTAAACTTAAAATTGAAATATCAGAAGTAATTCAATGTCCATCGTGGCTTTAGCCGGTGTTGTTTTCTGTTAGATATTCAGAAGAATAACTTCATTTTTATCGTGGATTTTTCTATTAACAGAAAATTATTTCTATTCAATATTCAATTGAGAATGTTTCTCCTTTCAAAAGAACAGAAATATTCTAATAAGAGAAACAAAAGTATATAAATTATTGATAAAATAATTTTCGCATTGAATATTGTTACTACCTTTATTTCCAGGGAAATTTTTACTAAATTATATTTGTCAATAGGACACTCAAATTATTTTAACGTTGTTAGTTCGTGGTTGTTTGCAATTCTTTTCAGCATTGAATGTGATCTCGCACAACTGCAGTTGGCAACTGTACTTATGTATGTTAAAAAAAATGTTGTGACGAGATTTATAAATGTTGATTCGATTTGAGTGCTCACATTTTTTCTGCCACGTATTCGGAGAAAATAACGAAATATTCTAATTATAGTGTACACGCTCATTTCTCATTTATCAAACTAATTTGTAGATTACTCTCATATAGTCTGACTCCAATTCAGCAGCTTCTCAAGTCCGTATTATAGATTCGTTAGAAAAATATATATATGTATGTATGAATGTAAGAGATCTTGAAACTCATCTTTATCCACTTCCACGTGTCCAATCAACATGAAATTTGGCAGCTTCACGTGTATTGCGTGGCAATACTAAAATTACGATTTTACAAATTCAAGATGGTGGCTCTAAAATTGCGGACAATTTTTTACGATATATCTGGGGCTGAGTTTCTCGAATTCTAGATCAAAAAATGGAATTCAATATGGCCCAACAATCTTGTAATTGAAGGCCCATTTCAATTCAAATCCAAATCTTGTGGTTTTAAGGGTCGTATATTAAGATTATTTATCAATATTTGAAATATTTATTAATTTTGTCATTCATGGTAAGATTCGCCTCGAAATGGTGACCGATGGCGATTTTCGAGATCGCGTTGAGTGTTGCCAAGCAGGACGTAGCATGTAATTCTAAGAATATATCCACAATCTCAAGTATATGTAGCATAGGTACTTGTACTCGACTGATGACGAGATTTGGGTATATTTTGCGAATTGAATATACCGTGTTTATATCATTGAAGGTTCAATAGCAAATGCAAGACTTTCTCAACAGAACTATTTTCAGAAAATGAGATAAGTGTGTTTAATTTTTTGAGTGATATGTGAATAAAAAGCATGCGCGATGAGGTGCTCCCTTGTTGTCACCTTGTTAAAAGACATCTTTCCTATTCTCGCGATTTTTGTGGGATCTCATAGGAATAACCACATGATCGTCGCTACAAACAAATTGTGGGATCTATCGAATGAGGTGCCCTACTGGAAATACAATTTATACATTTTCTGTAAATAATTATATTTGCTCTATTTAAATATATGAAAGTGTAGAATATTTTTCACCTTCTCAAAAACGTAAACCTAGCGTCAAATGTTACGGACCATTGCACTGTTAATCATTGTCATTCTAATATTTGGACTTATTTTTCATTTTCTCATCTCAGTATAATAGCTTTTTTTATTTTCTGCGACCAGGGCTAAACACCGACGGCGGTGAGCACACTTCCGCCAACCGGAAAGTATGCTGGTGTTTCCAACCTGAGGTCCAGATCTTTAACGAGCTCAACATCCATGAACTCGGGACCGCCATCTTAACGTCCCCTCCGATGGACAACGAACGAAAAATAATGTGTACTACTCGTAAACATTCTCCGTCGGCGACGGGAAGATCAAAAGAGCCGATAGTCAACGTGGGTTTGAGTGACAGCTGTCTAGTTCTTCAGAAGCCGATTAAAACGGACCGCAGGCCAATGATAATGCTTGTAGGTGTGTCTATACGTTGAGACTAATAAATCACCAGTTATATACAAATTTCAGGAGGTCGTGGGATCGAAATAGGTTTTAAAATATTCTATAGTTGTGATGTGTTTTGTTGGAAAATATTTTTTTTTTTCGACCATGGGAAAATGAAATTATGATGATCCGATTGCCTATTATTACATACTTCCTCGTTTACGGCATATTTTTTTATTTTAACGTATTTTTTCAATATTTAAATATCCAAATAAAATAGTTCTGCTGCTCAAAGGATTCCGCTTCAAGATGGGAAACTTGTTTTTTATGCTTCTGCAATTGATAATGGATGAACTATGCAAATATATTCTATAAGAATCGCCCAGCACCCCGCTTGCCGCGACCTGGATCGGGGCGAAGGGGGGTGCTGCCGCTGGTGGAGGCACTTGATCTGCATATACCGGGATTGGGTCTTTTCCGAATCGGGTTTATTTGTGCTCCCCTCCTGCATAGCTAAGAGAGCATTTGATGCTATGGTTGTCAAAAGATTGAAACATGTTTCCAGGAAAAGAAAATACAAAAACCTGGTTTAAATAATTGTATGTCTGTTTGTGTTCGTTGTGGGTGTGGTTTGAGTTTTATACAGGGTGTTAGTGGATAAGTGCGACAAACTTCAGGGGGTGATTCTGCATGAAAAAATAATGGCAGTTTGCTATATAACTTTTGTCCGCAAATGCTTCATTTTCCGAGATACGGGGTGTTAAAGTTTTTCTTAAAAACTGACTGTTTATTTATTGCTCTGAAACCGGTCGAGATATGTAAATGAAATTTGGTGAGTTTCAAGAGGTAGTTATTGCGCATTTTTCACATGCAATTAAGAAATTTATGTTCATCATTGGTGCGCATACGGGTGATGATCTCAATATTTTTTAAGAAAAAAATGGTACGTTACTGAGCTATTTCAAATTAAAAATCATATTTAAATAATGGAGTTGAGTTGGAGTGTTGGAGTGGAGTGAGGTATTTTGGTTGCGATTCTGGCTGTTTTGAGTGTTGGGTTATGTTGGGGTGTCTCCAATCCAATGGGCGAGGACACGAAATTTTCAAAATATTTTTAATGGATTTTACAGCTTGTGAGACCTCTGTTGATCATTTTCTTTTTTAATTTTCTAATACTTAAAAAAATATTTAAAGTCGGCAAGATTCAAATAACTCCTTTCTGGCGCCATTGCAAAATGGCAATCCCACAGTTGACAGCTCCAATCAGTTTTGCAACGTTGCCATATTATCAAATCTTGACATTGCGAATAGTGTTCGACTTCTGACATTTATAGTTTAAGAAACTTGCCGTTCAACGTCACAATCAACCCGACTACGTCTATTGGCTGCTCGGTCGTTTACGTCACAAAGAGCGCCAATATTAGTAGCATAAAAATTTACTGATTTAAAAAAACAAAAAGAACTTGTCCAAAGTTTTTTTGATAACCTGTAAATGTATCATTTTTAGAGATCACTTCCTGAAGCATTTTGTTATTTATTTGGACATTTAAAGGTGACACATTCTATTTGAAATTGATTTTTTTCAATTTGTATACCATCATCTCGTTATCTAAATGGAGATTCTTCTTGAAAAAACGAACTTTACACATCCTGAATGAAACTTTCCATTAATTTATTCTGTTAGGATGATAGAGTTGATGTTGAAAACTTAAAATACAGTTTTTTATAACTTCCAAGGCTTTTATATTTCTTAGGAAGGAAGAATTAGTTGAAATTATATTTGGAAAAATATTCATTTTCACAGAGTGATTCTTCAGTTTTTTCACAAACCGAATTTTTATATTTGAAGAGTCAATACATTTCAGTTCGCAAGGTGGAAAACATGAGGAGTTGTTTTTTATTTTCCAACTCCCCATAATCTGAAAACTAACAAAGTTCCTGATAAAAAAATGTACAAAGAAAACAGGTCGTTTTTTTCAAGAATCCTCAATGATACAGTTTGAACATGTCATTACAGATTCGAACACCCTGTAAAAAAATACATATTGTATGCTTTTGAGGTTATATTATGTTTCTGGACTATGCTAATACATTTAATTCAAGTAATACTTACTTTATTTACTTATTCAGTGATATCAAAAATGTCTATTATATAATTGGTAATGTTCACTACACTTCAAACACTCATAACTTTCCACGGTTTTCTAAGTTAAAAATTAAAAAAAAACTTAAACGATTCACAGTATTTCATGCGCCATACAGTCTAGTGTTGTTCTGCGAGGTTTACCAGAGGTTTACCACACTGGATGGCCAAATTGTAACATGGCGGGAATTTTAAATTGAAAGTAGAAAATGAGTGGATAGGTCATTTGGACATTGGTTATTATTTTAATGAATAATATTGGTTTCATTTGCTTATGAAAATATAAGAATGTGGTTTCTGTCCTGTGTAAAATAGGAGGTATATTGGTATTAAAATGAAGGAATACAAACTGAAATAAATATAAAAAATGTATCTCGAAAAATATAAATATTCTAAAGCTGGATTTATAGTTAGACGGACTGTAAACGTAGACGCACTGTATACGTAATAAACGGGCTGTAAAATATTATTAAATTTATAAATTGACGGAACGGAATTTTTGCGCATGGGTAGAAGTGATAGTGATATTCAACATAACCTACACATTATACGAATCATAAACAGCCTGTGTTGGTTTGGATTTGTACTATATTCTAAATATTTATCTATGCTTCGTTTTATGTGTCACAATGGATTATGAAATACATGAAGATATGCTTCTTGGTGCCGTGGGACTGTTGTTGTGTGCAGTAGCATTGGAAAAGTGTCGACAAACTCGAAGAATAATTATGCGACTAATAGTGAGTTTATACAGCAAGTAAAATAAAATAAAGTAATTTAAAAAGTTAAAACTACACAACATCCATAACAGGTTTATACAGAAATAAGTAATATAAAATAAGAAGTGAAATAAAAGATGGTTAACTTTTATCTTTTATTTTATTTTACTTGACAAGTTGTTAGGCATATGTACATATTGAATAATTTAGAAAAATTGACGAGATAGGATGATACATGACATGATATAAATAGCAGTCGTCATCATATTTTTGTTTTCATAACCGGAAAACGGTGTGTTCACTGGCATTTTTTTAAATTTCTTTTTGTCTTTGAATGACTAGATTTTATAATATTGGTAGTGTTGTCAACAATGGCTTATATTTTACTCAATAAACAATAACGGGGACCAAATTTTCGAGTATACATCATTGAAGTTTGACGTAACAACATAAAATCCCAAATTTCGATTGACAGCTTTCTTACTTCTTACATTAATTCAACTCAGCTGTATAAACACTCTGAAAATTATTACTTCTTATTTTACTTTATTTTATTTATTTTATTTTACTTTCTGTATAAACTCACTATAAGACGTTACAAAACAAGACCCATAAACCGTAATAGAAAAGTAGAGAATGCTTACAATAATCTTTTAAAGATGAAGACTGCTGATCCAGATCAATTTTTTAAGTATACGAGAATGACTGTTCCAGTATTTAATGAATAATTAGGTCTTGTAAAAAACATCACACATAATTCTTTATTTTGATTGGCCGGACGCAAGAAACGTAGTGTAAAAGAATATTTAATTCACATGAAATTTTTAACTTTTTGTTGTGTGAAATGATCGAGTTATTAAATAAAAAAAATAAAAAGGTAAAACCTTGTGCATGGGCATGGTATTCTATAATGAGCTCTTAATCTAATATATATATATATATAAAATAATAATATGTTTATCACAAGTTAAAATAGGATATAACTAATAGTATAGCGAGTTTATAAAATTAGTTATGTACAAATTGTATAAAATATTTAATGGATTAAGTGTTGACAATAATAATAATAAAATATTAGTAGAAATTAGTAGAATATATAGCGTGTTAATAGGTAACTATGTTATGTCTAGAAAGAACATTCACGCGTTAACATTTTTTTGATTTCGCCAATACGTCTCAGCAGGCATACAAAGAAATGCCACATAAGAACGAATACAATACTTCCTACATCATTTAAAGTCGTCTTTGGGAAGTGCATATTGCGTCTCAAAAAAACATCCTCATGCCTACATTTTCAAAACATTCCAAAACCTCCCAGGGATGTTTGTGCTCGCTGGGACGCGTAGTGCTGGTGTTTGAGAAAATATTTTCAGTTCAAGATAAAATTGGGCTTCAATTGACGAGCATTTTTAACATGAACATTTATGCAAAAATAATATGGATATTTACTACCAAAAATTTTAATAAGATCTGTCCTTGGACCTCAATTCCAGAGGTGTTCTGTGAAAAAAAAAACACACGGTACCTTTAATTTTTAGGCCTGTAACAATACTGAGTTGGGCAGATTTTTTTTTCATTATTAACCTGGACAATAATTGAATCATTTTTAACCACTCGCATTAGAAAAACAATCTAGGAATAAAAATGATTTCGGTGTTATTATAATTTCAGAAGATATTACTGAAAAAACATGTAACTACTTGAGTTCTAGTGGAATGCAAACATTTGTTAAAATTATAAAAGAATACCTAGGCCTTAATAAGAATACATTCGTGATGTAGAAACATCGATTATGTACCTACCCTACAATAATGTTTGAATACGGCCCTGCAAGTTTCAAATATCGATTCATCGATTGATATAAACACATAAATAATATTTAAATAAAGAACTAAGGAACCGATATGAACAGACATTTACTTTGAAGATATATACCTACCTATCTTCTTTGATTTTCACTTATCGAATAGGATTTTACACTACACATTTTCAACCAATGATCAGGAAAATGTCATAAGTAAGATAGGTAGTAGGTACCTATTTTCGTTGTATAAAGAAATATTGTCTGCCATACAAAAGAAACCTCCACTTATTTCTACTGTCTCCAGGAAGTTGATCTAAAAATACACCTATTTATTCTTGCATGCAAGAATAACCATCATGTTCTTGACCCTGCCGTATTCGAACCATAGCGCTAATTTCATACATTTCTTTGGAATATATTGAATATTTCATATTGTTTTCTTTCTACTTGAGAATTATTGATCTCTAGGCATAGGAAAATGTGAGAATATCTGTTTTAAGAACCATATGCCGATTCTAGGTCTTGAAAATTCAATAATTCAAATTATTAGAAAGAGAACAGAAACAAGGACAACCAACATCCAGCCGCCCGTTGTTCGTGTTCTGTTTTTCCGTTATTCACATGACTAGAAGCAACCAATCAGAGAGTCAGAAATTAGGCGTTGGTTGGTGACGTCAAATTTCTTATAAATAGCAACCGCCATCCGAAAATCGACAAGTTCGTTTGGAAAGCTGCATTACTAGCTCGTCTGAACGTTTGTTCATCAAATTAATTTTCATTTGTGGTGTATAGTTAAAACTCTACAAACAAAATGGTAAGTGTATCAAATAAATCGAGCATATTAGTAATCCCAAATAATTTGATGGTAGATTGGCGAATGCTATTTAATTTTTTGACGCTAACATACGTGGCCGGCTTTTGTATGTCGCCATCTTGTATACCGGTACCGGCGTCTTTTGGCAAATGTAAATTGATATTTCTCCATTCTCTTTTCGATGGTCAAGTTTTCTTTACTTATACATGATTTATAGTTGTTTAGGGGAAGGTGTCAGTTTGATAGCCCGACAGACATTTTATTGACTCATTGACCGCACCCTTATGACAAATTAGGTTAGTTAGCGTGTAGGTTAATTTGGATTCAAATCTATTGAGTTTTTTTATAATATATAGGGACATATATGATTGCCCCGAAATAATGATTTGATATCGAGTTAAATGACCATTCAAACGAAATTATTTCGTTCAGGGTGTTTTTTTTAAATGTAGAATTAACGAACTTAGGGGGTGGAGAAAGCAGAAAAATACGTGTTCTTGTTCAAATATTACAATTAAATCAATGTTGCTTATTTCAGAAACTCGTTTTATATAAAAAAAAATCTAATATTTTCAAGATTATTTTTCATTTTATACATATTATTTTAATAATTACCAATGAATGTCATTTTTTTTTAATTGCCATACCTATAAAAATTCTTGATTGATAGGTATCTTGATTTGAATCAGATAAACCCTGACTTGGGTGTAAGGGCCAATTTATGCAACAACTATCATAGGTAGCCCACTCACAGTCTCAATAATAAAATCTAGTTGAATCTGTACTACATCAATGGGAGCATTGAGCATTTATGCAACTGTTTTATTTAGTTTTAGGGTCAATTTATGCAAGTCACAATCACTGTCTCAATCCTAGTTTCAGTCGTCTTCAGAAATTTTTATATATATTTTATGCATCACAATCATCATTGTGTTTTCCACGAATTCCCAATGGCGATTTTATTTTTACCCCAAAGATAGGAAAAATGTTCAATCATATCATTTCAAACAATAAGTCCAAATGATAATTATTAATAATTTGTCAAATAGGTATCTATGCACATGCGCGTTCTATATGTCCTCTTAATCATATCATAAGCATAAATATTGAAATTTGCAAACTTTGAAGGTCATATTCTTATGATAATGATCAAGACTAAGGGCCAATTTATGCAACATTATCATAGTCTTACTCACAGCCTCTGTCTCCATTCATAAAATCGAGTTAAATCTACATATGCAACTTTTTAAATTACAAGCTTTTACCTATTCAACTTCACATTTTTTATTTGTTTTGTTCAAATCTTGCAAATGAATTTTGCCACTTCTAGTTTTCCAATTAACGTGAAATTTGGCCGGTGACAATGCATTATGGAATCCTATGGCCAACGAATTTTGTGATTAATTTTCGATTCTATTCAAAAATTTTGTGGGGGTTTTCGGGGACATATATCACGGGTGTTATTCAAGATGGCGGCTCCATAATGGCGACGAGTTTTGTTATAGCCCGATTCCAATAAAAATTGGTTTGTGGGGTTTTTGGGGTCAGAGATCATGATTTTTTTTGTCAAAATCCAAGAATTCAAAATGGCGTCTCCAAGAGGGCGACGAGTTTTGTGATTATAGCCCGATTCCATTCAAAATTGGTGTGGGGGGATTTTTGGCTTGCGAAATTCATGATGTATTTGTCAAAATTCATGAATTTAAGATGGCGACGTGTTTGTTATGGCCCGATTCCATTCAAAATTGGTATGTGGTTTTTTTGGGATCGGAGATTATCAATTTTTGTCAGAATTCAATAACAATAGGAACAGGAAAAAAAATAGTTGTTTTACCTAGGTTATTCTGTGAGTAGCAGATTCAAAAGCTTGTCACGAATATAAAATAAGAATTCTTGCTCAAGACTTTGAATCTGCTACTCACAGAATAATCTAGGTCAAACAATTGAAGAAATTATTTTTTCCTTTTTAGTGTATTTGTATAAAAGCTTGTTATTTTTTTATCATTTTTATTCAATGACAAAATCGCCACTGGGAAACAATGGGGAACAAACATGTGCCCCTTTTCTAAAATATTTCGATTTTCACATAAAGATTACCACCTAGAAAGAAGTCTCAGCAACAAACATGTGCCCCTTTTCTAAAATATTTCGATTTTCACATAAAGATTACCACCTAGAAAGAAGTCTCAGCAACAAACTTAGAATTTGAAAATAATGTTGTAATGTTTTTTATAATTCGAAATTGACAACACCAATTTTCCCATCAACTCGCGACAATAATTTAATCAGTCTTCGTTTCTGTCGTACTAAAATGTTTATTATAATGGTATTTTCAATTATTACTGAAACATCACAATTAAAAGTTGTGTTAAATTGATGTTTTGGCTGTAAGAATATTCAAAATTCTTGAAACAACCACAATTAGCGGTGGGGAAAGTTATTTAAGAGACCTTTGAATTAGAAAATTTCGACAACTTTGGGATTTGAGAAATTATTTTTACAATTTTTTTTTTGAGGATTGAAGTGATGCAAAGAAAAAATAAAATCGTGCATGTTCCCTATTGCTGAAATAATGCTAAAGACATGCATAAATATAAAAATGTCTGAAGACCACGACTGATACTAGGATTGAGATAGTGATTGTGACTACGACAATGACAATGTTTGCATAAATTGACTCTTATTTGAAAACAAACAATAAAAAAATAACTACCCACATAATGAAACTGTTTAGGAGAAAAAAAGAACTTTCCCATTAAATAAATACTATTTTACACAACTACTCAAATTGATCGATGAAATGAAGTAATGTATTTTTTTTTCTTTCAGCGTGAATGTATCTCAGTCCATGTTGGCCAAGCCGGAGTACAAATCGGTAATGCCTGCTGGGAACTCTACTGCCTTGAACATGGCATCCAACCTGACGGTCAGATGCCATCTGACAAAACTGTAGGAGGTGGAGATGACAGCTTCAACACTTTCTTCAGCGAAACTGGTGCAGGAAAGCATGTACCACGAGCAGTGTTCGTAGACTTGGAACCTACAGTAGTAGATGAAGTAAGAACTGGCACATACCGCCAGTTGTTCCATCCAGAACAGCTCATCACAGGCAAAGAAGATGCCGCCAACAACTATGCTCGTGGACACTACACAATCGGTAAAGAAATCGTCGACTTGGTTCTGGACAGGATCCGTAAATTGGCTGACCAATGTACTGGACTACAAGGTTTCTTGATTTTCCACTCCTTCGGAGGTGGTACTGGCTCTGGATTCACTTCACTATTGATGGAACGTTTGTCCGTCGACTACGGCAAGAAATCCAAATTGGAATTCGCCATCTACCCCGCTCCACAAGTATCCACCGCCGTTGTAGAACCATACAATTCAATCTTGACTACCCACACCACTCTTGAACACTCTGACTGCGCCTTCATGGTTGACAATGAAGCTATCTATGACATCTGCAGACGTAATTTGGACATTGAGCGCCCAACCTACACCAACTTGAACAGGCTTATTGGACAGATTGTTTCCTCAATCACTGCCTCTCTAAGGTTCGATGGTGCTCTAAATGTTGACCTGACAGAATTCCAAACTAACTTGGTTCCTTACCCTCGTATTCACTTCCCTCTGGTTACTTATGCCCCAGTAATCTCTGCCGAAAAAGCCTACCATGAACAATTGTCGGTGGCTGAAATTACCAACGCTTGTTTCGAACCCGCTAACCAGATGGTGAAATGTGACCCAAGGCACGGAAAGTATATGGCTTGCTGCATGTTGTACAGAGGGGATGTTGTACCAAAAGACGTCAATGCTGCAATTGCAACGATCAAGACCAAACGTACCATCCAATTCGTCGACTGGTGTCCCACTGGATTCAAAGTTGGTATCAACTACCAACCACCAACTGTGGTACCAGGAGGTGATTTGGCTAAGGTTCAACGTGCCGTTTGCATGTTGTCGAACACCACAGCCATCGCTGAAGCTTGGGCTCGTTTGGACCACAAATTCGATCTTATGTATGCCAAGCGTGCTTTCGTACATTGGTACGTAGGTGAGGGTATGGAAGAAGGTGAATTCTCCGAAGCCCGTGAAGATTTGGCTGCTCTCGAGAAGGATTATGAAGAAGTTGGTATGGATTCCGGAGAGGGCGAAGGTGAAGGAGCTGAAGAATATTAAATGGGTTCAACGAAATGATTTTTTTTCTCCAAATTTTCTCAATTTTAATACTTTACCTCCATTTGAAAAACGATGATTTAAGTCTGATTTACGTTATTAAATGAATACAGTTTTTTTACCAGCATTTCTGTGTTTCATTTTGTATTTTCTTAAAATAAAATATTTCAGTTGATTTGTTAAGCGGTTCTATAAATCAACTGAAATATTTTATTCTACAAAGCGGTTCTACAAAGTTCAGAATTCACAATTCATCTCTTTTAGTTCAAATTTGCAAAATTTATAGAATATGTATGGGCATAATGGAATTTTTATCCAAATTATTCAGAATTCAATCGAGGTTTTGAAATATTTTCTTAGTATTGGAAGTAATTTTTTGGTATTGGTTGGGTCTTGAAAATTGGGGGAAGTCCTGTATAAATTTGTTTTTCATATCTAGATTCCAGAGGCCAATTCATTAGGTATATAGACCAAACTAAAATAATGTATGAATCCTAGTTTGTGGCGATAAACCAAAGCTCAAATATGGGGTTGACACCAGATCATAAAAAAGTTTACCCAAGTAATTTTCAGTAAACAGTTATCAAATATTCATTGATTTTGACTAAAAGCCGGGAGCAATCCGCATAGTTGAAAAGCTTTTTCTTGTAATTGCATGTGTAAATCCTGGAAGACATCTGAATTCAGTTTTGAGGATATAGAACTAATACAAGGATAAAAAAGTAAGCGCAAAATTTTAAACATCATTTGCCCTGTTTTCCTGAATTTATCAGTATTTTTAAACCTGAAAATAAGTTCCATGCACTTGGAAAAAAAATAAAAAGATTTTTCAATTTTGTGCAGTGTTACAAAACCAATCAATAGGTATTTTTTAATGGCCTGGTAGAAGAATAATTATAATTTTATCACCTGAAAATTTTATAGAATAAAAACAAGTAGAATAGTTATTTTTTACCGGTTTTCGACCACTTCTCGACCATTAGTATTCCTATTGTCGAGAACAGATCCGTTTGTCGACCATGCTTTTTATTGGAGGGTCAACAACGGGCTCCTCGACCATCTTTGGGAAGAGATGAAGACAATTTTTCTAATTTGATTAACCCTTTCAGTCACGCATTTTTTTTGTTCGAAACAAAAAACGTGACATACAAATTAAAGCAATTTTCATATATGAGATGGAAATATACAACAAATTAAAATATATCGGTAAAACAAGAAATAATATATGTTTCATGTGTTCTTAGGAACGCATGAAACAAATATACTCTTTCAATGAAGCTTCTTCATAAGAAATTATGTACACCTCATATGGAACCATTGGGGGCAGATATCGCACCCTATATTTTTTTCATCATCTTCAACATCACTTAGTTCCTCTTGGCAAGCAGCACATTTTATTTTATCGTTATTCTTTGCTGACATTACATGTTCAGGGTTGTGTGTTTCTCTTTTTCTTCATTTCTTTATTTTCTTTGGCTTTTTCGTTTGGTTTCTTTTCATTTTCTTTCTTAGCATAATATGATCTCCATTCTTGTGATGAAATCGCACTCGGCAATTTTTCTTTTGGATTTCAAACATATTTTTTTATTGGTTCTGGAAAAAGGTGTCTTTAAAAAAATATTTTTGATTTGTTGAAAATATGAACATGATGCTCATAAAATCAGATGTGGAATCATCTGCGACTGAAAGATACATTTTAGTCACATCTTCCATCGTCAAGATAACCTCTTGTGGGGTATTCATGTTGAAAAGGGAAACATTCTCAATTGAATATTGATTAGAGAGATAATTCTGTGAATTGAAAAATCCACGATAAATGAAGTTATTTTTTGTGAACGTCTAATAGAAAACAACTACTTCCCCGGCTAAAGCCATGCTGGATATTGAACTACATCTGATAGATATTCTGAAAAGATCATAACTAAAAGAAAAAATATGTAATTGAAAATTTGCATTTTTTATTTTTTCTATTCCAGTCTTAATTAAGAACTCATAAATAAACTCATTCATCTTCATGAGTTCTTAATTAAGACTGGAATAGAAAATCAAATAACTATCTGAATAAAAATGCAAATTTTCAATTACATATTTTTTTTTTTTGGGTTTTAATCTATTTATCGTGGATTTTTCAATTCACAGGAAAATCTTTCTAGTCAATATTCAATTGAGAATGTTTCCCTTTTCAATATTTGTTTTGGTTGGTTTTCAGCTAGAGGTTTTCAGTCTGAAGTCTGAATTCGATGTTTGTGAATCTGACTTATGAGGAATTGGTTCGATCTGATTGTCAACATGGGAGATTGGGGTATTTAATACTGCATCGCATAATTTTTGGAATTCTATACAAGGATTGGGCTGTAATTGATCATCGGTCAGAGGTTTCATTTTTCTGTTCTCAGTCTGAACTCTGCATAGAGTTCCCGAGTCTGAATGATAGCTATCAAGATCTTGGTCAGTTTTGAATGATGTCTGCTCAATCTGATCTTCGACGGGAAATTTTAACGTATCGGATTTTTTTGTCAAATCTTCAAGAGCGTATTTTGAAAGTTTTTTTGGTTTATTTTTGTTAATCCGTTTTGATTTTTTTGATGGCATTTTAAAAACAAAAGGAATTGGCTTAAATCGAACGTTTTCTACCTACCTACCTACATAATTCCAATGGAAAACCATATATAATCAACTGGTCGAAAAAGGGGACACTTTTCGACCACCATTAATCACTGCAAAAAGAAGGCAGAAAAATAAATAGAAGGATTTAATAAAATGTGGTCGAAAACTGGACTCTATTTAAAAAGTATAATTTACTAATAATAATAATAAGAGTTCAACCGTATTTAGATTTAGTAAAATGAAAAGGGATAGACAATCTAAGTGCTGTTTGTCCGGTTCTCGACCAAGTGGTCGAGAAAGGGAAAAACACATATATCACATACCTAATATGCGACCACTTCATTTTATATAGAAAAATATTGTAAACATGGTTCAAACATAGTTTTTCGGAAGGATAGATTAAACTTGACATACACAAAAAATGAAGTAATTGAAAGATAATTTATCACTTACTTGCTATTTCTGAAGTCACAGTTCACTACAAATTTTAAACTATTTCGTGTCTTTAGTAATCTGCTCAATGACTGCCTACGCACCCTTAAGCATTTAATAATGAAATTTTCATGTAAAGGACTCGAAAATTCTGAGAAGTGATGGGGAAAGATGGTCGAAAACCGAGAAGATTTTAGATGTCTGATATTGGCTTAAAGTTTCTTATTTCCATTAGATTTGTATAAAACTAGTCGAAAACCGGCACTGGTCGGACAACAGGCGCAACCACCCGTGACCGCCGGTTTTCGACCATTTAAGTGATATTCAAAATTCAAATGCCAACAAATTACAGTGAACTATTTTCTTTCGAAGTTAGTTTGTTACAAAACCAATCAATAGGTATTTTTTAATGTGTGGTAGAAGAATAATCATATTTTTATCACCAGAAAATTTTATAGAATAAAAACAAGTAGAAAAGTTATTTTTTACCGGTTTTCGACCACTTATTGCTACTTCTACTCGACCATTAGTATTCCTATTTTCGACCACGCGGTCGAGAACAGATCCATTTGTCAACCATGCTTATTATTGGATGGTCAACAACAGGCTCCTCCTCCACTATCTTTGGAAGGAGATGAAGACAACTTTTCTAATCTGATTACCTCTACCTATTAATTAAACAGGAACTTTATAAAAAACAAATTTATTTCTAATAAAACCTTCGAAACATAAAAAACTTAACCTACAAATTAAAGCAATTTTCATATATGAGATGGAAATATACAACAAATTGAAATATATCAGTAAAATTACTGGATTAAAACAAGAAATAAAATATGTTCACTAGGTTGACATCTTAGGAACACATGAAACAAATATAATCTTTCAATAAGGCTTCTTCATAAGAAATTCCATAAAATTCTGTACACCTCATATGGAACCATTGGGGGCAGATATCGCACCCTATATTTTGTTCATCATCATCAACATCACTTATTAGTTCCTCTTGGCAAGCAGCACATTTTATTTTTTCGTTATTCTTAGGTGACATTACATGTTCAGGGTTGTTATGTGTTTCTCTTCTTATTCTTTTTCGTCATTTCTTTATTTTCTTTGGCTTTTAGTTTTTCTTCGTTTGGTTTCTTTTCATTTTCTTTCTTAGCATAATATGATCTCCATTCTTATTAGAAAATCGCACTGGGCAATTTTTCTTTTGGATTTCGAACAGATTTTTTTATTAGTTTTGGAAAAAGAAGGTGTTTTGGTTGGTTTTCAGCTAGATGTTTTCTGTTGTCAGTATAAACTCTGAATTCGATGTTTGTGAATCTGACTGATGAGGAACAGCAGGAGAAGTTTCCTTCAGAGTTGGTTTGATCTGATTGTCAACATGGGAGATTGGGGTATTCAATACTGCATCGCATGATTTTTGGTATTATATACAAGGATTGGACTGTAATTCATCATCGGTCAGAGGTTTCATTTTTCTGTTCTGTCTGAACTCTGCATAGAGTTACTGAGTCTGAATCTGGTCAGTTTTGAATGATGTCTGCTCAATCTGATCTTCGACCGGAAATTTTAACGTATCGGATTTTTTTCTGGTATAAAACATTGTTATTCATCTGATGAAGCATAGGTACAATTTGAAATCCAGATTGAAAATGTTAAATTCATATTAGGAATGTCTACTGTTTATAACAAATATCGAAAGTAGGTCTAAAATTTCAGGTAAATCAAGACATGTACGCGATCAAGATTATTATTTGCAGTGGTCTCCAGTTTTATTTTCTTTGAAAGTTTCAAACATTATAACCAGGGCATACATGAGCACTTTTAGAACAGTTCATGTCTACAAAAAAGTATAAATCATAGATCAATCACAATAAGAGTGAATCTCATTGGGAAATTAAGATATTGTATAACTCTCACCTTTTATTTTTGCTTGCAATCTCTTCAGATTATTTTTTCCTGATAGCGTCTCTACCTATCTGAGTTTCTCATTCCCTGATTGCTTTATTACTATTTTGTCCCCTTGTATATAACAATTATTTCATTGTTTGGCGATAGTCGAGAATAAACACAAAAAACAAAAGCCATTTGCTCTTTCATGATAGATGTATTTTTTCAAAATGTTTGTTTAACAGATTGTGCGCAAAATTAATTGGTAATTTTTTATCAATTCCATTACATTTCTTCCAACAAACAAATCAAAACAACATATTTACGTTTAACGGATGGAAGTTGATTATTGGAAATGCAAGATATCCGCATTCTTTGGACGCCTCTAATAATAATAATGTACTTTATTGGATTACCCAAAAGGCTCAACCGAGGTCCTTCAGCCTGTTATATCGAATTACATGGTTGCTTAAATAATTATGGTTATATGAATTATAATGAGAAAATGTAAAAAAATGGAGAACAAGTGAAATTTTACAAGCATTAATTGTTGATGTTTTGAATGAGTTCCCAGATGGTAGTGACCGGGTATTTTCTGTGCGGTCTTCTTTCTCGGTTTCTGTTCATACAGAATTGGTTTAGGATTTCTTGGTTGTGTTCTCTAGGTGCACACTTTTCAGTAAGGTTGTGTAAGAGTTGGTCATGGGGCAATTTCTGTTGTCTCCAATAGTAACTTTTTGGGTGGATTATGTAGAGGGTTTCTGTGGTGGCTTAATTTGGTTACAGTCCTCAGTGAAGTGGTTTCTGCAGTTTGAAGTTTTTTAATTGTAGCATTCTTCGCTGTGGGGTATATTCAATAACAGTATTCCAGGATAGGGCGGCATATTGTTTTATATGTGTGCGGATGTTTTCTTACTATTTCCTGAGTTTTTGAAAGTTAATAAGCTCCTGATAGCGTCTCTATCTATCTGAGTTTCTTCATTTCCCTGATTGCTTTATTACTATTTTGTCCCCTTGTATATAACAATTATTTCACTGTTTGGCAATAGTCGAGAATAAACACAAGAAACGAAAGCCATTTGCTCTTTCATGATAGATGTATTTTTTCAAAATGTTTGTTCAACAGATTGTGCGCAAAACTAATTGGTAATTTTTTATCAATTCCATTACATTTCTTCCAACAAACAAATCAAAACAACATATTTACGTTTAACGGATGGAAGTTGATTATTGGAAATGCAAGATATCCGCATTCTTTGGACGCCTCTAATAATATAATAATAATAATGTACTTTATTGGATTACCCAAAAGGCTCAACCGAGTTCCTTCAGCCTGTTATATCGAATTACATGGTTGCTTAAATAAATATGGTTATATGAATTATAATGAGAAAATGTAAAAAAATGGAGAACAAGGGAAATTTTACAAGCATTAATTGTTGATGTTTTGAATAGTTCCCAGATGGTAGTGACCGGGTATTTTCTGTGCGGTCTTCTTTCTTGGTTTCTGTTCATACAGAATTGGTTTAGGATTTCTTGGTTGTGTTTTCTAGGTGCAAACTTTTCAGTAAGGATGTGTAAGCGTTGGTCATGGGGCAATTTCTGTTGTCTCCTATAGTAAAACTTATTGGGTGGATTATGTAGAGGGTTTCTGTGGTGCCTTAATTTGGTTACAGTCCTCAGTGAAGTGGTTTCTGCAGTTTGAAGTTTTTTAATTGTAGCATTCTTCGCTGTGAGGTATATTTAATGACAGTATTCCAGGATAGGGCGGCATATTGTTTTATATGTGTGCGGATGTTTTCTTACTATTTCCTGAGTTTTTGAAAGTTAAGCTCCGAAAGTGTTTGCTCCTGTTGAGCATTTCATTTTTATGTTGTCCACATGTTTTTTTTAATTCACTTTGTGGTCTATGTTGACGTTTAGATACCTCACTGTCTTCATTTTAGGGGAGTTTGGTGATTGAATATTATATATTGTGACTTGTCTGGATTAGCTTTCAGCCTCCATTTGTTGAACCAGATAAGGGTACCGTCAAGCAGTCATTGTAGGTCTGCTACGGTATCTATAGGAGAGTATTGTGTCGTTGGCATACTGCAACATATATCGGTTGGTATTGAAGTAATCTTGTTTATTTATTTATTTATTTATTATGTAGGGGTAACCCCATTTTACAATGGATTCATTGATGAAAATACATTGGTATAAGTAAAATACATTTAAACTCATTAAAAGTAACATAAAATACATATAAACACAAAGTACATCAGTTATGGAATTTTTGAATTTATGATTGGTGACATTGGTATATGATATTGTACTGTTTAGAGGATCTTTTGAGAGCATTTTTGAATTTGTTTTGAGACACATTAAAAATACTCAAGCCGAGATTAAAAAGTTCATTACCTAGTCTCATTAATCGAGTTAGTGAATTATTGAGGCCATAGTTTGTACTATGAAATGGTATTGTAAATAGATCTGTGTTGCGAATTTCTCTGGAGGGTGCTCTAAAGTTTATTAGTTCCAGTAGTTGAGGGCATAAGTAGTTTAAACAAGGTATTAAGTAGTTTAAACAAGGTAATAAGGTCAGTTCTTATTCTTCGGTTGTGAAGGGTTGGAATGTTCAGAAATGCTAAAATAGTTTCATAGATGTAATTCTTAAATTGTAGATTCAATCTGTATCCACATGTCTTATAAATCTATTCTGAACACTTTCAATTGCATTGATCTGTATAATACTTGGTAGTGGGGAGTGTACTTTGTGTCTGTATAGTATATGTCGTGGCAGTAAACATTATATAGAAGTGGGGACTCAAATACCAATTGTACATTAAATAGATAAATTCAGGCCCTACGAGAGGGGTGGGGATGTTTTACCCTGAGCCCGGGGTTTTCATGTCAAGGGGGCCCGGATTTTGAAATCAAGGAAAGCACACTTCTGAATGATTATTGGGATGTAAAAGGCATTAAAAATAACATTCATGTAGTGAACTTATATGTATATGACAATTTTTCAATAAATATTCGATACAGTTCTGTTCATACATACAGGGTGTCCCTGGACTTCCTCTTTTCCACTCGGGAATGTATAGATGGGGTCAAAATATCACCAGTACTTCAAGTGGTCGAGTTGAAAAACAGCTATAGCTGACACTACGCCTTTTCATCATTCATCTTCTCTCTAATAATTAATACTGTTGAATTTTTCCTTTGTTTTATGTAGAATTTGAAATGATGAATAAAGCCGCTTTATTATTATTATTATATAACTTTTGTTCATAAAAGCCTTCATTACCAAGTTACGGGCCCTCAAAGTTACAAAATGAAAAATGTTTTTCTTTGATAACTTTCAAAGTGAATTATCAAAATCATTTAAATTGTGGTGATTGACTAAACAAATGAATTCCTTCGATGAGCTTTCATGCAGGAGTCAGTTGTTTTGCTACAAAGTCAGGAACGGACTACCCCCGATGGTCCACACTCCAAAACTTTGAAATGACTGGGATTTAACAATATGTTTTAACAAAACAAGGTTACCTGGACAATTTCCTGAATAAAAGTACTCGTGTGAAAAATCGATCGGAGCAACGATTTTTGATAAAAATGCATTTTTGTTCGACGACACCCAACCTGAGATCTCTACCATTATTCGAAAAGATTAATTTGTATTGAAAATAGAAATGATAGGTACAATGTTCATAACGAATTTTTATCATGCAAACACGTTTACCTTACAAAACTCATGGTGTAAATAATCAATCGCAAGTCTCAAGAGCAAACTGAAATGCAAAATCCGATACAAAAACTGCTCGATATGACCCCTGTCTCTCTCAATACATTTTCTTAGTCGGCGCAAACACCCTCTCTGCACTTGAAATAGCATGCCAGGGTCGTTTCGTATGGCTTCACAATGTAATGTAATTCTATTCAACAAGGCATCTCTGGTGTGAATAGGTGTAGCGTAAACGAGGCTTTTTAGATGTCCCCACAGAAAGAAATCCAATGGATTTAAATCCGGAGACCGCGGTGGCCGTGAATATGGCCCACCTCTACCAATCCATCTATTGGGGAAAATCTGGTTCAGATGGTCCCGCACAATCAAACTAAAATGAGGAGGAGCGCCATCATGCATAAACCACATATCTCTTCGGGTTTGCAATGGAACATGTTCCAAAAGTCCATTCAAATCGTTCTGAATGGACTCCAAATAACGTTCTCCATTCAATCGGTCATGTAGAACGAATGGTCCTATATAAGATGGTTTCCTATGATACCAGCCCAAACATTCACGTTGAATTTCCGTTGGTGTTTGGTTTGCAATATCCCATGGGGATTTTCTTCGGCCCATAAGTGGAAATTATGAGAGTTGATTACTCCATCTCTACTGAAACCTGCTTTATCAGTGAATAAAACTCGAGTAATAAAAGTCATATCCTCTCTTTGCTTATCCAGGAACCAATTGGCATATTCCAGTCGTGCTGGAAAATCTTCAGGTGTCATGGCATGTACCTTCTGGATGTGATATGGGTGAAGCAGTTGTTCCCTAATTATTCTATGAATAGTGGACTTGGATGTATAGAACTGTTCTGATAGGTTTCTGATGCTCATTGAAGGATCATCAGCGACAGCTCCCAAAATATTTTCCTTCAATACAACGGTACGCACAGCCCTAGGAGCGCCCTCACCACCTCGTTTTGGCAAAACTGAACCTACAATAATATCGAAATAAAACAACAGGCTCCAATTAATTATCCATTAGACATACCTGTCTCCCTCAAGCTGCGATCGACACGCTCGAACGTTTCTCTTGCCGGTAACGTTCGATTGGGAAAATGCTCGGCATACAGACGACGGGCTTCTGCAGCATTACCAAATGCTCGTCCATACAATGCATGCATATCTGCATATTCGTTGAATGTAAACTGTTCGGCCATATCAAAACACTTCAAACTGTCCTATTAGAATATTGACAATACAATGACAACGCACCACTCAACAAAACAAAATCGCATTCCAGTTGTCATTTTTTATCCACACTAATTTTATTTTTTCCTACAAGGTGTTTTTGTTAACATCTGTGGAAGAAATGGAACATAAATTTATTCACCGGATATTTTTCACCTATTCATGTGCAGCCGTTTTTGTAGTTTATTCGTTTGCTTTTTATTAGTTATGTCTTCCGATGTGCGCGTTTTTTCAGCTAAATTTATATTCGGGTTAAAGATTTTCTCCCATGAAATTATACTTATCAGTGAAACTCCTCAACATTTAAGCTGTGAACACGAATTTGCAACATCAAATGTTGAGTTTCATGAGATTCAGATAACACAACCAGAAGCGTCTTATTCCACGCGTACATACAAAATATGGACTGAATTCGATATTTCATAATGGAGTAGCTTGTTAGTTCAAAAACACCACGAATCTACATAACTTGATATTTTATTTGAAAAAATATCTACATTGTGAATGAAACTTTCAACTAGGTACTGTACTTTTTGTTTACGACTTTATTTTAGCATATTTTGCATTATCCCTGTTATAAATGTTGTTGAATTAACGTTAGCATTAGTATTTCTACTGTGAAAATTTTTCATTTCAAATAATGGTGGACGATCAGGTTTGATGTCGTCGAGTAAAACTGCATTTTTATTAAGAATCGTTGCTCCGATCGACTTTCCACACGAGTACTTTTATTCAGAAAATTGTCTACGTAACCTTATTTTGTTGAAAACCATCGAAACATTATCTGTCATTTCAAAGTTTTGGGGTGTGGACCATCGGAGGTAGTCCGTTCCTGACTTTGTAGCAAAACAACTGACTCCTGCATGAAAGCTCATCGAAGGAATTCATTTGTTTAGTTAATCACCAAAATTTAGATGATTTTGAATATTCACTTCGAAATTTATCAAAGAAAAACATTTTTCATTTTGTAACTTTGAGGGCCCATAACTTGGTAACGAAGGCTTTTAGGAACAAAAGTTATATGAAGTACTGGTGATATTTTGACCCCATCTATACATTCCCGAGAGGAAAAGAGGTAGTCCAGGGACACCATAAATATCTAAGAAAGTATTTTTAACTCAATTAACATTAATTGTGTATGACTGTACATACATTGTTAATCCAAATATAAAAAAAACACAATTTTGTGGATGTCAGTTATTGATTGTTAGGAACCCTTGTTTATAGATAGGTTTCAGTAGAAATATTACCTATTGAGGACATCACCCCTTCACGACTTCATGGTCTCCAGAACCCTTATATGGGATATAACGAAATTTCTAGTCCTGAAAATAGGGTCTGTTTTTCATCCGAATGGAATAAAATTGGAAAATGTTGTAAAATTAGGTCATTTCATAGGGATTCATGAGGTGCACAACTTTCATTCAATAAGTTTTTCTCTAAGATGTACACACAAACAGAAAATTGGTAATAATTAATTTTCATAAATTTAATTTTTTGTTTTCCCTGGTCAGACCATCATAGATTTTTCTTAAATTTTATGTTGAACTATATTAATATTTAAGAGTTAATAATTTTCTAAGCGATAATGAGAATGAAACTCGAGAAGTAGTGTTTATAATATACTTGAGCTTTTGTTCAATAGCTGAGTAAACTTTTGTATTTTCAGAAGTGTTTTTGATTTGAATGTTAAATTTTATGATATTTTCATGGAATTCTATAGTTAAATCTTACTGAAAAAAGACAGTTTTTACTTGACCGGTCCTCCTAAGGGTCAATTAAGTAATGTAATCGTGCGAAAAAAAAACGAGATATTGACGGAAATATCCGTTTTCAGGTCCCCCAGACGATATCTGTCTGTAATCTTCCACGATAACTGGAAGAACCGTTTGACCAATCGAGCTAAAATTTGGTAAGAAGATACAGTTCCTGCCCCGAATGCAACCATTAGTTTTTGGATGTCATCTGTCAAACGGAAGTGCCGGTCAAGTTCTGGAGTGTCACAAAGCTGATTTTTTATACATCTTTCTTTTGAGTCAGATTACATGGAAACATTAGGAAGCGTTTAGGGAGATTTGACTCCTTTTCCATCATTTGATCGTAGAGTTCGAGGTTTATACAAAAATAAAAATGCTATCTGAGATTTCCAATGAAACTGTGTCCCATAGCTTCACTTGTATGTATGTTTGTTTGTTTGTAACCGACTCCTTTGGGCGCGATTTTGACCCACTTCTAGACGTACGAATGATTTGAAATTTGGCAGGTGTACATAATTCCGGTGACAATGCATTAAGAAATTTTTGTTAAAAAAAACAAAATGGCGGACGAGTTTTGTGATTATGGTCCGATTCGCTTCAAAATTGGTATCTGAGGGTTTTTGTGGTCAGAGATTATGATTCTTTTGTCAAATGGTAGACGAGTTTTGTGATTATGGTACGATTCTATTCAAAATTGGTATGGGGGTTATTGGGGTCCAACATTATGATTCTTTTGTAAAAATTTAAAAATTCTAGATGGCGGCTCCAAAATGGCGGACGAGTTTTGTGATTATGGTCCAATTCTATTCAAAATTGGTATGTGGGGGTTTTTGGGGTCGGAGATTATTTCAGACATATGAATTGTTAGCTTGTTAATGGCATGGCAATTTCAGAATCAATACATTCTAAAATCAACCTTTCTGAGGGTTTTTCTATGTAGTTCCAGAATGTTTCAATGGAATACTTTTCAATATAAAGAAGTAATTACATTGCACAACAAAAAACATTTATTTCAGCAAATTGGGCTGTTCTTTTTTCAGAATTTCTAATTGAGTTCTAGTGTTCGAAATAGAAATGATTCATAACGAGCAACTGCATAGTGAAAAACTTTATAACATAGCAAAAATAGTATGTAAAATATTCGTGAAAATTATAGGACACCCAATGACTAGATGGCACAACTGACAGAAACACCACCACACACACAACTAACTTTGTAATCTGCGATTCCGAACTATCTGGAAAGATTGAACGTATTGTTTATAGATTTGATGTGAATAACATTCAGAACAACTAATATATTGAGATAAGGTACTGACAAAAATAACATCAGGAAACGACAAAGAAAAAAAAATGTATCTACAATATACTGCGTTCGTATGGCAAAAGTTACATCAGTGAGAGCTCTAGACCATAAGTACGAAAAATCAAACATCAGTGTTACATTAAAAACAGACAGATTGCAGGATCTACACTGTCAGAATAGAATGAAACCTAACGAAAATCAGAATGAAAAAAAAATTATACAAAACCTCTTTAAAGACAAGCTTTTATTCAAATGCACTAAAAAGTAAAAAATAATTGCTTTGGATGTGTGACGTAGGTTATTTCGTGAGTTATAGATTCAAAAGCTTGTCGCGCGAAATTTTCAGTTAGAATATAAAAGCGATAAGCTTTTGAATCTAAAACTCACGGAATAACCTACGTCATACATCCAAAGCAATTATTTTTTACTTTTGTAGTGCATTTAAATAAAAGCTTGTCTTTAAAAAGTTTTTTTGTTAATTATTTTATTTTGTGCTTTTTAGTACTTGAGTACACCTTAATCTATGCATTTTTGTTAAAGCATCATTATTATGAGGCCTTTTTTTCCTGTAAGTTCTGAGCTATCTAGTCCTTCAATGAGGAGACCATCTAAAGAATAACTCATCCGCCATCTTGGAGTTGCCATCTTCAATTTATGAATTTTAACAAAAATCAATAATCTTCAACTAAATTCATATTCAAATAAATTTTGAAAAATCAACACAATATCCCCAATATTTTTTAAATAGAATTGGACCATAATTAGAAAAAATGGTCCACCATCTTGGATTTATGAATTTTTACTGCAGAAAATTCATAATCTTTGACCCTGAACACCCCCATACATACCAATTTTGATTCGAATCGGACAATGATTAGAAAACTCGTCCCCATCTTGGAATCGCAATCTTGAATTCACGAATTTTGACAAAAAATTCATAATCTTCCACCCTGAAAACCCCCACATACCAATTTTGGATAGAATCGGACCATAATTACAAAACTCGTCCGCCATTTTGGAGCTGCCATCTTGAATTTTAACTAAAAATCAATAATCTTCGACTAAATTCATAATCTCTGACCCCAAAAACCCCGACATACCAATTTTGAATAGAAACGGTCCATTATCACAAAATTTGTCCAGCATCTTGGAGCCGCCATCTTAAATTTATGAATTTTGTCAATAAATTCATAATCTCCGACCCCGAAAACCTCCGCATACCAATTTTGAATAGAATCGGATTATAATCGCAGAGATAGTCAGCCATCTTGGAGCCGCCATTTGAATTTGGTGAATTTTGACAAAAAATTCATTATCTCCGCCCCCCCAAAACCCCCACATACCAATTTTGAATCGAATCGGACCATCATTACAAAACTCGTCCGCCATATTGGAGCTGCCATCTTGAATTTGTGAATTTTAAATAAAAATTCATAATCTCCGAAAACTATGTGGGTGTTTTTAGGTTCGAATTTTGAATACAATCGGACCATAATCACAGATATCGTCGGCCATCTTGGAGCCGCCATTTTCATTTTATGAATTTTGAATAAATTCATAATCTTCAACCCTGAAAACCCCCACCTTCGACCCCGAAAAGTCCCACATACCAATTTTGAGTCGAATCGGACCATAAACACAAATCTTATCCGCCATTTTGGTTTTTTCATCTAAATTCCATAATGCATTGTGACAGGAACTATGAACACCTGCCAAATTTCGCGTAAATCGGGCAACTAGAAGTGGGTCAAATTTAACTTGCAAGATACGATTACAGACAGACGGACACCGGGACAAGTGAAACTAAATAAAAGCTTGTAAAAAAGAGAACACAACAAATCAGCTTACATCCTTCTTTATGGCCAAATTGCACATCAACAACTTCTTCTGAAATGCACCCATATTGTAGAGTTATAATTATTATTATATATAGTTGTTATTGAATAACACTGGATACAGCAAATGCACCAAAATATCACTCTCTGACATCAGTCAAGAACAAAGATCCTGCAGAAAATTTGCAAAAAGAAGAAATTGCTAGCTGTAATATTTTGAAACGGGAACGGCTATTGTTTTTGAAGCACCAACCTATTAAACAGAAGTATTCCTCATTTTACAAATGATCATTTTGATAGTCGAATTCAGAATATGACAAGTTATTGACTAATTGAATTATTTTTCTGAGATACAATAATTTGGTGAAAGCCTAATAGCACATGTTATATTTTATGCAAACTTACAGATCTGCAATTATCAAAAATAGTTCCAGTTCATTTTTTCCATGGCAGGTGATTAAATTTGATAGTATAGGAAACATCAACTTCATCATCATATATTTGTGATGTTGGAGAAAAAATATATTTTCCCCTCTCTCACCTGAACAAATTGAATTTTTTTATTTGAAATATAAATTTATTAAAATACAAAAAGCAAGTTTACATATAACAATCCATTTCTAAAATTCATAAAATAAAAATATTCAACATAAAATATTTCCAAAACCAAAAAACTAATTTTTAAACTTAAATGATAGTACCATCTCTCTATAATGAACAATAAAGTTAATATCACATAGTTTTGTTAGTAATTGAAATATTATATTTGAATTCACAGATTTAAAATTCCTGGATGGTTGTTTGAAAATTATGGATTAAAGCATTAAGGCAAATCCTGCTAGAAAGAAAATAAAAATTCGGGAAACAATTACATTGCTCACATAAAGGAACTTGATCAATTCTGAAGACATATAAAGAGTATATATTCATTTAATCTATCATTTGGTATCCATTTCATAAAACTTTAACATTATCAGGGCTGACTGCCACTTTAACCCTTTCAGTAGTTCTTAAAAAACAATTTTTTGAATAATGTAGAGGCATTCGTATAATAAAGCTTTTTGGTGAACAACTATCTGGAGTGCAAGTCACTATTTCGAATATAAAATCTATATTATCCTCTTTGGCAGCTTCAGTTACTGGCACACTAATCACTAAATCAATATTTTTCAGATCTGTACCACTTTTCGGTACTGCTGACCATGTGACATCTGGTAAGATTACTAGCCAAGACTGCGGAGCATCTTCTGTTAGTTCTAGCTCATCAAAAAGCAGTTCCAGGTTCAAGATCAATTTTCCACCACTGGAACTGATTTTAAGAGGCTTTTTGGTAATAATTTTATATTCGGATTCATTCAGCTGACTCAATATTCCAGGGGACCTCTTCAGAGCCATTCTTTCCACTTTGTTCACATTTTGCTTTGAATCCAAATGCAAAATTTTTATCAGGTGATTATTGGTATCGACTAAGTACAATTTTTGATTATTGAAACTAACACAGAGGCCTGCAGGTTCTCGTAAACTACATGAGGAACCATCAGTCGTGTCTTCTAAGGGAAGTGTTAGAGATGTAACCGTGTTTTTAACAATATCAACTTTCTTCAATTTGTGATTATATGTATCTGCTACAAAAAGAGTTTTTTCATCTCTAGTCACTGCTAATCCTAGTACATGTTGGAGTTTTGCATCAAACAAGGTACCATCTCTGTCTCCAAAAGCAAACAGGTTCTGAAAAAAAAATGGATACATACATTACTTATAATATTTTTTTTGTAGTTCAGAAAAGGTTGAAAAATATGAATAAAAATATTCCAAAGTATGCATTGGATAATCAACAAATAAAAATAATGAACAACTTTAAAATTACTTGCAAGACACCAATAATATGGTATAGCATGTATACATATATAAATCAATTTAATTAAACATTAATAATAACAAGAATGTGTCCCAAATTATTACACGCTTTATATTAGCTTCACTTGTACGTTTGTTTTTTTGTAACCGACTCCTTTGGGCGCGATTTTGACCCACTTCCAGAGGTCCGAATGATTTGAAATTTGGCAGGTGTACATAATTCCGGTGACAATACATTAAGAAACTTTTGTGTGAAAAAAAAAACAAAATGGCGGCTTCAATATGGCGTACGAGTTTTGTGATTATGGTTTGTGATTGGTATCTGAGGGTTTGCGTGTCAAAATTGAAAAATTCAAGATGGCGGCTCCAAAATGGTGGACGAGTTTTGTGATTATGGTCTGATTCTATTCAAAATTGGTATGTGGGGGTTTTTGGGGTCGAATATTATGATTCTTTTGTAAAAATTGAAAAATTCAAGATGGCGGCTTTAAAATGGCGGCCGAGTTTTGTGATTATGGTCTAATTCTATTAAAAATTGGTATGTGGGGGTTTTTGGGGTCGAATATTATGATTCTTTTGTAAAAATTTAAAAATTCAAGATGGCGGCTTTAAAATGGCGGCCGAGTTTTGTGATTATGGTCAGATTCTATTCAAAATTGGTATGTGGGGGTTTTTGGGGTCGGAGATTATGATTACCTAATTTGATGAGATTATTCCATTTTTTAATTTGCAAAAAAATAAGAGAAATAATAGTTTAAAAAAAACAAAAAAACACGCTTTTATAAATAAACCACATTAAAAAGTAGGAAATAAATAATAAACTAAAAAACACGCTTTTTTATAGAAAACCAGACTCAAAAAATAGAAAATAATTTATTTAATTTAAAAAAAAGCGTGGGGTGCATGGTATCAATAATTATATAGTACATTACACACCTAGGGCAGTAAAGTAAGAAATGTCTCAGATCACAGGCAATTGTTGGCCGAGGCGATACCATGCTCCAATTATTTTCATTTTTTTTTGTCTGGTTTTCTATAAAAGCGTGTTTTTTAGTTTTTTGAACTATTATTTATTATTATTGGTATTGAGAAAAAAAAACCTATCACTATCGTGAATCGATAGTAGGACCCAACCTAACCTAATTTGGCTAACCTACTTTTTTATTACAGTGTACCTCCCAAAGGCAACTCTCTAGGCGGTGAAGCTAATTGATATAAAATGTTAATTATTTATTCATTTCATTAACGGACAAGCCAATTTACAATTTATACGGAAATATTTTATACAAAGAGAAAATTTACTTACATATTTACTACAAACTATAATTTAACTTACTATTTAGCCATTAGTATTGAATTATTTTCACAGAATTTACAAATGCATGACTCGAGCAGTCGAAAAAGTCTAAATGGGATTAACGATCATTTGCCATTCTCAATATTCTGGACATTGGTTCTTGATGACCACTGTTTGTTGGATGATAAGGTACTTTAAACAGATTTGTGATCCGAGTTCTCCTATTCAAATTGAATTGGACCCTTGATAGAAGATCAGGACATTTAATATAACCATTAATAATTTTATGCAAGAAGCTTAGATCATGTTCAACTCTACTATGCTTGAGACTATTTAGATTAATTTCTTCAAGAGTTTGAGGGTAACTGTAAGAAGCTCCTTATGTTTAACCCATCTTGAAAGCACATACATGTAAGAATTTATTTTGAACTGATTCAATTAAATGAACGTCACGTTCATAATTTAGGACTCCAAATAATACATTAATTTAAATGCGAAGAGAGAGAGAGAGAAGTCAGATGTTGTCCTCTGAATAAAGCCTAGCATCTTCTGCGCTTTAACAACAATGTTAGATATTGGTTGGATTCGAAATTTCTGCCTTGATCCGAGTGCAGCTCCATTGGAATACCGAATCGACATATCCACTCTTTCACCAAGACGTCGGCGACGGTGATGGCTTCCTGGTTGGGCAGGGCATAGGCTTCCGCCCACTTACTGAAGTAGTCCATTGCCACAAGGATGTATTTATTCCCGTGGTCGGATACGGGAAACGGGCCGGCGATGTCAATGGCGATTCTCTCGAACGGGCTGCCTACGTTGTACTGACGCATCGGGGCCTTGGGTCGTATTTGAGGTCCATTGCTAGCAGCGCATACAGCGCACTTTCTGCACCAGTCCTGGACGTCAGCTTGACAATTGGTCCAGTAAAACCGTTGCCTCACTTTCTGCAGGGTCTTCGTCACTCCCAGATGTCCTCCAGCGACTCCATCATGGATTTCCCGCAGCACTTCCTCTCTTCTGTTCCTGGGAACAATTATTTGGCGTCTGTCTTCCCCACCAATATCGGCCTCCAACACACGTTTCAGGATCCCATTGTCCAGAATAAGAGAGTTCCATTGTGCCCATTCCGATAAAAAAATTTAAAACTGATAATTTTCCGGTCTGGTTTTCTAATGAGTTAAAAAGACTGACTATATCCAAGAAAATTGCCCATACAAATTTTAAAATCAGTCGATCTGACCATGACTACGATATCTTCGCAAGCTTAAGATCGAGGTGTAAGGAATTGAGTGAAATATGCTATAATAGATATCTACACAGAATGGAAAATAACCTAAACGATGATCCTAAACAATTCTGGAAACACCTTTCTAATTTGAGAAAAGGTTTTGATCTTCCTAGCGAAATGATATATGATAACCAAACTAGCACCAATGGAAATGAGTGTGTATCATTGTTTGCGAATTTTTTCTCATCTGTTTATGTTAATAATGACCTGGCTATTCTGGACTATAACTATATACCCCAAATCAAGGATACGAATATTAACCTGAATAACTTTACAATAAATCTTACTGATATTTTCGAACTCTTTACAACACTAAAACCAACGCTATCGTGTGGCCCAGATGGAGTACCAGGTTTTCTGTTGAAAAAATGTATTTACTCTCTGTGTAAACCACTACACCATCTGTTTAACTTATCAATAAAATACTGCTCCTTTCCTGAATACTGGAAAAACTCCTATATTATTCCCATTCATAAATCCGGCCCAAAGAATATTGTTTCAAACTATAGAGGAATCTGCAAACAATCTGATATACCTAAATTACTAGATAAATTAATTTCGGTTCAAATTTCATGGGCTTTCAAACACATAGTGGTTTCTGTCAAGGTCGCTCAACATCGACAAATCTCCTAACCTACCAACACAAAATTCTAGAAGCCTTTGAAAAACGACAACAAGTTGATAGTATTTATACAGATTTCTCGAAAGCCTTCGACCACGTAAACCATGCTATTCTTCTGGCTAAGTTAGGTTCACTTGGGATGGGAAAAAACTGCCTCAAGTGGACTGAAAGCTTTCTGTCTGGCCGTAGCCAGTGTGTACGCATTAACAACTATTTATCAAATGCCATATCCGTTACATCAGGGGTCCCGCAGGGGTCCCATTGCGGCCCTATTCTCTTCAACTTATTTGTGAATGATATTTATGATGTAATAGTTAATTCGGACATCCTAAGTTTTGCTGATGATGTGAAATTGTTTATGATTTTTTCATGATTGTCTACTCCTCCGGCCGACCTGGATAGATTCAGTGAATGGGCATCAATGAATAAATTAATGTTAAATGTTACAAAATGTTTTTCGATGACTTTTGCTCGAATAAAATCCCCAGTTGTTTTTGATTACAACCTCGGAGCAAAACCATTAACAAAGTGAATGAAATAAGGGATTTAGGCATACTCCTTGACACTAAATTGTCTTTTAAAAGTCACTACAACAAGCTAAGAAATAACGGAATAAAAATTTTAGGAATAGTCATCATTTCTCAGTTGAAACATTTAAATTGCTCTACATATCACTAGTCCGTCCAAGTCTTGAATACTCATCAGTGGTGTGGTCACCCAGCTATTCATGTGATACTAAACTGATTGAGTCAGTACATAAAAAGTTTCTGAGACAGTGCGCATTTAAAATGGGTATTGTCCGTGAGGACTTCCACATTGACTACGCATTCATTGAACAATCATTAGTCATCCAGTCTCTGGAAATTCGTAGAACTTTTTTTGATTTCTGTTTCTTATTCAAAATTGTCAATGGTCTGATCGACTGTAATTACATTCTGACACAGTTGAGGTTCAACACACACTTTAGAACTCGAGATCGGAAATTGTTTTTAATTCAATTTTATCCTAACAACTACACCTATCATAGCCCCTTAGCAAGACTACCTCGGAATTTTAATGATATTCATGGTTCTATTGACCTATTTGATATTACGCTTACCCAATTCAAGAATGGATTGAGATCCGTATTAGAAATGCAAAATATATAATAATTTAAGGAAATTTATTTAAAATTTTTAGGAAATTCTATATAATATATTTAATGAAACTTAGACCTAGTTATATTTATCATTGTACTTATGTAAAAATGGTTTATCCGTATAAATAAATAAATAAATAAATAGGACTTAACAGCCGGCGAGTAAGCTGCGACTTCCTGCCATGATGGTCTTCGATTGCCCTTCTTCCAGCTGACGACTAAGCCAAGGTCGGGGTCTTTCTCTTGGTCTTTCTGGATCTTGCTGTCATTCCAGTTGTCATCCATTGCCGCGGTTCTACAAAGTGTTGCTTCTTTCTCTTCTGCTCGTCGGCAATGTGAGCAATCATCTGGACATGGTCTTCGCGACAAGGCATCTGCATTCTTATGGCTAGTTCCGGCTCGATGTTCGATCTCGAAATCGAATTCTTGGAGTCTCTCGATCCAACGTGCTACTTGACCCTCAGGATTTTTGAACTGTAAGAGCCATTTGAGAGCTGCATGGTCAGTTCTCAACAGGAATCTTCTTCCATACACGTATTTGTAGAAATGCTCCACTCCCTTCACAACAGCTAACAGCTCTCGCCTGGTGACACAGTAATTGCGCTCTGGTTTGCTAAGCGTCTTGCTGAAATAACCAATGACCTTCTCCTGTCCCTCCTGGATCTGAGATAGGACAGCTCCAAGTCCCACGTTGCTGGCGTCCGTATCCAAAATTAATTTCCCTTTGGGTAGGGGATAGCTCAGTATAGGTGCGTTGATCAAAGCTCCTTTCAGCTTCGGAATGAATCTTGACATTCTTCGGACCACTGGAACTTTGTTTGGCCTTCCGTGAGCCTGGTCAGTGGTTTAGCGATGTTGGCGAATCCAGCACATATCGACGATAGTATGTGCATAAACCAAGGAAACTTCGAAGTTGGTGAATGTCTTTTGGGATGGGCCAATCCTTAACAGCTTTGATCTTCTGGTCATCCACTGCTACTCCTTCCCCAGAGACAACGTGGCCGAGGTATCGTACTTCTTTTTGGAACAGATGGCATTTCTTAGGGCTCAGCTTCAATCCGGAGTTCCTCAGTCGCAGGAATACTTCCTCCAAGTTTTTCAGTTTGTTAAAAATTCACTTCGCGAATTCTTTTCCACGGGCCACCAGTCTATTGTCTGTTTCACGCGAAGAGTGTATCAGTTTATATTCCCACGCACAATTGTCCACTTCGCGAAAACCGGGCCACTGTCTATTTTCTGTTTCGCGAACAGTGTATCAGTTTATATTCCCACGACAATTGTCCACTTCGCGAAAACCGGGCCACTGTCTATTTTGGCATACAAAAGGTCTATCAATTTATTTTTCTGACTATCCACTCCACGATCACTTGTTTATTTTCAAAATCTCACTTCCGACACCAATTGTAACGTAAATAAACTTAACTTGGTTTTAATAATTTATTTCACACTTAAATCTACAACTTAATTTATATTACGCCACTGTATAGCTCGATCGTATAGGCTCGTTCAGACTGTCCGTGCCATCTTGAGGGCTACCTATTTATCTCCGTCACAGAATTCCCGATCTTTCGAATTCCGGCAGTTGGCGACCAGCATGTTCCAATCGTTTCCAATATCGACCGTTGCTCTCCGCGGCAGAGTGACTGGACTGTTCTCGAACATCTCCGGGGATGACCTCATCGCTGTCGACGGCAACGCGCGAGGCAACAGGTCCGGCCTAGGTTCGTTACAGTATTATAATGCTATATGTTGAATATTGGACTGCAAGTTGAAGGTCAACCAGCTTTGTTCTCAAACCCCCAACATTTTGATAATATACATGTATAACATTTTTGTTTAAGGTTAGTTCCTGTTGGAGTTTTTTGAAATTTCCGGAATACCATTTATATATTTCACGTTCCTCTCCCTTTTCCTGTGCTTCAGTTCTTCTTCATTCGTTTTCAGGTGGTCTTATTGGCGTGTGGTCAGATCAGCTTCCATAAAAATCTTTCTATTTTTACATATGTTTTTCAAGACTTTCAGGGCTTCAATTGCATTCAAAAACACCACCTACAAAGCTCTGGACCCATTTTTGTTCTTCTTCCCAACTCTGAAAGTTCTCACGATTCTCAGATTATCATTTAACATTTTCTCTTATCATATCCCGGACATCAATATCATTTTCATTATGGGCGCTTTCAGGTAAGTTATACAACATTGGTTGGTTGAAACCTGACGAGCCAGAGACAGGGTGGCACTTAGCTTCCCTTGACACTGCGATCAGCTGGGGTCTATTGTATCACTCTGTCGTCAATGGTTCCTCATTCAAATAGGTTTGTGCCTTTAATTAGGTTTAGTAGCCTGTTAATAAGGTTTTTCGTATTCATGCCTGTTTCCGGGCTGATCTCTCCAAAGGTTCTGTGTCGCCTTCTACTTAGGGTGTCACAGTCGAAGATAATATGAGAGGCTGTTTCCTCCTCTTCATCACATAGCCTACACTCCATGGTTTCCCTGCGTACTCCCATGGTGTTTAGGTGTTTTCTTAGGCCGCAGTGTCCAGTCAACAGACCTACTATTATACGTGCCTTCGTTCTGTTCAGGTTCAGAAAGTCAGCCGTCAGGGTCCGGTTTGGGTGCCCTACCATGACTTTGCTGTGTATTTGCCCGACAGTTTGATCCCAATATTGTTGGTGTCTTCTTTTTATCCACTCGTCGATCAGGGTCCTGCATCAGTTTTTGCTAATCCCATGCACAGGTTCTGGCCCTGTGAATAGCGTTTCAGATGCTTGTCTAGCAAGCTGGTCCGCTTTTACGTTGCCTTCAATGCCTCTATGACCTGGCACCCACATCAAGGTGACCTTGTTGTATTTTGCTAGCTCGATGAGGTTCTGGAGACAGTCCCAGACCAGTTTAGACTTACATTTACAGCTCCAATTTGGTGTTCATTTAATTCATTAATTATAATATCGTCAGACATTTCTGGATGGGATTTCATATCATTCATTTCTTGCTACATGGTGTTATTTGTTTGTGTTAACATCTAGTTTTGCTCCTTTAATAATTTGTTTGCTTCTCTAACTTCATTGAAGGTGTTAGTGAGCTGTGGGACATGCTTGAATGCTGCACAAGAAGAACATTGTACGTTTCTTCAGTTTTATAACTTTTCCCTTAGAAGCTGTGAGAGCAGCACAAAATTCATGATAGTCCTCGGCACATCCATCACAAACTGCCACAATTTCGTTGTTCTCTCCACATTTTTGGAACATTTACAGCATTTATACATATTCATTTGACTGCAATGTATTATTTATTCTGTAGTGCTTCATGCTTTTTTCATGTGCTTTTCCCTAATTTGTCTTAATCTTTTGGCTGCTGCAAACGTGTATACTCGCCGACCAGTTAACTTGCATCAAATTTTTAAATTGCCTAAGACTGCTCAAACCAAATGTACTCAATAGCAGAGATTCTGACACTATGGTAGGAAGGATGTTGGATATTTTGCACCGTCTCGTATCTCGCGACTCCCTATTGTATTGTTGATATTATCATTTGGGTATTGGTCATGCTTTCATATTTTTGTCAAATAGTTCCGAAGTTGTCAATGAAAATTAACTCTCACTACTATGGAGATTAGTATTCATTATTAGTAATGGCAGCAGCATTAATGCAAGTAGGAAAATTAGGTATAAATAAGATAATTATGATACATGGAAAATTCAGATAGAAGCAATTCTCATCAAGAATGACCCCTGTGGTTATGCGAACATATATTTTCCAAAGCCAGCAGATGTAGTAGAAGCTGCAGTTTGGATGAAGAATGATCAGAAGGCTAAAGCTGATATAATTTTATCTATTATTTTATAAGACTGCTTTCTTTACAAAATCCATTTCCAATTGGAGCTGACCACCAACGAAGAATGATATGAAAAACAAATTTGGAATACTTTCTAGAAAGTGTGTTTTGTCTGACAATCTGGCATATTGAATTCCACTGGGAGTTTCAGTCCAACTTGTTTTACCACATGTACTAACTAGTATGGTAAAAGTTGTGCTGCCCCTAGAAGACCAACCTCACCTTCACATAGTTTGGGGTGAACTTGCCGGGCCACATGGCGAATGAAACGTTTTGTAGACATACGCATGGGCGGCCGCGACTCGATTCATGAGGCTCTGGCAAACACACCTAAATCCAAGCTGTGGGCAATGGGTGGATGGCTCTTGGGTCTCAAAATAAACAGTGCCGCAACGGAGCCTCCGAGAAACAGGGCAAAATCTCGGAGTAATCAGCTTTAGCCCTATGCAGCAGGCACCTCAGGGCTGAACCAACCCCTCCCCCCTCACTCGTGGGTACAAAGGACCACTGAGCCGAAATACTGAGAGGGAATGATGGTTGATGATGTTTCTTTCAGGCACTGGAGAGGATGCAATTTCGAGCGTACCACAGGATCGAAAGAGAACTCTTCAGAGTACTGAACAAATAATAAAGGTCATCCAGATGAACTTCCAGCACTGTAAGGTGGCCATGGCAATACTTGAAGTTGCTATGAAAGACTTCGAAGTGGCCCTTATTCACGAACCATGGATATGACATAGTGAATCAAAAAGTCTGGGAGGGAAAAGTGTAGAGCTATTATGTAGCAGATCAACTGAGACCTCCCAGGCCTATATTTTTATCAGGTAAGATACAATGAGTATCATTGGAGGTACGACCAGACAAGCCTGCGGGGTGGAATTATTAGTGGGCATATCCAAGGCAAAAGGACTCAGGGACTCCCACACTACCAAGGGAGTGTCCATTACCAACCGTCTTCTTTCTTTGAGACAGGGATTAATTCTAGGGTATGATATTATGATCTCCTAGCTAAACCGAGAAAAACTTTATTTCATTCTCTTTTTTATGTAATAAAAGATCATTACGGTCAGATCCGGCCAAATTCATGTTATATTGGAACACTAATGAGTTTGGGATGGTATTTGGTTTTGTTTGTAACACCTGAAACAGACTGACAATTATAGGTAAGAGTAACTGCTTGAAAAAATTTCTGCAGGGACATTTATGGAAATTCTTTCCCTTTTTCTGGGACAATATAGTCCATACAACAGAAATCGCCATAAATAATATATATATATATATATATATATATATATATATATATATATATATATATATATATTCACCCCTCGTTGCTACCTCCAAAATACATATATACCGAACGTACTTCCCTCAGATATACCGAACATACTTCCCTCATATATACCTTTCTTACCTCCGATATCGGAGGTAACTACGAATCTCACATAATTTTTCACTACTGGTGATTACTATGCCATCTCTATCCATCTGCGAAAAAATGCATGGAGGTCATTCCGAGTGATGTATAACCTTAGATTCAGTCGCTGAGTTGAGCGATTTGCCACCAGCGCTAGTGTCGCTTTTATGCCGCGCAAATTGCCACACGTACTTCCCTCCTTAGCACATAAAATATGTGAAATACAGTTTTTCCCGTTCTGGATGGCGCTTTTTTCTTCCGAGGAAATTTAGGTTATATTTCTGATTTTGTGATTTTCAGCTGGATTTTGTTCAATTTTGGTAATAAGTATGGTGTTTTTGTGGTTGGAATTCATAAGTTTTTTTCTCAAACATTTCAAGGTAGTGGATTGATTTTTGATGCATGGTTGAAATGTAGTGAATATTGTTATCTGGGCGGGTATAAGATTGTTAATACCTATGCAAAATTCAACAATTTGAGTTACGTGATTTATGGTCAGAATCTATTCAAAATTTGGATATGTGTTTTATCAGAATGCTTGGTATTCCTTCACGTAAACTGTTGAGTAAGTGTATTGGCTATCATTCGAAGGAAATAATTTATATACAGGGTGTTTCTTAATAACATGCTAATATCAAGGGAGGTTATTCGTTTGGTAATTTTGAGAAAAAAACTTCATATGAACATATGTCCTGAAGGTCTTAACTTTTGTTTTAAGAAAATAATTTTTATAACTTTGGTATGACGTTAGATATTTTTGTGAAACGTGTACGCATCTTCTATGCTTCAAAAGGCATTTTCTGCTGTACAACATGATTTTTTTATTCTTGTCAGTGGCGTTCATGCGGGATTTCCACTGAATCATTTTAAAGAGAAATCCTCATTCCTTTACGAGCAAATCTGGTCTCTTGATATTTTTTCGTCATAAAAAAATAAACTTTATTTATTTGCATCTTACTTACGAGAAAAACCAATTCATGTAACTATAAACAAAAATGTATTTACGAGAATACTTTTTAAACGGTAAAATTAGTTAACAAGAAACACCCTGTATATTCTCGAAAACACCGAAAGGTATGGATAAAAAATATATATAAGAATTGAAACAAGCCTTCATTTGAACACACTTGAAAGTTAAATATTTTTTTTGGTATTTGGGTGATTTCAATTAATATGACCTCCTATCAGTGAATCTCATTAGTTGTTTTAATGAAAATCCATATCCGTTTATTTTTGATATTGTGAATGGGAATAGTCCTAATAGTTGTTAACTTTGGTTTTACAGAACGTTTCTGGTTAATGATGACGGATCTGAAGTTAGCCACATCCACAAGTACACTGAGAAAAATAAAATATCGATTATTTTATTTTCTCGTATTCCGTTTTTTCCCATAGGTTTTCATTTAGTTGGGGGCGTGAATATACTGAGATTTCCAGTTTCAACTGAGAGTGAGAAATTTTTATCAGACCGATGAATAAGTTCGATTTGAAGAAGTGGAATGGTGGTGAAGTTATTTCAAATAATTCACAGACGCCCAAATGGCTCTGTACACCTTTCTGCTCCTCATATGTTATTGTTATAAGTGTTTCCTTCATCACCAATATGGCGCCAGAATTTGCCAAGGCGCCTAAGGGGGTGAAAACAAGGGTTGATATAATTTGAAAATGGCTTTGTACATCTTTCTGCTATTTTTTAATGCTTTATTTAACGTCGGCCTATTTCTGCGACCAGGGCTGAACACCGATGCCGGTGAGCACACTTTCCCCAACGGGAAATTTTGTCGAATCCTCTGTTATTTCAGAGGTAGGGTTCCTTAACGAGCTCAATATCTATGGATTCCGGACTGCCATCTTAACGTACCCTCCGAAGGACGGCATGTCTTTCCGATAAGACGCCTGCAGCTGCAACTAAGCTACTACGCTACAGTTGTTAGGGCGTTTCAACTCGCACCTTCCTTGTTAGGTCCAAGTACTAAACGCACCCGATGTTGCTTGCAGGCCGCCAAAGGGGGGATGGGAGTTGATATATTTTCAAAATTCACCACAAATGGCTTTTTACATCTTTGTGCTTAACATACAATATTGATATTGGTCTTCTCTTCATCACGCCAAGATTTGCCAGGCCGTCAAAGGGGTGAAAACGGTGGTTGATATATTTTTAAAATTCACAAAGGCCACAAATGGCTTTGTAAACCTTTCTGCTTTTGATATTCATTTGTTATCGGTCTTCCCTTCGTCTCTGATGGAATGCCAGAATATTTTTATTTTATATTGAACTTCTCTGATGAAGCGATTTAATATATATCGACTTAAACTAGTTACGTCATCAATTTGTTTTAGGTATTTTATATCATATATTATTAAATAAATATCTAAACAACTCCCATTCCCTTATTCCACCTCATTTGCGAGTGTGGCAAACTATAACGTGGGACCGGTATACAACTCCAATTATGTGCAGAAGTTGTAGAAAGCCATAAAACCCCATTTCACCCACTTTACCCCGGAAAATTCTGTCGCCATATAAAAAATGAGAAAAAGGCCAATAACAGTGACATATGCCAAGCACAGCGGTGTACAAAGTCATTTGTGGCGTCTGTGATTTTTTTTAAATAACCTCACCACCATTCCACTTCCTCAAATCGAACTTATTCATCAAGCTGATCAAATTTTCTCACCTTCAGTTAAAACTGGAAATAATAGTATATTCACGTCCCTAACTGAATAAAAATCCATGTAAAAAAACGGAAAAGGAAAAAATACAAAAATCGAGATTTTATTTTTCTCAGTGTACTTGTAGATGTGGCTAACTTCACACCCATTGATGACTATCACACCCATATTTTGACTAATTTTTAATTTCTAATTACCTACTCTTCTCGATAGCTTTTTTGAAAATGAGCGTACTAATTTCTAACGTTTTTATGCGAGTGAGTATTTTTTCGGAAACTCTCTGGAAAGTCTGAATATAAGTGTTAATGCAATATGATAATTATTATATATGTAAAGAAGAACATTAATGTTGATCGTTAGAGAATTGAAATTATACTTGAATAAAATTCAAATCCTATTACAAATTGCACACATTAAATTTTCATGCGTGGTTATTTATTCAACTTTCCGATTCAACTTGGTCTGCCTAAGAAGTTTCAACAATCAAGAATCATGTTTTCAGTATACTAAATAACTGTAATGAAAGCAACAGTACAGCAGGGTCTGCGTTTTTGTTGAACTATTTCAAATTTTTGAAACTTTGAACTTTATTCAAAATTTGTTATTAAATGAGATTAAAAATTTAATGGTCCACTTTATTCCATTGCCAATCAGTGTGAAAATAATAATATGATAATGGTTATTTAACTGGAATATATTTAGGTAGGTATATTAAAAAAAAATCTTTTTATATGAGCCGTGTACTAAAACTTATAAAATAAGTTTAAGTCATCGCTGACAATGATTTAATTATTTTTTTGTTGAATTATTTGGTTTCAAATAGCTTGTCGCGCGAAGTGTTCACAAAAATAGGTACCAATTAATTTGATTGGGCAGTGAGTAACAACTTGTCGAAGTATTAAATTTATTACAATTACAAGCTTTTTGAAACCAAATAATTTAACAAAAAACAATTAAATCATTGTCAGCTTAAATAAAAGCTTGTCTTTAGAAAGGTTTCTTATGAGTTATTTTATTTGTTGCTTTTTAGTTGGTTCGCCTTAATCTGTTGATTTCTAATAGAGCATCGTTATTACAAGGTCTCTTCCCTGTAAGTTTGGAGCTGAAAGAAATCATGATCTCCGACCCCACACACCAATTTTGAATAGAATCTGACCATAAACTCAAAACTCGTATGCCATCCTGAAGTCGCCATCTTGATTTTATAGATTTTGACAAAAACTTCATAATCTCCCAACCTGAAAACCCTACATACCAATTTTGAATAAAATATGACCATAATCAGAAAAGTCTTCCTCCATCTTGGGGCCGACATCCTGAATTCATAAATGTTGACAAAAAATTCATAATCTCCGACCCCGAAAACCCCCGCTTACCAATTTTGAATCGAATAGGACCATGATCACAAAACCCGTTCTCCCTATTGGGGCCGCCATCCTGAATTTATGAATTTTGACAAAAATTACATCATCTCCGACCCCGAAAACCCCGACATATCAATTTTGAACCGAATTGAACCATAATCAGAAAACTCGTCTGCCATCTTAGATCCGCCATTTTGTTTTTTCTCTAAGAAAAGTTCCATAATGCATTGTCACGGAATTATGACCACCAAATAAATTTCAAACTAATCGGACGACTAGAAGTCAGTCAAAACTCACTTAAAAGATTTGACCCAAACTAACAAATGAAGTAACTAATAAGTGAAACTGAATAAAAGCTCATAAAATCGAACATACTACCCACCAATGAAAGTCAATATAACTGGAGGTAACTAAGTTATCGAATCTTCATTTGCATATATCACTAGGAGGGAACAACGCATTGTTTTTCAAATGAAAATAATATATATGCATATATAAATTTTGGGTCAGAAATCGTTACCCCTCTCTTGATAAACCTATGCAATATGTCCCCCTCACCACATATATGAAATTTGTTTTGACATAATTCAAACCGATACCCCGGAGGTTAGTCCGCCTGAACTTTCTCCCGGAGGGAACAACGAGCTGTTTATACATATATATATATATATATATATATATATATATATACAAAATTATATTGGGGTAAGCAGCAATGAAAAAGTGAACTCTTTACAGCTTTCGAAAATGTTTACTTCCATCATCAGGGAAATTACAACAGATGGAAAACCAATATTAATGCATATTAGGAAATATTATGCCACTTAAAACTTTGTTGAGGTTGGTTTCAATGATGTTAAACATATTTATCTAATATAGTGAAACAATAGAAGAATCTAAATCAAAGAATAAAACGAAGTTAAAAGATAAATAAAAAAAAGGAACACATTAAAATTGTTTAAAATTATATGAATATAACTGTCTACTCTATTTGGTGTGACTAGTAAAACTGACAGGTTAGGAATAATTCCCGCAGTTTATTTAGTTCTCTCTCTCAATATATGGTTTTTGCTTCCTTATTGGGCACATTCAACCAATTGGTAAGTGTACAAGTCTTGCTCTTGGCAATATTACACCCCTATGCCCCTTCTTTCAACAAATTCGTTGTCATCCGGCCTGGGTCCGGCGTAGGGAAGAAGAGGTCTAATTTATACACAAAAGTTTTATTAAACTTCACTAATTTTCTATTATTTTTGCGATGCACGTTATCAACGGCGGACATTCACATTCAACATTTACTTGACTTCAGGCCTAAAAGACGCCAACAGTCCTCCACCGTAGCCCAAAGTTGTTCCCGCAAGTTTATTTCATTCAATGACACATATGACAGATGTCACTTGGGAGTGGTATCAGTGGTACCAACTGTTGCATTGGTACCAACTATTATTACCATCCTCTGTGATTTTAAATGGTACTATTATTTGATATTACATTGTTGCCACTATTTGGATTGATATCTAAAGACAATAAATAGGAGTAATAATAATAATTGCACTATGTAAAAAGAGGAACATTACAAGCCAGTCACATGAAAGAATCATAGAGGAGATCTTCTGTAGAAGAAGTATAAATTGAGATTTTTATAGATAAAATAAGACGAGTAAAACACATTTAAAATTAGCTAAAAGGTATGATTAATATATTCGCCAGGTTCGTATGGCTCCAGATTTATGAGTGTGTCTATTAATGATTTCTTGATTTCATAAAAAATTTCTACTTTTTTATAGTGTATAATAGTGGAGTAGAGTGCACCTTGTTTTGTTTTGGAAAGGTGATGAGCAGGTACTTTATAGTTGTTTATTTGTCTTGTAGTATATACTCCTGATGGCTTATGTTTTTCAAAGTAGCTTCTATTTTTAAAGATAAATTTAATACATTCATAAATATACAATGCGGCTATAGTCAACAAACCCAATTTTTTGAAATGATTCCTACAAGATTCTTTGGATTTCTGTGCTGCCACCCCATAATATTATACCATACCTGGCGCAAGAGTAAAAATTAGGGAAGTAGAAGGTTCTAGTGATGCTTAAATTGCAGTTGTTTGATAGAACTCTCAGTCCGTAGCAGGCTGTACTGATTTTTTTTTTGATAGATAATCTATATGATAGTCAAATTTAAGAGTTTCGTCTATGATAATACCTAAGCATTTCAGAGAGTTTGAGAAGGGGATATCCTGTCCGTTCAGATTGGCTTTGAACAATATCGCATTTGTTTTTTCTGGATTTAGTACCAATCTACTATTACAGAACCACTTAGTTGCCGAGTTCATGATGGAATTTCCCATTTCACATATTTTTGGATAATTTCCTGCGGTTACCAAGACTGAGCTGTCATCAGCATAGTTAATTATCTTGGTGTTTGGAGTTGATAGTTTAGCAAAGTCATTAATGAATATAATGAATAATAGTGGAGCGAGATTACTGCCTTGAGGGACTCCCAAGGATATATCCATAGCTGATGACTGTACATGTTGGCCTGTAATTTCGTTTCTGATTCTCACGGCTTGGCATCTATCTTTTAGGTATGATTTTATCCAATCCAAAGCTATTCCACGTATTCCATAATGTTCAAGTTTGATGAGTAAGATTGTGTGGTCAATGCAGTCGAAGGCTCTGGACAGATCCAGGAAGATTCCACAGGCAATATCGCCTTGCTCGAAAGCATTGTAGATTCCGCTCGTAAGTTCATAAAGAGCTGTCTCAATACTTTTTCCACTAGTAAATCCGTGTTGATTGGAAATAAGTAGATTTTGGTCAGTAAGGAAGCTCATTAATCTGGAGAACATGACTATTTCGAAAAATTTTGATTGGGTATTGAGAAGACTGATGGGTCTATAATTTTCAAAGGAATCTTTATCACCTTTACACGCTTTATATTAGCTTCACTTGTATGTTTGTTTGTAACCGACTCCTTTGGACTTGATTTTCACCCACTTCCAGACGTCCGAATGATTTGAAATTTGGCAGGTGTACATAATTCCAGTGACAATGCATTGAGAAATTTTTGTGTGAAAAAAAAAAACAAAATAGCGGCTCTAATATGGCGGACGAGTTTTGAGATTATGGTCCGATTCGCTTCAAAATTGGTATCTGAGGGTTTTCGTGGTCGGAAATTATGAGTTTTTTGTCAAAATTGAAAAATTCGAGATGGCGGCTCCAAAATGGTGGACGAGTTTTGTGATTATGGTCCGATTCTATTCAAAATTGGTATGTGGGGGTTTTTGGAGTCGTATATTATGATTCTTTCGTGAAAATTGAAAAATTCAAGATGGCGGCCCCAAAATGGTGGACGAGTTTTGTAATTATGGTCCGATTCTATTCAAAATTGGTATGTGGGGTTTTTGGAGTCGAATATTACGATTCTTTCGTGAAAATTGAAAAATTCAAGATGGCGGCTCACTGTATATATTGACAACGTTAAAATCTTTGAATGACTTCTAAAATCGAGATTTGACTATTAATACAGGTGTACACATTAATGATTTGGAAAATAATTACAGTTACTAATAGTAATCACGGAATTAATAGTAGATTAGAACAAATAATAGTTCAAAAAAATTAAAAAAACACGCTTTTATAAATAAACCAAACTAAAAAGTAGAAAATAAATAATAGTTTAAAAAAACTAAAAAACACGCTTTTTATAAAAAACCTAACTAAAAAATACATAAATAACAGTTTAAAAAAACTAAAAAACACGCTTTTATAGAAAACCAAACTAAAAAAATAGAAAATAAATTTTAATTAAGAATAGTGTATACATTTTTAATAAATATAAATTAATAATAATGTAAATAAGAAAAAAATATATTTTATTTAAAAAAAAAGCGTGGGGTGCTCAATCTGAATCTTAAAAAGCACCCCACGCTTTTTTTTAAATAAAATGAATTTTTTTCTTGTTTACATTATTATTAATTTATATTTATTAAAAAAATTTACACTATTCTATTTTTGTAGTTTGGTTTTCTATAAAAGCGTGTTTTTTAGTTTCTTAAAACTATTATTTATTTATTTTTTAGTTCGGTTTTTTATAAAAAAGCGTGTTTTTTAGTTTTTTTAAACTATTATTTATTTTAAACAGGGTTATATGATGGCAAATTTGAGCATAGAGGGAAAGGTTCCGGTTTCGAGTGATTTGTTAACTATATCACCAAGTGGTTCGACAATTAGATGAAAAAAAATTTTTAGTAGGAAGGGTGAGATTTCGTCGTACCCTGAACTTCTTTTGTTTTCTATTTTATTCAAAATTTCGAGTAATTCATTTGCAGTCACCGGTTTTAAAAAGATGGAGTTGGTGTTATATAATAGATTGCAGTCAAATTCATTGGCAGTCGGTAGTTTTTTATCAATTAGATGTTGTGTTTTGTTTACAAAGAATTCGTTTAATGAGTTTGCACAGTCTTCGGAACTTGTGTGAATGTGTTGAGCGTCGCCATTCTTATTATTACCAGGGATGCTTGTTTTGTTTTCTTTAAAGTTTCATTGTATCTTTCTTTGGCATGAAGAAAGTCATTGTTATATTGGGGCATTTGAAGATATAACTTTTCAAGAGCTAACATTTTATTTCTGCAGGATTAAATCTCAGCGCTGGAGAAATATTTCCTTCTGTGCGTTTTTTCAGTTAAATATTTAACAGGTCGAATATTATGATTCTTTTTTGAAAATTGGAGAATTCAAGATGGGGTTAAAATTGGATTATGGTCTGATTATTAATGTGGGTTTTTGGGGTCGAATATTAGGATTCATAGGTAAAAATTGAAAAATTCAAGATGGCGGCCGAGTTTTGTGATTATGGTCTGATTCTATCCAAAATTGGTATGTGGGGTTTTGGGCTCGAATATTATGATTCTTTTGTAAAAATTGGAAAATTCAAGATGGCGGCTTTCAAATGGCGGCCGAGTTTTGTGATTATGGTCTGATTCTATTCAAAATTGGTATGTGGGGGTTTTTGGGGTCGAATATTATGATTCTTTTGTAAAAATTGAAGAATTCAAGATGGCGGCTTCAAAATGGCGGCCGATATTTGTGATTATGGTCTGATCCTATTCAAAATTGGTATGTGGGGGTTTTTGGGGTCGGAGATTATGATTACCTAATTTGATAGGATTATTCCATTTTTTAATTTGCAAAAAAATTATAAAAATAGTTAAAAAAAAACTTAAAAAACACGCTTTTATGAATAAACCACACTGAAAAGTAGGAAATAAATAATAGTTTAAAAAAACTAAAAAACACGATTTTATAGAAAACCAGACTAAAAAAATAGAAAAAAAAAAGTATTTTATTTAAAAAAAAAGCGTGGGGTGCATGGTATCAATAATTATATAGTACATTACACACCGAGGCGATACCATGCACCCCACGCTTTTTTTTAAATAAAATACTTTTATTTTTTCTATTTTTTTAGTCTGGTTTTCTATAAAAGCGTGTTTTTTAGTTTTTTTAAAGTATTATTTTTCCTTTGTATAATAAATAACTATTTTATTTTTTTGTCCCAGAGAGAAGAATTGATATTATCAAACACTCATTTATCGTTGATCTATATTGATCAAATGAACAACCATGTGGTTCGTCGAAGATTTTTATTAATTAAACGTTTATAGTTCCTTTGTTTATTGAAATATATAAAAAAGGTATTAATGAAGCTTTTGTATTTTTCATCTACGCAATTTGTGGAGTAAACAATTTCAAAATTTTCTTGGGATATATCTTCACAGAAATCATGCTCGGCTTGTTTAGGAAAGAATCTCACTCTTCTCTTGGTTTTATAGGGTGGTGGCTTTATTATGTATGTTAAGAACTGTGCACAGTGGTCAGATATGCCAGTGCTAACATTTTTTAATGCATATTTTTCTTTATTTGCATTTGTGATGATGTTGTCGAGACAACTATTTAGGCAAGTACCTTCCCTTATTGTTAGGACAGTATCATAGGATTGTAGAATGTCAATGAAATCATTAGATTCTTTGGCATTACTCAAAGTGTTTATGTTAAAGTCTCCTGCAATGAAAAAATCATACCTTTTAGCTGTTAGGATATCAAACATATGGGTTAGTTTGGAGAAGAAGATTTCATAGTCATTGGAGGGTGGCCTATATACACATACCACAGAAAGTGTTTTGTTCTTAACTTTAATTTCTACCGCACAGCACTCAAAAACTCTGGATATTGTTAGCTCATTTATTACTAAAATGGGAGTGAACACCATTCCTGGGCTGCAGAGGATAGCAACTCCTCTGTGCTGATGTGTTGGGCGGCAGAAGGTAGAGGCTAGTTTTAAATTAGAGATGGCATTCACACTTAGTTGGTCCTCAACTTGCCAGTGTTCTGATAGACACAATATTTGTAATTTGTGTTGAAACTTAGTTTCTTCTGTTTTGAATGAGTAGTCGTTTTCTTTGTAATAGTTTTATTTAACTTCACTTTCACAATGGTTGGTTTTCTTTTGTATACCTTTTTTTTTTGACATCTAACATATATATATATATATATATATATATATATATATATATATATATATATATATATATCATCTTTTTAGGCACAGAACATGAATATATAGAAATAATGCAATGTTGCCACCTTTATACTTCAACAGTTTGCTTTGTTCTTCGAGAATTACAGATAGTTCATTGACACAGTTTCCTAGGGACCGTATATTCTGGTGCATGATATTAATATTAGTATCACTTGAATGGGGGTTCAAGGGAGGTTTTTTTGTTTTTGTTTTGGAACTGTTGCTGTTTGCAGAGGTAGGTTGGTTCTCGTTTAAAAATCCGTATCATTTTCTATTTCACTTTGCCTTTGGTACATATGGTATTTACGAAAGTAAAATCTTCTAAAAGGCACACTTTTTGCCCAGGTTGCAGGGTCATAGAGATCATCCTTTGACTCGTAACCAGCACTCAGCATGAAGCACTTGTTTTGGGATTCTGAGGTAGGAAGTTCATTTATTGTTATTTTGGCATCTTTGAATTTGGCTTGGCTTTTCAGAAATGTCATAAGTTTTCAGTTGTGACATGTCTTCTGATGCGGTAGAGATATAACCATATTTTCTTCTCCATTCCGAAATCTTCACATTCGTTTTCGCCGAAATTCTTTGCCCGGTACTCGGAGGGTTTCCTGGATGGTTTTCTATGGCTCACTCTCTGAAAGCTATCTGCATCTTCTCTATGGTTAGTTACATTAATGATTTGATCCATTTTTATCCTTTGGGCTGTCTCGATATCTTCCGCAGATGTACTTGGTTTTGAGGTTATATTTACATTTTGTGTTTGAATATTGGCGGGATTTAAATTTCGTTGTTGGCTGTTTATATCTGCACTGGTGACCTTGGGTATATGAGCAGGTGTTTTTACTTTGTCAACGTATGTTTTGTTCCCTTCTTCATATTGTTTTTTGTGACTATTATTTGGTGCCTATAGTTTGTCCTGAAGCAGTTCATTGTTTTGTTTTAGCAATTATATATTTTCTTTTGAAATTTGGTATTTTTCGTCCTTTAGCTTGTTTTTTAATGCACATGAGTTATGGTACACACTTCCACATGTAACACACACTAAAACTTTGGATTCTTTGCTTTGACAACATTTAAACTTTACGACTATTTGTTTTCCTAAATTTACTTTGAGAGCTACATCTTCCGACTCATCATCAGTTGACGCCATCTTGAAATTGAGTAGATCTAACTCAAATGGTTGATATCTGTTTTTTTCTTGGGAAATGAAAGCCATTTCTAAGAATGTTCTCTTAGTTGTATATGACTCTGTTCACTGAACCATAATTCATCTTATGGTCAAAATTATTCACATGTTCTGCCAGAGCCCATCTTTCAGGGTAAAATCAGCAGTCACTTTTGTGCTAAATTATTCTGTTTGATAATGTTCTTCGCGTTTGACCAATATATTGTTTATTACAAACTTTACAAGAAATTCTATAGATTACATTAGACATTGAAAGTTAGGAAATTTTATCAATAGAATAAATTGATCTGATTGTTAAAACTGTTTTATATGCTATTTTAAATTTGTCAGGAGTAGTGTGAAATAATCTGGTGAAGTATAGTAGTGATCTCTCTTATATATGGCAATGAAGTGAAAAAAGGTTGAGTGGGAACAGTGTCACTTTTTTCTCTCTCTCTGACTGGCGTGTACATATGTATTTTTACATTTAATGTATCGCAGTGCAATAAAGATTATTATTATTATCTGCCAGAGCTGTATGGTTTCCTATACTGCTATACCAGTAGCTTGTTACCTGTTGTTCGTATAAGCTTGGTATCAAGAAATGGTACGGAATTATTGTTGTTCTCAGTTTCAATTGTGAACTGAATGTGAGGATCGTAGCTATTGAAGGTATTGAGAATCTCGCCTACACCGGCATTCGGTATTGCTATTATGATATCATCACCATATTTAAAAAAAAAGTTAAGATTGAAAGATAAAACTGGAATAACATTGTCTAACAAATCATCCATAATGTACACTGCCAAAATGGGTGAAATAGAGGTGCGGGAATTATTGCTAACCTGCCAGTTTCATTAGTCATACCACTTAGAGTAGAAGTTATATTCATATAATTTTAAACTTTTTATTTCATTACCTTTAAACTTCGTTTCATTCTTTGATTTACATTCTTCATGTTAGATGAATATGTTTAACATCAGTCAAAGTTTTAAGTAGGTAAGTAGCATAATATTTCGTACTGTAATATAATGATGATGGAAAAAAACATTTCCAAAAGCTTGGATAAACTTTAAAGAGTTTACTTTTTCATTGCCGCTTACCCCAATATCCCTTGTTTTGTACCTAACTAGTCAGCAAAGACTACCCATCCACTTGATTTCCACAGACAACAAGATGACCTACGGTGATGCAACACTGATGAATTTCAAATCATGGTCGTAAACGAAGATTAAACTCGCTAAGGAGTATAATAGACGTTGTTTCCTGTAACAATGTAGAAAATTAGGAATCCTGCCATGCCACATTACAGCTTCAATAAGACCTATAGAAAACCTACTCCTATGAAAAGAAACTCACTCCAATGTGAAGGAAAAAAATTAATAAATATTGGAGATTTTGTCAAATCATAACTTAATTAACCAACTTGAATGTTCTCTAGTGACATTGATCTCCCTCACAAATGAATGAACTTTTCAAAATTTTGCCAGCAAACAACAAATTTCATACAATAAACTTTTTCATAAAGTAAAATTCAAAAATTTAACAAAAATTACAAACTTAAAAGACATTCAACTCAAAATCAAATTGAAAACCAAACCAAATTGGATAAAAAATATTTTGAGCACTCCCATTCCTCAGGAAGTGTCTCAATTTTTAGCCTTAGGCACTAAATTTAGTATTGAACCACCAAAAGATATATCTATAAAGAATATCTTATCGGATGTAGACTACATCACTTCCACTATCACTGAACCTCGAGAAAGAAATATAACTATACATGAACAACGAGTATTATAATAAACCACATCCAACATGCTAATCATAATTCAAGTTGACGGACTCTTTTCTTTAAATCTAAGAAATTCTCGAAGGATAAGCCTAATTTAATTCTCACACAATCGGACAAACGTAATGCAACAGTCATAATGGACAAGGATCAATATCTTAACCTATCCAATGACATCATAATTAACAGTAGTTCATATGTAGAATTACCTAAAGATCCTACCTCAGCAATTCATAGGAAACGCTCTGTATAGAACAAACCAAATTGATGAAGTTATGAAAAAGAAACTCACTTGCTATAATGGTATTTCTCCAAAATACTATTCTTTATCTAAAATTAGTTAACTCACCCTTTCAGTCTGACCTATAGTGGTTTCTATTGTCACAAGTTAGGGAAAATCATTTTACTTTCCCAAATTACCAGTTCATAATTCAAAATTAATAAATCAGGCCATTCAATATTCAACAACAAAAAATAGGCCGACAATGCAAAACATTTGTACACATTTTAAGCGACCTAGAATTCTCAAAGAATCAAAAACGCAACAAAGAGAATTGCTGAATTGCTAACCTTGATCCAGTCGATGGTTGAAAACAATTAGTTTTCGTGGTAAGGGGAAAAACAAAGGGGAGTTAGTGGTTGTCAGGTCTTGGTGTGTGACACAAGTCATTGGTCAGTGACGTGCCCCCTCAAGAAAGCGTTGGAAGTATAGAAATGTAGTTTCTATTTTTGAGCTGCCGTTCTGGCAGCGTTGTATATATAATAATAATAAAAAAACTTTATTCATGGTAAGTATAAATTTTAATTGCATACAAAATGATAAGTTGAGGTGCGATAAGTACTGTTGTACTTGTTTCGCAATGAAAATAACAGAGGTAGAGAATAATTAATCAATCTAAATAGACAATAAAATTTCCTAAATTACCTAAATAATCAATAAATTTTCCTATCTGTGACATTGTGTAAAAAAAAGAAAAATTAATGTATAAGCTATTTAACAAATTCATAATAATATAGATAAAAATTGTTTAAAAACAGGAATAGAAAATTCATAAACATATAGATACATCAAATGGAACGATTATAGAAAATACATAAGATTGGTATCAGCTTGCCATAGGATATTCATTCAAGTAGATTTATTACAAATTGTCGTTCTTTTTCAAAGAGGAATAGTTTCAATTTATTCTTGAACATAGGTCTCGAAGTTATGTTTTTCATGTTGTCTGGTAGTGTATTATAAAACTTAACTGCAGAGTAGGAGTATGCCCTTTGAGATATAGATTTTTTCAGTATAGTTGGAAAAGTAAGTTGCGTATGGTGACGTGTGTTGTATTGATGGTTCCTAGATTTTGCTTTATTTCCACTGAAATGGTATTTCACGTTAGTACAATAATAATATAGTTGTCTAAGGTCCATAATTCGACATTCTTTATATAGTTATCTGAGGAGAACCGAAACTTTTGACAGAATTAGTTTAAGAAATCTTCTTTGTAATACTCCTATTGCATTTAGATGTGTTAGTAAAGCTGCTCCCAGGCAGTGATGCCATATCTCAGATGGCTTTCAACTAGGGCGAAATATAAAAGTTTGAGGTCTCGGAGTGGTAGGCACTTTTTCAGACAACGGAATCTGTAGAGGACCATTTGGAGCTTTTTTATAGTGTAACGTATGTGAGAATCCCATTTCATATTATTGTCTAAATATATACCTAGGTATTTTATTTCTTTCACAGAATGAATAGTCAAAGTATTTCCTTGCATGTCGATATCAAGTTCTCTGAACGGGCAGACACCGGATTTATTACAACTGAATGGTGGGAAGTTTGTTTTTGATAAATTAACTGTTAAAAGCCTGTAGTCGAACCATTGCTTGACTAGTTGGAAATCTGTCTCTACTTTGTTTTTAAGAGCGGTCCAAGTTTCCGCCTCGTAAAATATTGCAGTATTGTCTGCAAATCCAATATTCTTACCAACACTGTTCAGTTTGTATAAATCATTAATATACATAATGAATAATAAGGGACCTAATACTGTGCCTTGAGGCACACCACACTCAATTTGCCTTTGGTCACTTTTAACATTAGCTACCCTTACTATTTGCTGTCTATTTTGTAGATAGCTTTAAAAAATTTTCAAGCAATTTCCTCTGATGCCATTTATTTCTAGGGTTTTCAAGAGTAGCTGATGATCGACCGTATCAAAAGCCTTCGTCAGATCTATAAACAGGCATAATGAGGGTCTACCTTTTTCCAGGGATTTATGAATCTCTTCTGTTAGTTCCAAAATAGCGTCTTCTGTGGAAGTTTTCTCTTTAAATCCAAACTGTTTTCGTGAAATGAGCTCATATTTATTTACAAATGATATTAGTCTATTTTTCAGTAATTTTTCAAAAATTTTTGAGAGATGAGTGATTAGGGAAATGGGTCTGTAATTATTTGTGTCTGTTTTGTCTCCTTTTTTATGTATCGGCGTAACTATAGTTATTTTGAAACTGTCGGGCCACATACCAGTTGATAAGAATTTATTTATGATGAATGCTAGGGGGTCCAGTATGTAGGCTGAGATGGATTTCAGTACTTCTGCTCTGATTTCGTCAATTCCAACCGATTTATTATTTTTTAATTCACTAATCAGTGAGTTGAGTTCTTTTTTATCAGTAGGTGTTAAGACTAAGGAATTGGGTAGCCTATTATTTGTTGGAATGTAATTGGGATTATTTTTAATTTTACTTGCCAAGTTTTTGCCAAATCTTATGAATTTGTCATTAAATTCATTGGCTATGTCTTTCTTATTTTCCAATATTGTTCCACAATCTGTTTTGATAGCTTTAATATTACTGGGTATTGAACTTGTCCCAGTGAGTTCTTTTACTATTTCCCATAGTTGTTTGGTACTCTGTTGTTTGTTTTCTATTTTATTTTTATAGTAATTGTATTTTGTTTTTTGTAGCTGATTCGTTACCATATTTTTGTATTGCTTGTATTGATTTTTCAAAATAATACTATCAGGGTATTTTAGTAGAGTTTGGAACATGTCATTTTTTTTATTGATCATCCTCAGTAATGAGTTAGTTAACCATGGAGCTATTTTTGTGCTTTTCCTATGGGACTTTTTCAGTTCAGTGCATTCATTCAGCGTGTTTATAATGATGGCCAGAAAATCGTTCAAAGCTTTATTTGGATCTAACGCGGTATAAATCGACTCCCAGGTTATATCTCGTAGTTTCTCATGCATTTTATTATAATTGTGGTATTTGGTTATTGACTGGTGTGCTATTTTTAGTAACATGAGTTACAATTTGCAATATAGTGGTTGAATGATCTGTTATATTGGTTTTCACAATAAGAGGCATGATTATGTCTATGGTATTGTATAACTTTAATTTGATGAAAATATGATCTAGACATGTATTGAGTCTAGTAGAGTTATTGATGGTGGACATGTAACCATATTCGTTTAAGATATTCAGGTATTCCATTTTGTTGTCATCATCTTTCAGTAGATTTATATTTAAGTCGCCAATAAATAAGCAGTAGTCATTTGATTCAGATTGATAACTTTCAAAGTAGGTTTGGAGAGTAATCAAGAATTCGTTTATGTTAGAAGCTGGTGACCTAGAGCAAGCTGTTACAAAAATTGATTTATTTCTATATTTATTATCGTTTTCAGGAATTTGATATGTCTTATTTCAATAATATCGTGTTCAAATTCATATGCATTTTTTATGTGAATTATGGTACCATCATTTTGATTAAATTAACCTTGGTTGTAAATTAATGAATATCCCGGTATATTGTAAATATTTGTATCATGTATTTTCCTAGTTTCTGTTAACACCAAACAATCAAATTCAATGTGAACATCGTTAAGGAAAATTTTCAATTCATCAATGTTTTTATCGATGCTGCATATGTTGTTGTGTAGTATTTTGAAGCTGTGTTCATTATTCACTCCTAATATATCTTTACATTCTTGGACATTTTCAAGTATATATGTTTCAATCGGATTTGCTTCAAAATCTCTGATGTATTGATCCATTTTTTATCAGTTGGAAAAAAATAAACAATATACTTTACAATCACATGTGAGGAGAAAAATAAATCAGATATAATAGTACATGAGCCTATAGAAATATTTCATTTGCTGGCGGCGCTATCAGAGGTAGAATTTAATCTAGTTATGTATCGTTCCCTTGACTGCTGAGCGATAACAGGTTTTTTCGACTTATTTACCTTGAAATTCTGTTCCTGTGTTGGTTTCTTGTTCAGCTCTTTCCTATTTTCAGTTTCCTTGGGGTTTCGTACAGGTGTCTCTGTAGATTTTTGTGTCGATTGTTTACTATTTTGTTTACTATTCTGCATTGAATTTGTTGGTTCAGTTATCGGCTTCTCTATAAAATTCTCTTCGATCAGCGAAATACTGGGTGTTGGGGGAGCACTATTTGGTTTAGTGTTGCTTTTTTCTTCTAGAGCGTCTAATTCATCTATCCTGTATCCAGTACCTTCGATAAATAATCGATTTCCTTTAATGTAGCAGTTTTCCGAAGAATTTTTATATGCTGACAAATATGCAAGCAAGGCTTTGTTTTCTTCCCTTTGTACTTCAGTAAGGTCGTTTACAATGAATATCCTGGTGCCTTTCAATTTTGAACAATTTTTTAAAATTGTTTGTTTTTTTAGATAGGAGATCAATTCAACTTTCAGAGGACTGTTTTCTGAGCGACCCAGTCCGTAGAAATTATTTATGTCAAATTCAGTAAGACTCACGTTTAGAAGATATCTTATCGTTTCACATAAAAATGGCAGTGTTATTTCTTGCGGTGTTTTATCCAATCCGAAGATGAGTAAATTATTTTTCCTATTATTTCTGTCTAAATACTCAACTTTCTTCTTCAAACCACTATTTTCTTTTTCTAAAGTTCTCAGCTTATTCTTGAGTGATCCAATTTCCAATAGCACCCTGGCTTCGGTGGCTTCAATTGTGCTTTTTAATTCTGTTCTGCTTCTCACTATTTCCTCATATAACTGTTTTAATGTGATGTCTTTGTCTTCTACCATTTTTACAAGATCTTATAAAGTTAGTAAGCACCTGTACTATTATTCGATTGTTCTCAATTTCCACTGGCTTTATCGAATAAAGTACTAATTTTTCACTTATTAATTATCAGATTGTATAATTCAGTAGTTCGATTCATACAACTTCATCATATATATCTTGATTCAATTTTTTGGATTTCTACGATGATTTAAGCACTCTTTATTTTCACTTTCTATGGAGAGCACACGTTAACGATGTTGTCACGATATCTACATATACAAGCTTAATCTCCTTAGGTGTAAGTATATTGTTGTATATATTTCTGATTAAAATAAATATTGTATGTTTGTTTTTGGATTCTGAGTTCATAATCTGGTTATCACAAAATCCCTCTGAGCTACCAACCCCCTTTAAGGCCCTTTAGGCAATAGACTTATGACTCTATAGGAGCTTCTAGTGAAAGTATAGCCATTTTTTTGACAGATCCCAGATTCCATAAATATTCTCCTTAACCTTTTTTTAGAAAAATAATATCCTAAAATGTTACTCAATATAATTCTATATAATACATCATCTTACTAAGAAGAACCATCCTCAAACAGTATTAATTTAAACATTGTCTCAAATAACAATGAAACTAACACTATTCCCACTCAACCTTTTTTCACTATATTACCATTTTTAAGAGAGGTCACTCCTAAAGTCACCAGATTATTTCACCCTACTCCCGAAAAATTTAAAATAGCACATTCTAAAGTTAAAGATAAAATTGACTTTCAATGTCTAATGTAATCTATAGTATTCTTTGTCAAGGTTTTAATAAACAATATATTGGTCAAATGCAAAGAACATTATAAAACAGAATATTTGCGCAAAAAGTGTCTTTAGATATGCATGCCACTATTTGGCAACAATGTAATATCAAATAATAGTACTATTTAAAACCACCAGAGGGCTGTAATAATATTTGGTACTAATGCAACAGTTGGTATCACTGAAACCACTTCCTAGTGACACCTGTCATGTGTCTTTGAACTAAATAAACTGCGGGAATTATTCCTAACCTGTCAGTTTCACTAGTCATACAACATAGAGTAGACAGTTATATTCATATAATTTTAATGTGTTCCTTTTTTGTTGTTAATTAGCTTTGAACCTCGTTTTATTCTTTGATTTACATACTTCTGTTGTATGACTATGTTAGATGAATATGTTTAAGGGCCAATTTATACAACATTGTCATTGTCAAGAGTTGAGTTTTGCCATTGGCTTCCAAATCATCATAGCAATGACCACACACAAAATGAACTGAATAATATTCATATTACACTTGTTTGGTTCGTGGAAAATCATTGAGCTGTACATTTTCAGTGAATGAAGTGGAAGAAAATGCGTGTGAATTTATCCATAGAAAAATAGATTACATTTTGGCGCTGTTTTGACCCATTGTTATACCGAGTACAAGTGTGTGTGTGTGTGTGTGTGTGTGCATCAAACGAATTGTGATAACTATAAACAGTTTTTGTAAATATAACAGGAAAGTAATGGAATCATTTGTTTTTCGGTGAGTTTTGCAACTTCTTTATTTTTCGATGTTTCTATAGGTGATTTCTGGTGAAGTGATCTATTTTGACGATATCTACATCCTGTTAAAAAATATCCTTTAAAACAACTATATATATATATATATATATATATATATATATTTATAAATTTAAAGTTGATTTCTATCACTCAAGTTTGAATTTTTGGATACCTTAAATACATCACTCAAAAATAAAAAAAGTAATAAAACTTACATACATTTGTATGTAATAGGTGTACTCACATTAGGTTGTCGATCTCCCCCGACAACTGGTGTTACTTTTCCATCAATGAGTGAAAGCCTTCTAATACTGGAGCTCTCACTGTCTGCAATATAAACCTCCTTAGTACTAGGACACAGGGCTAGACCTGAAGGCTGGGCAAAAGCAGCTACATGTGGATAACTGTTATTCCGATTTTCCTCCATCCCAGATCCCGCTATGTTTATGCATGTACCAGCTGGGTACCTTTTACACTTCCACCAGACAGTCTCCACAAGGAATAGAGCCCATATCTGGTGGGTTCCTGCCATGGCGATGATCAAAACTTCTCGAAGTGGAGGGTTCCCATCAGCATGGAAGGTCAAATCCATATCGGGGGTTCTGTAAATGCACACGTCCCATGGCGAGGAAATTGACTGCTGGTTAAAGCGTTTGCCACCTTGGTGATCGTGCCCTTGTTCACCAGTTCCTGGAATTACAAAAAATATGTTAATGACATTGTCATATGATTATTTCATTCTATGGGAAGTTAGTTTTCATCAGCGCAAAAATCAATCCTGGTATTAAGCTGTTCAGCATTATGTCAAATGCATACAAAATGATTCATTCGAAACATTGCCCGATTCTAGTATGTTTACATAGTCTAGCAAAGACTGACAGTTTTTTAACCGACGAAACCAAAAAGGAGAAGGTTTTCTAGTCGACGCGTATATTTTTTTTTTTTTTTATGTATGATCACGCATAACTTTTTACTGAGGCGTGCGATTCCGATAATCCTTTTTCCAGTGGACAGGGTGTACTTCGAAGTTGGTCCCATTTGATTTTAAAAGATGAAATCCACCCCTAAGGGTAGCAAAAAATGAAAGATATTGATCACTCACCCTCTGAATTCTGGCCCGTTAACCAATTCTATCAGGCATAACTTTGTACTGGGATCGACGATTTGGATGATTCTTTTTTTATCAGATAGGGTATACCTCATAGTTGATCATATTTGGATTTCGAATGGAATTATCCACCCTAACGGGTAGATAAATAGGGGATAATTGATTTTTTACTTGTGAACATTGGCACACATATGTAGTTGACAACGACAGATCGCTAGTGTAATTATCACAATCATTATATTCTTTGAGAGGATGGAATGATATACAAAGTAATGAAATAAACTAACCAGAACAACAAAAATAATTTATATTACAACAAATAGTAAAAGTAGATAATCATATTATTTAACTGGTAATAGTTGAAGTAAGGTGGGTAAGTAAGTATTTTGGAAGTAATAAAAAAACAAACAGTTAGTAATTAGTAGATTTCAGCCACAAAAAATTGAAAAATAAAAAATGTTTAACAAAAAATTAAACCGACGAAATACGGAACATAAAAGTAAAAAATAAAATAAACCTTCTTAGTCTCAATAACTAAGCTCCTAAACTAATGTAACTAACTAATATTAAGTCGGCGCCAAACAAACAAGCAAATGAATTAGGTAATGCGTAAAATGATGGCATCGAGTTAGGCGGTGACATTCTGATAATTTTTTTGAAGTAATTTAATGATCTTCGTTGATTGTTCGTTTGGCGCCGACTCAAAATAGTTACTTACATTAGTTTAGGAGCTTAGTATTGAGACTAAAAGGTTTATTTTATTTTACTTTCAGTTCCTATTTCGTCGGTTCTAATTTTGTACAAAGTTTTATTTTTCAATTTTTGTGGCTGATACTACTAATTACTACCTACTTGTTTTTGATTCTTCCAAAATACTTACTTACCACCTTACTCAACTATTACCAGTTAAATAATATGATTATCTATTTTGCTATTTGTTGTAATATACATTATTTTGTTGTTCTGTTAGTTTATTCCATTACTTTGTATATCATTCCATCCTCATAGAATATAATGATTTTGACGATGTGGAATAATGACGGTAGCGATCTGTCATGTCAACTACATATATTGTGCTAATGTTCACAGTGAAAATCAATTATCCCTATTTCTACCGTAAAGGTGGATAATTTCATTCGAAATCCAAATATGAGTATACCTATCTATTAAAAAAGAATCATCCAAATCGAAGAACCCAGTACAAAGTTATGCTTGATAGAATTGGTTAACGGACCAGAATTCAGAGGGTGAGTGATCAATTTTCTTCATTTTGCTACCCTTAGGGGCGGATTTTCTCAGTAAAAAGTTATGCGTGATCATACATAAAAAAAAAGATATACGCGTCGACTAGAGAACCTCCTTCTTTTTGGTTTCGTCGGTAAAAAAATTGCTTTATATTCTATTAGATAATTGGAGATATTTTTTTTGTTTTCTGCATCTAAATCTCATATGTGAATTGAAAATGTATTGACTTTCTACTTCAAAGTTTTGGGAAGAATGCCAAAAATATCCTTAAGCCGTTCATCGCCCAAATAATACCGAAAAAATTGTTTACGAGGCCCCTTTTTTTTGTCTTTTCTAATAAATTAGACATTAGCTGAGTTTTGTCAAATTTTCGTACAAGAAAAAACTTGTTTCAAATGTCTTTTTGCATTCAGAGCCCGATAAATGGTTTGCGCCATGTGAGTGAAAAGGCGGCTCTCAGCAATTTGCAAGTGTCAGATTGTTATGCATGCCTCTTGCATATACAGTAATGAGTTCATTGTTCATCAGTGCAGTTTGAATGTTTGTAGAAGGTAGTTACATGCAAAATGGGTGGTGATTTTTATAAAGAACAAGCCCGATTACAAACATTTTGGAACGAAGTTCTTTCTGATGAAGATCAGTCACATACTGAAAACAAACCATACGAAGGTGGTTCTTTGGATGTGTATTTTCCTGAACATGAGAGTACAGATTCTACAGTGAAGATATTGTACAACAACAAAAAAACGCAAAAGGTAAGCTGTGGTGTTGCTATAATTTGTGAAAGTCTTCTATTTTCAAGAAAAAAATTTGCAAATAAAGTTACAAACTGTATTTTAGTTTGAGTGTACGATTTATCATTTTATTCGAAATATTTGTTTTCAGACTAGTCTTTGACAGTCTACAAATATTGAATCTACGCAAAAAAAAATGGCTGCTGTTGCTCCTGTAGTTGCTTCCAGATGGTCTCCTTACCTACTGTAGTCCGCACTTTCTGTTGAAGCTATTATAGAAGAGGTTATTTCTAAATATTGTGATTTTCAAGAAAATGAGAGGGATGATGAAGAAGATACGGAAGAAAACTTGATCTGGTCATCAGTTTCAGGATCGTCTCTGAAATATTTGATTTTACAGTTTTACAGCTTATTTAGAAAAAAGCCCCTAGATTGCTTTAGAATTTTATTTTATTTATTGACAGATTCACCTTTTACAAGTAATTATAAATATAACAAATTGAATTAAATTGTTTTTAACCGCCAACTTAGTTACAAAGCAACCCTCGGAAGTCAGAGACATGTGTGAGTTAAGAAGACGGGGACCTTAGCTTTTTAAGTGTCATGCGAAGCACTACTTGGCTGGTAACCGTGGACAGTCTGAAGGATTGATATCTAGATACCAAGAATGTTCAGTTGGTCACCTATCTCCTCCCGCTCAACGAAACTACAGAAATACATTTTTATTTCAGTAGCCGTGCCGAGAATCGAATTCGGACCATCTGGACAGTAGCCAATGCCTCTACGCTCACGGCCATTAACCCAGTTAGTAACTATAAACTTCTTCTTATATAATTTCTAATTAGGGCTTACATGTCTACTAGAACTTCTGAACCTACTTAAAGTGTTTACAAAGGGATCAATATTGTATTTATTAAACCATCTAAAACATCTGAAACCGATGAGTTATATCCATAATTTGTGGAATGACTACTTATTAAAAATAGTGAAGGGTTTCTGATGCTGTAAGGGACATTATTGAAATTTATTTTATTCAATTTCTCCTGATAAAGTTTTATAAAATAGTGTTAGATCTGAATGGAAGCGTCGTGTGGATAGATCTAAAATGTTAAATGTATCCAAGATGCTTTGGTGATCAAAGTGTGCATATGTTCCCATTTTGAAAGACATATATTTCAAGAATCTGCTTTCCACATTTTTTATTTTATCAATGTCACATTTATAATAAGGGGACCATACCACAGAAGCATATTCCAAATGAGGTCTAACCAAAGAACAGTACAGTGTTTTTAGTGTATTGCATGAAAATTGTTTGCCATTTCGCATTACTACTCGCATTTTACTACTTTTAGCAAAAACCTTATTAATATGACTTTTGAATGTGAGTTGTTGGTCAATGGTAACTCCTAGGTTTTTAATTTCATAGACTCTATCAAGAGACATATCATTGATTGTATAGTTGTAGTTCTCGAACTGCATAGATCTATGTAATATGATATTAAGTTGTAAACTGTTAGTTACAGACCAAGCAAACACACTATCTAAGTCATTTTGGAGAAATTGACAATCTGATATATCTTTCACTGGAAAGAAAAGTTTAAGATATCTACGAACATTAGATATTTAGCCTGTAGAGGGAGTCATTCACGAATAAATTGAATGACAGTGGGCCACAATGTGAACTCTGTGGTACACCAGATGCAACAGGAATTTCATAGGAAATATAATTATTTATTCCAACACACTGATGTCGATTAGTTAGGAACTTCTTAACCAGTTCAAAATGTCAGTTCCAAAGCCTTGAGATTTTAATTTTTCTAATAGTATTAAATGGTTCACTCTATCAAATGCCTTGGAGAAGTCTGTATAGATAGCGTCAATCTGAATACCCTTCTCCAAGGCATCTAACAGATACTGTTTGTATAAAACTAGATTTGTAGAAGTGGATTTACCTGAACAGAAACCATGCTGTTCTGAGATTATTATATTCTTAGAAGTCCAAGTGAGCTGGGAACTAATTAATTTATCCATCAATTTAGGTATGGCCGATTGGATACACACTCCTCTATAATTTGCAATGTTTTCTTTGCTACCTGATTTGAATATAGGGGTGATATAGCATAGACACCATAATTGAGGGATAAATTAAAAAGAAAATGAATCGGTGCAGCTATAGTACAGACGCATTTTTTTTAACAATACTGGCGGTATGTCATCAGGACCACTAGTGTACTTAAATTTTAGATTCTGAATACCAACGTAAACATCAGCTAAACCGATATTAAGATTATTTATGTTAACATTATTTACATATGTGTAGTTGGGGATTTTGCTGTCTGAATGGGAATAAACTTTTGAAAAATGGTGTGCAAATAAATTAACTATGTCAGTACCATTACTGCTAGTTTTGTCATCAAGATGCATAGTTTGCGGATATGACGATGATTCCCGCAGATTACATATGGGTTTTGCTGAATATTAAGTTCCACATTTTCCAAATATCTTTTGTAACATAAATTACTCAGTTCTTTGCATTGGGATCGCAACTGGCAAAATTCATCATAAATATGAAGGTCATTTGTTCTTGTGTCTTTATGAAGTGATTTTTTCTTAATTACTAGAGATTTGAGTTCATGAGAAAACCAAACCGGGTAGTTCGATATTTTGAAGCCCTTAATAGGAACAAAAAGGTTAATACCATGAAATAAAACTTCATAGAAGAATTGAACAGCGACATTAACCTCTTTTATACCAAACAAATTGTCCCAGTTCGCAGAAGCTAGATAATCATTTAAGCCTATTATGTTCATATTTTTTAAATCATAGTAATAGTTCTCAAATTGTAATGACTCATCGGCATCATCAACATTAATAACAATAGTGTATGCATTATGGTGATAGTTCGTATTGAGGAGTAAATCATCAGCTGAATCTTTAAATGTGAGAAAACAAGATCTAAAAACCCTCCATGGTTGTTTGGTAAGTTATTGAGTTGATTCAAGCCAAAAGCACTAAAACTGCCACTAACAAATTTTCCACTTGAAGAATCTGGGCATATGGCTTCTAAACCCTCGTTACCTGCTATCCAGATGAGGTCGGGAATATTGTAGTTACCAAATAACAATAATTCATGATCACTATTGGTGTTGAGTGATTCGAACGTTCTTTCAACATGGTCATGGACTTTGGAGGGATATATACTCCACCAATTAAAAGTTTATTTTGACCATGTTTTAAGCTGATGAACAATTGTTCTAATCTATTTGTAGTAGTTTTCACTAATTTGGTGTTTACATTTTTTCGTGTTGCAATCAGTACTCCGCCTCTAGATTTATTACTGGTAATTGGTGAGCGCTCATTTCTGTAGATATTGAAATCTGAGAACTGGAGTTCAGCATCATCAACTTCCTGATTGAGCCAAGCTTCAACTATTATGATAATGTCGTAGCTGCATATATTCACGTTGTGCATAAATATATCTAGTTTGGTTCGAACACCACCAACATTTTGACAATATACTTTGAGTGAGGGGTTTAGTAGTTTTTTTGCTGAGTATTATTCCAACTGTTATTAGATTTTACGATTCTGGGAATTCCATTCAAATAGCGAATACTTATATCAGTTCCTCCTTTGCTTTTCCTGTCATCCATTTCTCTATAAAGTTGTTTGTTGTGTTCCCTCTGCATGAGAGTTTGGTCTGCCCTTATTCGAATGCACGGGTGCGTGGTGCTAATTTTTCTTTTATTTTTCAAACACATGATTGGTATTTTATCACTAGTAAAAGTGACTTTCAAAAGACGGGATTCTTTTCCAGGGCGTCCTAGACGAGAGACCTTTATATTGTCAGATGTATCTACTTCTAACGATTTTATAATCTCCTACTTTTCTGATAATCATGATTAATTATTGTAGATTATGGATTAGAATGTTTTTCGATTTTATTGATCTATCTTGAATTTCACTGTATAATGACTCAGCATTTCCTCTTTTAACGAATTAATTTCTTCCTCAATAATGCTAATCTTACGGAGCAAAAGAGGGACTTGTTTGAATGATGTTGTGCAGTCATCACAAAAGAATATAAGCACACGTTTTTGAAGAGCAAAAGCCCTTGCCTCTATTGAGCTCATGATCCTAGATCCTACATTTTTTCGTGACATGGAAAACTATTCTGCCGCTATCATATTGCACATATTTCTCTTCACCTTTCTTAACTGTTAATTTGCATATAGAGCAATTCAACCTTTTGATCCAACTTTGAGTTCAGAGTTTATCTGGGCCAGAAGAAAAAGTAAATAAAAACTTTATGGTTCAACAAGAGTTGCAGGTGTGGTTAAACACTTTTTGTTCACCAGGTTTTTTAATAAACTTGCGAATTTGTATTATTTTTGCACCTGCAATATACTGAATGGAACTGCACTACACTTGAACTTTCTAGTTGATGTTAAGGAACAACAATCTACTAACATACATGTTCGAATGCACCATGTAATTTTACAGGTTTTGATACTAATTAGAATTAATTCGACATTTATATATTGTATATGTTATATCATTTAATTCAATTAACCATATATTTTTCTATCTTTGAAACCAGTCTATATGTTTGTGCCTATGTATATGCATATACCAATGTGTGCATATATCCTTAGAATAGTTGTTTTATATCTTTTATACTGGTTTAAGCGCTAGTTTTTAACTCTTGGACCTGTCCAACACCATGTATGTGTTTTTTTTTATGGATTAATAAAGTTCTATCTATCTATCTATTATTCGAAATTTTAACCACATAAATTTGTGAGAGAAGTAGGAGCAGCCAATTTAACATGTATACTCGTTGATAGTTACTATACTTTTTTTTAATTATACTATTAACAAATAGAGGATGAATCCAGAAACGACGGTGCTTTTGTTTTCGTTTGCGTCGTCTACTATAACATCCTCCTAGCTTGAAGAAATTTTCTTTACCACATTCACTTCATGTCGTATGTGGCATGCTGCGTGTTTGATGCATCCTTGGTGGGCGACCCGACGCAACATACATTTACTGCATGTCGTATGTTGCATGCTGTGTGTTTGATGCATCCTTGGTGGGCGACCCGCCTTAATGCTACAGATGCTTCATTTTAGTAACAATAAAGGTGCAAATGCTATTAACGATTGGCAAAATTGAGCCCATTGCTAGATCTCCTAACAAGTAAATTCAAAGAAGCATACATTCCAGAACGAGAAGTGTGCATTGACGAGACATTGGTCCCATTTAGGGGATGCTTGGCATTCAAACAATTAATAAAAAATAAGAGATTCAAATTTGGTATTAAGTTGTACAAACTTTGTTGCAAAGGTGGATATACCTACGATCTGAAGTTATACTGTGGACGTGAAATAAATGAAAGAATGAGTGCTGCAACACTGAGCTAGTTGTTTTGGAATGGCATGATAAACGTGATGTACTCTGTCTTAGTACAAAACACACAGCAGCGACAACAAAAATTCAAAGAAGAAACGTAGAAATCGATAAGCCCATACTTATTTGCGACTACAATAATAATAATTTGTTTATAGATTCATCAGACCAGCTCAAAGCATACTCTTCACCCCTAAGAAAGGGGTTCCAATGATATCACATTTGAGCTATTATTGGGTACAGTAGTCAATGCATATCATCTCTACAAAACGGTCACAAAAGAAAAAATATACATAATAGCTTTCAAAGAACAAATCGTTGGAAGTCTGTTAAAAAACATGAGGAACATTTTTCAATCTCAAACGAGCATGAACAGCATTTTCTAGAGGAAGTGCAATCTAAGGATCAACCTAGATGTGTTACTTGCTATGAAAGAAATAAGTAACACTGATGCACATGCACAGAAAAAAACTCTAGAATCAAGATTTCATTGCACATCATGCAAGAAATTTTATTGTTTGTCTCATTTCTTTGATTGCCATAAATGTTCCTAATAAATGTTGGTATTTTCGATAAATTTTTGTTTTTTCTTTAATAAACGTTTTTAGATTTATTTTTGTAGTTTCATTTACTTTTGGAAAAGTACAGAAATATAGTATATATATATATATATATAAATATATATTTTAATATATATATATATATATATATATATATGTATATTTTTTTCCACATGTCAGCTTTCGGAGCCTAGTATCAATATGAGAGCCATATGCCGGTTCTCAGGGCGATCAACGTGTTAAAAACTATATTTCCAAAGAAATTCTTAGAAAATATATAGCAAAAAGTAACATTTGTTCAGAGTCATCATTATGATACCTTGAATGTTTATTTTTTCAGAGTTTGAGATGGTTATCTTACCTGCATATGTGTCAACGTATTCATTTTCCAGGTCAATCCTTCTGATAGCATGATTTTCTGTATCAGCTACAAATAAAATATCTTTATTGAAAAAAACAAGACCCTGAGGATTGTTGAACTCTGCTTCCTCAAAATCGCCATCCTTGAAACCCATTTTTTTGCCCCCAATTTGTTGCAAAATAGTTCCATCTTCTTTGAGAATAAGTATTCTGTTATTCCCTGTATCTGACACAGCCAGCAGTTCATGATTATTTTCGTCCAAAAAATTTGTTATTTTGCCTGGAAACAAAAGAGGTCCTTTTAAATCCGGGAGAAAATGATAAGCCGATTTGAGAGGTAGCTGGTGGTTGGAAATTTGATTTTGCTCCTTGTAAAACTCCAAAGCGTTACGAATGCATACTGTAAGATCATCCTTATGACCTTCTCCAGTGAGCATTATAATAGGATTCGAGTGAGGACCTAGCACCAGTAAAGTGGGCCAACAATGGACATCACAGTTTTTCCACATTTCTGAATTAGCATCATTGACCACAGGATGGCTAATATTGTAACGTTGTACAGCAGCTAAAATGTTAGATGATATTTTCTCATTCTCAAATTTAGCACTGTGAACACCAATCTGAAAATTCAAATGACAAATTATATAAATATAGAAATAGTCCAATCAATAGAGATATTGACCTAACAAAAACAACTGAAATCCTGGACTCAGGAATTTAAAAGTATGAATCCACTACGCGATTCTTTACTATGCCACGACGCTAAAACTATAATAAAAAATCCAAAAACTCTCTATAAAAAAGGGAAAAACCACTCTGTAAAAGTTGAGGACAATAATACAGGAAACTATATACGGTCAAAGACTTTAGTGTCCCTTGGTGTCCCCTAGGGCAGTGTGTTAGGTCCACTCATATTTATAATTCTCATCAATGATTTTGCCATGCTTGCACGGCAAAACAAATTAATAATAAATTTTGCAGGTGATAGCACGATATTATTTAGTGCAAATACATTTCCTGATCTTACAAAAATTGCCAGTGAGACTATGATTGCAGTTGAAAACTGGTTCATAAATTCTAGATTAGTACTGAACCCTGAAAACACTAATGCAGTGTTTTTCAAAACCAGCCACAGACTCGAAACTCCCACCTATATCCTAATCAATAATACAAAAATTCCAATTGTAAAATACACTGAATTGCTAGGAATAGTCATTGATTAAACATTAAGCATTGAAAATCATATTGATTACATCTCAAAAAAATTGAGCCAGGTTGCTATGGCATAAGAATTCTCATGAAAAACTCAAATTTCAGTATAACTAGAATATTTTATGTTGAAAAGGGGAAACATTCTCAATTGAATAGAAAGATTTTTCTGTGAACTGAAAAATCCACGATAAAAATGAAGTTATCTTGAACAATGGAAGATAGTGACTAAAGTGTATCTTTCAGTCGCAGATGATTCCACATCTGATTTTATGAACATCCTGTTCATATTTTCAAACAAATCAAAGAATATTTTACTTTGACAATTTATATGCTCGTGCCTGCTATGGTAATTTCTATGCTCGTGCATACTAAGGGGAGGTAGTGGGGAAGCTGAAAGGGCTTTCAAAATTGAAAAAAAAGCAATTTGCATATGAATAATCTGAAATACCACGATCAATGCAGGAGTTACTTCAGAAAAGCTGAACTACTCACTATACCAGCTGATACGCCCGGACTACGGGGTGTTGTGAACTAACACACCACACCTGTAATACCAGACATTATTCGTTAGATTGGAAAAACAGTATTAAGAGCAATCGACTGTCTGAAGATGGTCGATACTGGAACTAGGTTCTGGAGCGGCTCAGAACGAATTTCATTTCTCTCAAATACTGGAACATGGGTTGTTTATTCAGGAAGTACTACCGTTCAGAGAGATTCGAACAAAACAATGATTAAACAAAATAATAATGCACTCATAAAATGTTAAGAATGTACATATATATTTAATAAAAATGTTTCACAATTATTTTCTGCAACACTTATACAACGAAAACGAATGTAGCTTATTGGCAGATGATTTTGCAGTTGGCTACACAATAGAAATAATTTTACTAAAAGAACAATCTTGAAATTCAATTGCCACAAACGGCTAGAAATAATTCTCTTTTGAGATCTTTGTAATCTTGAAAACTATGGAGATACTTTACAGACACATACACATTTCCAAAGGTTGGGTTTTGCCATAAACATAAATACAGAAAAACAAACATTAGACTCACCCTGTTTAACACTTATTCACTGGAGTAGTTTTTAACGGCAATTAGATTTGAATTTATTATTATTTCGTTTTCTCCCGCGTCAATCGGTTATTTTACTTTATTCGCCCGGTATATTCCTATACGGCTAAGATCTTTCTAAGTGATCGTGAACCATTGAAATTGCGGAATCCCGTTGTATTATCTCTGTTCTGGAAACGTTGACAAAAATAGGCAATTTGTGGAAAACTATACTGTTCACTCGTGTTTTTACTAAGAGCTTCAATACTTGAGTTGAATTGGCTGAGTTTTTATGTTTTCTGAAGTTCACTACACTGGTTTGGAAACTCTCATTATTATTGTATGATACTGTAATCAGACTGACTTTTTAACCTAACTTTTGAGAGTGACATGTCTCTAGTTCACTGTTGAACATCGAATGAATATTTTGATCTCGAACTCGCGCTTTTATATTCCGTTATCGAATCACGTGATAATCTATCTCACGGCGACTAGTAATTATAATTATCTTCAACCAAAATTAATGGCTGTTGTTTTGGTCATTGCACGCATTGATGATTAATGGGTTGTTTTGTTTCTGTCATAGATAAAAATATATAAAACATAATTTTATGCCTTTTCGAGGAAAAGTTATAGTTAATGGCTGTCATACTCGGTGAATTTATGGCGTTTTCTATGGTACAATTACATTGAATTCGTTTTTATGATACTGATAACGCGCTGTGAAATAAACAAGTGGCAATTAATAATCTTGTTTACGCTCTTAGATGAGTTATTTATGAATCCGGTGTACAAGGGTTATTCTTGATAATTATTTTTAAGTGCATTTTAATTGTCTTCCAATAACCACGTATGATTTAACGAGCGTATGCTTATCAGCTCTTTCAGTCAAACATGGTGAACCCTATTGAACCTTTTCTGGCCATCGCGATATTGTTTTGAGAATATTACGCTGTTTTGCAGGGAAGAAAGTTTCTCTGTAATTACGTGGCTTAACACAGCGCTGTATATTTATGAATGTATCAGATTCTTATATAAAACAGAAATTACTATGAGCCCTTCGTAATCCCTCACTCAAATGGCACAAGGCACATATTAAATTTAAATATTCCACACCACCACTTATAGTCAACAAAAATACTTGCTTTATATTCAAGCATTCAATTTTTCAATCATCTACCTTGTGCCATATAAAATAATAGTAATTTTAATGAAATAAAAAAACCACTTACCCATTTTGTGTTCTATAATTAGTGTATGTTTTGTATGTTGTTAATTTATCAATATTATTAACAATATGAAAAAATAACTGAAATGAAAGTTGTAGTAGCTCATCATTTCTACAAAAATGGTTCCTACAAATTTTGCGAAAAATCCTGTGGATATGGAGAGATTTTCCACTTGTAGTCCAACGCTCGGTTGAAATTGCGTGGGAATGAAAAATGGCCACAATTTTTATATAACCAGACTAGTCAGTCGCTACTAAGAACTGCTTAAATAAGCCAATGCACATGAAATGTAGAAAAAACTCCCATCTTTCGCATGAGATCAGTTTCGAAGTTAATGCAAAATCCAATCATAATAAAAAATGTGTTCAAAAATGTCCGATTAAATGTCTGTAAGTACACATTTTGGTCAATAAATTCGTAAGGAATCATTGCCACCCACGGTAATTCCTTGGGGCTTTGAGGTGGATATATTAGCCCTCTTCAACCGGATGTAATTTCTTGATGCATCAATCAATCAATCAAGTATACTTTATTGTCTGATTAATTCTTATTGAGAAAGCATGGAATAGAAAAATAAATATATAACTAGGTAGGTGAACGAGTGAATGTCAAGTAGATGTACAATATAAGGAAAAAAAAAATTATAGGTATGAATAAAGACATATTGTCAATTACAGTAAAAAAAGAACAGAACAACTTGAATGTATGTATGAATAAAGACATATTGTCAAATACAGTAAAAAAGGAGAAAAGAACAATTTAAACACATTATAAATTGAACTGTCTGATTGTTGCCAAAGGGTAATAAAACAATTACAGCCCTTTATAGTTAAAAATAATTATGTGTAATAATAAAACATATGAGATACAAAAATTACAAATTGTCAAATTAGTTACACTTAAAGAACTACAGTATACGATCGTAATATTCCTGTATGTAATAATAAGCTTTCTGTAATTCTAACGAATTTTTCGTTACTTCCTTATACATAACCAATTTCTAATAACTTTTCCGGTTATCTTTACGTTGGTACGGGTCAGTAGTCACTGCTCAGATCGTGAACTACAATACAGCAATCTTTATTATCGACCGTCATATTCATGTCAAGTTGATCAAGTTGTTTTCGAGTTGAGCATGTGTTTTTTCCATAAATGTTTTTATAATAGAGAAAAAACCGAGAATGTTTTTTGAAAAAACAGGGAATTGGTGATTTGTTCGAACCGAAAGGATGATCGTCCTCTTTCTTCGATTGAACATCGACAAAGGCAGGTGGGCTGAGTGAATCGATTCTGGTACGTTACGATTTGTAAATTGAATAGCTATCGCAGTTGATATTGGTGGAGTATAATCATTTTCCTTATTTTGCAATCAATGTTGTAGTTGATTAACATTATTTTCCGCTTTTTATATGCTTGTAATATTCGAATTCTTGGATGGTAATTGTTGAAGGTCAATTATATCTATAATTGACCTTCAACAAACTGTCAGATTTTTGTACCCTTTGGAATTATCAGTGAATTTCCAATTAAATTATCTTCATATTATTTTATATCTTACATATCGTATATGATACTCCCTTTGGCTAATTTCTATCAAGGTTGGTGGTTGGTTGAAAGCTGACGAGCCAGAGACAGGGTTCGCACTTAGCTTCCCTTGACACTGCGACCAGCTGGAGTCTATTGTATCACTCTGTCGTCAGTGGTTCCTCATTCAAACAGGTTTGTGCCTTTAATTAGGTTTAGAAGCCTGTTGATAAGGTTCTTCGGATTCATGCCTGTTTCCGGGCTGATCTCTCCAAAGGTTCTGTGTCGCCTACTACTTAGGGCGTCACAGTCGAAGATTATATGAGAGGCTGTTTCCTCCTCTTCATCACATAGCCTACACTCCACGGTTTCCCTGCGTACTCCCATGGTGTTTAGGTATTTTCTTAGGCCGCAGTGTCCAGTCAACATACCTATTATTATGCGAGCCTTCGTTCTGTTCAGAAGGTCAGCCGTCAGGGTCCGGTTTAGATGCCCTACCATGACTTTGCTGTGTATTTGCCCGACAGTTTGATCCCAATATTGTTGGTGTCTTCTTTTTATCCACTCGTCGATCAGGGTCCTGCAACGGTTTTTGCTAATCCCATGTGCAGGTTCTGGCCCTGATGCTTGTCTAGCTAGCTGGTCCGCTTTGACGTTGCCTTCAATGCCTCTATGACCTGGCACCCACATCAAGGTGACCTTGTTGTGTTTTGCCAGCTCGATGAGGTTCTGGAGGCAGTCCCAGACCAGTTTGGACTTTATCTGTATGGAGTTGAGTGCTTTGATAGCACTTTGACAGTCAGATAGAATGTAGATGTGTTTTTTCCTATAACCACTTTCTAGATTCTTCTGAATGCATACCATGATAGCATGTGTTTCAGCTTGGAATATCGTGGAGCATTTGCCAAGTGGTATTATGTAATCCCTTCTTGGCCTTACCCCATGTATTCCTGCTCCCGTTCCTTCAACTGTCTTTGAACCGTCTGTATACCAGACTATGTCCGCAGTTGATTGTGATTCTATACTCGGGGCCCATCCAGATCCATCAATTCGTGTTTCGAATGGTTTTTCGAATGAGTATAGGGGTTGCATGTAGTCGCAAATCATTTCGAGTTCTTCGATGTTGATTACATGAGTGATTCTGGTGTGTCCAGTTGTTCGGATTCTCCAGTTTTTTGTTTGTTTCAGTCTGTATGCACTCATCCTGGCCTCTCCAATGACATGTAAGTCAAGGGGTTCGAGGTTTAGGATGATTTCCATTGCAGCTGTTGGAGTGCTATTCATTCCACCCGTGATGCAGAGACAGGCAAGCCTCTGGATTTTCCCAAGGTTGGTTTTAGCCTGTCTTTGATTTGTGTTTTGGATTTAAGTAAAGAAAAAACCTACAAAAAAATATATTTTGGCCATTTTGGCAAATTTTTTACGGCACATGTCTATGTGGCTGACGTAGTATCCGTTCAGACGATTGGGGACGAATTTTTTTTTTGGAAATCAGTTCTAAGCTTTTTCCATTTTTAGGTACCAGATAATTGGTAATTTCGAGTGGACTAGCGCTTACTTACCTCACACTAACAGGGGATTACTCCAAGGATTCCGATTGCAAAGGGTGTATTCGACTATTCTGGGACTGTTCTGCAGTACCTTATAGGACAGCTCTCTGGTAAGCAATTTTTTATTTAATTTCATAACTATACGTTTATGAGATTATTATGGTTTTATCTTGAGAAAGAATTACTTCTGGAGAGGATTGTACCACTGTTTAACTTGTCTCAGAACACTCGATTTAATATCTTCCTCAAGCATAAAATTTGATTCACATTTAATAAGTTCCTTTTATCGATTTACTTCATTCAATTCACAGTGAGGGTTATTTGATTTTTGATCGTTGTAGAATCAAATCATTTCAGTTACTACCTTGTCGCCAAGAGCAAGGAGATTCTTTCAATTTTTTGAGAATTACCTGGCTTATCGATTCGAAAAGGGAATTGCCGCCCTATTTCGAAATTATCTTTATCTAAGAGAGTTGTGCCCACTGAAAGACGTGCGGTCTCCCTCTTTGGTTTATCTATGAAAATTCTTCAATAAAAAGAATTATTTAACTTTATCTTTATCTAAGAGAGTTGTTCCACTGAAAGACGTGTAGTCTCTCTCTTCTTATCTTAACCGAATCGTATAATTTTGCGTTAGGGCCTGATCAATATCTTGGTTCATGAACACTAATTTTTTGTAGCTTACTGAATTATTTTGGTTCATAACGCTATATTCTCCTTTGGTACTTGCTTTAACATAGTATATTTTTGCATTAGCAACATTTAAGTATATATCTTTAAAATACTATATTTTTTCTCTGGCAACTTTAGAGTATTTTGCTTTAAAATACTATATTTTTTCTCTGGTAGAGTTTCAAGGAAATTTTTATATTTCTTTTGAAATAACTTTACTAATTCAATTTTTTTGGACTCTTCAAGTACATATAATCACCTTATCAAAGCTTACTTTGTTGCAAAATTTAACTGAATTTCAACATAACGTTTTGGGTAAGGTTTGTTTAGTTCTGTTTTGAATTTTTCTCATTGTTAATTTTTTTAAATGATTAAAATTAACTTGGAAATATAAAACCAGAATAGCATATTTTATTGCTACTTAATTTTTTCTTTCACTGTTATCTTCCAGTCTTATATATGGACTGAGACATATTTTTTTGTATGCTATCATTTGCATCTATCTTTTGACTCTAGATTAAAATTTGAATCATAAAAACTTGAGGTTCAAAGGATATCCTTTGTTCTCCCCCATTTTGTACAAATTTTGATTCCTTCCACCTTCTTCGCATGATATATACCACGGAGTGAAGCCACCTACTGAGACAGAAGGACTGGTACCCTAGGAGGAGTCACTATTCTAATTGTCTGGAATAAATTTGTTAAGTTGATTTCCTGCGTATTTATTTGCCATCCCATACAAGCTAGGTGACATTTATTTAATTTTCTTTATCTTTGGCTTTTGTCTGGCGCCCAACTCTTGAACTAGTCAAGTTAATTAATGTATGATTTTTTTAGTGGCCCAATTTGATAAACTAGGAAAAGTCATTAATTGAACTTTACTCACGGCCTAACCGTATCCATCTGAGCAGCCTATCGGCAAAGTGATTTCACCTTCTTAAATTTTTATCAGATAATTTCGTGTGCAATTGTGCAACACCCTTTATTTTTGAACTACACGTCTTTCAGTGGCACAACTCTCTTAGATAAAGATAAAGTTAAATAATTCTTTTTATTGAAGAATTTTCAAAGATAAACCAAAGAGGGAGCCGCACGTCTTTCAGTGGGCACAACTCTCTTAGAAAAAGATAATTTCGAAATAGGGCGGCAATTCTCTTTTGAAATCGATAAGCCAGGTAATTCTCAAAAAATTTAATGAATCTCCTTGCTCTTGGCGACAAGGTAGTAACTGAAATGATTTGATTCTACAACAATCAAAAATCAAATAACCCTCATTGTGAATTGAATGAAGTAAATCGATAAAAGGAACTTATTAAATGTGAATCAAATTTTATGCTTGAGGAAGATATCAAATCGAGTGTTCTGAGACAAGTTAAACAGAGGTACAATCCTCTCCAGAAGTAATTCTTTCTCAAGAGAAAACCAAAATAATCTCATAAACGTATAGTTATGAAATTAAATGAAAAATTGCTTACCAGAGAGCTGTCCTATAAGGTACTGCAGAACAGTCCCAGAATAGTCGAATACACCCTTTGCAATCGGAATCCTTGGAATAATCCCCTGGTAGTGTGAGTAAGTAAGCGCTAGTCCACTCGAAATTACCAATTATCTGGTACCTAAAAATGGAAAAAGCTTAGAACTGATTTCCAAAAAAAAATTAGTCCCCAATCGTCTGAACGGATACTACGTCAGCCACATGGACATGTGCCGTAAAATATTTGCCAAAATGGCCAAAATATATTTTTTTGTAGGTTTTTTAACCCAAAACAAAATCAACCTTGATAGAAAATAGCCAAAGGGAGTATCATATACGATATGTAAGATATAAAATAATATGAAGATAATTTAATTGGAAATTCACTGATAATTCCAAAGGAGACAAAAATCTGACAGTATATCTATAATTGACCTTCAACAATTACCATCCAAGAATTCGAATATTACAAGCATATAAAAAGCGGAAAATAATGTTAATCAACTACAACATTGATTGCAAAATAAGGAAAATGATTATACTCCACCAATATCAACTGCGATAGCTATTCAATTTACAAATCGTAACGTACCAGAATCGATTCACTCAGCCCACCTGCCTTTGTCGAGGTTCAATCAAAGAAAGAGGACGATCATCCTTTCGGTTCGAACAAATCACCAATTCCCTGTTTTTTCAAAACACATCCTCGGTTTTTTCTCTATTATAAAAACACTTATGGAAAAAACACATGCTCAACTCGAAAACAACTCGATCAACTTGACATGAATATGACGGTCGATAATAAAGATTGCAGTTCACGATCTGAGCAGTGACTACTGACCCGTACCACCGTAAAAATAACCGGGAAAGTTATTAGATATTGGTTATGTATAAGGAAGTAATGAAAAATTCGTTACACACCACCACAACCCGGTGTAAAAATTTGGAAACCTAGAAGTTTACAAATTTTTATACTTTTGCAACTGAAACCAGGTATTTAAAGTAAGCTGAAAGTACTATCAAAAAATTCTGAAACGCTATAAACTCCCAGGCACACTGACTCTATAAGAATTAAGTGAAGGTTGTAAACACAAAAAAATGAAAGCTAAATAGGCATGCTATCAAATGTGTTCAAAACCCAACTCTTACTTTCAACAGCCCTGTATACGACAGGCGAAAGGGTTGAAAAGATTCAAATCAACAAAATATTTGTAAATTATAGCATTCACAAAGCTAAAGCTTCTACTCGTTGCACTCTTGGCAAACTAAATGAGTGAAGGAAAAGATACATTTGAAAAAATTCGAATGAGTAAATAGTAGCATTTACCAAGCTAAAACTTCAATTCTCTGTTTTCACAACAGACTAAATGAACGAAGGGAAAAAATGGTTGCGATGAATGATGACATCCAGGCCCAGAAACTGTGTAACCGGAGTCCTCCCAAACAATCCAGCCAAAGTGTCCTCGTCGCTGCCAGGTATTAGGTGCTGCGCCGTTGAGGAACACCTATAACCACTCGTCCCCAGATTACTCGAGACAACCACTGATCCTACCGAATCAGGACAAGGAAGGCCCCATTCAGCACAAACCTGGTGAAACAAAATAATACCAATACAAAATATAACCAATTTTGGTTTTACCAGCTGTCACCTACAACTGGAGTAACTACAGCGTCACCAAACTAAAAATGAACTTAGGGTTCACGATACAAAATACCAAAAAGGGACGGGAATGTTCACGTTTTTGCCACTGCGAGCAAGTCCTCAGCCTAAGCAGACCAGTCGAACTGAGGTCGGCACAGTAGTTGCATCCAGCCGTCACCTTTAAGACCTAAAGTCATGATCACCCGTAGACTCACGACTAATCAAATACAACCCCACAATACCTTCCCTTCTAAAGATCCTGTAAAAAACAATATTCCAACAGCCAGACCGAACTATGCACGCACCTAACAAAAGCGAGTCCCTTCAAAATTTTGAATTTGCGCTAATTTAATTATAAATTAGCCAAGGAAAAGAGACAGATAAGATAAAGAAATAAGATAAACAGATAAGAGAAAAGATAAGATAAGCAGATGAGAGATTCAAACTCAACCAACGAATGGGAATTAGCACCCTAGCTGCGATATTACAGTAACCACGATATGTTGCCAAAATTATGAAACATCAGAACTTACCCACGGGTAATATCAAGAAATTTGATGTTCCACTTGAAAATTATTAAACAATCTCAAACGAAGTGAAATCCATCACTTTTTTTCAACTCGAAATTGATGATGAAATTATTTCAGACCCAAATATAATGCCGGACTATTTAAACTCTTATTACATAACAAGTATAAAAATAATTATTAACAACATTGATGATTCTCGTCCAGATTTTCCTGTTTTACCTAGACATCAGAACATATTCTTAGAAGACTTTAAGCTTATTACTACAGATGAACTGAAAAACATTGTTTTTAATCTTCCAAATAAAAAAGGCTCAGATGACATAAACATAGAAATTATAAAGAAATGTTTTAATAACTTAGCTCTGCCACTTGTTAATTTAATAAACACATCTCTTTTAGAATGCAAGGTACCAGATGAACTAAAAATATCAATTATTGTGCCAGTCCCAAAAGTAAGCAACTCTCACAGAGCCATTGACTTGCGTCCCATCAATATGATCAGTTGTCCTGAGAAGATTATAGAGAAAGTAGTATATGAACAACTATTAGAGTTTGTAGAGACAAACAACATTATAAACTGTGTGCAATCAGGATTTCGAGGGAAATATAGCTGTGAAACTGCAATACAATGTGTTTTGAACGACTGGAAGAGTAATCTAGATAAGAATCTTGTTACAGGGGCGGTGTTTTTAGATTTAAAAAGGGCGTTTGAAACAATAGATAGGGGGAGATTATTAAAAAAGATAGAGAGTATTGGAGTGAATGGTAGAGCTTTGGAGTGGATCAATAATTACTTAATAAATAGGAAACAAAAAGTAACAATGAATAAAATGATGTCTCTTGAAATCGAAAATGACATAGGGGTTCCACAGGGTAGTGTTTTAGGTCCACTGTTATTTCTTTTATATGTTGACGACATAGTGAGTGCAGCTGGACATTGTTCCATACATCTATTCCGATGATACCATCATATATTTTACATGTTTAGATAATGAAGAGTTGGTAACAACACTTAACACTACTTTGGAAAATATCAATAAGTGGTGTTCCTCTAACCAATTGAAGATAAACACACAAAAAACCAAATTTATGATAATCAGCAACGAAAATAATTACAGAGTGTTTTGCGAGAGTCAGCTAAATATTACTGTAAGTGACGAGTCAATTGAAATGGTACAGAAATTTAAATATTTAGGAGTAATTATAGATAGACAGCTCAAATTTAAAGAACATGCAAACAATTTAATCAAAATCATTTCATATAAAATCAACTACTTACAAAGATGTTCTACTTTTCTGACAAGATGGGCCAAAACTATTCTATTCAACACCCTAATATTACCTCATTTTACCTACTGTTCCACAATACTTTACCTGCTCAATCAAAATGAAATGTCCAGATTTAGGAAACTTCAAAATCGAGCTATGAGAATCATACTCACATGCTCAAAGAGAACACACATTGGGCATATGTTAAAGGAAATGCAGTGGTTGTCAATAGATGACTTCTTTGAGTATAATACTCTAATATTTATATTTAAGATCAAATCAGGTACTGCTCCAAGCTATTTGAGAAATATTGTCAATTACAATTCTGATGTGCATACCCACAATACAAGATCACGAAATGATTTCCACATTCCACTGGTGGCAAAGAGTCATACACAAACTTCTGTATTTTTCAAAGGCCTGAAGAGATTTAATCAGCTGCCCCTAGAAATCAAATCCCCAGATTCCTTGAACAAGTTCAAACAGAACTTAAAAATTTTTCTTCACTCTCCTAGTGCTGGAGCTTGAAAAAAGAATTTCTCTTAGTAATTCTATTTCAATATTCTGCACAGGTATACTTATGTTTCTCCCTTCTCTTCAACTGATTTTAATGTGTAGTTTTTATGAGTGGAATGGCTGTATTGGTTTTACTTTATTTTATATGACCAAATTTTAATGTGTAGTTTTATGAGTGACATGTCTATTATTAGTTTTATTTTATATGACCAAATTTAATGTGTATTCTTTAAATGATCATTTGTATTAGTTCATAACTAAATAAAGGAATTATATATATAAATGTTTTTTGGATGAATACTTTATCACTGGGCCAAATGAGAGAGATCAAAAGTATACCAAAGGAATATTGTTTTCGACCACATCACTAGTTGTGAAGGAAGAAAGCCTGACAACAAAATTGGGAGTCGTTTTTGATGGATCTACAGCGACATCAAGCGGTGTATCTCTGAATCAAACCTTGAAGAAAGGACCAATACAAGAGGAATTGTATCAGATATTGCAGCGATTTCGATTACATAATATCGTTCTTACAGTAGATTTGGCAAAAATGTATCGTCAGATACTGGTGGATGACAAAGATGGAAACTTCCAACTCATTTTATGGGGTAATAAGGTTCAAGATGAAATAAAGACTTACAAATTACTCACAGTCACTTATGGTACGACATCAGCCCCATTTTTATCTTGCAGATGTCTTCATCAAATTGCTATAGAAGAAAATGAAAATTTTCCCATTGCATCAGAAATTTTAAAATCTGACTTTTATGTTGATGATATGATAACTGGATTCTCTACACAATCAGAAACGGTTATGATTACAACGCAATTGAAACAGATTCTACTGAAAAGTCAATTTCACTTGAGAAAATGGAGATGCAATAATTCAAAGGTTCTGGAGAATGTAACAGATTCGGAAGTATCAAATGACTTAATGTTGACAGTGAATCCAGATGCAACAGTAAAAACTTAAGGTTTACACTGGAACTCACAAGACTCATTTCAATTCATCATAAGTGACATTGATGATTCACCAAATATCACTAAGAGATCCATTTTATCAAAAATAGCCAAACTCTATGATCCATTAGGTTTAGTGGGACCTATAATCCCTACAGCTAAACTTATAATTCAAGAAATTTGGAAACTCAAGGGCTCGTGGGATGACTTAGTTCCAGAAAACATTAGAACTTCATGGATGAAGTACATTGAAGAACTACAATGCCTGAATACATTACAGGTGCCTAGAAAAATAACAAATTTCAACACATATGTCAAAATTGATATACATGGATTCTGTGATTCCTCACAACTAGCTTATGGTGCATGTATTTATTGTCGAACAACCGATTCACAGGGAAATCATTTAATACATTTAATATCATCCAAATCACAAGTAGCTCCTTTGAAGCTCATTACATTGCCAAGGTTAGAGTTGTGTAGTGCTCTACTACTATCACAACTTTTACAGAAGATAAAGAACTCCCTTAAGATATCATTCAACGAAATTTAACTCTGGACAGATTCCACCATTACCTTAGCATGGATTTCCTTGTCTCCAAGCGAATGTTAAATTTTCATTGGCAACAGAATAAGTGAAATTCAGAAACTCACATCAAGAAACATGTGGAACCACATACCAGGCACACAGAACCCAGCATCCCAAATTGAATTATGTGTTAATTCTAGACCCCTAACTCCAATTTTGAATGACCCATCAGATCTAAACCCGCTCACTCCCAATCATTTCCTCCTCGGAGACTCATTTACAGGAATAGAAGAATTCGATCTCAGCAATATGAAGATGAACCATCTTTCCAGATGGCAGCATATACAAAAAATTAAATAGGATATATGGAAACGGTGGAAGCGGGAGTATCTCTCTACTTTACAGCAACGTGCACGTTGGCACACCGAAACGTCCAACATCAAGGTTGGAGATCTCGTTTTGGTTACTGACTATACTTCAAATAGTATTATTATTATTATATAACTGTGAAACTTTAAAACGAGCTATTACTAGAATAGCTAAATTACCAATTTTTTGAACTTTAGAACTGTCCATGCAGTGTTTTCTTATTTTATATTGAAAGACTAGAGCCTTTCAAGGTGGGCGGCATAGACAATTTTTGTTGTGTTGCGGTGCAAGAACCTGTCTTGATTTTGTAAAATGTCAGATGGAAAAAACAATTTAAAAAAAACATCATGAAGACATATTGGTAGCTGTCAGAGACTTCATAACTCAATTAATATTTGCATTGTGTTTTCAGTATTTAAATACATTTTGTTCAAAAGTTTATTCACATTTGATGATTCAATTAAATAACGACCCTCACAGAAAAATTATCGGATTGTTTATAAGTACATTGAAATATAGCCTCTCGAATAGCATTCGAATTTTTTAAATACCTATTGTACTTTTTGAATTATTTTAAATTCCTGGAGATATGTACAGAATCTGACTTTTTTCCATAAAGTATCCATAACTTTTTAGTTTCTGAATATTTCACCAAGGGTTTTCGAGGATCTTCAGGTACTATAGATATATGGAAACGATTGTATGCCTTGAGGATAGGGCTATTGGTACAAGGCTGGTGTACTTATAAAATGGGTGAGTGGCGGCCGGAAGTCTTACAAAACATGCGCATGCATCCTGTTCCAAAACATGGCACTATTTGCAGCATTGTTCTATGTGTTACAAATGTAACATTTATGATACAATCTGCATGTCATGTTAGGATGTTACTACATCTGATAGATTATGCCTAATATGTTACATTTTCTAGTGGATAAAAAAGACATCTTTGAAGATAGATACTTCCATTAAAAAATTCTGCTTGTTTAATTTGACACAGTTTTTGTCAACTTTTTTGTTTCTACTGCCTAATGGGAATTCAAATTTAACTTACAAACTTTATAAAATGTACACCAGTATGGTTCTATTTTTACTGAGTAAGACCCATTTTCATTGGTCAATGATCGTTCGTCTCTCTCTTTAGGTGTGTAAAACTCATGAAGAAAACAAGTATTGTTCCAAAACTTTAACCAGAGTTAGCGTCTCAAGAAACCTACGATGAGTAATAAAGAATTTTGTACTTTTATAATTTGAATTGTCTGATCTCCATCTCTTATCCCAACTTTTCTTTACCTCTCCTGCTTCCACTGCACGGAAAATGAAAATCGCATGTTGCGAGATAATGGTAGAGTTACTGAAGATTTTTCCAAAATTTTCGGCCACATTTGCCAAATCTTTTCACTGTTAAACCTAAGAAACATTCATTCTTATGTAACTCGACCCTCTAAGTACAAAGATGCCCTTACCATTTCGATTACAGTAGATACTGAGGAGTAACCCATCGAAAAAGTGACAGTTTTGAGTCAATAGAATAAGAACGTTTTGGGTCCATTTTAGCCCGATTTCTGATGCTTGGATGAAATATCAAAAAAAATAGTATTTCCTAGTAAACCAAAGGAAATACAAGAAACATACTTAATAGACAAAATTACGAATTTTGATATTGTTGGAAAGTACCAATTGTATTGTCTCTAATCCGAAATATAATAAAATAGATTTCCAAATAAAATATATATATATATATATATATATCCATTTCGGAGTTAGAGACAATACAATTGGTACTTTAACATATATATATATATATATATATATATATATATATATATATATATATATATATATATATATATATATATATATATATATATATATATATATATTTATATATTTATATATATATATATTGAAATTTTGATGAATATCATGTTGTAGGAAAAGTCACGAGCGACAACTTATGTTTGTTACGAACATTTTTCTGTATCTCCATTATTTTTGCAGTTACAACTAAAAATAAGAAAATTCAAAAAGTTTTTGGATTTTTAGGGCCGTGGCATGGTGAAGAATTGCTCAATGGATACTTCATACATTTAACTACCTGAATCCAGAATTTCAGCCGTAGTGTAGTTTTTGTTAGATTTTGGTAAAATTTAGTTTCTATTTATTGTATTATAATTATTAATAGTGAAAAATGTCTAGACCATGTTCATGAAAACGAAGCCACATACTAAGGGTAAAAACTCTATAAAAGTAAATTCAATCTGGAAATATTTCTATTTACCACAACTAAACCATCTTCAATAGAAAACTCTTTTTCAATTTCTCGTAGATCGGGAATGATATGCATACAGTTGATACAGCAATATGTGAAGAAATCCAAGACAACCACTTTTCCCTTGAGATGTTTCTTGAAGGATAATGGCTCACTTGTATTGAACCATTCCAAACCTAAAACCATGAAATATGGGTAAATGAATTCTTAATAATAATTACCTAACCATACCTGGATTAAAATCTTCAATGGCTGCATATTTCACATTTTTCAAATACTCCTGCATACCTAAATCTTGGTCAGATTTTTGCATTATGAAATTCTTCAGTTTCTCATGAGAATAGTACAAATAATCTTCAGCTGATTCCATTGTATATGATTTAAATACCTTTCTACGAATGTTCTGAAAAAACTTAGGAAAAAAACTCATGAAAAAATTTGAACTAGGAAATTATTTATATATCCACATCCACTTCAAAGCAAAGGTAAAGAAAATCGTCGTTTCAAGCTGCGCGAAATGTCCCATGCATGATGGCCGCCATTGTTGTTTATGTCCTCCTCGCAGTGGCGGAACAATTCCAGTGGCATTGCTTGTAATGGAAAATAGGGTATTTCATAATAAAACGCTTTTTTTTTAATAAATGATGCATCAAAGGTACAGAGAATTGTGAATATAAATGTTATATACCTATATAAAAAATGTTTACTCTTCCACCCATCTATTATATGAAGATATATGAGATATGTTTTACATATCCTTATAATTGAATAGTTATTTCTATCAAGATTTTTATTGCACTATTACATCAATATTTGAAAAATGAGTAAGTTATAAGGTCACATTTGATGTGGGTGCCAGATCATAGGGGGTTCAGAGATAACAAAGAAACAGATTGCCTCGCCAAAGAATAACAAACACACACTTTCCTGACTCAGAAACCTTCTGTGGAATCTCTCAAGTCCATAAGAGAGAAGAGTTTCGAGGCTGGGAAACATGAAATGAAATCTCACTGGAATAAAGTGCCAGGATAAAGACAATAAGCGAAAAGGCTAGTGAGCCTATCGCCAAAGAAAGTTAAACAGCTTCTCGAGTTGGACAAGAAATACTTGGAATTGGTAACGGGACTCTCACTGGACACTGCCCTCTGAGGTATATTTTTAACATTGTATTTATCCATTTTTCAACCGACGAAACCAAAAAGGAGGAGGTTCTCTAGTCGACGCGTATATTTTTTTTTTATGAATGACCACGCATAACTTTTTACAGAGGAGTCCGATTCCGATGATTCTTGTTTCATTGGTTAGGGCATACTCCGAAGTTGGTCCCATTTGAATTTGAAAAAAAAATCCACTCCTAAGGGTAGCAAAATGGAAAATATTTATCGTTCAACCTATCTGATTCTATCAGGTATAACTTTGTACTGGGTTTTCCGATTTGGATGATTTTTTTTTATATACCTCATAGTTGATCATATTTGGGTTCGAAATGAATTAATCCACCCCTATGGGTAGAAAAATAGGAGATGATTGATTTTTCACTTGTGAACATTGGCACACATATGTAGTTGACATTGACAGATCGCTATTGTCATTATTTTTGTTCTCCTACATCTGTCGCAATAATAACATTCCATGGAAGGATGGAATTATATACAAAGTGATGAAATGAACTTACCAGAACTATCAAAAATTATTTATATTATATAACAATAAATAGTTGAAGTAGATAATCGTATTATTTAACTGTTATTTGTTGAAGTAAGGTGGGTAAGTAAGTATTTTGGAATTAATCAAAAGTTAAGTACTATCGTCATCCTCTTCGAGTTTCCTTTTGATGATACTGAGAGATTCCTCTATAGGGACATTGGTGTAAAGGCTCTCCACGTCGAAGCTGATGAAACGATCTTCTGGTCCAAGTTCAACATCTGTGATGGTGTCAACGAAGTGCTTGAAATTCTTGACGTATGAACTGCTATTTCCTTGTAAGGGTTGTAGTATCGGTAGGAGGTATTTCGATAACTTGTAGGTTGGTGAGTTCCGTGAGCTGGTGATCGGTCTCAGTGGCATGTCTGGTTTGTGGATTTTCGGAAGCCCGTAGAGATGCAGTGGTTTGCTGTAGTGTGGCGTTAGATGTGATCGTTCGTTGTCTGGAATGAAGTGTTTGAATTTCCTCAGAGTGTTGTAGATCTTCCTTTCTATAGTGGGTGTCGGATCCTTCTTCAAGAGTTTATAGTTCCCTGTGTGGAGTAACGACTCTATCTTGTCATCATATGTTGTGGTGTCCATGATAACTGTGGCGTTTCCTTTATCGGCTGGAAGAATCTTTATGGATGAATCCTTTTGTAGAATTTTTAGGGCCCTCTGTTCCCCTGCAGTGATGTTACTCCGGGGATTCCTCTCCTTCTCGAGTGTCTCTCTCACTTTCCATCTGAACTCTTCTGCCTGGATGGGATTCATTCTGCTGCTGGTTGACTCTACAGAGCTTATAATGTCCAGGATAGGTATTGTTTTAGGTGCAACTGCAAAGTTCAATCCCTTTTCCAGCAGGGACTCCTCTACTCCTGTAAGTGGTTTAGTTGAGATATTAATGATAGTTTACTGCTGGTTTGTGGAGACCGTGTTCTCCCTGCTATTCGATTCCATTTCTTCTGATGCCTCCTCTCTTGTTCCTGGCGGATTCCCGCGCATCTATTCTCAATCTTCGCAAATATGGGTTGATTGTCCTCCTCTAAGGTGTATTCTCTGATTTCTTGGAATCTAGCAGTGGCATCCTGTAGCAGCATCTCTTTCTTCCAACGGTGATAGTTGATCTGCGACCTGATTAGTGCGTGACTGGCCCACTCCATGATGCGTTGTGCTCGTTCCCCGGGAATAGGTGACTTTACCTGGAAACCGTCTGGGATGATGTTGTTGTCTCTGGCTCTTCGTAGAAACTGGGTGTAGGTTTCCCCCTTGGTAAGCTTTATCATTGTCCTTTCGTAGCCTCTGAACTTGTCGCTGATGCCGGGTCCGTACCGGGTTTCCAACGTTTGTTTGAAGGTTGTAGACGATGTGGTAACTTGATTACTATCGTTTCGGAAGTCCATCGTCTTAATGTATTTAAAAGGGTTTCACGACGTTTCGAATGCTTGTATCTGCAATCGTCTTCAGATGAATACTGACAAGTTAAGGTGCTACTTACCAATTTATATTACTGTCGGCGCAATGATGCGTGTAATTTCGCGCGGTGTGGTGGTGCGTGAAGTTTCGCGCCTCTGCAGCCCGCCAGAAAGAGCAATCAGGGGTTTCCATACGTTCTTGATCTCAACGCTTGGTTGACTAAAGGCGTTATTGGCTTCGATGTAGGCGGCCTCTTTGAACTTTCGTTTGAACCAATGCTCCTCTCTATGTAGCACACTTGCGTCGTCCCATAGAACTCGATGGTGCTCAGTCCAGGCGTGGTCAGCGATTCCCGATTTTGATGTTTCTCCACGTTGAGTCCATTTCTTGTGCTCATCCAATCTTACCGATAACGGTCTCTTTGTCTCTCCAATGTAGGAATCTCCGCATTCACATGGAACTTCATAAATGCAATTCTTACTGATTTCATTTTTGTTGTCAGGTTTGGTCTTGGTCAGGAAACTCCGTAGAGTACTGCCGGATTGGAAGCAGCTCTTGATGTTGAACTTGTTTCCGATCCTTCTGATCTTCTCGGAGACACCTCTGATGTACGGAAGGCAGATCACTGTGCTTTGTTGTTGCTCTTCAGATGTCTTCGTTCTCCGGAGTTGTTTCAATACTTCTTCTAGGAGTTTCTTGGAATATCCATTCCGGTGTAGGTCCTCTCTGATGTGGTTTAATTCGGCATCCAGTGACTCCACGTCGTTGCATAGGTGCGTCGCTCTCTCCACCAATGTTCTCACGATCCCTCTCTTCGTCGAGCTCGGATGGTTGGAGCTGTAACTGAGGTACTGCCCCGTATGTGTCTTCTTTCTGTAGACGGAGGTGCGAATTTCGTTGCCTATTCTCTCAACGTTCACATCGAGGAAGGGTAACTTGATCGAATCCCTGATTCTGTTGATTCCTGAGAAGAAATCCTGGAGATGTTTGTCTCCGTAATTCCATACAATGAAGGTGTCATCCACGTACCTCAACCACAGCTTTGGTTTGTATTCTGCCTCCCGTATAGCCAATTCCTCGAACCACTCCATGTATATGTTGGCGATGATTGGAGAAAGGGAAGATCCCATCGGGAGTCCGTCGACTTGAGAGAAGAATCGGTCCTTTTCCTGGAAATATGAGTTCTGTAGGCAGCACTGCAGTAATTCCAATATTGCGTGGGTAGGAAGGTCAGTCTTCTCGTGCAGCTGGTCATCCTCTTCGAGTTTCCTTTTGATGATACTGAGAGATTCCTCTATAGGGACATTGGTGTAAAGGCTCTCCACGTCGAAGCTGATGAAACGATCTTCTGGTCCAAGTTCAACATCTGTGATGGTGTCAACGAAGTGCTTGGAATTCTTGACGTATGAACTGCTATTTCCTTGCAAGGGTTGTAGTATCGGTAGGAGGTATTTCGATAACTTGTAGGTTGGTGAGTTCCGTGAGCTGGTGATCGGTCTCAGTGGCATGTCTGGTTTGTGGATTTTTGGAAGCCCGTAGAGATGCGGTGGTTTGGCGTTAGATGTGTGTAGTGTGGCGTTAGATGTGATCGTTCGTTGTCTGGAATGAAGTGTTTGAATTTCCTCAGAGTGTTGTAGATCTTCCTTTCTATAGTGGGTGTCGGATCCTTCTTCAAGAAGTTATATTTCCCTATGTGGAGTAACGACTCTATCTTGTCATGTTGTGGTGTCCATGATAACTGTGGCGTTTCCTTTATCGGCTGGAAGAATCTTTATGGATGAATCCTTTTGTAGAATTTTCAGGGCCCTCATACGGGGCAGTACCTCAGTTACAGCTCCAACCATCCGAGCTCGACGAAGAGAGGGATCGTGAGAACATTGGTGGAGAGAGCGACGCACCTATGCAACGACGTGGAGTCACTGGATGCCGAATTAAACCACATCAGAGAGGACCTACACCGGAATGGATATTCCAAGAAACTCCTAGAAGAAGTATTGAAACAACTCCGGAGAACGAAGACATCTGAAGAGCAACAACAAAGCACAGTGATCTGCCTTCCGTACATCAGAGGTGTCTCCGAGAAGATCAGAAGGATCGGAAACAAGTTCAACATCAAGAGCTGCTTCCAATCCGGCAGTACTCTACGGAGTTTCCTGACCAAGACCAAACCTGACAACAAAAATGAAATCAGTAAGAATTGCATTTATGAAGTTCCATGTGAATGCGGAGATTCCTACATTGGAGAGACAAAGAGACCGTTATCGGTAAGATTGGATGAGCACAAGAAATGGACTCAACGTGGAGAAACATCAAAATCGGGAATCGCTGACCACGCCTGGACTGAGCACCATCGAGTTCTATGGGACGACGCAAGTGTGCTACATAGAGAGGAGCATTGTTTCAAACGAAAGTTCAAAGAGGCCGCCTACATCGAAGCCAATAACGCCTTTAGTCAACCAAGCGTTGAGATCAAGAACGTATGGAAACCCCTGATTGCTCTTTCTGGCGGGCTGCAGAGGCGCGAAACTTCACGCACCACCACACCGCGCGAAATTACACGCACCGCTGCACATAGCGGAATTGCACGCATCATTGCGCCGACAGTAATATAAATTGGTAAGTAGCACCTAAACTTGTCAGTATTCACCTGAAGACGATTGCAGATACAAGCATTCGAAACGTCGTGAAAACCTTTTAAATACATTAAGACGATGGACGTCCGAAACGATAGTAATCAAGTTACCACATCGTCTACAACCTTCAAACAAAAGTTAAGTAGGTAGTAATTAGTATATTTCAGCCACAAAAAATTGAAAATAAAAACATTTCAACAAAAAATTAAACCGACGAAAAACGGAACTGAAAATCAAATAATAAAATAAACTTCCTTAGTTTTGATAACTAAGCTCCTAAACTAATGTGAGTAACTGATTTCGAGTCGGCGCCGAACGAATAATCAACGAAAATCAGTAAATTACTTCAAAAAAATCATCAGAATGTCACCGTGCATCTCGATGCCATCATTTTACGCTTTACCTAGCTTGTTTGTTTGGCGCCGACTCAAAATTGGTTACTTACATTAGTTTAGGAGCTTAGTTATTAGGACTAAGGAGGTTTATTTTATTTTTTGCTTTTCAGTTCCGTTTTTCGTCGGTTTAATTTTTTGTTAAAAAGTTTTCATATTAGTGATCTCTGCCTCTCGACTATACCGTATATTTCCATTGATTGAGAATATTTTTTGCCATTTGTTTAATTCTGTAATGTTGACGCTTCAAAATGTATCATATAAAAATTGTTTTTTGAAAATGCCTTCATCTGAAAGGGAAAGGATTGAAATTTTAATCATGATTGGTGTTGGTAATATGATGCGGACTCAACAAGAGGTATGCAGATTATTCCATGAAATGCACCCAGATAGTGAACCTATTTCACAATCTACTGTAAGCAGAATAGAGCGAAAATACAGAGAATTAGGACACATGAGGGATGCACCAAACCAAGGTAGACCTACAGTGAATGAAAATAATCAACAAGACGAGACGTAATTTTGTCGGCATCTGGATTTCTTACAAAATACATTAATTCAAATAGCCAATAATTTAGACCGCAGAACATTTTGATGCAACTTTGGTAGTGTATCCAGTAGCTTCATAACTACTTAATTTCATATAATAATTCTTAATACGTTTATTCTTCATTTCGTTTTTTGTAAAAATACAGTATCGTATAACTTTCTAATAAAATTTTGAAAACATCTTTTGTATTGGCCCACCCTCTACCAATTTGACGTAGCTTGTGATATATTTTTGGAATCAGCTCAGCAAGTTAACTCATAAATAAAAAAATAAGGGGGGGGGGTAATTACTAGACGTCAAAACCTGTCCCTTTTCCGCGCAGAGGTACGAAGTCACATGCTGGCGTCAGAACATTCGAAACACTTCGTGTTTTTTATACAGTATATAGGATCACACCAATTTGCCGATTGCACCCGCCAATGCAATTACAATAGGGGGGAGTCTTGCACATGTGGCCAACTTAAAAAAACTTCTGCCTCTCCAATGGCAATTTTTTTACTTTGATTGTACGGAAAATCGCTATAATTTGATATACTAATTCAATTACTTTTGGTCATGAAGCGCTTTTACAGTTTTTATATCAAATGTGTCATGCATAGAGATTTTCTGTCTGAAAATGTGAAAGTTGGTAGCACAAACAATATTTTGTGAAGAAAGATTGAATAAGAGAACAAAACATAATAACAATTGATGACAATGGAAGTCAAGCAACAAGAGAAAGAAGTGGAGTTCTTCTACGATAAGGTTCAAATGTCATCGTGACAGATAATGCACGAATCAGATTGGGACTGGCATCAACACTCGAGATATAGACACACAATTCCCTATTAATATAACTAAAAAATATAAACATTTGTGATTCTCTATACACAACCGTGATGAAATTATTACAATTGGAGAAGCAGAAGTTTTTTAACGTTTTTTTAAAGTTGGCAACTTGTGCGGCACTCCCCTATTAGTGGACACTCTTTCAACTGTGACGAAGAAGACACTAGCTGGAAGAAAACAGGAAATATTACAAAAATTATATGTTAGTGTGAATAATATTATCACGGAAGCAGAATAGAAAGCATTAGAAAAACTTATGAATCTCATTGAATCTACTCTGGCAGCAGTGCGTCAGCAATCAGTTGATATCAGTTTCAAAAGTAAAGGAATACCAATTCAATTATTTTTGGTGATGAACCGCTTATAGATTTCTTATATCAAATGTGCCATTCATACAAATTTTGGTATCGCAAAATATTATATGTGAAAAAGATTGAATAAGAGAATATACACAACATAATAACAGAGAAAGAAGTGGCGTTCTTCTGCATTAAGGTTGAAATGGCTTGGCATCGTGACAGATGACAGTAGATAATGCACGAAATCAAGAATCAGATTGGAACGTCACCAACACTAGAGATAAAGACACAAAATTCCCAATGAAGATATATAAATACTTAAAATAAATGATCAAGCATATTCAGTTTGTGATTCTCTGAACAACTATAATAAAATTATTAAAACTCGAGAGGCAGAAGTTGTCTAGTTTTTTTTCAAGTTGGCAAATTGTGCGAACTCCCATATGACAAAAGGCCTCACTCTGACGTCATAAAAGGTTTACCTTGAGATGATAAAATGAGCCGATTGAACCATCCCATACATATATTGTTTACCCATCCTTGATCTACACCGATCCGTCATCCGTCACTTCAGTCAGTCGGTCAGTCCTGTCACCTGTCATCCGTCACCAGTCAATACCACCCGCCCATCTATAGAGGCATGTTTGTTGAACTTAACATGATAAAATAAAGCAATTTCTGGCGGTCATTGCAGTAACTTGAATTTTATTTGGAAGAAAGTGTCTTGAACTATATTGAATATTTGTGTATTTGATAATTCCTTTCTGTGATGGACAAACTAAACATCTTTTCAAAAGCCAAATGTCAAGAGGTGGGTAAGTTCAGTTATTTTCATAAAAAATGAGAATTCAAATTCTTGTTTTATAGGTATTACCGTTATCAAAAAAATGAATCAGCTTTTTGTAGTCCCCTACAGATGATTCAGATGGTTCCTGTTTTTTTTTTGTAAAGTCCCTTATGAATCTTGACCAAAAACCGGTTTTATTTAATTTGATCAAGTGGATTATTTCGCGTGTCCTCTTGAATTACGCAATACACATGATAAGATAGACAACTTATTATTTTTAATGCCTTGTCTTTTTCATGTACTTATATCACTGGGTGAAATTATTGAATAGTTTAAAATAATTTTTTCATGTGCTGTTGGCTTATGACAACTCAATTCAAGTACAAACTTGACACTTGATAAAGACTCACTTTTTTAATGAAGACATATACCTCTTGGAAAAATATAGAGTAAGCTCCAAACTGAGTCAGTACAATAAGCGAGGGGTTAAATAATAGGTACTGAATAAAGTACTGAATTACCCAAATGGTAGGTACTGAAGTTTTGAAATCATATGTTTTGACATATTCTATAATGAAACATACTTAATAACTACTGAGTGTTGAATTCTTATAAGACTTAAATTCTGAAGAAAAACTAAAAAAAACACTCTTTTGTGCAGGGTTGGCATTGTTTTAAAACATGTTTTAAACATGAGCCTCTGTTTAAAACATATTTGTTTTGAATCAGTTTTTTATGAAAAAAAAAATGTTCTCCACTGGGTAACAAAAATATAACATGACTTCTCAGAAATAAATATAGGATTCAAAACTTGGAAATACTTAAGCATATAACATAATCAAATTAAATGATTCTGATTCTGAATTCATACCCTCAATCTCTTCTATTTCTATATTTTTGAATTTGGTGTCATCACTGTCATCAGATTTTGAATTGATTGGCTGGAAGGCTGTCAGGAGGGTCACTAACTTGGCAGACTTTTCTATCCAGTTTGCTATGAACTAGCCCAAACGCTGAGAAAATCTTTTCAACACCGGCAGATGAAGCAACTGCTTTATGCAACTGTATAGCTAAATCTATCATTTTACTATTACTATTTAGTTAGCTGCTTCCTTATTGAAAGCCACCATGTCAATGGCTTAACATCTGATTTAGACTAGAAAAAAGGTATTACTTGAATGGAGAACTCTTAGCTTGATATACCATTATGAGTGACATATTGTCGGGATAAAATGTATTCGCATATTCCATGGCCTGTTTGACTTGTTCATTACTCAAATTATCTCCTTGAAATCGATCTAATATATTCGCTAGAAAATGACATTGCCATTTCAAAACGATTTTTAACAAATGTTTTATCAGTGGCCTTGAAATCACAGCAATTTTAACCAAATTTCTGTTGCCTCTCCTATAGTACAAACATTTGACTGAATTCTATCTAAAGCTATAATGCTATTAATTTTACCTTTTCTTGGTAGTCTACGAAATTAATTTTTAGGTTCATGTCATTTAAAAGCCTCTTTATCTTTGCATCTATCTACCACGAGTCTATTTTATTTGCATACTTTGGACAATATATAACAGATTTGAATATTTTACCCGAAACTATCATAACAACAGTGCTGTCAAATTAAACATGTTTACCGTTTCTGATGTGACAGAGAGCAGATGTCTGGATAGAGAGCTGCTTTCAAGGAGGGCACGTGGATGTCATGACGGAAATGGGAGTCAGTTTTATGTTTGTGAAAGTCCATAGGCCATCTTTATGGGCCTTATATATATTTGTTAAGCAAATTAAATGTGTGAAGTTCTACAAGTCTCTCTTTCTCTACGCTGGTAACCAGGTCAGATGACAACGGATTTGTCGGAAAGAGAGAATACCTGATTTGGAAGAGATTCCAAGTTTTGTCTGTCATAGTATATGATCATAAATATTTATATATTTGATGAATTCTATTTAATGTTTGTGAAGTTATACAATACCCGATCTGGTGAAATTGACACCGTATGGAGTCAGAAAACTAAAAACCTAACGAGAAGAAGAATAAGAAACATGTTTACCCAAAATTTTGCTTTAAACATGTTTTTAATGTTTTTTAAACGAACAAAAAAATTATTTAAAGCAAATAAAAAAGTTTTAAATTAAAAATACAGAATTTTTTGTTTTTTTGAAAAAAAAACGTTTTTTACCATCTTTGTTTTATAGCAATATGCACTAAAAAGTTAAAAATAATTAAAATTAATTCATTGACCAAAAACCAACTTTGATGCCGATTCCTTATCCCATACAGATTCTTTTGAAAATTTGTGATTGTGAATTTTTAATAGCTTTGAAAATACTTGTAAGATTTAAAAGAAAAACGTGGGGCACATGCAAAAGATAATTGATGCATTCGCACCACATTTTTAGTTTTAAATCTTACAAGTATTTTCATAGCTATTAAATTATAAATCTGTATGTGGCTAGGAGAACTTATTTTGTTCTTTTAAGTTTTATGAACGTGGTAGGTATACTGAAAAAAATTATCTAAATAATTATTTTCTGCTTTTTAGCCTTTTGCGTGTGAAATTTTGATTTGAAATATCTTGATGAGATTATGCTAGAGACCTGTGGCAAATTTCAGGTTTATTTCAGTTAGTTTAAAATCGAACAAGAAACCGAGTTAATATTGCATTGTCATCCAGTTCTGAGCTATGTTTAAAGTTTCAAGCATTTAGCTCATCGGGAAGTTTGTTGAAAAAAAATCGATTGTTCCTCCATATTATTATTATTACAGACAAACGAACAAACGGACAGACAAGAAAGCGAGTTAATAGAGAGAGAGAGAGAGAGTCTTTATTAGTTCCTTGTACAAATACCCTTACGGGTGTAGAACATGTCATTTTATATGCTAAAATACAATAAAATAAAAATATCTATGTACATCTACAGATAACAAGCTCAAATACACAAAAGAATATGTCTATACACAAAACAATATGAAATACAAGTAAAATAGAAAACTTAAAACACAATACAAGTTAAAAAGATCAATTTCATAATTTCTAAAAGAGAGTATTTATATGTTGCAGAATTTATAGCACATCAGCGAAAAATTCATGAAGCGAATAGTATGTTTTGGAGAGAAGTAATGTTTTTAATTTAATCTTCATGATATTGGAAGACAGGGTTCGGAGAGATTCAGGCATCTTGTTGTAAATTGAAATTATTGATAAAGGTAAATTTGTGTCTTGGTATTCAGAAGATGATTTTTGTTACGTGTATTGTGGGTGTGATTCCGATTATGATTCGTAAAAAGAGATATGTTTTCTTTAACAAATATCACAGACCACAGACTCATAAATATAGAGACTAGTTAGAGTTAGTATTCTCTTTTCTATGAACCATGCTTTGCAGCTTTCTCTTTGGGAGAGGTTGAACATTTTTCTCAGGCATAGGCCCTCGGTAGGTACTATTTAAAAAAAATATGTTTTCGTTAAAAATTTCAATTCTTGTTGTAGGACTTGTTATTGATCTTATCCATGAAATGACTATTACTATGAGTATAGTAATCTAGTATAGATTTTAACCTGATTGTAGTTGTAAAATAAAAATTTGGCAACACTGTTGTATGTAATTTGAGCCGAAGAATCCGAAAAACATCAAAAATCCAGGGTGTTCCATTTGAAAAATCGAAGTTGGTGGCTATTCTGTCGAAACCGGAAGTCGGCCATTTTGTTTTCATATGTCTGTCAATCCGAAATTGTGTCTCATATGTACAAAATGTCATTCAAATCGGTTGATAAGTGAAGGAGATATAGACCTAGCCTTAGTCTCATTGTCACCCGGTATATATATATATATATATATATATATATATACCTCCAATTGCTGCAATGGATTATGGAGAATGTTGAAGAACATATCATCAAATCACTAACTTTCAAACCAATATTCTTCAAACGATATGTAGACGATTGTTTAACCTGTATTCCTACTGACAGTTGATGAAATTCTAGAAAAAAATAATAAATATCATCCTAGATTGAAATTTACAATAGAAAAAGAAATAGAAAAACAAATAAACTTTCTCGACACAACAATAATACATGACAATACTGGAAACATTTTCACAAACTGGTTTATTAAGCCAAATGCATCCAATCATTACACAAACTATTTGTCAAACGCACCCCTTAGTTACAAAAAATTATTCAAAATTTAACTGACAGCTATAAAGCTTGCTCACCCAAAATTCAGGAAAAATAATATAGAAATAATCAAGAATATATTGAAAGAAAATAATTACCCCAGCCACTTTGCAGAAAAAACAATAAAAAAACAAATACATGCGATCTACAATAAAAATGATAATTAAGTAAAGGAAACAACAACATACATACCTTTACCATACATAGACAAATTATCGAATAAAATTAATAAAACAATGGAAAAACACAACATAACTATTTCACACCGACCGAAAAATACGAACAAAACCATTTATTCCAAATTAAAACCAGAAATACCAAAAAACAAACAAACTCATACAGTGTATAGAATACCGTGTAAAGACTGTAAAAGTACCTATATAGGTCAAACAAAACAATATTTGCAGAAACGAGTACAAGCCCACAAATACTCAAAAACCGACATTACAGCCTTATCCAAACACGAAAAAGAAAATCAACATAAGTTTGACACTAACAACGTTGAAATTTTGATCAAAGAAAGGAATCCAAGAGTAAGAACATTCCTTGAAATGATACATATTAAAAAAGACCCCAATAGCAATAACAATAGAAATTATATCAAAAACTTAAGCCAGATTTATAACAATCTTTTTTAACTTTGTATATAGTAATAATAATAAAAACTGATCTTTACATGCTGCCAAAAAAATACAGTCCGGCTCATATACTAGAACTCAATATAAACAATCCGGTGTACTTATAAAGAGGGTAAAAATGCATGAAAGATAAACAAACCATTCGGACACAGTCACACCTACAATAATGTTCGTAGGATGCGAAGCAGAAATCAAATAAAATAATTTTGTTTTAACCTGATGATTACAAATACCATGTCGAAACGTAGTTAAGAGAAATTATATGAATTGATTAAATCAGACCTTTATTCCGAGAAATTGAAGAAAATTGAAGATATATATATATATATATATAACAAAAAAATGGCTGGCTCTCAGACTAACATAAATGAGCGTTATTTCAGAAGTGAACAAATCCACATTTGCCATGTTTTGAGTTAGTGTTGGATTTAGGAACCCTGGGATGATTGCTACGACATGCAATGAGTATTTTCATCAAAATTTTATAAATACAGTTTAGATAAAGCATCTAAATCAGTATTTTTTTCAATAGGCAACAAATCCATATTTATTCAAAATATGATTTTTTGCGGTCAAAAATAAAGAAATCCCTGTCTGAAAATTACAGTAATACATATTTCAAAATAGAACAAATCCAACAAGTATTGTCAAGTCGTACAAATTAATTCAAATATTTTGATTTCTCTAAAATTTACTAAAGTGGATTTGTTCACTTTTGAAATAACGCTCCTCAAATTTTCTATAGATCAGAACGATTGACATATTAGAGTTATGTAACGAAAAATATTCATTTTAACATCATAAGGCTTGATGATAATGAGTGAAGTAAATACACATTTTTATAACTTTACCTACGTCAAATTTCCATTCATTTACAAGTGAAAATAAAATATCTTATCAGGATTATATTCGTTTTAATGTTGTCTTCATCCTTTAACCTCTGACAGATTTGTGATAACGTTATTATTGTGTCCCCAGTACTATTTATGTCCTCACTTCGTGTTGGCTTTATGACATGATAGTATTTATCACATGTGTGTATTATACGAGGGGGAAACAACTACCCAAAATATGTACACCATAATTAAATATCTGATAATGAACAATATTTAAAATATATTTGAAAAAACGCACTAATGAAATATTTCAAATATATTTAGGATAATGATAGTATTTAATGTACTGAAAATGTATTTAAATAATCAAAGTATTCTGGAGGTATTTAAAGTACTAGAGATGTATTGAGGGTATTGAAAATACTGGAAATGTACATAGGTTTGAAATGTAATCAAAATAAATGGAACCTAGTGAATATAATATTTGGAGTAATTAAGGTAATAAAAACGTGATGAAACTATTGAACTAAAAGAATCAACGATTTTGGTATAATTTACCCCGTGTTTTTTACAAAAGTACCTGAAGTGTGTATCTGTTGGTAAGAGATTAAAATGAAAGTTATTAGGACATATTATTAAATTTCCTTCAAAAATTATTTATTTGAGGATGACTGAAAAATTAAAAGGATTCCAAAATAAATATTAATTAATAAATGAAATAAATATTATAATAAAGGTTTTAATGTCAAAAACAAAAGGTATGCCGATAAAAGATCAGATTAACTCTAGGAACAATCTACCAGAAAAAATAACTGCGCTGTTTTGCGGTCCAGTTTACTTATGCTCATACTGAAAAAACAGTTTATTCATAGGTAACTAAATTAATTAACAACTAATAAATTATATATTCGAATAATTTATGACAAATAAAACGGAAAAAAAAATACGAAAATGTTTATCTGTTAATATGACTTATTCACTTTAAATAAACTTAAAATTAATAATGAATATATTTTTGGTAATATCATCGAACAAATGATTTTATTGGGAATGCATTTATATCGTTAATCATAAACATATCGACCTCAAACAAACTATTTATTTTTACTAGCTGACCCGGCATACGGCATTTCTATATTTCTTTAATCACCAATTTTCAGGAAAATCTCTATGGGGTTAGGAATCTGTTGGGGATATGAATCTGTATGGGGCTAGGATAAATTATTTAATACTTTTTAGTTCGTTTTTTAAAGGTGATGTATTGAAAAAAATATATAAATAATTATTTTATACTTTTTAGTCCATTTCATGAACTTGGTATATTAAAAAAATAAAAAAATATCTGAATAATCATTCATTTCATTCAACTCTGTGTCGCTCATTGTCCCTATTGAATTTTCCCTTCTGGGTATCCGGATTTTTTGGGAGTGTTCCTCTTGCCTATTTTCTGGAGTTTTAAATTTTTCTTCATCTTTTCCTTTTTGATTTCCATTGGTTTTGGATCGTTTGGTTCGTTTATCATCCATGTTTAGATTTCCGTTGGTTTTTTGGGATTTTTCTAGACCTCCATACTTTATAATTTCATCTGTCTTTTTGTGTCTTTATCTATTATATTAGATACTTTATTCTTAGCCGGTATATCTTCAATATCAATTTTGTATTGCAGAATTTCTGTTATTTTGGTAAGTGTGGAGCCCAGGATTTTTTTTCCGAATAATAGTTTTCTGATGGCGTTTCCTTATTTCCATTTCCATTCTCCACATTGTGAATGGTTGGACTCACCAGTTTCTTTTCACTATATTTTCCACTAAGCGTTTTTTTCGGTTTTTCGTATGTTTTTGGGTTAACTTCGACAAGGGCGGATTTCTCATCCTCGGACCCAATGTCGGGCTCCCTAGCGTCTGTATTAGGTTTAGTAATGTTAGTATTCATTATATTGAACTGTTTTTCGCTGTTAGCATGTTTGGAAATGCAGAAATTCAGTATACAATTTCACAGATTTCGCAAAGATTTTCAGCTTCTGCAACTGTGCAACTAGAAATTTCACTGTTGTCCGTTGTACATTTACTTATTAAACTGTTTTTATCTATTTCACTTGTTTTCCCACGTTTTAAAACGTCTTTTTGGGTGTTTTCTCATTGTGGCATTTTGTTTTCACTTGTTTCACTTTTGTGTTACACTTCGCACTTCCCTCGCTGGATTCCTCCATCGGGGGATGATTCAGTGTATTGTTTTGCTCAATTAGCCGTAGTGTTTGTATCTTTTCACTGTTTTAAGAGGAAATAATTGTTACTTTCACATATTTTTAGATATTCTAACCTTATTTCTCCCTTACGCGATACCTGTAAGGTCGAGAATCGCAATAGGGTTCATTATTGCGGAGCACACTCTAGATCGCAAAAAACGTCCGCTCGTCACCGATATGGAGATATTGTTTGATCCTAACCTCACTTTTTGTGGCCCGTAAAAAAACAAACAGATAGACAAGAAAACGAATTAATATTGTATTGTCAACCAGTTCTGAGTTTCAAGTCTCTAGCTCATCGGGAAGTTAGTTTAAAATGGATTGCAAGATTTGTACCGGACAGACACATAAGCGAGTTTATAAAAACGTGGTAAAAATAATAGTAGTTTATGTAACAAGTTCGCTAAAGCCATTTGCGTACGTGTTGTATACAACATTTTTTAGTTTTCCAAATAAACAGAACATAAATGCTACACATATTTTCTCGCAATCACTATCCATACGCTAGTGAAAGGAAGTTGTGCAAAAATCTAACAAGCGATTGTTTATCAATGACACATTTGTCAAATATTAATGTTAATTTTTCATGAAATAAGCATTTCAAAAGAATATTTAGAGGAAAACGTGTGCTGTCACTACGAAATTTCAAATATTCCATAGTGCATTGCGTCTCCTGAAACGTTTTTAAGATATTAATTATAAGTTTTCTGAATAAACAAAAATAGTCCGATAAAGTGTTGCCATGACGACTTTACCGGCCTAGTCCGGTAAAGTGGTATTTTGCGAACTCTTTTCAGTATCCAAAGTAGGCATTTTGTGGAGCGTGTACAAAAAAATTATTGTAGACTGAACTGCATCCCAAATATTTTAAATATATTCGAGGACTGAAAAGGACATTGTATTATTTAAATTGTAATGAAATACTGAGAACAATATTAAAACTAATAGTATTTCTTGGAAATACTGACAAATATTGAAATATGTTGAATACGTTGTAAATATTTTCATAGTGAAAATAATATTTTAAGTATGGAGTGGATATTTTTGGAATAAAAATAATATTAAAAGTATAAAGTAGTATTTGTTGATACTGAATTACTGAAACTGATATTGAAATAATTTAAATATATTTAAGATATTTTGGTACTAAAAGTATTATTGAAATATTTAATTTTCTGTATGTACACCTATTTGAAGAGTTGTTTCCGCCTCGGTATTATACGTACGGGCGTCCATGAAAAAAATATATCAATTGAAAAGACAAGGCTTGAAAAAATAGCGGCATTTTTTCCATGCCATTACTAAAAACTTAATTGACACAGTTGGGCAATGAAAACGAACAAACGAAAATTGAAAACAAATAACAGGATGGTTAATATACTAACTTGTTGCACTACCGCTAACAGTTGATAGTCCATTGAAAAATCAAAATATTCTTCCTTTGAAATAATTGCGAAAAGTCTTTGATAAGGGAAAAAAAACCTATCAAAATTTCGTTGTTTGGTTACAGCTGGATTACTCGACGAAAATGTGTTAGTTAACCTTGACACAAATAGTGTAAACCTCCGGACTGCTCGGTGTTCTCGTATATTTATCGCTTCAAATGAACCAGAGTTCGATTTTGGGCAAATCGAGAACATACCGTTTGATGGCACTTACGTACTACCTCCTGAACACGAATCCGTCAAAGTCAAAACGCGGCCCTCTCAAATACTTTCGGAGGAATAACATTTTTCAGCGCTATTTTCGGCTACTGAAAACGCTCAACATTCGCATTTCTTTAACCAAAACAGCACATACACCCGAAGTCACGTGTTATAGCATTTGTTTTGCCGTTGTCCAAAACGTTTCCATTTTTCACAATGTAAATAAGTACATGATTTCTACTGCTGTAGAGTGATTTTTATTTTTACGATGTTGGCAGCTTTAGCTCGGACGTAGATGCGTTTTGTTGACCAATATTGTGACATAATTAAAATTATTTTGTTGACACATATGCCTACTTATCCAGAGACCAATAAGAATGAAGTAACGACTTGGCTGCCCTACTCCTATTGCTACCGCAACCTTAAATTTGTTTGAATATAACGAAACATTTGTAACTGAGGTACCAAAAATGTGTGTATGTTGTGTTTCACATTATGTAATATGTTGAAAAAACTACCATTTTATGGGACTGGAATCGCAGCCTGGCGATCCTAGACCTGTTTTGATTTGTTTTGTCTCCTTATTCTTTTGATTTTCCAAACAACGAATCAAAAAGTCCGAATGTCTATGAAAAGGAAGAGAGAAGGAGCTCTTCGAAAGTTCAAAATACGCACGGAACAGTTTGGTATTAGGTAGTAAGAACAATCTTCAGCAAACTGTCCTTCGACAATTTTGACATGGACATTAAGTATATTTCATTAATCGTTGTTAGTGTTCCTATTTTGATAAGATAATTATGGTTTTTGACCATCACATTTGATTATAACTTCGAAATAATGTATTTAATTGATGATTCACAACCTACCTAATGACCTGCATATAGAGTTTGCGATGCAAAGATTATCGGCTAATTTGCAAGCTGCCTGAGGCAAGAATGTTCAAATTATTTCTCGTGCACGTCTTGTACTGTTTTCTGATGTTGTTCGTAGACAATTTTCAAATTCACCGCTAGAGGCAACGCTGTTTGGTAGTCAATTGTGAACATGCCCCGGTCGGTCGATCCTCGTTTACTTTTCGTGCGACTTAAAAAAGCTGTGTTACAATGCCTTGCAAATAATTTTTTGATAATTATTGTTTGGTAAGAGCTTTAAAGTATGCTGACTTTATTTATTTATTAACGGACAAGCCAATTATACAATTTACAAAAATATAATAAAAATACAGAGTATGTATATATGCCTACGGAAGTCACAAAATTGCACAAGTAACCCTTCACCACACTCATTCACTTCACACCTATATGCGCATTTCGATAAATAAGTTATCATCATCATCAGTAGGTTAAATACACTAAATAAATTGTAACATTATCTTACAATTCATACCTGCTGTTTCTAATTGGGTTATTTTATACTAATTACTGTTCCTCAAGTCGCTAATTGGATCTTGATGGTTCTATGGGGATCAAGGAAAACAATGGTGAATACATAGGCACATTACATTGTTTTCCTTGATCCCCATAGAACCATCAAGATCCCATTAGCGACTTGAGGAACAGTAATTAGTATAAAATAACCCAATTAGAAACAGCAGGTATAAATTGAAAGATAATGTTACAACGTAGTGAATAAGTGTGGTGAAGGGGTTATAGGCCAGTAGAGATAAACATGATTTTCCCAAAATTGAATAATAATTACAAAAGTTTCAAAACTTCAGTAGAGTGAAGAGGACTTTCATATGATATGTAGTCTGATTTTGCAACCCTTTTTTCTTGAACGAAAAATGTTGAAAATCAGGATTTAATGAATTTTCACATTATTAGCGCGGAAAAAGCAATTGCAAAAGTTCTGCAAACTTTCGAAGTTTTGAAAAATAGCAATTTTCATCCTCTGATGAATTTGCAACCACTCATACAAAACAGAAATTGTTGTTGGTCCTAATTTTTCGATAAAAATTTCAAAAGTTCGAAAAAATAATTAAAATAATGTTTTTGACAAGAGTTTTAATTTTCAACCTCTTGCGTCAAACAAAATATATTTTTTCATTAAATTGTTTTTTTTTATTGGAATAAGTATCGAAATTATTACAAAAGTTTCAAATAATGCTTGCAAGTGGAGATGTCCTGACGTAGAATATTTTAATTAATTTGCAACCTCGTCTGTAACACGGAAATGAGGGTAAAAAATAATTTGCGAACTATGTTACAATGCGGAACAATAGGAATTAAAAAAAAAAAAATTTTGCAACACCTGTGTTATCTGAATAATAAAGATTCCTTGTGTTACCAGGTTAACTATCGACCAAGAAGAAGCTCGTCAACGGTAGGTGAAATCATTCAATGTTGAAAGCTAACGTTTTCGATATGAATTCAAAACGTCATATTGCAATTAGGAATTTGCATAAAAAAATACGTACGAGAACGTTTGATGAAGAATCGAGAATCTCTCGACACGTTTTCATAATTTTCTTGATTCATTACGAAATGCAGGAAATATTGAGATTTAAAAAACACTCGTACAGTTGTACATTAGTACGATTAACCTACAACTGTGTTACGTCACAGTGTTCTGTTTACAGAGTAATGAATGCACAGTTGTTTAGTAACATGATTTATTACCAGAATAACAGAAGACTGTCAATTGTATTTTTACGACAGACAACTATTTAAACCAACCAAAAACATGTTTTTCCATCTTTATTTTAAATTTTTTTATAAATCAAGAAAATGATTCTTACGTGTCGAATACATTTCAGTCCTCCATTCGAATTGAATAGAATTTTTCATGTGAAACCACAATTGGAGTAAGAAAGTCGAGTGGAAAGGTAAATTATAATTAGATTCAATTCAAGAAATACAAACCTGTAAAAATTAAATTTGAGATGTAATATCGATATAACAAATTGTTATTTTTCAGCAACGTTTCTGTTTGATGATGAAAATTATGTACTTGCGAGATATACAATCGATAACGTTTTGATATCCTTACTTCCATAGAGCATCGATTATTCATTTTAAAATGAAAATTTGAAATAAAGAATGATTGCATGTCATTTCTAATGCGATAAAAAATTAATTTCTTCCAATAGTCTTTTAGCAGAATTTAGTAAATTTTTTTATTCTTTCGATTGTTGCATTCGAAAATATTAGATTAAATTTATTCCGCTGATTAGTCGAAAACAGTGATTGCTTCCGAGATCAATAATTAGTTTCAAATTTTTTAATGGTTAACTACGTAACCGTATTATTCTTCGGATGCAATTTCAATCAACCAGTACAAAATATAACAAATATATGCGATGGATAATCAAGTATTTAACTGCACCACTGTATATATATATATATATATATATATATATATATATATATATATATATATATCTTAAAACCTATTTGCACAATGTTTGCAATTTATGGCCAAATTAAAAAAAAACAAATCAATTGTACAAAAAAAAATGTTTCGTTGAACAATGACGGTTGCAAATCTCTTGCGTCACGTAAAATATTAGTCGTGATTTTAATTGCAATTTGCATAACTTTTGCAATTATTTCACAAGTAAAATAGCAAAAAAAATATATTGGTCGATAATTAGGTTCCGTTTTTCGTATGAGGTTGCAAAGTTACATATCCACTAAGACCGATAATCTCTTTATTTGCAAGCACAATAAAAAACTTTGTAGCAAGGAGACCAAATTATAGAATTATATTCTAGTATAGACCTTACCTGTCCATAATATATAATCCTTGTAGAACGAACGGAAAAACCTAGCATTTTACGAGCACGAGATAATATCTCTGTTATATGATGCTTAAAGGTTATTTTTGAGTAGAATATTGGTCGTTGATAGGTCTGTGTCGTTAACTCTGTATATCCGGGTGACACAGGATATCGGGCCACCCCTGTAACTTCTGCATTCGTGAACGGATTTTTCTGAAATTCGGTACAGTTATATAAGCAACCGTTTCGGATTTTAGGATCATTAATTTATTAATCAGACAAGGTAAATTTCCCACGCATGATACGAGAAACATAAATGATTTATTGCTCAAAAAAGCAAATCCCAATTTCTATAAAAAAATCACCCCTTATCGCTGGGGCTTCTTACTTCAATAGACTTCCCAGCCACTTGAAAAACAGTCCGACATACGAAGTTTTCAAAGGTAGGTCGAAACATTTTTTAGCAAATAACTGTTTTTATAATTTGGGGGGAGTTGATACTCTCCTCTCCAATAATTGATTGAAATGTTTTTTACTTTTTTATTTTGTATCAATGTATTTGTTCTGTCTTCAGTTCTTGGAAAGATGCAGCTGTTATATCTGTTATATGCTTCTATGCTCTATTATTTTTATTTCTACACCTGTACTGACTCGTCCGATCTATTGTATTATAGGAAAAATGATTTAATAAATTTGAATTTGAATGCATATGACATCATAGAAATTTGTTAAATATAACCCTAAAAATAGTACACCAATTCTTAAAACTATAGGAAAATATATTTTAATGTTACAGAGACGAAAGTTTCTTGTTTTTATTTTCTGTCTCTCTCTCTCATTCTAATTACTTTATTTTCTTTTTTAGAAAAGTTTAGTTTTGGAAAAAAAAAGATTGGTGTAAGTTTTGTTTATGTTCGATTTGAAGTACTTCTTAAATGGGCACCGGTGGCTGGTCAGGTTGACGAGAGTCTTATCGATATCTGAGCCAAGCAACGTCGGGCGCGTTTAGTTCTTGGATGGGGGTCCATCCGACAAGGAACGTGTGCGTTAAAATGCCCTAACAACTGTAGCGTAGTAGTATATTCGCAGCTGCAGGCGTCTTATCGATGAGCACGAGATAAGACGATAAACGGAGGGGACGTTAAGATGGCGGTCCCGAGTTCATAGATGTTGAGCTCGTTAAAGAACTCTACCTCTGAAACAACAGAGGATTCGGCACAATTTCCGGTTGGGGGGAGTGGACTCACCGGCGTCGGTGTTTAGCCCTGGTCGCAGAAATAGGCCGAAGTTAAATAAAGCAATAAACAAAAGTAATATTATTTTATATTATAAATTATGTTTTTTCGCCAAAAAGTCAAGAATATGTTCTGTAGATATCAATAATATGCAGATTACTATAAATGGGGAAAAATCTTTATGTTAATAAAGAAATTGAATATTTGGGTACAATTTTAGATTTCAAGTTGAAATTTCATGCACATGCAGACTATGTTATGAAAAAATTCTCAAAAAAGTTGGATTTATAACCAGAATAGGCAACAATCTGTCAATGCACACAAAATTGTCGCTTTACAATGCCATTGCAATTCCTCATTTACAGTTCTGTTCAACCTTATTGTTTAATTCACCACAATATAAAATAAGCCAGTTGGAAAAAATCCAAAACATACATCTGTCAAACAAAGTATGTTTAATGTAAATTTGTTCACATTTACACTGAAATAAAATCTGTTACTTGAATATATCTGTTTATCAGATATATTCAAGTTTATAATACTAGAAATTGTACAGACTTTATTTTTCTGGAGATGTAAATTTTATTTAATTAGGTTTAGTTTTCATATATATATATAATATATATATATATATATATATATAATACGAAAAATGGAAATTGCATCCGAGAGAAATACATGAAAAAGGAAATTGTGGCATATTGGACAAATTATTAAATTAAAGAAAAAAATCATCCTCAAGCGGGAGTCGATATATATATATACAGGGTGTAACTGAATAAGTGTAAAACATTTAAGGAGGTGATTCCTCATCGAAAAAAAGATGGGATCTTTCATATAAAGAAACTTCATTGGAGCATCCCTTGTTAAGATACAGCCCCTTAAAGGGGGTACATAAAATTTGTATAACAATTTTTTTCACAAGCACTGAAAAAGTTACAATATTGAAATTAACCTGACGTTTTGTACTACCAAAAGACACTTAGCCAGTAATTTATTTGGTTTACCCCATGGTTGTAAGGGGTAAAACGCAACCCTAAAATTTATTTCCAATGTAACTTTTGTCTTATCATTTGTTTACCATTTAAAAATTTATTTCCGATAGCCTGTTTCATTCTAAACAAAAATGTCTCTTGGGTTTTGCCCAAAATAAACCAGTAAGCAGCAAAACATTATTTTACGAACAACTACAGAGATACATCGTCATAAATGCGAACTGGATTTATTGTTATTTTGTAGTTAGTACCTGCATTAAACGATTAAAGGGTAATAAACAAAACTAAGTTATTAATAACAAAACACACAACATGTAGAAATCATAGTGAATGTTCAATATGTCTACCTTCAAACATTACGCATGCGTCTAGACGTCGGCGCATTGAGCCACGTATTCGCTCAAATATTCCTGGAGTCTCTCTGATTACCCTGCACGCATCGATGATGCGGTTTCTTAAGTCCTCTACATCGCGAACAGGAGTACGATATACCAAATGCTGTGAATGGCCCCAAATAGAGAAATCGAGAGGATTGAGATCCGGGGATCGAGCGGGCCATTTATGTGGTCCTCCTCGACCTATCCACTGATTTGCATATGTTTCAGTTAAATGCTGACGTGCTACTTGACTAAAATGGGCGGGAGCCCCATCATGCATAAAAACATATCCCTTCTGACGCCCAAAGGAACTTCCTCCAGCAGTACTGGATGCACTTCTCTTAAAAATTGAACGTATGCCTCACCATTTAATCGAGGAGGTAGAAAATGAGGCCCAATTAAATCATCCCCAATAACTCCGAGCCACACGTTAAGAGAAAACTGTTCTTGATGGCTAGTTTCGACAATAGCGTGAGGGTTTTCATCAGCCCATATGTGGTAATTATGAAAATTAATAATCTTGTCCGAGTGGATACTACATTCGTCTGTGAATTCTATCGTCTTCAGAAAGTCACAATTTCTTCTAATCATTTCCAGCATCCAATTGCAAAATTCAAGACGGTTCGGAAAGTCTCGCGGTAACAGTGCCTGTACTCGTTGCAGATGGTAAGGGTATAAGAGTTGTTCCTTTAAAATTCGAAATACCGTCATATGATCAACATTTAGCTGGAAAGCAATCTTTCTAGTACTGGTAGTAGGTTGTTCTTCAATCAAATTAAGTACTGCTTCCTCAAGCTGTGGTGTTCGTATTTCTCGATGGCGACCACAATCCTGCGTTCTTTTGTCGAATGAACCATATTCTCGTAATCGTTGATGAAGTCGAGCAAATATTCTATGTGAAGGATGCTGCCGTTGAGGATACATTTCAGCATATCTTCTAGAAGCTTCTAACCCATTCCCTGCGACAGACCGAAAACGTAATGCATATCAGCCATTTCCTCATTTGTGTATGCCATTTTATTAACAAGTGAATTATTAAAGTAACAAATTAAGAACAGAACAACAACACACAATTAGTATTAATTCAATTTCGAAAATTCCCAAACTGACAGCGTCATACCAATTTAATTGTCACTATCGCTAATAGCGACCTACTAGATAGATTAGTTTCGTATTTTCGCATTTATGACGATGTATCTCTGTAGTTGTTCGTAAAATAATGTTTTGCTGCTTACTGGGTTTATTATTGGGCAAAAAACCCAAAGAGACATTTTTGTTTAGAATGAAACAGGCTATCGGAAATGAATTTTAAATGGTAAACAAATAATAAGACGAAAAGTTACATTGGAAATAAATTTTAGGGTTGCGTTTTTCACCCTTACAACCATGGGGTAAACCAAATAAATTACTGGCTAAGTGTCTTTTGGTAGTACAAAACGTCAGGTTAATTTCAATATTGTAACTTTTTCAGTGCTTGTGAAAAAAATTGTTATACAAATTTTATGTACCCCCTTTAAGGGGCTGTATCTTAACAAGGGATGCTCCAATGAAGTTTCTTTATATGAAATATCCTATCTTTTTTTCGATGAGGAATCACCTCCTTAAATGTTTTACACTTATTCAGTTACACCCTGTATATATATATTATAATCAGGCTATGTGTGCTAGTTGGGTAGGCAGCATGCAGGAAGTATAATTCTTGTAACACTTATTGCAATATTTCGACAAACTTTATTGTTATCATCAGGGAAAGCTACAATGTTGTTAAAATACAAATACAAGAGTATACTTCCTGCATGCTGCCTACCCAACTAGCACACATAGCCTGATCTTAAGGAGTCCAGCAAATACTACCTCTCTGCAAAAAATATATTATATATATATATATATATATATACATAAAATAATGTTTGTAACAAATCCTGATTGCCAACTTTTGTAATTTTTATGTATCACTGATGCTAAATGAATAGATTATTAATATTCATCAGAACACTGAATAAACAGTGATGTTTGTTTTTATTTTTTTGTATTCTACACTTTCCTGATACTTTGTATATCTTAGATCGCTTAGTGATAACATCTGCCGGTCCCAAGTCCGGAAAAAAAAGAAAAATTTGATGCGAAATCAAAACAACAAATTATTAAAAATTTAATTCCATTATGTTTCTTTCGATTTTTTCGGCACATTCAACTGACTTCGAAAGAAACACATTTAAACAAAAATAGGCAAAGTTACAGAAGTAAAAGAAAAAATCTCCTATTAGGTTTCTCTCGGTTTTTTCCAGCTCATTCAACTGACATTGGAAATACTTTATACTTTAGGACAAATGTCCATAAAAACTTTTCCAAAATAACGAAGTTTTCGACACACGAAATTTGACGCCTTTATTGACACTTTAATATTCTTCAAAATCTTTGATATTTTCATTAATTTCTTGAGTTGATAAGAGCCGTTATCTACAGTGTTAACACGTGAAATAAACGTCAATCGCGTATCATCGATTGCGGTTTTGTTTTTATGACGCAATTTGTGTGAAAAATATATCAATAATTCCATAAAATAATAATTTCATTCTTCGTAATCATATTTTCGATTATAATGTAATATACGAATAATATTATATAAAAAAACCACTTAAAAAAATTTAAAAAACACTGCATATGTTGCGGCGTTTTTCTACAACCTTTTACTTACTACCTTAAATATTGCGTATTATTAAAAAACAAATTACCATTATGTCTGCAATGCAAGTAAATCTACATATGAATAACTACATGGGTCGATCCCATTGTGTATGCCAAATTCGGCTCTAAATAAATACCCTCGATTACATAATTATCTTAAGTCCGACCCTTTATTCTGGTGGGCTTTGTGCAAATCTAAAGTTGCACGCCGTATGACTATATAGGCTTTAGCATTACTTTGTATAGCAGCAGCTTATTTTTCGACTTCCGTCCCATCAGCCAATACATTTGTTTGGATTAGAAGTAGAACACATTTTTTCCTGAAAATGATGTGTGTTCATTCCCAGTTAGTATCTGCAGTAATTAAAAAAACATTGAGGAAAAAGAGATTTTGTCCCATTTTCAGTACCCTGTATTTCAAAAATAAAAATGGTGAGTACATATGTTGATTTAATTTTTTTAAATTGCGCAAGGGTTAAAAATCTGAGGAATTAGCATGCAATTATGATACATCCTATATTTCCCTAAAAAATCATGTGTCATAATTCGTGGATGGCATTTCGTTGTTTTCGTCTTTTAAGCTACAAAAAACACACTCAATTGTTTTTTGGGATGTATTTTTTATAATTTCGCCTTATTGCTTATTTGCATAGTTTGTTATCTACCGGGTGGTCCTACTTACGACTATCCGCCCTCAATAATAACTCCCAGAAAAATTATTTTACAAAAAATCGCCGAGACACAATATGACGAGAAGAAGATATGTTATACTTCAACCCCCTACTCCCCAGAGCAACCCCCTCTATAATATTAATAGGGAATGAGGGTCGTGTCATACATCATTGTGAATGTAATTCAATTCTGATACTAGCAGTGCAAAATTTTCTGAATTTGAATGAGGCGTTCTCGAGATATTCGAGTTTAAATGTTCAAAATGATCTCCATCATTGTCTCCCATACAGTAGTACAGTTCAGTCGTATTTATCCACCGAGTACACGTTTCAGTTTTTTGTTGTCAACATGATTGTCAAAGAAGAAAAACTAATCTCTGAGAAACATTTTTTTGTGAAATGGTGATAGTGTAGAATCGAAAAGTGACCACGTATTTCAACAATTCTACTTGTATCGCGATGGTTTACACAAAAGACGAGAAAGTTGAAATGATTTTTATTTTTGCTGCTCAAAATGAGTGTGCACGAGCAACAGCTCGGATCTTCAATGAGAGACACGAAAACAGAAACGTAACTCACAAGTGTATATTAGGAAAAATGGTTATAGAAAAAGGTTTTGGTATTTTTTGATCATTCTAGATCTATCTTGGAGCTTGTGGTGAAATTCCGTGAGACTGGATCAGTCGCCAATATAAAAAAGAATAGGATGGTGTCTGTTACAAACGAGATCAATCAAATAGAAGTTTTAGGACAAGTTGCAGTTGACCCAACTTTGTCTACACGGCAACTCAGTAGCATAACAGGCATAATGAGGGTGCTAAAATTGCACAAATTTCATCCGTTTAAGTTGCATGAACTGAATGAGGATGACTACGACAGACGATTTGAATTTTGCGAAAATATAACAAGAATGATACAGAGGAACCACGGATTCATTAAGCATATTTGCTTCAGTGATGAGTGTTAATTTTTTTTCAACGGGTTAGTGAACAGACGCAATTCTCGCTATTGGAGTCAGAACAACCCCCACCTACTTAGAGAAGAGCACACACAATGGCCTCAAAAGTTGAATGTGTGGGCAGGGATTCTGGGTAATAAAATCATTGGCCAAATATTTATCCAAGGTGATTCAAATGGTGCGGTTTATTTGGATATGCTGCAGAATCTGATTGAACCACTTATTTGGATGTTGTTAACACGGACCTTGATGATAATGGTAATCCAAATCTATTGGCAGATAACATTTATTTCCAGCAAGATGGGGCACCACCTCATTTCCTATTAAAAGAATGGCTATCCCAAACTTTTCCAAACAAATGGATAGGTCGTCGAGGTCCAATAGAATGGCCAGCACGCTCGCCGGACTTGGCACCCAATGATTTTTTCCTTTGGGGCCATTTGAAATCCGTTATTTATAAAACTCAACCTACTGATCTGAACGATTTGGAAAGAAGAATTATAACTGAATGCCAGGCAATTACCAGAGAAACAGTTTCAAAGGTGCAGGAGGCATTTGAAAATAGACTCTACTACTGTCTGGGAGTTAATGGCAGTCATTTTGAACATTTTTTGTGAATAATTGTTTGATAATCTATTTCGTATAATTTATTTACTCACAATTCACCAATGTACCATTTGAACTCGAATATCTCGAGCACGCCTTTTTCAAATTCAGAAAATTTTGCACTGCTAGTATCAGAATTGAATTACCTTCACAATGATGTATGACACGACCCTCATTCCCTATTAAAATTATAAAGGGGGTTGCTCTGGGGAGTAGGGGGTTGAAGTATAACATATCTTCTTCTCGTCAAATGGTGTCCCCTTTCAAACAAAAATCGACGTGTCTCGGCGATTTTCTGTAAAATATTTTTTCTGGGAGTTGAGGGTGGATAGTCGTAAGTGGACCAACCGGTATATAAATATTCGAGTATGCAATAGATTTTTTGTGTTCAGTCTGCTCATTTTAGACAAATGTGTTATTGATAAAAAATATGGAAAATTCATGACTTTGGATATTTGGATTACCATATGAATTATTATCACTGAATGGAGGTAAGAAGCTATAAAAAGTGCATGATTTATGATGACATAGTTGAAGAATGCAGTTACGTCTGAACTAGTGTACTCATTGTTATGAATCACCAATATCGTTTTCTTCGACATTATAAAAAAAAAGAAAAATCCTGATTTGTTACACATGAATTTTATCGCTGTGTTATATTTTTTGTCTAGTTCGTTTACCATTTCGTATCGATTATTCCCAGCCTGTCAGGTTTTTTGTCACAGCCTTACAAAATGTGAACCGTCTATAACCTAGAAATAAAGCTTGATTATGGGTTTCAATGTAAGGATAAAATTGTGATTTACAAAAATTATTTTTTATGCCTACGTGTGGGATGACAACTAAAATTGAAAATAATTGTCAAAAAATCTGAAAAATTAAAAAAAAAATTGTCGTCCCATACCTTATCCATATCGTTTTGAGAAATTAGAGTGGTTAACTGAGCCACCTTGAAAATGTTTTTTTACGCAAGATATCCTATGAATTATGAAACAGAAAAATATACGAGGTATCGTGTGAAAGTTGATTTAATACAGAAGTAATTTTTGTATACCAACATAAAACTCCCCCGGGAAATTCTTTCAAATGAATTCGTGATCAAGGATTTCTCAATCGGATAGAGTTTCGTTATAAAATTAGGGTATCGCGACACCGACGTTTTTCAAATAGTACTCTATATTTTTCAATGTCTTTTCTGATATTGCATCAAATTCTCAGTTCAACAATATAGCCATAGTCGTGGATTCTTTCAACATTTTTATCGCTCCTCGGAATAATAGGTTGTTATTGATAAGTTACTCATATGACCAAAGAAAACAGATGAAATCGGTTTATTTCTCATAATCATAACTATAACTTCATCGTCATGGCAAATACATTTTCGGACAAGAATCAGTGGCGTATCATAACTATATCTTGATCGTCATTGCAAATACTTTTAGGACAAGAATCAGTGGCGTATCCAGAATGCTATGGGGTTTTATCCACCCTTCATCCCAACTCCTCAAAATACCATATTAAAAGTGGTACAGTCATTATTAACGCCCGATATTGGACAACTTCCAAATACAACTTAAAACCATTGTCTATAATAGCCGAACTGGAATTTGCACTAGACTCGCGTCAAAGACCTTCCCCGGTGATGATATGATTAAAAATTTGCCTGTCACAGCCAAGCAAGTGGTGCTAAGTAAAGGCTCCCACAGACGATGAGATCGGTATCGCTACTTGTTTTGCTGAATTTTTGGTACCACAGACACAGTTCTGCCTCCAAAATACTCCTTCTGAAATCCTGGATATCATGACTATAAAACTCAGCAAGGCCCAAAAAGTCCAAATTTTTTTATACAGATGGAAAATTTTCTGTTGGTAGTAATACCATGAATTTTTTAAGAATTGACTTATGTTTGGCGAATCGATCTTCTAAACCAGATGAAAATGAATCAACCCATGGTATGAAAACTGATTTTCCATAATAATCCATAGCACTTTCAGCGGGTACGTTAGCTCGATTTGTTTGCTTTGAGGCCAATCTTAGGATTTTGATTTCAATGTCAAACATATCAGCGATCTGTTTGGCTTCATCGAAAATATTTTTGAACTGCGTTTCAGCATTTTCTCGCACGTATTTGATAGTGGATATTGTTTCTTCGGCTTTATCCATAGCAAATGCAAGATCTGAGTTATCAAGTTGAATGATTTTAGCTTAAGGAAGACTGTATCCGAGAAGCTTCTCTGCTGAGAACAATGAAATGATGAACTGTGACTGGGCCAGAGCACTTAGCAAAACAAACCCACCTGAAGTGGAATCTTTATCTTCCCACAAAGATATTTCCTGAAGTGCTTCATGCGCGGGTTTCAACCATTACACCATAATCATGCCTTTGAAGCTTTCATGGCACATTCATTTTCAATTGGGTTATCCAGACTGTTAGAGAATAGTGATCTGCGAGAGATAAGAACTTTGATTTTAGTCAAAATATCAGTTAGCTTTTCGAAGTTTGGGGGGGGGCCCGTGCCCCCCCCCTCCCCTTGGTGCGCCAATGCGCGATACAAGTTTATGAGATTTGTATCAAGTATCAAAGTCTCCACACACGGTGAGAGAATCGTGTAACATCATTCGCACGCACGTGGTATCGCCGTTTCACGACAGTGATTGAGACGGTGATACTGATACCGTGATACCGATACAACCACACAGACCATGAAATTTGTATCGCTACTACGGTATCATGAAACATGTAGCGATACCGATTAACGATCTCATCGTATGTGGGGGCCTTAAAGGTGAGATCTGTATCGCAACATGTCGCGATACAAGTGGTGTCGTGGCTGGTTTTGGGTTTCAATAAATACCCCACATCTGACCAACCAAATGTTGCGTGTTATTTATTAACACACCATACCTGCAACCAAATGTCGTGGCTGCTGGGACGTTGGGGATCATTAAAAACCCTTCAACTGATCAGCCAGTACGATTGTACGAAAGAGTTGATCTTAGTTATACAGAGTGTTGTTAATCAAAAAAATACTAAGAGCGGCTTTAGTATACTTCTACACCCTGTGAGATTGTGGAACCTGGGTTGTTCATTTGTAATTAAAATGTACAGACCTTTTTACCTCTCGAATTCAGATGAAATAATGCACTGGAAGGTGTAATGATGAATAAATATAATTAAACAAATTTCTAAATACAGACATGGTTATACAAACAAATGTCAATCAAAATAAAATAAAAGGATAAAAAGATTATAGAGGAGTTAGCCTAGTAAATTTCTGACTTCGAATCTTTAATCATTAACCTTATTCTTACTCTATATACCCAGCATTTATACTATAAACGAAGGTATATTGCATACCCCTGTATAAGATAATGATTAAACTAAAATTTTTAATGAAATACGGTCTAGGAGTGTCATCCTTCCAAACATAAAACCATACAATGTACTTACTCATAAATTGAAGGAACCACTTGCACACCTTTTATGAATTATTCGCGTAGACATTTTCATTTAGCTCTCGGTTTTCAAGAAGATGGTTTGGAATGTCACTCTGTAAGGTTATTCGTATTCGGATAATGTCATATAGCGCCATCTCACAAAGTTTAGAAGTACCAGTAGGCTAATATCCAATAGCAACAATGGAAGTACCTCAAAAATTTATGAGATGGTGCTGTACATATAGATTCGTGTTTTTGTGTAAAATCGCTTTTTTCAGGAAAGGCGCCTGTATAGATAAACTTAAAAAGCAATATAAATGGCCATATTTCGACATAATAATGATAACATCTTATGAATAATCGTGCTACTGTACCAGGTAATCCAAGGTTCGTTGGGGCGTTAGCCAGGAAAGTAGTTGTTTTCTGATGGATATTGGACCCACCCTATAGTTTCGATAGCTTACAGTGAGCTCTCCTGATCAGTTCAATGGGGTTCGCAGGCATTAGTTGTCTGCATGACCTACTCTGTACCGCTGAGGGACTAATACCCCGATAAATCTTTTTTTTTCTTATGTTTCCATTTTACCGAAAATTATAATCCTATTTTTAAGGCTTATCTCTCGACGGTTCCATTTAATTTACATAAATGATAACGAATGAATTTCGGTCTATATCAATCAAGATAAATAAAAAATTTGAAAGATAATCAATCATTGTTGTTCTTCATCTAAAGGCATTTCAAATAAAGATTGTCTGAAAAAAAATATCATGGAAGTAACTAAACTACGGAGTTTTTGCCAATTTTTTTTGTGGACAAAATCAAAGCCGGAATAATTTCTTCCACAGTTCTACTACAAGTATATTTTTCAATATACCGGAAGGTGGCTCGCCCCTATAACTTTTTTGTTTTCGGAGATAATGGAATGAAATTTGTAGGATCTGTTTAATGCATAAAACTGCATTTTTTGACAAGTAACTCAACTTCATGCAAATTCCGGATTCACCGGAAGTGACATAAACTTTCGAATTTTAAATGGGACACCTGGTATATTTTCAGTTTTTTTGTCTCCATTTGACATTTAGAATACAACCATGTATCATTTGTTACTGTTTGTAACCGTTTTTTTATTTTATTTTTCGAAATAAATTTTTATTCTAGAGGGCTATGGATACGTTCAAATAACTAATTTCAGTCCTGAAATGTTTGTAAAAATACGACTTTACCTGTTTTCGATCAAAATGTTTCAACTATGTAACGTTTGATTTTAAAATTTGTATTACTATTTTTTTTCAAATGTCAACATGGCTCGTCGGGTTATTAGGGTATTAGGGTATTAGGTTGTAAGAAAACTTTCGATAAAAAACTGAAAATATAACGTTAGAACTTTCGTTAAATGAAGAATCTTATTGAGATTAAAATAAGATTTAAAATCATCGAGTAGCCTGTGACCAACACAACTGAAACAAAATCATTAAATTGTTGCGGTAAAAATTGACGTGTCGACATAGTATTTTACATCTCTTCTACAAAATCAATTAGGTAGTTATTGTGTACTTCATTGTGAAAATCATGGAAAATAACAATATTTATACAAGAACTGAAAAAGTTGATATGTTATTAGTTTTTGGAGAGTGTAGGCAAAATTCAACCGATGCTGCACGTCTCTACTACGCACAGAGATATCCTGATCGGCGAGGCGTCACCCGAACCAGCACTATTTTCCAAAACTGGTTCAAAAAATGCGAAATGAGCCTGATAATGATGGGAATGATTAGTTTGTTGTGAGTGAAGAAAAAAAAAATAGATGTTCTGGCATACGTTCAAGTAAATATTAATACGTCACTCAGGGACTCCAGCTAACATTTTGAAGAAACCTACATATCATTCATTTAAATATCAACTACACCAGCACCTGTACCAAAACGATAATGCAAGGAGACTTGAGTATTGCAATTGGTTCTTTGGAAAATATTTGGAGGATGACACATTCCCATATAAAATTCTGTATACTGACGAAAGCCGTTTCACTAATTTGGGACATTTCAAATTTACACTTGATGGACGAAGGAAATTTCCAAGAACGGTTTGGTTTCATTTCAATTGTTGGGATGGGATTTTAGGCCCTATAATTTTTGACGGTCACTTTGAATATCTGGAACCCTAAAGATAGGTAAATAGGTGGTTTCAATATAATTATTTCATTTTCAACAGGTGCTTCATTTTAGAAAAGTTCTAACGTTATGGTATTTTCAGTTTTTTATCGAAAGTTTTCTTACAACCTAATAGAGTGCGGTATCAAATTAATCGTAATAAAATGCTCTTTTTTTCTAACCCGACGAGCCACCATGTTGCCATTTGAAAAAAAAATAGTAATACATTTTTTAAAATCAAACGTCACATAGCTGAAACATTTTGATCGAAAACAGTAAAGTTGTATTTTTACAAACATTTTAGGACTGAAATTAATTATTTGAACGTATCCATAGCCCTCTAAAATAAAAATTTATTTCGAAAAATAAAATAAAAAAACGTTACAAACAGTAACAAATGATACATGGTTATATTCTAAATGTCATATGGAGACAAAAAAACTGAAAATATACCAGGTGTCCCATTCAAAAATCGAAAGTTTATGTCACTTCCGTTGAATCCCGAATTTGCATGAAGTTGAGTTACTTGTCAAAAGATGCAATTCTATGCATTGAACAGATCCTTCGAATTTCATTCCATTATCTCCGAAAACAAAAAAGTTATAGTGGCGAGCGACGTTCCGTGGACACCCGGTATTCATTGAAAAAGTTTACACTTTTTACATTCCAAAAAATGTTGACCGTTTCAAGATAATTTTTTTTTTTCTATATTTTCATGTATATTTCTGATATTTGATTGGAAATGTTTCAGGAAAATTTATAAAAATATGCTTTTGACTGAGAAAATTGCAAGATAACCGTGATAATGTCGAGCATAATTCTTGAAAGTTTATTAGATACAGTTGATTGATGAGTCCATTTTTTATTTTGATTTTTTATTAACTATGTGAAGTGCGATCACATTCTTACCTATATTGATTTTCGTATATTTTCATTAGGAACACTTTTAAGGAGCAAAGTACCCAAATAAGTATTTTGTAGATATAAATGCGAGAGAAAATCAATATTTTCTATTGGAGAAATATGGGTTTATAACAAACTATAGACGAATTTAATATTGGACTTGAGCCTCAGAATGCGTTTCTGGGGAACAAATAATTGTGGTTGTCTCGTGTATATTCTAAGCTAGGACTATTTTTCTGCACTGGAATTGAAGGTAGACTGAGTAGTACACCAGTTTATGAAATAATGTATCACATTACTTTCAGTATTTTCCAATTCCTCCAGAGTCTGAACTGATATCACTACTGAGGTATCAATTGTGAAGATTGTGAGCAAACCATTTTTCACCTGATATAGACTTGGGGCACCTTCGTGAGTGGCGCCGCAGTGGCGGAATCGGTCGAATTCGTCCGTATAGTGCAATTTATTTGTATTTGCCCCTTTGATAAATAGAGTGTTTTTAAAGTTCGACAGTTTTTTTGTTACAAACATGAAAACATCGGTTGCGTTGTGATTCGGCGCGTATACATTTTGAACTAAATTGTGCCCCTGTTTCGGAAATTGCGCTAGTAATAAATAAAAAGCAGATTGAGACGAGTCTGCTAACCGCATAGGGCTTGCATTAAAGGGCTGAACACGTGCATCGCGAACACGTGATTCGCAGTGTTTACATGTAATGTTTTACCAAATTGAAAAGTGTCTTATATTCGTGATGGAGCAAGTGCTTGCAACTGGGTTTTTACCCTTTACAAGCCACATTGTTTTCGAGAATCAGTCTGTAAAAAAAGGAGCAGCATTAGTGGAGCCGAGTCAGAAAAATATATTTTTGTTCATAATAGATTATATGTCTAATTTAATGTATCTAAGGAAATTCACCATGCAGCCACAAATTGAATTGAAATGATAAAAAAATAATACAAGCTCTTATACAAATGCACTAGAAAGAAAAAATAATTTATTTAATTGTTTGACCTAGGTAATTCTGTGAGTAGCAGATTCAAAAGCTTGCCGCGTATATAAAATACTGCTACTCACAGAATAACCTAGGTCGAACAATTGAAGAAATATGTTTTTCCTCTCTAGTGAATTTGTATAAAAGCTTGCCTTGAATATTTTTTTTATCATTTTTATCTCCAACGTGCTGCATACAATATTTCTTGAAAAACCACCTGTGGAACATCGTGAAATACTCGATAAAACATAAAAAACGAAAAACAAATAAAAGTCCCATCACCAGGAATCCAATCATGGTGATAATTGAGTAATGTTCCACCTTACCTAATATATAAAATCTCGTTTCCTTTTTTCCCAATTTTTACACTGAAAATGGGAATTGCAACCTTCGAAATGCATATGTAAGATCAATGAATTTTGAACTTAACTATAATGATTTTCTGTGGGGACAGACTCCGATTTCATGATATGGTCATATACAGGGTGGTTTAAAAGTTCTTTGACAAACTTCAGGAGGTGATTCCTAAGGATATTCTAATATGAATTGTCCAAATAAATATATGTCCGGAAACGCTTCGTTTCCAAGATATAAAGGTGTTAAAGTTTTATTTTAGTTTTTTTTTAAATAACTTTTGAAATACTGACCTTAATTAAACGAAAATTGGCATTGAGAGGTTTTTGAGGTGTCGAATTCGAACCTGATGTTATTATTGCTCTTACTCGTCGTTTGGCAGAAACAGGTAGCTTTAAGAGGGCAGCTGATATTATTGGAAGACCACGAGCAGTCTGAACCCCAAAATTGGAAGATGCTTTGAACGCTCTCGAGGAGAATCCAGAAACAAGTACAAGAATAATTGCTGAAGCTCTCAATTCTACTCAGTCCACAGTTTGGAGAATTATCCACGATCAACAATTTTATCCATATTCATATTCAAAGGGTACAAGCTCTTTTGCCACGAGACTTCCCCCAACGCATTACTATGTGTCAGTGGTTTTTGAGAAAAGTGGCTGGAAATCCTCAATTTTTAAGATATGTACTCTCCACGGACGAGGCAAACTTCTCCCGAAATGCTATCACAAACTTTCATAACAACTATGTTTGGGCTCTGGAAAATCCGCACGCAGTTAATGAAAGACATTATCAGTATCAATTTTCTGTAAATGTATGGGCGGCAATAATTGAAAATTACTTGATAGGTCCTTTCTTTCTTCCGTTCCGAGTGAATGGCGCAACTTACAGTCTTTTTAGAAAATGAATTGCCGGGACTACTTCAGAATGTACCATTAGAAGTTTGTATCCGCATGTGGTTTATGCATGATGGGGCTACGGCCCATTTTAGCGTTGTAGCCAGGGAATTCCTTAACACTGTCTATCCAAATCGATGGATCGGTAGGGGTGTAGAAGAACCTAACCAGGCGTGGGCACCAAGGTCTCCAGATCTAAACCCGCTAGATTTTTATTTTTGGGGACATTTGAAGTCACTAGTTTATAAAACTCCAGTAGCGAACGAGGAAGATCTAAGAAACCGAATAGTAGACGCCTGTGAAACAATAAAAAACACCAATAATTTTTGAGCGGGTACGAGATTCAATGACTAGAAGACTGAATGCCTGTATCTTCGCTGAAGGTGGACACTTTGAACAATTTATTTGAATACAATTTAGTTTCCTTTATTTTATTTTATTCTACATATTCAAAATTACTTGAAATAAAATGTTGATATTTCTTGCAAATTTTATTAAAACAAATACAGATTTTGCACCCTTGATACAAAAATAACTATTTCAAACGAGTAAAAATAAATAGAATAGGTGGCACCCCCTACAAAAAACCAAAACTACTTACTTAAACGTCAAATTCATTTCCTAAGCATTCTTGTGAAAAATGCAAAATGATGGTAATAACTTCAACACGCATCGATTATCAAATAATAGACTTGAAATTTTCAAGTCCAAATATCTAGAAAACGGTTGCTTATAGCGACTTGTAACAAGGGTAGCTTTTTTTGCGTAGATATGATAAAGGAATAGATTTTTTTACAGAAAAATGTGCTCAAAAAAAGTTATGAATCTGCAAAAAAGAGAAAGACGTGTAGGTGGCGCCCCCTACGACTAAGAGCAATAATAACATCCGGTTCGGATTCGACACCTCAAAAAACCTCTCAATACCAATTTTCGTTTAATTAAGGTCAGTATTTCGAAAGTTATTTGAAAAAAAAAAAAAAGAAAATAAAACTTTAACACCCTGTTTCTTGGAAAAGAAGCATTTTCGGACATATATTTATTTGGACAATTCATATTAGAATATTGTGAGGAATCACCTGAAGTTTGTCAAAGTACTTTTGAATCACCCTGTATATTGAATTTTTCATTTTTATTTGAACGGTTTTATTGGACAAAACTTATATTTGTGTGAAAGAAATGAAATCGTAGGTTGTCTTAGTCGATTGTTTGCCCCACAATGTTATTTAACAAAAAACATCGATATGTCGAAACAATCCGGATGTTAAAAGGGTATCGATTTTGAGTCTAATCGTACTATAAATGACAAAATCTGGTCGTCATATTGGCTTAAAAATTCCTATTGATAGTATTACGAATACACTGCCCCACCACCTGTAGTCGCGCGCTGCCGAAGAGATTATAATTTCCAATGTAAACAGACCGAGCCGGTAACTGTGTGCGGCATACGAAAGGATCGAGACTATTCTCGAAAGTTCGCCGACCTTTGAGGAATATTCTACTTTGTGTGGCGGACGATTATATAAGAACATCGCATTCGAGCGACAGACAGTTTGTTTATATGATGAGTTATTTGGGTGATCAGCTGGAGTATAATTAGTCAGTTGCCGTCGGACAGTTTTCGCGTGAAATTGATTTATTTATTGTGTTGTAATTGAAAAATGTAATAAACGGACAATAATTATCACAAAATTGCACAAGTAACCCCTCCACCACACTTATTCACTTCACACCTATATGCGCATTTCGATAACTAAGTTATCATCATCAGTAGGTTAACTACACTAAATAAATTGTAACATTATCTTACAATTTATACCTGCTGTTTCTAATTGGGTTATTTTATACTAATTACTGTTCCTCAAGTCGCTAGTGGGATCTTGATGGTTCTATGGGTATTAAAGAAAACAGAGTTGAATACATAGGCCCATTATCCTCATTAAGTAAATTTTTATTATGGTTTTTGTGGATAACTATACTTACGCCAGTCAAAATAGACCGCCAATTCACAATAATTACAAACATTTCTTTAGCACTGCCGGATGTTGAGGCATCCATTAAAGACTAAATATAAAAATTTGCACACTCATCCGGTGACCGGAAATCACTCAAATTCGCATAAAACGTTAATTAGCAATATCTCCTTGGACAAAATTGCAAACATTGTGCAAATTGCAGGTATATTCCCTAACTTATTTTCTACATCCCTTGAAAAATTACACACGCTATTTTCAACCAGAAATACGAATAATTCTTGATTACGTTGTGATTAGCGCTAATTCTGGTTACAAAATTGCAAACACTGTGCAAATTTGTGGTAAAATCATGGTTCCGTCACCCCGAAAATTCTTTAAACTTGCAAACTTTTCATGTGACGGAACATGCAAAAATTATGGATAACGCTAAAAACAGTGTCAGGGGCAAAGTTTTAGGGGTCACGAAATTGCAAACAATGTTTTCGTGCTATGCAAACTTTGGTGGCATAATTTTAGTCGCCAATTGAGTTTGCACCTTTTTCAGTATCGCGGAAGATGGCGGAAATGAACATTATTGTTAGAAGCAATTTTCCAAATGCCACAAAATTCCAAACTTTGTGCATTTTTTTCTTAAAGTTCTGCTATGGCAAACAAGTCTACGTATAAATTTGCAACCCTATAAAATGTCGGAAAAACCGGGCAATAGAATATTATCAATTAAGTCGATTTTCGCGGATGACACAAAATTCCAAACTTTGCAATTTTTTCTCCAAGTTCTGGAATGGCAAACAAGTCTACCTATAAATTTGCAACCCTATAAACCGTCGGAAAACAGTGCAATGGAATATTGTTGATTGAGTCGATTTCCGCGGATGACACAAAACTCCAAACTTTGTGCATTTTTTTCTCAAAGTTCTGGAAAGGCGAACAAGTTGACGTATGAATTTGCAAACCCATAAAACGTCGGCAAAGCATGGCAATGGAATATTATCAATTGAGGCGATTTTCGCGAAATGTTAACCTTTTTTGCAATTTTCGCCCAATAATTGAACCCGATCTGGTGGAATCGGCTTTTATTATCAGAGAATAATTATTCAAGGACCAAATTACCGAAGCCCTTAATTTTTTCGTCCTTTTAAGCGAATTGTCGAATTATATCGTCATTTTCATGATACCCGATAGTGAAATTAGACGATTCCACCGAATGGTTATATCAGATGATAACACTGTATAGTTCCAACACATAGTTTTACTTGATGGTTTTCTATCTGAAAATACCACTTAATAAGACATAATTGTCTACTACTATTTAGTATTTGTACGTACAGATAACCATTCAGTAGATATTACCTAATGAAATCATTCAGTACAATTATTTATTACCATTTGGTAAAATCATGTAACATAGCCATCTGAGTTATAATTTCACTGTAAATTTGGTCAGAACGTCTGGATCACTATATGATTACCATATGGTAATGTAAAATTTGGATTTTTTTTTGAGTGACACTCTTTTGGCATGTTTCGTACACTCTTGTTAAGTTTATACCCATGAAGTCAATTTAGAACACTGAATTTTGATTGAAGTTACTTAAATTGAGTAATCAGCACTTACCTATCTGAAACACTTAAATCAAGTCTTTATATTTTTTTTGCAAATCTTGACCTTTTTTCAATAAAACCATAGCGTTCACATTGGAGAATACAGTACTTCAAATTCTTTTACATTTTACACGATTTATTCCATAATTCTCTGAAAAACAGATAATAGGCGAGATCACAAACTCACAAATTTGCTTCATATGTGCTTGAAGTTGAAATATAGTGATAAAATATTATGTATGCATAGTTTTTCCTAGAGGAATATTCTATTCCCGGCTTTCCCGACATTTTATAGGGTTGCAAATTTATTATTTGCCATAGCAGTTCTTTAAGAAAAAAATGCACGAAGTTTGGAATTTTGTGGCATTTGCGAAAATTGCTTCTTACAATAATTTTAATTTCCGCCATCTTCCAGGATACTGAAAAAGGTGCAAACTCAATTGGCGACTTGAAATTATGCCACCAAAGTTTGCAAAGTACGAAAACATTGTTTGCAATTTCGTGACCCCTAAAATTTTGCCCCCAAGACTGTTTTTAGCGTTATCCATAATTTTTTTATGTTCCGTACACATGAAAACTTTGCAAATTTAAAGCATTTTAGGGGTGACGGAACCATGATTTTACCACAAATTTGCACAATGTTTGCAATTTTGTAACCAGAATTAGCGCTAATTACAACGTAATCAAGGATTATTCGTATTTCCGGTTGAAAATTGCGTGTGCAAATTTTACAAGGGATGTAGAAAAGAAGTTAGGGAATATACCTGCAATTTGCACAATGTTTGCAATTTTGTCCAAGGAGATATTGCTAATTAACGTTTTATGCGAATTTGAGTGATTTCCGGTCACCGGATGAGTGTGCAAATTTTTATATTTAGTCTTTACTGGATGCGTCAACATACGGCAGTGCTAAAGAAATGTTTGTAATTAATGTGAATTGTCGGTCTATTTTGACTGGCCTAACTCTCCAGGCAGTCTAATGTCGTTGACCGATTTGATCATTTTTAAAATATGACTGTTAATTTTGTGACAAGATTCTATCATAAGGTCAGCCACACTTGATCAAATCGGTCAACGACACTAGAAAATCAGACTGCCTGGAGAGTATAGTTATCCACAAAAACCATAACAAAAAAAATGTACTTAATGAGGATAATGGGACTATGTATTCAACTTTGTTTTCTTTGATACCCATCAGAACCATCAAGATCCCATTAGTGACTTGAGGAACAGTAATTAGTATAAAATAACCCAATTAGAAACAGTAGGTATAAATTGTAAGATGATGTTACAATTTATTTAGTGTAGTTAACCTATTGATGATGATAAATTAGTTATGTATCGAAATGCGCATATAGGTGTGAAGTGAATAAGTGTGGTGAAGGGGTTACTTGTGCAATTTTGTGATTGTGTGACACCACAGCGTCTAGCCAGTCTTCATGGACAATAATTAGTTCGGTATTTCAATAGTCACGAACCCCAGTTTGGCAACAATTGTTTTTTCGAAAAAGAAACTTTGTATTTTATGCAGTTTTTTTTGTATGACGAGTACGCACTGATGATGACTTGACAGTTGAAAGCGCTCTGCTGCAATATAAAAAAATCTGTCGATATAAAAAGTACCTTTCTTCTATTATACCGATTAGTGCACACAGCCAGACATTTCACTCGATTGTTTTTTCGTCCGCGATATGTTAACCAGTGCTAGAATGTGCCTTTACTTCATCATTAAACAAAATCCAATTTCATTCTAAGCTCTGGTTTATTTAACTGTAGTTTAAACCGAACTCATACAACTGGAACTTATGGGTACGCCCAGCAACATAAAAATTAGCGTCATAGTAATAATTAAGACATATATTTCCTCTGGCCTATATTCAATTGATCAGCGAATGTAATTACCTGAGAACTAATATTCAACCCTGTATAAACAATTTTCACATCATTTTTCGTTTGCGTGGATTCAGTGTCTTGAAGTTTTTGACACACGTCACTCTTTTACGTTTTCTACATGATGGCATTTTGCGACTACGTTTTATTTATTTACACATTCGTGCGATTCTCGCTAGCTTTCAAGAACTATTGTAACGAATTATTTTTCGACATAATACATAACATGCTAAAATCTGTGCTCTGACTATTTTTACACCTCACTGACGTAGAAGCATGGGACTATTTCAAGGCGTTTTATTATCAAGTCTGCAATACGAAGAACTGGGTCTAAATCTGTATTTTTCGGGAAAGAATATTGACAATGGTTGCGGCCAGAAATATTTATTCAGTTGAGGTCAGTTTGCCAAATGGAATTTCTAGGTTTGTTTTAATTATAATTCTACAATTTTTCGTATGGTTAACATTGGCTATATTTTATATTTTTATCTCGATTTTTTTTTCAGGGTGGCGGATTTTTGAAAAGAGCCAACGAATCACACCTACAAGACATCTTCAGCAAGTATGCTACCGTTGAAAAAAATGGGGATAAGTACATGACAGCGGAGGATTTTGTTATAAAATATTTGAATATTTTAGACAAAAACAATTTCAATACCGATACACTGAGACTTTTAGCTTCCATCGTAGATACTAGCAAGGATGGACTCATCTCTTATCCAGAATTTCAAGCGTTTGAAGGGCTTCTTTGTTTCCCAGATGCTTTATACAAAACTGCCTTCCAGTTATTTGATACCAATGGAAATGGAATGGTTAGTTTTCGTAAGTATCGATTCTACATATTTATGAAGTATATCATTTATCACGAGCATTTTTTCAATATCTGACCTTGAATATTGAAGGTCATACATATTTTATCAGGTTTAAATAGAATTCTGAGTTCAGTAGTTTATCTGATATGAATATTTGATTCACGAATAGTTCAGTAAACCAAGGAAAAAAATGGTATCTGAAATTTAAATAGTAGAATTTTGTAAAGATATTGGAAATGATAAAAGGATCCACTTTGTACAAATCACCCATTGCTATGGATATTGTTCAAAATGTTATTTTTAATTAATGTATGCCATCACTTGTTTGTAGAATGTCAAATCTGAATATAGTTTTCATCTGAACTACAACAGTTAATTTTGTGTTTTAGTGAACAACTATATTATAAAAATGGGGTATCATAAGGTATAATAACTATTATGAAAAAGTCAGTCCCATTAATTATTTTTACTGAATTATTTTTACAAAATCACAATGTGTTTTGATATATGAAATAATTATCAGGTAGAATTGAACTAACAGTTATCTCAATAAACTTTTCTGAATCATATATAATTGGCAAATATCAATTTTGAGTTTAAAGTAAGTTTCTTATCTGTATGACTCGGAACACTATAATAATGATATCTTTATTGCGCTAAAATATATAAGGTAGGAAAACAATCTAGAAATTAGTCCAAAATACAGCTAATTAAAGAAAACAAAGTGGAAAATTAATCTACCGAATAAGTTTCTATATCAAAAAATGTTATGATGCGTGCATTCTTTATTTTATTGAAAATTGTGTTTAATAGCAACAGGCAGATGATGCTTGAATATAAGGTTCCTCGTTTAGTGCATGATAGGTGTAAATATGGCACTGACGTTCCTTATATATTTCTTATATTCACATATATTGAAGAAATTATATAGTATTGGTATGAGTGGTAATATCCATCATTGGTTCCAAAATTTTCGTAGAAAAATGAGTTGTGGAGTACCACAGGGATCTGTTTTAGGAGCTGTTCTTTTCTTGATTTACATTGATTCTACTTCTCTTCTGAATTTGAAAGGATTTTTTAAATTATTTGCAGACAATAGAACATTATTTTCTATGGATATGATTAGATTAGATTAGATTTTTTATTGGTCAAATTATTACACCTTAGTGCTATGACAGGTCAATAAAAAAGGTGCATATAATATAAATGTAAATTACAATTAGAATATCAAAATACCAAGAAACAGTAGATAGTTAATGAAAATTGTATATGATAGGAGCACAGAGTAAAGTAAATAAATATATAAATGTAAAAACAGAGATGCATAGAGACAGTACATCGACAATGGTCACTCAGTAAATTGTATATAATACAAGCACAAATTAAAATAAATAAATATATACATGTAAAGACAGAGATGCATGGAGACAGTGCCTACATTGACGATATTCACTCAGTAAAGCTGAAGTCAGACTAATCATAGTAAGCATTGTCTGAGAGGTGTTTTTCAGTTTCCTTTTGAAATTAGCGAGGGTTGCATTTTTCATTGATTGGGACAGTGAGTTGTATGGTATGTACGAGTTACATCTCCTTGTTATTTCTAATCTTTGGTTTGGTGCTCTAATATTATCCTTATTCCTACTATTATACGAGTGGTTGGTTCCATTTTTAGTAAACTTTTGTAAATTTTCTTGAATGTGTATCAAATTGCAGTATATTACACATGATGGCAGGGTAAATATATTGAACTTTATAAACCAATTCTTACAGCTCTCCATTTGAGCTATTCCAGCTAAAGCTCTGATTGCTCGATTCTGAATTGTAAATATTCTCGAGATATGGTTAGATGTGCCCCAGTTTATCAATCCATAAGTTAAGGCACTATGGAACATTGCATGATAAGCATTATGGGCAGCTTCATGACATACTTTATTTTTTATCGGCCTGATTGCATAGACCTTGCCTGATATATTTTTCGCTAGTTTGTCGATATGGGGTTTCCAAGTTAACTTTGAATCAGTAGTTATACCAAGACATTTCACATTATCTGAGGGATTATGAGACAGCGAGAACATAACTGTTTAGGCTATATCTTCCTGAATAACTCGCTTTACTAATTCTGATGATTCTTCATTCTTGTTTTTCCGAATGGCGAAGGAAGTGTCATCGGCGAATAGCATTGTGAATGTTGTCATTGAATTTGGCAGGTCATTGATATAAATCAAGAAAAGTAATGGCCCAAGGACACTACCTTGTGGAACACCATTCAGGATCGTTTGTAAGCTACTGAGTTCTTCATTATATAATACACATTGCTTTCTCTCATTTAGATATGATGCTAGTAGATTGTGTGCTATGCCTACAAAGCCATAGTATCTCAGTTTTTCTAATAAAATATCAGTAGAGACGCAGTCGAACGCCTTGCTCAGATCGAGGAATATGCCAAGTGTTGATTCTTTGTTTTCGAAACCTTCAGTTATGAAGTCGACTAATTTGAGCACTGCTTTCGCCGTGCTTCTTCCTTTCCTGAATCCAAACTGTCTGTCTGTCAAGATATTTGTGTACTCCAAATAATTTATCATTCTTATTGCCATAATTTTTTCTATAATTTTTGCAATGACTGGAACTAGTGCAATTTAAAGGAAGATTGATGTCGCCATTTTTTTAAATCGGAATTATCTTTGCAATTTTTATTTTTTATGGAAATACACCAGATTTTAGAATCAAGTTGACAATACATGTAGTTGGTCGTAGTAGCGCAGATAGATTTTCTTTATACATGACCACTGAGTGATTGTAAATATCAAGTTTTTTAGGGATTTGATGACTTCATTCACCTCTGCAGTATCAGTTTGATAGAAATACATTGAGTTGTCAGCATTGCATGGAACTTGGTGGAGATAGTTTGAGAATGAATTATTGGGTATGCTTATTTGATTATTCATATCCATATTTATGAAAAAGTCATTTAACTGCTCTGATGTAATACTAGAAGAGCTATTTGTGTGATTATTACTACCTATGTTTTTATTTATAAGCTGCCAGATTGTTTTTTGTTTATTGTTCGATTCGTTCAGTTGTTTCATCGCCTGTTCTCTCTTCATTTTCATAAGTAATTGTTCGTAATTATATTTTTTTGATTTAAATTCTGATTTGATTTGCTCACAGTTGTTGAACAGTTTCAATTGATTGTTCAGTTTCTGAATTTCATTTTTGCAGCAATTACTTCTGGATATGAATAAATGCTAGGGTCACTTTTTGAATTCATTCTGACTTTCATGGGAGGAAATGATTCTTCCATATAGTAGTTCAGGGTATTATAGTAAACTTGGATCATCTCGTTTATCTCATGTTGTTCAAAGAGTTCATTCCAATTTTCTGTTGTTAATTTATCGTAGAATAAGGTTTTGTTGGCAACATTTTTATTCAAAATTATTTTATATTTTGGTGGAATCTCTCGTTCTGTGTTAATACTTGTAATTTGAGAATAATGGTCAGATAGATGAAAGTCATAAATCTTTGCTGCACCAACATCAAAATTTGTGAACATGTTGTCGATGCATGATTTTGAATTACCATAGATTCTAGTGTAGCCCAAGATTCGTTTGGATAAGCCAAAAGATGAGAACAATTCTATCATATCTTGACTGTGTTTCGAATCTGTAGCAAAATCCATATTGAAATCACCACCAATGACTAGATTAAAAGTTCTTAATTTTTCTGATAATATTAACAGCATGGCAGAGATATTTTCCTTGACGATATTTATATCTCCACATGGAGAGCGATAGATAGATACGACAATAAATTTTCGTTTTAATAGCTTAATGCCGCAAGTTTCAATGTGCTTTTCCATGTTATATTCATTCAAAGCATCAATTTTTTCGAACAAAATGTAATTTCTAATAAAAATACATACTCCTCCGTGAATGTAGATGGATCTCGAAAAGGAACTGGCTAATGTATAATTTTCCATTTTACAGAAACATGTTTCATCAATACTCACCCAATGCTCACTTAGTATTACAATGCCAAAATTATGTTGCAGTACAATAGCTTCGAGTGAGTTCAACTTATTTCTGAGACATTGTATATTAACATGCATTCTCTCAAGTTGAGTTTCCGCTTTCCTAATTCTAAAAAAGTTGTCCGTGGATTCATTACGTTAATTTCATTGGCTTCCTCGCTATTTATTACCTCAATATCTCTGTCTCGTCCTACAATACTTCTATTGACATCCCCACAGTCCTCCCTATCTCCATCCTGCCCTAATGTTATTGCTTCTTCGTTAATTTTTATCGTTTTTAAAGCCAGGTGGATTTCCTTAGTCTGTAGTATAAACCTTTTTACTTCATCACAAATGCACATTTTACTATTTGATACTTTTGGGTCTACTAGAAATGTAATAGATGTATTTCTTGTTGAGTTACAATATTTTCCTATATACCTATTTACATAATTAATAATTATTCTGTCAAGGGGGCGGTTTTGTTCGGTGATGATCAAGATATTTGTAAATTTACTGATGGTACTATATTTTTCATAGCTCTGTAAAGACATACCTGGTTGCTGATATTATTAGTATTGAACATCACAAGAACAAAGTCGTTCCCTCCCTATTGTGTCATCTGGTTGAATAGATCCTCTGTTAGCTTGGAGATTTCAACATTTGATTGTATGTGTTCTTCAATTATAGGGTCTACACTATTAATAAGTGTTTTCGTGACTCTAGCAAACCCTCTTGCATACTCATCCCCCAGAATGAATACCCTTTTCATCATCATATTACTCGATATAATTTGTTCAGGTGCCTTTGGTTGTTTTTTATAATCTGAGTTAAGGGATGCATTCGTGATAGTTTCTTGATGACTTTCGGCTGTAATAGCTTCCTCCATTTCTTCGAGCAGGCTCAGTGAGTTTCTATCTTCTTGTCCCGTGTTGGTCGTTGTCAGTGTTTCTTCTTGTATGGTGACTATGAAATTATCCATTTTGTGTTTTCTCTTTTTTTTATATTTTTCTTCACAACTTTATTTCTGTTCTTTGTTACCTTGTCTACAGTGTTCAAAGATTTTTTACTCTTACAAGAGTCTAGCAATTCAGTTAGTACTCCATAATTAGCTACTACATTTTTGTTGGTTTTGTGATGAAGTCGTTCTCTGTTCGTCACCCCGTATTTTGGCTCAGGAGTTTCGGGAGTAATATTTGGCTTTGGCAACAATGTAGTGATATTTGTTGTCTGGGTTGATGCATTATTCACTCTTTGTTTAACTGTTTTTTCACTCTCAACTGTTTTAACACATCTATAAAAACTGGTCTCGATTCTATTGTTTCCTTATCTCTGAGAGTTTTTATTACGACTTCTAATTCGCAGATGTTGTTTTGCAGGTGTTCCCTTTCTTTTAGGAAATTGTTCTCCATTTCAATTGCTTCATCATACTCCCTCAAAAATAATATTCTACCTGATGAAAAGCAAAAAATTCTCAATTGAATATTGAATAGAAATATTTTCTGGAAATTGAAAAATCTATCTAACAGAAAACAATTACTTCCCCGACATTGAACTACATCTGATAGATATTGTGAAAGGACTCTAACCCAAAAGAAAAAATCTGAAAGTGAAAAGTTGCAATTTCATTCAGATAGTTATTTGATTTTCTATTCCACTCTTAATTGAGGACTCATATAGATGAATGAGGCAAAGAAGAATGTTTTCTAAAATGGAGTACTCACCAGAAACCATTTGTAATATTGATGCAAGAGTGGCATCACATTCACTAGATAACTAGTGACTAAAGTTTTTCTTTCACTCACAGATGATTCCACATCTAATTTCATAAACATCATATTCATATTATCAAATAAATCAATTCTACATTACTTCTTCATGGCCACATACCCATAAATTGACTTTAATTGTTTCCATATTTTCGTACATATTTCAAGAAGAAATTTTATACCAATGAAATGAAAAAAAGTAATTTATCACAAACACTTCATCAATTTTAGGACTTTATATTGAATTAATGTCTCAGTTGGAATAAACATATAGAAAAAAATGAATGAAGTTCTAAATGGAAACCACTAAAAAAACTTTAAAATGAATTTACAAACTTTTTGATCTAAAGGGTCCTACAGAAGTACCAATTTATCGGACCCGATATCGGGAGGACGACGTCGGGAATGATTGTATCGACTTACACACGTTCCGATTTTAATCTTCCCAATCAAGTGCTATCAGTTACTAGTTATATGTGAACTGGCAAGGATGGCCCCTGCTCCGTCAAAAAAGAAAAGAATTGTGATTGCTCTAACAGCGATTGGGTCCCAAAGGCATTTATGTTGTTTCCAATATTCAATTAATGCAATTGTTGCACTATTATCATTTATTGAGCTCAAACACGTTTCTTGCATGTCATTAATTTCCATGTTGTTAGTTCAATAACACAAACAGTTACACAAAAAACGAGAAGAAATAAGTTGAGTGAAATCAAGAGGGAAAGAAAATCGGGTCCCGACAGGATCGATCGTGCTACACACATGCCAACCAAAAGGGAGAAAAGGTTGGGGATTGGGCCGATCTACTTGTTCGGGAGGTCCGGGCCACCGGACAACCCGATTTCGGGAACGCAATTATTTAGTTGGCCGACGAGCCTACACATGAATTTGAGTGGGCCAGAATCGTATATTAGCGGCGCAAAAATAAAGGGTTAGTCTAGAAAGTTGATATACAAAATACATATTTATGGAGAAAGGTAATTCGTTTATTGAGTTATTGCATAAAGAAATTGAGAAAAACATTTCAAGGTGGAAGAGGGGATACAAAAAATATGAACTTATTTATACTTAGAAGTAAGTTGTAGTGGTCTCCTTACTTTAAAAATTGCGATTTTACGAATACATGGTTATACATTCATTATTAGGAACACAAAAACACATTCTATGATATTTATACAGTGTGGCAACACAATTTGTGGTATATTTATTCACTCTCCCTACTGATGTCATTAACAATATTTAAGGCATTTGATGGCAAAAGTAATGAGATTACTTCAGCGGGAAGACCTGCACTTTTACGTGTCATTATTGGTGCAATGCTAGAAATCAGTGGATCTGAAGACACTAGTAAAGCATGCAACAAATCTTCATTTGACTTATATCTTGACATTTTTCTCGTATTTTGCTCGCGATATTGTCGAAAATATTTGTTTCGTGCTTCCATTGCCTCTACTAACAACTGTCCAATCGGAAGTGATGCCGATTTAATAACTTTTGCTCCATGGAGCAGAATTTTGTGTACAGAAGATGGCATATAAAACCAGTTGAACAGATCCACGTACAATCTTGCTGTTTCTTTAGCGTATTTATCGAACTTTTCAGTGTCTATGCTACAACCACACGACATAGTTCTTAATATAACTGAAAACCGATGTATCAAAGTAATATCAACTCCAGTTATTGAAGCAGTTTACTGAAGAATCTGCAGGCGTATTCCCATCATTGGAATTTCCACTCACTTGTTTTGGATGGTCCACTTCTAAGAACATCTTCGTTTTAAACTCCTTCTGAACAAATGCTTTTCTGAGCTGAGTGCGTTACACAATTTTTCGTCAACCATTGTGAGCAACATCTCATTTGTTATTGCAAGATTTTATTCTTTGTACGGAACTAATGTTGGAGATGACAAATGATTGTTTGATTTAATTTTCAATGTGTGCAACTTCGCTTCGGATTAACTGTGCAGTTTCTTTATTGAACTGAAATTTTATTGGCCTGCAAAATCTGGTACTAGAAGGTCTAGGATTTTGTCACAATATTATTATACCTACGTACTTTACAGAATTTCCAGATAGTTGAATGGGGACTAGAGACGATATGAATCATCAGAGTTGGTCCATCTTTGCTTGTAGATTGATTGGCTTGAGCTTCCATCAATGCCTCATTTATAAATCATTTTCAATGATCCAGGAACTACATCTACCAAATAAGTGTGGTTGACAATGCTATGTAGCTTAATTTCCGCTGCCCAATCGTTAACAGTAATATCCTCTTTTGGTGGGTAGCAATTATTCTTTACTTCTCTCACTTTATTATATGATGGATAAATATTTATCCCTCTGAACCTCGGGACCTCTCTCATTATTTGATACGAGTGCTTTGAGCAGTTCATACGTACGATTAAATCAAGAGCTTCTTCACGAGTGAACAATACAATATTTTGTTGAGGAGGTGTTGTGATAATAATTCTCTTTGCTTTTTTAATTCTTTGCAGAATGGATGTTATAGACTGATGTACTAAATAAGCGGCATTACGTTTTCCACTTTTTGCTAGGGATAGCGGCATGAGTAATTTCCTCTGGAGTGAAAGAAGAAATTGATCTATTTCACGTTTTGCGATTTGGTTTTATGGCTGCTTTGTGCGAAGAGTTTTCTAGGTCGACCTCTAGGTTTTGAGGCTGCTGCCAAAATGAATATGCTCAGATAACCACTCACCATATTTCTTTTCGATAAATGAGTTTTTTTTTCGAGCTTTTTAACCAATATTTTCTCAGCAGATGCGTAAATGCATTAATTTTCGTACAAATAACAATTTTTAATAAATCAGGGCACTCAATTTTATTCAATTCGGCTCTGGAAATAACGTATTCAATCAGTTGCAATCGGCTTTCAGCACTAAGAGGTCCCTTATTCTTGAGCACTTGAAATAATTCTCTTCGCGCAATGGTGACATGCGTACCTAAAAAAATATTTAAAATAATGTTTTGCTACCTGGTTCTTATATGGTCTTGAAGTACACTGAATGAGCTATCTAATGTATTAAGTAGTTATTAACTGTTATCTTTCAGTAAAAGTCTGAGTAAATTGAGTGGGTTATGAATTTGTGTTTCCTCAATTTCAATAAAACAAATTGATTCAAATTAGATAAATCTACTATGCTGCACATTTATAATGATATAAACAATAAGCGTACACACCTTGAGTAAAAGTAGCCATATTTAAACTTTACAGAATCTCTCTAATAATGTCAACACATCTATTACAGTGAACGCATATTTGCAATAAACTTCAAACAATACTGTAAACGCTGTCAGAGCCCATTTTTCAGAGGAATTAGCTATGGACAAAGTGTATGTACGATTTCAATTTGGTTATCTATAAGACTATTAACAGCAATATGATGATTTTTGGTGATAAGTCAAAAATGGGAATATGGGCTGCTAAAATTAAGCTTTGGCCAACTTTGCGTCGACCCCCAGATATCGAGCCTGATAAATTGGTACCTCTGTAGGCACCTTGAAGACTATATCAGCCAAAAAAAAATATTTGGAGACACTTTGAAAATTATTAAGCCGAACTAAAAAAAAATATTTTGTTTAAATTTCACTGATAATAATATGATCTCCACACAAGATATTTTCAGGAGATACATCCTAGTGATGTAAGATCAGGAATTGGATAAATATTATTTACAATGGTGTATTAATTTATATTTCCGGCGACCTCGTATTAACAAGTCTGTTTAATCTACACGAAATCGATCGTTAATGACCCCTATTAACCTTCAATTTATCTTTTAATGCATAATTGTGATATATGCAACTAAACATACACCGAAATCAACATTAATAACCTGTAAATGGTCGATTTGGTCCATTAATGTATAATTGTGGTATAGGCAACTAAACATACACTAATTCGAATATTATTCAAATGTCAAATCATATTACCTTCGCGCTGTCAAATTTACGTATTTTAAAATCCAAATATTGTATGTTTCCTCCTAATTTCAAATTTCATTAAAATGGCGATTAATGATCTCGAACATTAAAGCGCTTTCTTCGCTTCCGCGTTAAAATATCTCGGTCATTAATCGCCACCATTAATACACTAGTTGATTAAATAACTATTAATTCACTGAGCTATTTGAGAAATACACGACCTATAAAAATATTCAAAATGAGACTAAAACAGCATTCATAATATTTCTGGAATTTATATCAGATTTGACAATTTATTTTAATAGTTGCTTATTGTTAATGAGATATAATTTCCGTGTATGAACAGTTTATGTTTCTTGGGAAGAAATAAATTATGGTATTTATTATAACGGTTATAGATAGGTACATAGTACCTTATATCAACTCATATTATTTTTTCCTGACCTATTCAAAAGTGTAACGAAATACAGGGTGTTCCAACTTTGATATGTCACACTTTTTTGAGCCACCCTGTAGACTACAAAATAATTTCCTTTTGCAGCCTTAATCAATATACATATAATAAAATGGAAAAATTCCCGAAAAAATTAATGAGTTTGGTTTAAGGGACCGTGTCGTATGGGGTGCCCCACCCTGTATGTAAAAAATTCCACTCCAACTGAATTCATTATAGGCCCATCCGATTTTTTTCCCAAGTTCAGATAATTTCAACTGATGTTTTATTTTCGATAAATTTATCAGAAATTATGAAAACATGATTATTTTTTATTTTCAGAGGAGTTCGTTGAGGTGATGAAGAAGACAGATCTTCACAGAAAAATCCCTTTCAATATGGAGTCCCCCTTTGTGGAGCTATATTTCGGAAAAAACAAAAACCGTTTAGTTTCATATAATGAGTTCAGCCAGTTCCTGCACGATTTTCATGAAGAATACGCTATTGAAGGTTTTAGAAGGGCTGATAAAAATGGTACAGGTTTTATTTCTATTTTGGATTTTCAGGAAATCATGGTTAGCATTAAGAGTCATTTGCTTACCAAACAGGTCCAGTCCCATCTTATTGAGGTAAGATAATAGGAAATTTAGGCCATATTCATATCATCAAGAAAGGTAATTGATTATGTATTCATTTCCTCCAATTACACACATCACAGTTCAACATTTCGATTTTTATAAAACAATCCTCAGCTGCAGTGTTTTGTACTTTCAGGCAGCACAGCATCAAGTGCAAGGAGCAAGTCGCATAAGTTTTCCCTATTTCATTGCATTCAATTCGCTATTGAACAATATGGAACTCGTCAAACGAGTATACCTCAACGTAACGAATGGCCATCGAACGCAGGAGGTCAGCAAGGAAGAGTTCATGCACTCTGCACAAGCCATGTCTCAAATGACCCCTCTCGAAGTGGACATTCTTTTCCACTTGTGTGATGTGCTCCACCAGACTGGGTAAATATGAGTTTTAATTAAAATAATGAAGAACATTATTCAAGATTCGAAATGCTTTGAACTAAATTGGCCTTATGACAAATTGTAAGTAATGTTGCTTATAAATTTGCAAGACAGAAGATTCATTTTCAATGTTTTCTGATTCTGCTGCTCTTTGGAACTTAGATATTTGTACAAGGACAACGCTTGGGAAGGGTTTGTGCCTTCAGCATTCCTCCATTTTCATTTACATGAACATAATGGTTTTGTTTTAGGAGGATAGTCTATAACGATCTCTATGCTATAGCCCCAGAACAATATTTCAAGCAAATTACTAATCGTTTAGCAGAGATCCATGCCGTGTCTGTGAGTAAAGTTATTATTTCTGTGATACAGTTTTACCATTTCAAACTGCGCCATTTTAGTTGGTAACTTTGGTAATCTGCAGGATATAGGGTTATTGGGACAGAATTATTTTTAATTTTGAACATAATTCCTGTGATATGTCCCAGCTCCTGTTCTTGTTCAACTTGTTCTATCTTTTGAAATCAATAAACATGCAATTCTGTAATAATAGTAATTTGGTAGAACTAGGGCTGCAGATGATTCAAAAGATTACATTTTTCCATTTAAACGCATACTACTCTATCTTCTGTAAAAGTTCTGCAAAAAATAACTTAAAAAGGAACGTGTAAGTCATATACATAACATACAAATTTCGTTTTTATTGATTTTTATAAATTCATTATAACATTTTTATTATACAGTGCGCGTCAAAATTATGGAACAAATTCGATATTTCGCAAGCTATGTACTTTTGACAAAAATCCTGAAATAGGTCGATTTTTATTTTGAAATGCCGATTTTTTTATGTATATTCTAAAGAGGTTATGTCACTGGTTTTGACATGGTGACGTAATCGGTAATTTTTTTAAATTGGAATAGATGTCTTGTGATACCTCATCTGAAAGGCCTTTCAATACTGCATTCAATCATAATAATTAATTAGATATTTTTTTTACAGGATGAACAAAAATTAATATTTTATTTCAATAAGAGAATAACTTTATATCCAACAAAATAGAACAGTTAAATAAGATGTTCGAAATGCCATCCACCAGTATCTTGACAATAAGCAAATCTACAGACACATTCCTCTTGCACATTGCGAATAACTTCCTGAGTAATTCTGTTAATTTCGATCCTGATTCGATTTTTCAACTCTTGTAGATTTTGCGGCCTATCTACATAGACCTCCGATTTCAAATAACCCCACAAGAAAAAAATCCAGGGGCGTAAGATCTGGAGATCTTGGGGCCACTCTATCGGTCCGCGTCTACCAATCCACCTCCTAGGAAAACAGTTATTCAAAAACTCGCGAACATCACCTGCATAGTGCGGGGGTGCACCATCTTGTTGCAACCAAATACTTTCATTTGGTGAGTTAGGATTGTTGGCGTTTGAAAAAATATCGGCAAGGCTAGGTATGAGTTCATTTCTTAAAAATTCCAAGTAAAGCTCCCCTGTGAGATTTCCTTCGAAAAAATACGGGCCAATAATCCTGTTGTTTATAATCCCTGCCCAAACATTGACTTTCTGAGGGTATTGAGTATGCCCGTCCATCATCCAGTGAGGATTATCTAAGATGTCTAAAAACCCTGGTGAATGAACTGATTCGATATTGTTTAGATTTTTGAGGGGACACCACCTGTTACTACAACAGAGCTTCTCTCTCTGTGGTAGATGGCGCCGTCCAAAAATGTTTGTCTATATTCTCGCTCAATGTCAGAACTTAATTTCTGACATCTGCAGCATCTTATATGAAATTATTTCCAGTGTTTTGTCGGTATCTATGCGTTTTCCATCTCTTTGATATGAACACTTGCTTAGCTTATTCCTGAGTTTGTTCTTCAAAAAAACAACTCATTCATCAGTTCATTAGTGCGTGAGGAATTGTTTATTTTCGGGTAGTGTAGTGTGTAAGGATACTTTTTGTAGAATGGGCCACATTTGCATTTTGTGTGGACAGTATAAAGCCGCAGATTCGAATTTTCGCCTGTATTTAGTACCAAAAGCAAGTACAAATCTTGACAAATTGACTAATAATGATATTTCCATAGTTCATTATATTGTATGCATTTAATTTTATATTTTCTGCAATTTAATGACAATTTCATTTCCAATTCTCCATCTGTCAAAATGCAGTTAACCTCAAATTCAAATCGTACAAAATTCGAAAAACAACACGACAGTGCTTTCTTTGTGCAATGTTCGGGGGTTTCTAATTCTAGCTTTGCTATTGGTGAAGTTTGACAGATGTCTCTTTTAAACCAATAGCAAAGCTAGAATTAGAACCCGCGCACAGTTCGCCTCAAAAAAAAATCTGAGTGAATAAATATACCCTGTTACTGTATTGAAACTAAATCGAAATTGGCGCCATCTGACACGCTAGTAATCTCTATTATCAAGTAGGCCAAGTGTCGTCAAGTCGATCCCAAACTTCTACAGGTATAAGTGCAAGCACCAGGGTTTCAATACATCTTAGGATTATCCCTACTCCAATATCTGCAATTCTGACGATTTACTGAACCATTTAGGCAAAACATAGCCTCATCGGAAAACAGAATTTGTTTTATAAAACGTGGATTGCGGTTACACAAATCCTGCTTTATTTCACAGAACTCCACACGGTGATCGGGATCATCATCATTGAGTTGTTGATGTAGCTGTACTTTGTATGGATGGTACTTTTCTGCTTTTAGAATACGTAATACAGAACTTTGGGATATGTCAAGGTCTGCTGCAATTTGTCGTGAATTATTGTGAGGATTATTCTCTACACCCAATAGAACATCAAGTTTCACGTTTTCTTCTATTTTAGGATGTCCAGCATTCGGAATATGTTTGACATGACCAGTTTCTCTAAATTTTTTCTCAATCTTACTGACTGTTGAACGACTGATAGGTCTATTTGGATACTTCGCTTTGAACAAGTCGCATACCTCTTGTTGAGTTCTGGTTCTATCTCCGCATCCAATAAAAATTAAAATTTCTATGAGTTGGGTTTCACTTAAAGTAGCCATAGATTACTTTTAGAACCTTTTCACTTAGAATTTGTGAAGAAAATTTGTTGATATTTCAACTGACATTTATTTGACACTAACTTGCCTATTATGGTATTAATTTGTGATTGTCTTTTGTTTCCATTTTAGACAAGGAAATAGCTAACTATTAATATTAATATAATAGCACTGACTCACTAGTCACCAGAGCAGTCTAAGGGATTAGAGCCTAGGCTCAAAAAAGTAAAATTTTGCATTTTTTAACACGCTTTTATTATCTTTACTTGTAACTAAATAACTCACAATGTAATAAAATCTTGGAAGTGAATATTCACCCACTTCCAATCTTCCGAATAATCTGAAATTTGTCACACATATCAAGGTCCGATGACAACCCAAGAATTTCATAATCATAATGTAATAATAACAAAAATATATTTTTCCAAACGCCAACAATCCTAACTCACCAAATGAAAGTATTTGGTTGCAACAAGATGGTATACCCCCGCACTATGCACGTGATGTTCGCGAGTTTTTGAATAACTGTTTTCCTAGGAGGTGGATTGGTAGACGCGGACCGATAGAGTGGCCCCCAAGATCTCCAGATCATACGCCCCTGGATTTTTTCTTGTGGGGTTATTTGAAATCGAAGGTCTATGTAGATAGGCCAAAAATCTACAAGAGTTGAAAAATCGAATTAGGATCGAAATTAACAGAATTACTCCGCAAGTTATTCGCAATGTGCAAGAGGAATGTGTCCGTAGATTTGCTTATTGTCAAGAGACTGGTGGATGGCATTTCGAACATCTTATTTAACTGTTCTATTTTGTTGGATATAAAGTTATTCTCTTATTGAAATAAAATATTAATTTTTGTTCACCCTTTAAAAAAATATCTAATTAATTATTATCATTGAATGCAGTATTGAAAGGCCTTTCAGATGAGGTATCACAAGACATCTATTCCAATTTAAAAAAATTACCAATTACGTCACCATGTCAAAACCAGTGACATAACCTCTTTAGAATATACATAAAAAAATCGGTATTTTAAAATAAAAATCGACCTATTTTAGGATTTTTGTCAAAAGTACATGGCTTGCGAAATATCGAATTTGTTCCATAATTTTGACGCGCACTGTATAAAGTTTTCAGTAAGCGTTTTTTATGTAGATTTGGTTAATAGCAAATAATATTGTTGATAAATGATTCAATTATTTTATTCCTTTTTCAAAGCTGAATTGACAATATTCACTCACATATAGTAGATGAATAGAGAACATAATATTTACTTCTTACCTTTAAAACTAAGTTTTTCCTGCTCATGAATTCACCTTCACAAAACTGTTGAGAAATCGATACAAACTCCTGTCGATAAAAAACACATTGGCACCAATTAGACATAATTTTTTTTAAAAATATAGATAAATAAATACAGATACGTTAAAATGAAACTAAACACAACAGTATATGGTCAATAAACAACTGATCATCTCACCTGAAATATTTGTGCGCTACATAGATATAGAAAAAAAACAAAACAAATATTTGTATCTATTAATATTCAGAAATATTTTTTTCCTTTGTACCTTTCTAGAATATGCGTGTATATTTTTGTCAGGTTTTGTGTATCACTTTTTTGGTTGATGCAATTATCATGGTCAATCTACATGATAATTGAATCATTTCTTCCTATGTGTCAACAAATCGAAATCAAAATTGCACACGATGATTCAAAATGATGTGCAGCAAGTGCTGTTTTTATTTAAATTCCTATTATTTTCATAACAGTCATATTTGTATTGATATATTCTGGTTTTTAACCGACGAAACCAAAAAGGAGGAGGTTCTCTAGTCGACGCGTATATTTTTTTTTTATTTTTTTTTATGTATGATCACGCATAACTTTTTAATGAGACGTCCGATTCCGATAATTCTTTTTTCAGTGGATAGGGTGTATTCGAAGTTGGTCCCATTTGAATTTAAAAGATGAAATCCACCCCTAAGGGTAGCAAAATGAAGGATATAAATCACTCACCCTCTGAATTCTGGTCCGTTAACTTTGTACTGGGATCTTCGATTTGGATGATTCTTCTTTTATCAGATAGGGTATACCTCAAAGTTGATCATATTTGGATTTCGATTGGAATTATCCACCCTCACGGGTAGAAAAATAGGGGATAATTGATTTTTTACTTGTGAACATTGGCATACATGTAGTTGACAATGACAGATCGCTAGTGTCATTATCACAATCATTATATTCTATGAGAGGATGGAATGATATACAAAGTAATGAAATAAACTAACCAAAACAACGAAAATAATTTATATTACAACAAATAGTAAAAGTAGATAATCATATTATTTAACTGGTAATAGTTGAGGTAAGGTGGGTAAGTATTTTGGAAGTAATCAAAAAACAAGCAGTTAGTAATTAGTAGATTTCAGCCACAAAAAAAAAAATTTTTAACGAAAAATTAAACCGAGAAATCGGATAAAATAAAAAAAAAAAAAAAAAATTTTGAGTCGGCTCCAAACGAACAATCAACGAAGATCATTAAAATACTTCAAAAAAATTACCAGAATGTCACCGCGCAACTCCATGCCATCATTTTACGCCTTACCTAATTCATTTGCTTGTTTGTTTGGCGCCGACTCAAAATTAGTTATTTACATTAGTTTAGGAGCTTAGTTATTGAGACTAAAAAGGTTTATTTTATTTTTTACTTTTCAGTTCCATATTTCGTCGGTTTAATTTTTTGTTAAAATTTTTTATTTTTCAATTTTTTTTAGGTATTGAAAACACAGGGAATACTATATATTACACATGAATCTGATTTAGCTGGTATCTTATAACTGCTTGAATAATTTTCCTGTAGTTTCCAAAATGTAAAAGTGAACTTGTGAGAATCAGTTGATTAAAACTTTTTGATTTTATATGAGAGTCCATCTAGATATGGAAATTTGAAATAATAACATTTTGGGAAATATATCCTGCCTGACCGTTCTTCGAAGTTTATTAATGATACTGTTAATTAATTTTGTGGGGTAGTTGTTGTTTTCAACAAGTTCTTCGCCTCAACTAAATTTTCCGAATGGAAACATTTGTCAGTGAAAGTAAGTACCCTTGAAATTAGGTTAGAGGCTGTTTTCACTTTTTGACTGAAAGAGTGTTTTAATAAGTCATTCAAAATTCTCTCCGAATTGGTAGGTTTCATAAACCAATTGCTGAGTCATTTCCCATTGTTATCTCTAATTTATTAGTTTTTATCTATACACCCTTAGTTATGTTTATATTTATACCTACAAATCTTTGTCTATGGGATGCTAAATCTTCTGACAATAAAGTATATTTTGATTTGATTTGATCTTACGATTTGGAGATCTAGAAACGGCAGTTTGTTTTCTTCTATTTCTAACGTGAACTGAATATTTGGGTAGAAACTATTGAAAATATTTCATACTTCCTCAGATTTGTCAGCTGGAATATCAAGAATGCAATGATCTACATAACATTTATTGAAAGTTATATCAAAATGTAATCCCGATGTTATTTTTAACCGACGATAAAAAAAAAAGGAGGTTCTCTAGTCGATGCATATTTTTTTATGTATGACCACGCATAACTTTACAGAGTGGTTCGATTTTGATGATTCTTTTTTCAATGGATAGGGTTTACCTCGAAGTTGGTCCCATTTGTATTTGGAAAAAAAAACATTCCTATGGGTAGGAAAATGGGGGATGATTGTTGGTTCACCCACTGAATTTTCACTTCTTAACCGATTCTATCACGCATAACTTTGTACTGGGTTACCCGATTTGGATGATTCTTTTTTTATTGTACGGGGTATGTTTAGAAGTTGGTCCCATTCGAATTTGCAAATGAAATTACTCCTCTAAGGGTAGAAAAATAGGAGATGATTTATTGATTTTATACCTGAGAACCGATTTTGTTGAAACTTGGCAAACATATGTAGTTCTGATAACACTAGAACATAATGGAAGCCCGAAGTTAATTTGATGGTGGAGAGGGAAGACAGTCGAGGGATCTCCTCAACGGTTCACAGCAGCTACCTCGTGTTTGGGGTAATATGTACATATATAATTACACGTCCTGACTAACTTATAAACGATCAACGCCCAGACCAAACCGCTGTGAACAAAAGTTTTGACATCATATTTTTTGATATTCCATCCCTAAAGGGGTGAAAAGGTGAGTGAGAGGGGAGTGATAGTGAAAGAAAGTATGGTTGGTTTTGAAATAATAGTCATGGAAATTAGTATTTGGGCTCTTCTTCACAAGTGAAGATAAATTGTGTCTGGGTTTTCGAAAATTCAACCCTAAAGGGGTAAAATGGGGTTGAAAGTCTGTATAGTTAGTTTTCAAGTTGGGGTCATAAAAGTTAGTATTTGAAGTCTTTGTTACAAATAGAAGAAATATGTATTTTAGTGTTTTTAGAAATTCAAGCCCCGGAGGGGTGAAATGGGGGTAAAAGTTTGTAATGGGGATTCCGTTAGTTTTCAAATAAGGGTCATAAAAATTATTATTTGAGGTCTTTGTAAGAGATGAAGAAATACAGGTTTCAGTGTTTGTATAAATGCAACCCATAGGGCGGTGGAAGTTTGTGTAAGGGTTCCGTTAGTTTTGAAGTTAGAGTCATAAAAATTGTTATTTGAGGTCTTTGTTACAAATGAAGAATTACGTGTTTCAGTATTTTTTGAAATTTTGTCCCTTAAGGGGTGAGTGAATTTGTAATAGTAGTCACAAAAAAAACAAAGTTCACTGCGGACGAAGTCGCTGGTAACAGCTAGTTATAGTATATCACAGTTAATAGTTAAAGTAAGGTGGGTAAATATTTTAAAAGTAATCCAAATTAAGTAGGTAGCAGTTAGTAGATTTTAGAAACAAAAAATTTTAAAATTAAAACTTTTTAACAAAAAATAAAATTGACGAAAAAAGAAACTGAAAAGCAAAAAATAAAATGAACCTTAATAGTCTTAATAACTAAGCTCCTAAACCAATGTAAGTAACTAATTTTGAGTTGGCGCCAAACAAACAAAATTAGTGACATTAGTTTAGGAGCTTAGTTATCAAGACTAAAGAGGTTCATTTAATTTTTTGCTTAACATTTTTTTTTTCGTCAGTTTTATTTTTTGTTGAAAAGTTTTTATTGTAATGCAATCTGCACATCATTTTGAATCATGGTGCAAGTTTGATTTCGATTCGGTAAACATTTTGACTTATTAAAAGAGATTGATAATAATTGCGTAAACCAAAAAAGTTATACCAAACCTGACAAAAATATCCACGCATATTCTAGAAAGGTGTTTTGGTTTCTTGTCTATATCCATGTAGCGTTCGACTATTTCAGGTGGGATGATCAGGTTTTATTGACCATACACTGTGTGTTTCGTTTCATTTTCATGTATCTGTATTTGTTCATCTATATTTTTAACAGTTTTAATGTGGGATTGGTGCCAATGTGTTTTTTATCTTAATAATCGTGTGTTTTTAGTTATTTTTCCAATCCTCAGAAGTTAGTGAAAACTTGTATGAGTTGAGACCAGGGGGGCCTTACCTATTAATAGGCTGCTAATATTAGAATAGTTTTATTCCATTGGAAATATTGTCAAAATAAAATCCCTCAAATGAAATATAAACACACTTCAGTCAATTCTTTTTATTTTTGTTAATCAGAAGCTGTCATAATAAATTAGTGAATAATCCATCTTAACACGACATATTTCAGTTATAATTGTTTTTAGAGCCCCGATGATCGAGGAGTATTTATCCAAATTTTAGAGAGTACTTATAGATTTGCATTGGGTTCAATAGCTGGAGGTAAGTTCTAATATAAATAATCGAATCATGTTATAGTCATAAGCAAAACATAGGTGAAAAAGTCTTCTGATTATGACCATGTTTCACAGAATCTTCTCTGATATGGTCACCTATGCTTTAGAATTGTTTTTATTCTATTTAAACTTTATGTATCAATATTACTTTTCTTTCTCCATGATAGTAAATAATGTTAGTTATCTGTTCAATAAGGGCAAGTTAGTGAATTTGTTATCGCATTTAAAATTCATTTAATAAAGCCCTACAGATTTCACAGGAATGTCTTGCATAGCATCATGATAAATGCGCCTTTTTTTTAGTTACTTATTTATATTATAATAAGGATTTATTTCACAAGAAACACATGTTTATACTAGGTAAAAATCTTCATCAATAATATTCATTAATTTACAGTGAAATAAAATGAGCAATGAAATAATCAGGGAAAATTCAATGTTTACAGAAGTTTCATTTAGAGCAATCGTTTTTTTTTACACGCTTTATATTAGCTTCACTTGTATGTTTGTTTGTTTGTAACCGACTCCTTTGGGTGCGATTTTGACCCACTTCCAGACGTCCGAATGATTTGAAATTTGGCAGGTGTACATAATTCCGGTGACAATGCATTAAGAAATTTTTGTGTGGAAAAAAAAACAAAATGGCGGCTCCAATATGGCGGACGAGTTTTATGATTATGGTCCGATTCGCTTCAAAATTGGTATAGTATTTCTAATCCCAATTGGAACGACATAAAAAGTTTCGGGAAGGGATTCTCTTTGCACTTGCCGCATTGACATAGGCGTTCGAATATTATTTTTCAGAGGTATTTCTTCGGTTACTTGTTCTTACAATCATAGCAATTGATCACCCCATGTAAAAGTAGACACATGTTATCTCAACTGGATTTTATTATTTGTTTCGAAAGGTCTCCAGAAAGCCATAATGATAAAATTATTTTCAATGGATAATTCCTAACCTCACGGCACGGCAGTGATTAAGGAATATCGTAAAATCAGGATATTATGCAGCTGGAGATAACATATGTCCATTCCAGCGAGCCGAGCTTTCATTACTCAAATATATTTGATAGCGCCTTTACTAATAATCTGGGCAACTGGATACACGCGCCAGATTTTTTGTATGATTGTACCAGGAACGCTTTGAAAGTAAAAACACTGGTAGTATATAAATTTCCCATTTGCCGGGTAGTGCATATGAACACTCCTCGTAGTGCTCTTATTTTATTGCCGTTCCAATTGGGATTAGAAGAACTATATCTGAGGGTTTTCGGGGTCAGAGATTATGATTCATTTGTCAAAACTGAAAAATTCAAGATGGCGGCTCCAAAATGGTAGACGAGTTTTGTGATTATGGTCCGATTCTATTCTAAATTGGTATTTGGGGGTTTTTGGGGTCCAATATTATGATTCTTTTGTATAAAAAAATTGAAAAATTCTAGATGGCGGCTCCAAAATGGCCGACGAGTTATGTGATTATGGTCCAATTCTATTCAAAATTCGTATGTGGGGGTTTTTGGGGTCGGAGATTATGATTATTTTGTCAAAATTGAAGGAATCAAGATGGCGGCTCCAAAATGGCGGACGAGATTTGTGATTATGGTCCGATTCTATTCAAAATTGGAGAATAATAGTTAAAAAAATTAAATAATAATAATAATAGTTTGAAAAACTAAAAAACACGTTTTAATAGAAAACAAAACTAAAAAGTTGAAAATAAATAATAGTTTAAAAACTAAAGAACACTCTTCAATAGAAAACTAAACTAAAAAGTAGAAAATAATTTTAAATGAGTTTGAAATAAGAATACAGTGATTAACAACAAATTTATTTCATCGTAAAAAAGCGTGGGGTGCTTTTTAAGATATTTTCATAATGGTTCTACCAATATCTGTCCATGAAATATTAACAACAATTGACATCAAGCACGCCACGCTTTTTTACGATGAAATAAATTTGTTCTTAATCACTGTATTCTTATTTTAAACTCATTTAAAATTATTTTCTACTTTTTAGTTTAGTTTTCTATTAAATCGTGTTCTTTAGTTTTTAAACTATCATTTATTTCAAATTTAGTTTGCCGAATTTTTTCTGTTAGATTGCTAGATTGCTTGATGTCTGGTTGAGTAATTGTGCTGATCACTGTTAATTTTGAACATTACTATAATTCATGGAACAATTTTCAATTTTCATTATTGTCAAAGTCTTTGTCTAATTAAAATTCACGAGGCCTGTTCATGGAACTTTTACATAACTAAGCTTAAGCTCAACTTTCGATGACAATAATTGCAAATGACATTCTGTTCAAATACAAATATCAGAAGACAAAAAATTCTTGCTGCAGTTCAATTATGGGACAGGTTTATCACAGAAACGCAAAGAAGGTAGAATAGCAGCTTTGCTGTCCGAGTAGATGGCAGTAGGCCCTCGACTTTTATTGTTGAGATTTTCCTGGACACAGGTGAGTATAGCATATACTTCAGCCTGGAACACTGAGGCATATTCGCCTAAAGGAACTGAGATTTCTCTCTTTGTTCCTTCTTCGTAGACCCCTGGTTACCATATCGTCTATAACCTTCAAACAGATCTACCATTGGTGATTCATAGTTGATTTATTTTGACAAGAAATCCAAATATGAAGTGGATAGTGAATCAAAGATCAAAACAAATTTTAAGAGGTTATAATTTTAGATTTGAAACAAGGGCATGATAGTGCATTTGTAAGCACAGTCCTTAAAATTTTTAAATTGGGGAATTTTCAAGCTTAGGTGAAAGTACTATCCTTGAGACTAATCATGGTGAATGTTCGGGAAAATGCGAATCAATACTTTAAATATTTGAATTATTACTAAAACTGAGACTGTGACAATATTTAAAATTAAAAATGGTTCCATGATCCCACCTTCTATTTCATTTATCACTATGTGGAATGTGGATATTAATTAGGAATGTAAAAAAATAGTTTTCATGCGTTAGTGTTATTCTTTTACTTTTACCAAAAAAACTTATTATTTGTGTGTGATTAATCTGATAGTCCGGTCAATCTAGACCAAAACATGAGAGTGAAGGTGCATAAAATCACAACAAGCTGAAAATCAGTAAAATTGTTCAAAACATAATTATAAATGAAATTTTTAAGTTCCTCATCATTCCCGTGTATAAAAAAAATTTACTCGAGGTCAAAGGTCAAAAAAATTAGTTTTTAGCGATTTTCAGCAAAACGGTAAGTTTTATCATAAAAGTACCCCAGACAAAAATTGTAGATCATAATTATCTATGAAAAAATGTATCAATACTTTTTTTTCCTACGAGCCACCGTTTCTGAGATATAACGATTCAAAAAGTTGTAAAAGTTATTATTGTCATAACATGCACACGTTTCCACGCTACCTATGAGGTAGTGTACTTAGCGCGTTTTTTTAACGTGGTTTCCCGAGTAGGCCTACCTCCACGGGTCAGTTGTGATCCTGTTTAATTTGAAACTATTGCAAAATAACGGAAATTTTCAAAGATTGGAAAAAATAAAAGCGATGTAAATTAAAAAAAAGTGGTGAAGTTCATTCGTCTGATTCGTAACCTTCAAATTCTTCTTGTTCTTCTTCTCGATCTTCTTCTTCTTCTTCTTCTGCTTCTTCTTCATCTTCATTCTGGGTGTAAGTAAATTGCGTCAATAGCGATGTATCGCATGACACTTCGTTGGAATCAAACGAATCCTCCACTGTTGGTGATTCAACATTAGAGCACGACCAGCCTTGACAATTTGTACATGCCAGAGAATAAGTAAATTTTTTTCCATACACGGGAATGATGGGGAACTTGAAAACTTTATTTATAATTATGTTTCGAACAATTTTACTGATTTTCAGCTTGTTGTGATTTTATGCACCTTCGAATGTCTAGATTGAGCGGACTATGACTAAAAATGGATTTTTAAATGAATTTAAAACATGAAAGATTTATTTTTTAGCTGTTGGTGCAACAGCAGTCTATCCGATTGATTTAGTAAAAACTCGTATGCAAAATCAGAGAACTGGCTCTTTCATTGGGGAGTTGATGTACAGGAATAGTGTTGATTGCTTCAAGAAAGTGATTAGACATGAAGGTGTTTTTGGATTATATAGAGGACTTGTTCCACAGTTGTTGGGTGTCGCTCCTGAAAAAGCAATAAAATTGACTGTGAGTATTCCGTCATTATTTATTTCCTTTGTATATTTCGTTCTTAATTTTTGTATAATAGGCATTGTCTAAACATACTTTGTAATTGAAGAACTGAATGTAGATGAATCAGCTGGAATAATACTCAAAAGCCGTTTTTGCCACTTTTCAGATGAATGATCTTGTAAGAGACAAATTGATGGATAAGAATGGAAATTTACCGCTTTATGGAGAAATTTTAGCTGGATGTTGTGTGAGTAAAAAATTTAAATATTTCAGTTTGAGACAGAAATAACATAAAACTATCAGTTAAACTTCAATATTATTATTATATTATAACACCGAGTCAGGTCCTCAACATTTTGTTTTTATTCTTGTGCCAATTAATATTTTTTTTACATTTTTAGGCTGGTGGTTCCCAAGTCATTTTTACAAACCCCCTTGAAATAGTCAAGATTCGTCTACAAGTGGCCGGAGAAATAGCGGGAGGAGCCAAAGTGCGAGCTTGGACCGTAGTCAAAGATCTAGGATTTTTAGGACTCTACAAAGGTTCCCGAGCTTGTTTCCTTCGTGACATACCCTTCAGTGGTATATATTTCCCTGCATATGCTCATATGAAAGCTTTGTTCGCTGATGAAAATGGATATAATAGCCCGATTACTTTGTTTGGAGCTGGTGTAATTGCTGGTGTTCCAGCAGCTGCCCTTTGTACGCCAGCTGATGTCATCAAAACTAGGTTGCAAGTTGTTGCCAGAGCAGGCCAGACAACTTACAGTGGATTGTTGGACGCAGCTAGGAAAATTCATAAGGAGGAAGGCTTTAAGGCTTTATGGAAAGGAACAACAGGTATGTTTGATTTACTTAATTCGCAGCATTTTGTAAAAGGTGACGACAATCACATAACATTTGATTCAGCACATTTTCTGAGAAATATTGTACTCAATTTCCATCATGTTTCTTATAAAGCTAGTTGAACCTGAAATTTTCATATGCTGGCTTTCAATGTTTATTAACATTCTTATGACACAATTGAATTTTTTATATATGTGAAAAATCAGAAAAAACAAAAAGCCCCTTTTAACGTTAATTCAATAAAATAACTATGAACAAATCGATATTTTTTTTACGGAAACATATCTACATTCTATAAATACCCACGATATAAACAAACGTGTCAGTCAAATAGATCAACATAAGGGAGGCGGCGACAGTCGGCTGTCATCATTTCTACAAAACTGATTCTTTCTTTTTTTTGTTGTGTTGATATCACTAGTAAACAAAATGATAGTGTACCGCGTCGAAAGCCTTGCTATCAAAGGTCTACCACCCACATAAGGTATTGAAAATACAACTTGTTTGACTCATTTCTACAAGGCTGAATTTATTCATAATTGATGTTTCACCAAAGTTTGATTTGAAACATAATGGATTCAGATAATTTATATTCATGTTTGATGATGGTGTTTGGTGAATATTTGAAATGTTATTTTCCCATTTCTTCAAAACAAAAGTGTATATTTTGTCCAAAATGAGTTTTTAATCTCATGAATTCACGTGGATAAAGTGACGAATGTATTTTGTTGTTGTTTCAGTTTCATACTGTACTGATTTCAATATATTCTGTTTCAGCTCGTGTTATGAGGTCTTCCCCACAGTTTGGTGTAACATTAGTCACTTATGAACTTTTACAAAGATATTTGTATGTTGACTTTGGTGGAACGTAAGTATAAAAAAAATATATTTATTTTGCAAAAGTAATTTGTGAAGTATAAAACAACCTTCAATAATTTACCGGTACATATTAACGCAATTGGAATTCACAGTATTCATGTTGAGCGCCAGGGCGAACACCAGTATCCGATGTGTGATCAGCCTCCTGGGCCATGGAGGACACAGGTGTCCGCTTGAAATTTAAATCTTTATCATTCTTACCTTGCCGAGAGGACACGCTTTTATGTAGTTTAATGTGGTAACATGTCTGCTGTGGCTCCGGTGTCCGCTCTCAGTTCGCACAGGCCAGAGCAGTCACCAGTGTCTACTTAATTTTTTTTTTAATTCTGTGTGAAAAAATTGTAAAAATTATAGAAAATAGATGTAATTAATACTAAATGATAAGTATCAGGTAAAATAATATATTGGCCTAGAGAAATGTTTCATTGAAATATCCTTGGCGCTCAACCTGTTTTTAAAACTGAATATCAAAATTATAATATATTCCATAATCATAAATGAATAAATAAAACTAATGCAAATGTTCTTTCGAAATTATGGTTATTCCTACTGATATGGTTATTTAAAAAAATATTATTTGATTAAAAAACTTTATTCTTCGGAATCAAATTAATTGAACATATTCTCTGATATTAAGACAAACAAATTATGTATATTAAGTGATGTGAAAACAAGGAAGCTTGCTGGTTATCTGAGCAGGAGCAGGGGCAGATCCAAAAAAATAAGGACTACCATGTACAGATTCTGACATGCCAAAACTGTCATAGGCAATGAAATAAACTGCCAAAATGTAACGGAGATTCCATTAAAAAAATTAATGGAATTTCCCTAGTAACATCTTTGTCTTTCGTTGCAGAAATATAGGATATTGGATGTTGAAAAAAAAAACACAAATTTCACAGTTTTTCAATGTCTTTCAATGAAATTTTGTGTAATGTTTTCAAATATTGAGTTTTCTACATTGAAGAGGAATTTACATCTTTTAGTTGACACAGTGGCTTACTAGGAGGGTACCCCATGATGCTTCCCCACTTATTTTTCAAGTCATTTCAGATTCCACATTGAATTTTTACTGAAAATAGGATACTTGTTCATTTTCGAAAAAAATCAAACTGTATGTAACGATCTGACAAGTATTAATAGTATAAAATTAATTAAATTAACCTTTTTTTACACACTTTATATTAGCTTCACTTGTATGTTTGTAACCCACTCCTTTGGACTTGATTTTCACACACTTCCAGAGGTCCGAATGATTTGAAATTTGACAGGTGTACATAATTCCGGTGACAATGCATTAAGAAATTTTTGTGTGGAAAAAAAACAAAATGGCGGCTACAATATGGCGGACGAGTTTTGTGATTATGGTCCGATTCGCTTCAAAATTGGTATCTGAGGGTTTTCGTGGTCGGAGATTATGATTCTTTTGTCAAAATTGAAAAATTCAAAATGGCGGCTACAATATGGCGGACGAGTTTTGTGATTATGGTCCGATTCGCTTCAAAATTGGTATGTGGGGGTTTTGTGGTTGGAGATTATGATTCTTTCTGTCAAAATTGAAAAATTCAAGATGGCGGCTCCAAAATGGTGGACGAGCTTTGTGATTATGGTCCGATTCTATTCAAAATTGGTATGTGGGGGTTTTTGGAGTCGAATATTATGATTCTTTCGTGAAAATTGGAAAATTCAAGATGGCGGCTCCAAAATAGCAGACGAGTTTTGTGATTATGGTCCGATTCTATTCAAAATTGGTATGTGGGGGTTTTTGGAGTCGAATATTATGATTCTTTCGTGAAAATTGAAAAATTCAAGATGGCGGCATGCTGTATATATTGACAACGTTAGAATCTTTGAATGACTTCTAAAATCGAGATTTGACTATCAATACAGCTGTACACATTAATGATTTGGAAAATAATTACAGTTACTAATAGTAATCACGGACTTAATAGTAGATTAGAACAAATAATAGTTTAAAACAATTTAAAAAACAGCTTTTATAAAGAAACCAAAAAAGTAGAAAATAAATAATTTTAAAAAAAAAAAAAAAATAAAAATATAAAAAAAAAAAAAACGCTTTTATAGAAAACCAAACTAAAAAAATATAAAATAAATTTTAATAATCAAGAATAGTGTAAACATTTTGAATAAATTTAAATTAATAATAATGTAAATAAGAAAATAATTTATTTTATTTAAAAAAAATCGTGGGGTGCTCAATCCGAATCTTACCAAGCACCCCACGCTTTTTTTACAATAAAATAAAAAAATTCTCATTTACATTATTATTGATTTATATTTATTAAATTTTTTTACACTATTCCTAATTCAAACTTATTAAAATTTATTTTCTATTTTTTTAGTTTGGTTTTCTATAAAAGCGTGTTTTTCAGTTTTTTTAAACTATCATTAACAGTAAAAACCGAATATAACGACATCGTTTATAATGACAGATCGGTTATAACAACCGAATGGCAAGGTCCCAGCCGAATCTATATAAACTAATCAGTACACATACCGCCTATAACGACATCGGATACAGCGACATATCGCTTAAAACGACGAAACTTCATCGATATTCATCGGCTATAACGACCAACCGTTTACCTATTCCAGCAAAACAAAACATTACGAACAATTTTCACCTTTATACTAATAATATGAAGGAATATTTTGCTATAGAACCTCTTTCCCGCTCTTTGCCATTTGACCTTGCATGTTTTACGACTTATTCAGTGCGATAGTTGACTGCGTGAATTACAGGTTGATTTTAAAACTTTTGGTTTAGATCGTGTGTTTACGCGTTACTATGTCGTAAAAAAGAAATAGGAAAGTGTTTAATATTGAAGAAAAATCACATATTATATGGAGATTAGAAAATGGTGAGTCAAATAGTGAAATTGCAAAGGAATGTGGAGTCTCACACTCTACGATATCAACGATAGAGATAAAATAAAAGCTCTTTTCGAGAATAACGCTTTGAAAATTAAACGATCGAGGACATCTGAACATAAAGTTATTTGAAAACAAGTTCATATGCATAACCTATCCCCATACTACAAACAGACATAATATATACATACATACTTGTGTATATTGCTTATAACAACTATCGGACATAACGTCCGAAGTATACGGTCCCTTCAATGTCGTTATATCCGGTTTTTACTGTATTTACTTTTTAGTTCGGTTTTTTATAAAAAGCGCGTTTTTTTAGTTTTTTTAAATTATTATTTGTTGAAATTATGTTAGAGATAATTGTACATGTGCGAATCAAAAGTGTTTGGTTAATAGACCGCTCGACGAAATTTTCTAGTTATTTTCCGACAATGAATATAACACCCAGTATAGAACCTCTGAGACTTGACTATTTCCCTCTTGTAAAGCATAAAAAGTACAAGTAAAATTATCAAGGAGAGGACCATCTGGGCCAACCCTCTAATATATAGAATTCCCCTTCGCTGTCAGTATTGTTCTTTTCCACTCTGTACCCTTGACAATATTTTTTTCAAGTGAAATTCTTCCACCTTGAATTGTGCGACTGACCAATAAGACTTATATTTTTTGTTTTCAGACGACCAACGGGATCAGAATTGAAGCAGGTGTCTACAATAGGGGATGTGAAGAAACCACAAAACCCAGACCACATAGGCGGTTATTCGGTATCTCTTCCAATTTTCTCAGGTATCGAATCTAAATTCGGACTATGTTTACCAAAGTTCAGTGTGCCGCAGAAATCTTAATTATTGAAAACTTGGCTAGTCTACCTAGATTTCCGAATCATTTTTTTGGCTCTTGTTAAATTTATCAAAGTTTTATAATGTAAATAGAAGAGATTATTTTGAATACCGAAGAGAAACTATATTTGACTTTATATTTTAGTGGGTACCCAGGAACTGTGATATCCTGCTTTTATTATGCATTTTGTGTTGTGACAGAGTTTTCTATAATTTAATTGTACATTACCTTACAATATCAAGATATTAAAATTTTTACATGAACACATCAAATGCTTCTTCATCCACTGCATTGTATTATTAATTCTACTGAATAAATTATACAGAATGTTTGTATCTTTATTTGAATTCGAACCATGAAATGATTTTTATTCCAAGGTTTCATGAATGGCCAAGGAAAATATGCCTTTGAAATAATTCCACCGATTTTTCACAAATTAACTGAAATCATTTGTTTCAGGAGTGCAAGAAATTTTTAGATAATTTTTTTATATTTCACTTTATACGAAAAGTGGAGAGTAATAATTAAAAATCAGCTGTGAGACACCCCAGAACCTGACCGACACGAGCCTCGGAGGAATGGGGTTATTTTGAAATAAAACATTTTAAGGGCTGAACGCAGTCATTTTGATCGGTCAATTCAATACTCAATTTACCGGTCAATTGCACCAAACATGGATCGTCCTAGTCAAAGCCCGGGGGAGCGGCCTTCTCAGATGAAAACACCCAATAGAAAAATTAAACATTCGTAGCGCCAGACTGGGAAATGGTGGAAAGCTCCATCTGCAGACTTGATTTGATTTTTTTGTTATGTTTTGAATGCCAAATTTTTGAAATTTGCCATTTTTTATTTTTGATAGATGTCAGTTGGAGAAATAATTCTGACTGTTCTCGATACAGTTTTTCAAGGGCTTTCAAATGACATGTTTTGGCAAGTCAAGTTCCGTGCGCTAGGTATAGTTTCTGTCATTTTTTAATATTGACTCTTCCGTTTGACAGATGACAGCCAAAAAACTAATGGTCGCATTCGGGGATATAAACTGTATCTTCGTACCAAATTTCTACTCGATTGGTCAAATGGTTCGGCAGTTATCGAGGAAGATTACAGACACATACATACATCCTTCACCCTGGAAATGGTCTCATTATTTTTTTTTGAATGCACTGTAGCTATGTGCCAAAGACCACAATATATACATGAATATGGATGTTATTTATTCGGTGGATATATCCAAAACTAACGTGTTTTGTGTTGGAGACATTGTTATATTTCTCAAGTGATAGTGATGAGCATAAATATATCTCATGTACTTGTAGAGTATCTAGTTCTGAAGGCAAAGATTAAAATATTGAGATAAACTAAAAAACACTATGGTTTTCACAAAAATTGGTTTACAAAACCTACGACACGTGTTTTGCTATACTATGGCTTTTTCAAGTGGAAACTAAATTACAATTACTGAGGTTTGATATAAATAATAGAAGCAGGTAGTCAGTTGGATGTTAGGTAATTAAGTGATTATTGGACGAAAGATTATTCAATTTCTAGTAAACAGGTTCAAAAGGGGCGAATTATTCAAATTAATCTGGTCATTTAATAAGTATTGTTAATTCTCGTCTTTGTTAATCTCTAAGCCCTCTAGGAGATCGAGTTTTTGACCTTTCTTTTCTATATGCAAAAGTTCAAAGTCATTAGCAAAGCAATGCTTTTCAGTCAGTAGATGGTTAGCGAAAGTTGAATTAGATTTGCCCTTAATAAAACTGTTTCTATGCTCAGATATGCGTTGCTTGAAAGTTCTACCTGTTTGTCCTATGTAAAAACTTGGACAAGTACATGTTAGTTTATATACTCCAGATTTGTCAGACTTTTCAATTCAATCCTTGTTTTTAATAAATTTTCCCAAAGTATTATTTGTTCTGTAAGCAATATTAATATCTTTATGTCTTAAATAATTGGAAATTTTCTCTGAAGGTTTGCCGAAATAATTAATAACCCTGAAGTTTGACTTTGTATTTGAATCGGTTGGATAAACTCCCTGAATTGCCTTTTTATAGAGTTTTTTCCATAGAATGCTGTCGACTAAACTTGAGTTATATCCGTTATTGGCTGCAATTTGTTTAATTATATTTAATTCTTTATTGAAATTGTCTTCTGACAGAAACATTCACTAGTCTATGGATCACACTATTATATGCGGCTACTTTGTGTTGGTAGGGATGAGTGGAGGTACTGTGTATTGTAATATCTGTATTTATCTCGTGCTTTTATTAGAGACCATGTAGATGATGATCCAGAAATGGAACATATAAACCACTCCCTGACAAATGATATATCCATGTCAGATGAAAAGAAAATTACATTCATTAAAGAAATTGATTCTGATGAAATCTTGTCAAAAGTTAAAAAATATTGTGCCACTTCTTGGCCAGATAGTCCCAAAGGGTTATCAAATGATCTCAAGATATTCTATAAAATGAAAGAAAATATATACCTTTCTAATGACTTACTTTTTCTTAATTTAAAAATAATTGTTCCTACAACTCTAAGTAACCAAATGTTGAAGTTGATTCATGAACCACATTTTGGGATTGAAAAATCAAAACAAAGAGCTTGTCAAATTCTTTATTGGCCTAATTTAGCTAATGACATAGAATTATACATAAGCAAATGTGTAACGTGTCAAATCAATAGAAATTCCAACCAAAGAGAAACACTACAATCTCATGAGCAACCTAACCGTATATGGCAATATTTACATTCAGTTTTTTTTTGACTACAAAGGGAACAATTATTTACTCATTGTAGATTCATATTCTAACTGGATAGAGATTTCTAAAACAAAATACAAGACAGCGGATGAAGTAATTAACTTCTGTAAAAATAAATTTATGCAATTTGGAATCCCAGACAAATTTTTTTCAGATAATGTTCCATATAATTCTAAAAAATTTCATGAGTTTGCAAAAGACTGGAATTTTGAATTAGTCTTTAGTAGCCCACATCATCATCAGTCCAACGGCTTGGCTGAAAGATGTGTTGGTATAGTGAAAAACATGTTAAAAAAATGCAAAGATGAATCTGACTTACCTTTATTTCTAATGGAATACCATTCAACACCTATTCCACAGATGAAATATTCACCATCTCAGTTGTTTTTGCAAAGAATTATAAAAACTAGTTACCTATCTCTGAAAACTTGCTGAAACCAAATTTAATTGATCCCATTGAAATACAATTAAAATTAGAAGCAAAACAATTAAACAAAAACAATTTTTTGACAGACATGCAAAGATCTTCCAAAACTTGAAAAGGGAGAAAACATACTAATCCAAAAAGGGAAAACATGGGAAAAGGGAAAAATAAAAGATATAGTTAATGAAAGATCATATATTGTTGGAAACTCTTGTAGAGGTATCTATAGAAGAAATCGAAAATTCCTCAACAAATCCAATTTATTCTGTACGACTTTGATATTTCTGGTAATTCAACAGACATAATGAACGTAATCCCTACAGATGATAATTGTATGCAAAGTGTATCATCAGAAATTTTAGATTTGAACGAAACCTTCAATAATACCGATAATGCCGCACAAAATTGTAGTGATACTCAAATTGAAATTGAATCTCGGAATACTGGTGATGACTCCGAAGAAATGCTCTCTGCTGATTCTAAAACTGAAACTAGTATTGAGTTGTCCTTAAACGATAACATTGAACTTTCTGTTCATATGATAGTTCTCAGTCTAGTACAAATTTCAATGAGAAAACCAAGTTGAAACGTGTACATAAACCACCAACCTACTTGAGAGATTTCATTTGTAACAATGATATTACTGATAGTGACTGATTTATTCATGTTTGTTGATTTTAGCTTAGTTATAGTGATTTATTAAAAAAAAAAAAGAAAAAAAAACGTGTTGTATGTTATGTTGTATCATATATGTATTATTTTCTTGTTCTGTGTTCTTCTAGTGTCCTGTGTCCTGTTGACATCACTTTGGACAGATTTGACATTTGGCCATTCCGCTCGATGATCTTGAATGTGATGTACGAAGTGAAATCATTAAACATCCTGAATAGTAACAGTGTTTTATTAAATATAAGAACCCAAGAATATAACACGGTTGAACGTATATTAGAGAACTCCAACTTGATGTTTAATAACTGGTTCTCCGAAAATAAACAGGATGTAAATGAAGAAAAGACTAATGTAGTTATGTTTACAACTGGACATGAAAGCCAGGCAGTGCCTAGTAACTTTCAGTTAAACAACAAAAACTTAGAATAGCACCTAGTACCAAATTCTTAGGAATCCATATCGACAGATATCTAGATTGGAATTTCCACATAAACGAACTAGTCGGTAAATTATGTAAAACGTGTTATGCATTAAGAATACTATCAAAGCATTTGAGTTTTTATATACTTTGTAAGTTGTGTATCATGCAAACTTTGAATCTATTTTTAGGGGTATATTGTTCTATGGCTGAAGTACTTAATTACAGCACTTATTTATTATTCAGAAAAGGGTTGTTAGAATTATGTTTAAACTATATTATAGAGAATCATGATGTTCTGCTAATATGTTGTTGTGTTTATTCAAGAGTGTCTTTTGTTTCTGACTAAGAATAGGCAGTTTTTTTCTGATTATAAATCCCAAATTAGCTATAACACCAGAAATATAAATTATAATTATCCTATACATAGATTGACCATAACAGAAAAAAATATTCTTTGTATAATTCCATAAAATTTTTCAATAAGCTACCAGAAAGAATAAAATCACTCGCTTCTCCAAATTGTTTTAAAAAAGAAATTTGGAAACTCCTAATGAACCTGGAGCCTTACTCTATCAGGGATTACTTAGAAGCACAACTAGAATAGCTTTTGTAGTCTGTTTGTATTTGTATACCTACATACTGTTTCTATATGTTCTGTGTTGGTCTTAGTGACCTTCAATGTGTTTCTGTGACGCCCGTTTGTTTCTACCACCTTTTACAGGTGTAACTTCTTGTACTTGGTTGTTTTTTCAAATAAAGAGTATTATTATTATTATTATTATTATTATATAGAATAGATTTTTCTGAGAAAAAGAAGTTCGATGGAATCAGTAGGTAGTTCTATAGATCGGGTTGGATAGATGTGAGCTGTTTTATTATTCAAGAAATACTCTTAATTTTTATAAACATAAATATAAAGGCTTATGAATGTTAGTATTTTCAAGTCCCCGAAAGCCACTCTACAGGATTGGGACCACTTGAGGCTTTTTATTATTCTAATTGCAAATTGGTGTAGGGTAGAACTCGTTTTGCATGTGGACTGGTTCCCCATATCTAATGTGACAGTTGATACTTGCATAGTACAACGTTAGAATTATATCCCTACTACAGTAGTTTGCAATAAATTTCAGTGCATAACAACTTTTGGAGAGCCTGCCACAGAGATCATCTACATGAGGTTCCCATTGCAGCCGGTAGTCAATAAAAATACCCAACATCTTCACACAGTCAGTGGAGGAAATTCTTTGATCATTATCATCGAGAATAGTGAAGTCCTCGTTGGTGGATTTAATACTAAATTTCATGCATACAGTTTTATCAATGTTTAGGTTCAATTGATTTTCTGCTGACCATTTCAGGATGAAAGAGTGTACCTCTTGAGTGAGCCATATTGCTGACTCCTTGTTATCACCTTCAAGACATTAGTATCATCCGCATATGAAATTATTTTCACATCGGGAGACAAATTAGTGAGTTGTATAAGCAGATCATTGATATAGATTATGAAGAGTGTAGGTCCTAAAATGGATCCCTTGACACACTACGCCTCTAGTATTTTCAATTAAAAAATCATTGAATGATGTCTTTTTCAATATACCTATATAAATAACTAGGTACATCTACAAAAAGAATAATTTTTTTAAAAACCTAAGGGGAACGGATCAACTCACCAAATCACAATCTGGTGTATGGCATATTGAAAACGAATTGTACAATTGGTAATTGGTTACCTACTATTAGAAATATCAAAATAGTTTGTTATACTTGTTCTCAATAAGTTTAATTTTGTATTCCCGTTATCGTGCGTGAAAAGTTTCCTTTCGTCATGTTTTGGTGTTCAGTTTCATTGTTGGTTTTCCATTATATTTATACACAAGAGCATCAAATTGACAAGCTGCTCATCTATGGTGAATGTAGGAAAAATGTCAGACAAGCGCAGACAGTATATGGAGAACGATTCCCAGATCGTGACGCTGCAACGTTCCCAAGAACTAAGCGAACTAATAACTAATGATTCAACACTAGCAAATCAATGGGCGCGTTTATGGAACCCCTAGTACAAGAGCTAAGAACCATGACTGGAAAGTTGCCCAACTTTTGAGAACCAAAGTTCTTGTCAAAAAAAGATGTGCGTATACGCCGAATGAAAATTTTCGTAAACAAGTGAGAGTTTCTCCTAATCTGTGTTCCGTGATTGAAAGTATTAATGAGCAAAAAATAGTGCTAAACACGTTTTCCCTATATTACGAGCCATTTTCCAAATCGTTGTTTTCAAATTCGACAGCTTTCTGTATTTGAATTTAATGGTTATATTTATGACTGTCAAACTTGAAAGAATCAAATATGGTTTGAGCATGCGCAAATTTCTTCACTAAGAACTAACAGGAGAGTGCATAAACATCACAGCATTCTAAGGTATAGTTCTTAGTTACTAGTTGGTCTTGGGAAATGTTGCATAAACCAAACATAGAATTGTTTGAAGGTTGTAGACGATGTGGTAACATGATTACTCTCGTTTCGGACGTCCATCGTCTCAATGGAATTAAAAGGTTTTCACGACGTTTCGAATGCTTGTATCTGCAATCATCTTCAGGTGAATAATGACAAGTTTAGGTGCTACTTACCAATTTATATGTCTGTCGGTGCAATGATGCGTGTAATTCCGCATGTGCAGTGATGCGTGTGATTTCGCCCGGTGTGGTGGAGCGTGAAGTTTCGCACCTCTGCAGTCCGCCAGAAAGAGCAATTAGTGGTTTCCATACGTTCTTGATCTCAACGCTTGGTTGACTAAAGGCGTTATTGGCTTCGATGTAGACGGCCTCTTTGAACTTGCGTTTGAACCAATGCTCCTCTCTATGAAGAACACTTGCGTCGTCCCATAGAATTCGATGGTGCTCAGTCCAGGCGTGGTCAGCAATTCCAGATTTTGACGTTTCTCCACGTTGAGTCTATTTCTTGTGCTCATCCAATCTTACCGATAACGGCCTCTTCGTTCTCTGGAGTTGTTTCAATACTTCTCCTAGGAGTTTCTTGGGATATCCATTCCGGTGAAGGTCCTCTCTGATGTGGTCTAATTCGGCATCTAGTGACTCCTCGTCGTTGCATACGTGCATCGCTCTCCCTACCAATGTTCTCACGATCCCTCTCTTTGTCGAACTCGGATGGTTGGAGCTGTAGTTGGGATACTGCTCCGTATGTGTCTTCTTTCTGTAGACAGAGGTGCGGATTTTATTGCCTATTCTCTCAACCAGGAAGGAAGGGTAAGGCACTGTTGGTTTCCTCAGCAAGACCAAACCTTACAACAAAAATAAAATCAGTAAGTATTGCATTTATGAAGTTCCATGTGAATGCGGAGATTCCTACATTGGGGAGACAAAGAGGCCGTTATCGGTAAGATTGGATCAGCACAAGAAATGGACTCAACGTGGAGAAACGTCAAAATCGGGAATTGCTGACCACACCTGGACTGAGCACCATCGAATTCTATGGAACGACGCAAGTGTTCTTCATAGAGAGGAGCATTGGTTCAGACGCAAGTTCAAAGAGGCCGTCTACATCGAAGCCAATAACGCCTTCAGTCAACCAAGCTTTGAGATCAAGAACGTATGGAAATCACTAATTGCTCTTTCTGGCGGACTGCAGAGGCGCGAAACTTCACGCACCACCACACCGCGCGAAATCACACGCACCACTGCACATGGCGGAATTACGCGCACCATTGCACCGACAGACATATAAATTGGTAAGTAGCACCTAAACTTGTCAGTATTCACCTGAATACGATTGCAGATACAAGCATTCGAAACGTCGTGAAAACCTTTCAAATCCATTAAGACGATGGACGTCCGAAACGGGAGTAATCAAACTTAGAATTATTTTCCATGGTTAGTTCAACATTTGAAAAATTAAAATAATGTAGATTAAGATGCCAATGGCTTTATAGTAAGCGAAGAAGTTGAGACAAATATTTTAGCTTGTGTAGAATATGATCGAACTACTTCCGTTGGAGAGTTGGCAACCAGTGCAATACCTCTCGTGAAAGTGCTAGGAAATTTTGAAAGAAGCGCGGTTTAAAGTCTTTTGAATATCAAATTCACCATCACTCATACGATAACGACTTTCAGAGGCGAGGGGCGCTTAAATTACTGTAATTCGTTTTTGGAAAATTATAATATTAATAAAGCTCTATTAGTATTATAATTTTTCAAAAACCAATTACAATAATTAATTACTATTCTCAGATGGATCTAGATTTACCAATCTCGGTATGTTCAACAGACAAAACACTCACTATTGGGCTAGACAAAATCAACGATTGGTAAGATAAGCTACTTTTCAAGAGCGTTTTGCAGTGAATGGTTTGGTTGTGTGTACTAGGACTTAACGTAATCGGTCCATTTTTTTACAGACAATTAAATAAATTTGGAATTTCTTCAAAACCAAATTGAATTTTTTTTGGGAAACTTGCATTTAGATGTAAATGATGGATTTATCTTCCAATAAGGTGGCGCTTCCGCCCATAATGCAAGAGCTGTAAGGAACTACCTCACTGAACGATTTGGGGAGAATTGGTTGGGTACTAATGGCCCAATCCGGTGGCCAACCAGATCGCTCGACTTGACTCCAACGAACTTTTACATATGGGGTTTTCTCAAAGAAAAAGAGTGTGCAACTCAGTCATCAACTTTAGACATCCTAGAAAATCGAATATTACAAGCTCTTGACATGATTTCGGAACAACATTTGAGAAACTTACCTACTGAAAATATCAGAAGAATTGTGCCAGCAAGAAGGCGGTCAGCGGATAGAACATTTCATTGAATGAGTTCTTTCCCCCCAGTTTTTTAGTGTAATTGTTTAAAATAGAAAAATTATTAAAAATTAAATCAATAAAACCTAAAATGTATGTAGACCTACTTAGTTATTTATTTAGGTGTAATGAAAAAGACACCCTTCAATAATTTTTTTATTGAAAATAAGAACAAGAGGCGTAGATACTGACTTACACTTTAATGTAATTAAAAAAAACCCATTTCCTATTTTGAATTTTCGAGAAAATTCAAAAGAAAGAATGACATTTGAAATTCGATCGATGACGTCACAGTGATTTTAGAAAAAATGTCTCCTGCAAACAAATGTCTACTTGTGATATATGTCATTGAAAAGGGAATTTTTCGCTCTATCGAATGGCGTAAAAATATTTACAGCATTCCATTTAAAATTCTCACTTATGATCTCCCTAGAGCATGAATTATTGCCGGAAATTTGAGTACATGAATTTTCTTTAAAAATTCATGTACGAGACAAATTTCCCGCAATTAATTCAAGCACGTGGGGGATTCGGTAAGAAAATTTTATACCGGAATTATATTTGTATAGAAAACATTAAGTAAATATTTATTTTGACGTTATTCACAAATAAATAGAAGGCTGTGTGTAATGGGAGTTTTGGGGGAGATTTTTTTCTGATTTTCCCCGTTCCCTAATAAAATAAAATATATAATATCAGATAAACTATTATGTAAAATTAATTGATTTAATACAATTTTCTCACTAGGTTTCAGGGAAATGTTAATAATGACTAAAAATGAAAGTGGATTCGTTCGTATTGCGGGAGATATTTTTTGATTTTCCCCGTGCCCTAGTAAAATAAAATATATAATATCAGATAAATTTTTATATAAAATTGATTTTTTTCATACAATTTTCTTACTGGGTTTCAGGGAAATGTCAATATTGATTAAAAATGAAAGTGGATGTTCGTATTGCGGGATATATTTTTTTATTTTTCCCTGCCCTAGTAAAATAAAATTTATAATATCATATACATTATTATATAAAAATAATTGATTTCATATAATTTTCTTACTAGGTTTCAGGGTCAATATTGACTACAAACAGAGGTGATATACAGCAAAAATATATAACTATACCTATACGTATATACTTAAATATTTATCATATTCTATTGAATTTAATTCTAAGAAAAATTAATATTAGCGGTAATAATTTGTTTTTCAAATAATTCAGGAAATCGGGATACTTTATTCTAAATATAATGTTGTTGGCGTATGTTGCCGGTTTAAAAAATAATTTGTAAAGTTAGCCATGAATTTGACACACACTACTCCTGTCAATCAATATTTTATTTGTGGCATTATAAGTTCCTCATAACATTGTAAACAAGTAAAAAAGTGATAATAAAATGAACTTCCAATCATATGAATTGTGTTCTTTTTGCAAAGAATCACAGCACATTAAAATGTACCATAAAAATGTAAAATATCTAACATACCTAGTGGAAGAATGTGGATTAAATCCTGAGCAAGAAAACTTATTTAAAGAGATTGGCAACATTCTGCGTGATATTGTGCCTTCTTTTGGACACAAATCTAATACTCAAAGAAATAAACTGGTGTCTCAGTAATATTTTTATTTTATGAAACACAGGCATATTGTTAATAAATAATAGTTTAAAAAAACTAAAAAACAAGCTTTTATAGAAAACCAGACTAAAAAAATAGAAAATAAGAAAAAAATTTATTTTATTAAAAAAAAAGCGTGGGGTGCATTACCTGTGATCTGAGATATTTCTTACTTTACTGCCCTAGGTGTATGTACTATATAATTATTGATACCATGCACCCCACGCTTTTTTTAAAATGAAATACATTTTTTTTTTCTATTTTTTTAGTCTGGTTTTCTATAAAAGCGTGTTTTTTAGTTTTTTTACACTATTATTTATTTCCTACTTTTTAGTGTGGTTTATTTATAAAAGCGTGTTTTTTTAGTTTTTTTTAACTATAATTTTTATTCGTTTTTTGCAAATTAAAAAATGGAATAATCTTATCAAATTAGGTTATCATAATCTCCGACCCCAAAAACCCCCACATACCAATTTTGAATAGAATCAGACCATAATCACAAAACTCGGCCGCTATTTTAAAGCCGCCATCTTGAATTTTTCAATTTTCACAAAAGAATCATACTATTCGACCCCAAAAAACCTCCACATACCAATTTTGAATAGAATCAGACCATAATCACAAAACTCGTCCACCATTTTGGAACCGCCTTCTTGAATTTTTCAATTTTGACAAAAGAATCATAATCTCCGACCACGAAAACCCTCAGATACCAATTTTGAAGCGAATCGGACCATAATCGCAAAACTCGTACGTCATATTGGAGCCGCCATTTGCTTTTTTTTCACACAATTTCTTAATGCATTGTCACCGGAATTATGTAAACCTGCCAAATTTCAAATAATTCGGACGTCTGGAAGTGGGTCAAAATCGCGCCCAAAGGAGTCGGTTAAAAACAAACAAACAAACATACAAGTGAAGCTAATATAAAGCTTGTAAAAAAAACACCGGTTGTGTGTTTTATTCACCACTTAGGAAAGAGGAAGTAGAAGTGGAATTTTTGAAGAATTTAAAATTAATTAATTACATTATAGAATGTAAACCTTAATAAATTGTTGTAATATTTCCAACTTATAAAGTAAGTAAATAAAAAAATATTGTCAATATTATTTCAATATAATCTATTTTTGTCTAATTATATGATAGCTGTCATGTGCCGGGAAATTTCCACTTATTAATTTAACGTCTACATGCTAATGTGGATGAAAAATTTTCAGAAAATTTGCTGGTTACCATAGTAACAATGTCGAAATGAAGCATCTGATTGGTTGAAAATGACTGGTATACAATTTTCGACGTAGTTCCATTTCCAATAAAACCGGAAGTGATATCCAATGAGCCTTTTTCTCAAGTACGAAAAATTCCCCACTATCTGTGCTAGTAGTCCGGTAGGGACAAACATTACCTAACTCACATTAAAATACATCAGAAGCATGTTTTTGACAGAAGACGATGTTCCAGGAGCCAAATTAAAATTTGCAAATGTAAAGGATGATAATGTAGCAACATTAAAACGGTGGCTTGCTTGTCGACATCTTTAAAATTTCCGGAAAAAAAAATTAATTGACCATCCATTTATTACATCTATAATCTCATCAATATGAGGTTTTACGAATGGTATAAAAAACACGTTTTCCTCTTGATATCGATTATCCGAAGTACAGTTCGCAAAACTACAATGTTTTGTTGGCATTGTGGTTATTAAATATATTTTTTTATTTACTTAATTATTTTAAATAATTCAACTGTATCACTTAAATAACACTATCTTAGATGGATAAGGTTTGATGTTTGTCCCTACCACAAGTGCTGCCTCTCGTGTTATAATTTGCCAACTGTATTACTTAGGAATAACAGGCTCATGCTTTTTTCATGGATAAGGTTTGATGTTTGTCCCTACCCCAAGTGCTGCCTCTCGTGTTAAATTTGCCACACTATTCTCTGGAAAAAGGCTCATGCTCATATGGGTTCTGAAGAACTATATCTTCGATCCAAATGTCTAACGAAATATATATATATATATATATATATATATATATATATATATATATGAAAGAGAGTAATATCGAGGGGACTGTTAAAAACGAAATGGAAGGAATTTGATGGACATAGCCCTCAGAAAAGTGATAACCATAACTACGTGTTTGGCCTCGGCCCTCATCAGTACGTGGAGAAGTGTAAGGATGAACAACACCTTGGTAGAAAACGACAAATCACGGAGTCAACAAACAGAAGCCAGCCGCTCATTTGTGCTTTCGGTCAGCAGACCCTGAATTCCAGGGCAACAACCAACGTCACCACGGAGGCAGCTATAGCCACCTGCGTGACATCCGAGTCCAGGAATATAAATATGAAAGAGAGTAATATCGAGGGGACTGTTAAAAACGAAATGGAAGGAATTTGATGGACATAGCCCTCAGAAAAAAGTGATAACCGTAGACACGTGTTTCGGGCTCTCGGCCCTCATCAGTACGGTGGAGAAGTGTAAGGATGAACAACACTTGGTAGAAAACGACAAATCAACGGAGTCAACAAACAGAAGCCAGCCGCTCATTTGTGCTTTTGGTCAGCAGACCCTGAATTCCAGGGCAATAACCAACGTCACCACGGAGGCAGCTATATATATATATATATATATATATATATATATATATATATATATATATAGAAGTAGATTTCCTGTGGGGATGCAGTCAGGTTGAATGGCTTTGTTTCAAGTAAACTCTTTGAAATACGTCAAGCTTTCGGCTATGTTTATTGCCTTCCTCAGGACGACTAAAATTATAATGAATAACAATATGAAATTGTATAGTATGAATACTGAATGACTAACATGAGAATCAATAAACATAAATATACATAATATGCTTTGAAACAGAAAATCCTTATTATGGGAAATATTCTTTCACATTCAGTGAGTTCATTAATAATTTCCAAATTCTACAAAACTACGTCATCATCAGTCTTGATGTTTTTTATTTCACTCTTTACCAATTTACCCTTCACATTGGTTAAGAAATGCATCACTAAAAAATGGGCACACATTGAAAAGTTCTGCACTCTGGATGAATCTTCTTTCATAAAAATTTTGGACTTTATTTTCGATTCAACTTATTTTGTATTCGATGGAAAATTCTATAAACAAATCTTTGGAACCCCTATGGGATCAAATATATCTATTTTGGCTAATTACGTGATGGATGATTTACTAGAGAATTGTGTTTCACGAGTAAAATTTATAAAACGTTTTGTTGATGATTTGATTATATCAATACCATCTGGAAGTACTGATGAAATTCTGTCAATTTTCAATTCTTATGACAAGAATATTCAATTCACTATAGAAGAAGGAACACAAAACAGTGTACCATTTTTAGATATGAAACTAATCAAAACCCAACAAAATACAATTATCACTAAATAGTACAGGAAACCAATATGTAGTAATAGATTTATAAATTATAATTCGTATCACCCAAAAAAAAAATGAAGATAAATTTAGTGATATCTATGAAAAATAGAATCTTGAAAATCACTCATTCTAGTTTACAACAAGACTCTTTAATCGAACTACAAAGTATGTTATTAGAAAATTAATATCCCGAACACCTAATTAATGAATTACTTTTCAATGAAACTATTCATTGGTCTTCCAAGATCCGAGATGACCCCCATAATAAATGAAAAAGAACCTCCTCTTTTTAGATCACTTCCACATATCCATGAAATTAATCAATGTATTAAATAATGAAAACATCAAAATTGCTACAAAAAATATAAAAACTATTTCAAAATTACACACTAAAGTGAAAAGTCCCATAAAAAATAACCAAAAGTCTAATGTTGTATATGAAATCCCTTGTAAGGATTGTTCTAAAAAATATATTGGCCAAACCTCCAGAAGTCTCAATAGTCGAATTATATCCCATAGGAGTGACTGTAAACAAAATGTTAACTCATGCGCACTTTCGGAACATGTTAACCAGAAAGACCATAGAATGAACTATAATAACACACACATTTTAGATGCTGAGAATAATGCAACCAAAATAATTTTCTTGGAAATGGTTCATATTAATTCTAATAGTCAATCAATGAATAAAAGAACTGATTTGAATAATCTTAGTCAAATTTATACATATTTACTGAAATTGAACAAAAATAATGATATATCACTCAGTATTCAAAATCTTCCAACTTGATTATAATAATATACAATTGTCACTGTCATAAAAAAATATTTTATGTTCCTCATATGTAGTAATTTTATTGATTCTCATGTTAGTAAGTACCTGAATACTATACAATTGTTTATTTACTTTCCACAACCAGACATCATAACAAAATATATATACATATATATATAAATAAATATAGAATTTTTTTGTTTTTGCTATTTTTTTGTTTTGTTTTTACTATTTTCAAAATCTTTAAGCTAGTTCCCTTTTTTGAAGATTTATTTAATATGTATCGATAAATAAATACCCATATAAATATTTAATATGTCCGGCTATGCATTTTACCTTATTTCCATTTAGTCTTTTACCTTATTTCCTTCACCTCAGCTAACTCAATCGGTACGCCTATGGAATCTCAGAAGTCGGTTCTACTGTGGAGCCCTCTAGTAGTCTCTTGATGTCAATTTCAGAAACTAGCAATTTATTGTCGCTCAAACATTGGAAATAATGCAGAGATTTATCAAAATAATAATTTCCTTTATTCAGGAAAAGCTTATTACTACCTAGTCTGCGATAAATAATCTAATTAGTGCTTCACAGCAATTATATACAGCAAATGTGAAATTATGTGATACTAAAAGTGAAATTTAACCTAGTTTTATAGGTTATGTGGTCAATATAGTAATTCGTGGAAAGTTCTATCAAACATTCAGTTTCGTTTTTAAGTGCACTGTGGTAACTTTTATGGTAAATATCCAATGAAAATAGGTAAGCTTAACTCTGCATCTGGGTTCTTTTATCTGCTATTATTGTTCTTTATATTATTTCCCATGTTGTCTTGGTCATAACTGTTTTTCTAATACAAATTGATGTTTTTTCAGGATTAAATTTTGTCGTTGGTTCTTCCAAAAATATTTTTTTTACAATCTCCTTCCTTGTTGATTCCTCTCCCTTGATACAACATTTGTTTTCTTATCGAATTTTCGATTTTCCCGCACCTTTTGTTGCACTTTTTATTATTTTCATTTATTTTACAGTTTTTATTTTCGAAACATTTTTAACTACCTTACATACTATTTACAAGACATGTAAAAATCATTCTTTTGACGTTTCTGCTTTTCATATTTTCCAAATTCCTAATTTTGCATCAAGATCTTTCCTGGCATCTCATTGGCTGTTGTAATCAGATCAAATTTCTTATACAGGATGTTCGAACTTTTAATATTTTGTTATCTGCTTGTGCTCAAAATATATTAGTAAATTTTGATTTACAAACATTTTAAAATTATGCCAATTGCTTGTAATGTTGAAAACATGTTTATTTCAAACATAGGTATCGATTAATATTATACAAGGTTTCAGAAAAAACGGTAGAAATTTCAGAAAAAAACTGCAAAATAACATAGCACAGATAACTAAATACGATTTTTTTTTTATTTTAATTGTTTATTCTTATTTCAACTCTTTAAATATTTAACGTACTTCTGAACATAACAATATATATATATATATATATATATATATATATATATTGGTGATATTGAGGGTTGCCTCCAGAAATGCATAGCTTGATGATGATAAATTTTTCTCAGTGTAGTTACAATATGCTCTCTTTCCCTTAGCGGGCGTACTATCACGTTATTAATTTTGCCTCAGAAATATTCCGATGCGGAACGGCCTAACGAAGGCAATGATAGGCATTCTCAATAACTAGTTTGTCCTCTCTATTCGACCATGAGCACCTCATTATCTTGAAGTGATTTATTTATTTCTGTCAGAAAGGTGTAATGTCTGCTTTCGTGAAAACGAATATGCATAATTTTACAGCCGAACAGTTTGTTTCTTACCGTTTTATTATGGTCATTATTATGGTACAGTTTACTACTACCCGACTTTTACGACTATACTTATGCGATTGCATTTTGTTTACAGTATTCGATCGAAGACGTTTTCTTAAAGATGGTACTGAATAGTGTACGAGTTGGGCTTTGCACATTGAATGTTCCAAACCAGAGTTGCGAGCTAGACATTTTTTTGGAAGGGATATAAAAGCAACAAAAAATTCCAACTTTTCATAAAATTTACCAACTTTTTTCAACAATGTTTAATGCAACACGAATATGTTTTTAAATGTTATAAAAAAACATACAGACATTGATTACTTATACAAAAGATAAAATATATTGTTCAGACAAGTCCACGCTTTAATATTATCAGTTGTGTTCATATTTTCCGTTTTCCTGACTTGGCTGAATTTTTTCACATATTTGTGTAAAGATGGGCCACTTGCATTACATCCGACATTGATTATGCACAAAAATCGAATAACTGCCTTTAACTCGATTTGTAAAGCATAAACATTCGGTTTTGATGCTTCATCCAACAAAAATTTAATTTTCTGTACGCAGGGAAATTGAACATGTTGAACATTGGTACCAAAGTTTTCAAGCACGTCGAAATATTAGCAAGTCGAGAACTAAAAAAAATATTGTGAGAGTAAATTTTTTTTTCGTTCTGGGATTGACGTCTAGACGTCTGGTTTTACTCGATGTCGGCGATGAAATTCTCATTGATGTTCTATTTTTTCTGTGTATAGTTTTTCCAGTTTCAATTAAATGATTGATTTCATTTCCCCCAATCGATTGAAATGATATAATAGCCAATTAAATTAAAACTGAGCAAACGCTGGAGTAAGCCTAGCTCTTTGGATCTAGTAATCTTGATTATCTGATATTAACGGAAGTCTCTCTTAGGTCGATTATAAAAAGAACTACTAGTGATTCGCGATGTACCATCCACCGTATTTGGACTTTTAACAAAATGGAATTCCCGAATGTCTTCAATTTTTCTTTTGGAAGATAAATCCACTTTTTACTTGCCGTAACACTGAAAAGCTAGTTAATTCATTTATTTTTTCCATCAACTTCCGGTTGATGGCTAATCCATCACCAGTTTTATCAACAACTTCAAAAATTCCTTGGGCCAACATCACCCTGGGCCAACATCACTGTTCTCGACCACAGAGACATGTTTTTGTATGAAGCATCCGGGGTTGTATAGGCAACTATAGTAAACAATGGATTATTATTCACTTCAAAATGTGTTCAGAGAGTTTGACCTTTCCCCTCTATGTCCTTTTCAATGAATCCTTGACAGAAGGGCCTTTTCCAAACGTATTGAAAAAGGTATCAGTTGTCCCAGTTCATAAACACCGCAAAACTATAGGCCGGTGTCAAAATTATGTATTTCAGTCAAATTGTTTGAATATATAATTTTTGAATGATACAATGATGTGCCATTATGAATATCCAACAATATGGATTTATCAAGAGAATATCTGTGGAATCAAATTTGATTGAATATACTGAATACATACTGAAGAGTCTCAATGAAAGAGTTCAAGTGGATGCTATTTACAACGACTTCAGAAAAGCTATCTACAAAATTGAATATGAATTGTTGGTACATATGCTCGGTGCGACCGGTCCACTGCTGGAATGGTTTCAGTGTTACGAATCATCAGCAGGTTGTTTGTACTCGTAAATATCTTTAAATGACAGATAAGGCTCACATTTAGGCTCCTTATTATTCTAGATTTTGAAATGTGGCAACATTTGATTTATTATAGCTGAAAGTGACATATTCAATATGTGAGATCAAAAGGAGATCTATTGGGCAGTAAGGCCGTTAATCACGGTGTTCCCCAGGGCTCGGTTCTAGGTCCAGTTATCTTTCTAATGTATATGAATGATCTATATTTTTACATTCTACCAACGAAAAACGTTCTTTTTGCTGACGAAACTCTGACAGAGTAATAAATGTTGGAAATATGTCCACGTTATCCAATGAAACAATTACTTCAGCCAAAATTTGGTTCACTTGTAATAAACTCAATCTTAATTTTGACAAGGATTAGTCTTCGTATTCAAATCTCACTAGATATAGCTGTGTAAAATTACATGGCATACATCTTGACGATAGACTCAACTGGGGCCCACGTTCTCAAATCTTATTATTTTGGTTTATTCCATAGTTATTTGTCTTATGGAATTCTTGCCACTCACAGAAATCATTTATTCTCCAAATGAGAGTTATCAGAGTAATTGCGGGGGTTGATCATCGTTAACATTGCTGCCCTCGCTTCAACAGTTTCCAAATAATGCCTTTTCCTACCTTATTTATTTACTCATGTTTACTTGAAATTAATGAAACTAAGCATAAATACTAAGCCCAATCCGAAGTCCACCACTCGCCATGCTGATCTACTCAACTCCTAGATTCAGACTACAATTCTCTGAACCTACACTTATATAACAGACTACCTTCTAGGATTAAGAGTCTGGGCTTCATTCAATTTTAAACCAAAATCAAAACTTTTCTACTGAAAAATTGTTTCTATATTATCAATGAGTATCTTGTTTTAAACAAGAATGAATTTGACTGTGTGCGTTGGACACTCTACTCTAATGCTATGTTTATTTACACTGCGTCTTTACATTTATACCTTTTCCATGTTTTGTTCATGACGTTCTATTAATACTATTGTATTTTGATGTGAAATAATACTTCTACTTCAATTTTTGTTTCTAAATTTACTGAAATAAATTGATTTTCGTGAAACCTCCCTGTGCCTTTTCTTCAAGAGAGTTTTCATCCTGGAAGAAAATAGCTTTGTCATCGGCAAACCCTAAGTGTAGTATCTCCGTTATTATTCAGAAAGTCGTTTATGTACATATTAAGGAGTATGGAACCAAAAACAATGCCTTGTGGCACACCGTACTCAGTGTTGTCTCGATCGCCGTACACATCCTCTATTCTATCTACTTGGACCGAACAATGTCTTCTAGAGAATGTGAAAGCAGACGATGACTCACTGTATCGATATCACGATATTTTTTGCTCGCAGCGGCGTATTTTTACAAGCTTTTATTTAACTTGCTTCGTTCGTATGTCATTCTGTCATTCTGTCTATCTGTCATTCTGTCTATCTGTCATTCTGTCAATTTGTCATTTTGTCATTCTGTCGTTCTGTCATTTGCCATTTGTCATTCTGCCTCTGTCATTCTGATTCTGTTATTCTGTTATTCTGTCATTCTGTCATTCTTTCTGGTTCGAAACTTGTAATCCACTTTTGGAGCACTTGTCGACATCTGATTGAGCTGAAATTTGGCAGGTGTTCATAATTCTGGTGACAATGTATTATTAAATTTTTGTTAGAGAAATGGCGGCTCCAAGATGGCGGCGAGTTTTGTCATTATGGTACGATTTGATTCAAAATTGATATGTGGGGGTTTTCGGAGACGGAGATTGTGAATGTTTTGTCAAAATTCAAAAATTCAGGATGGCGGCTCTAAGATGGTGGACACATTTTGTGATTATGGTCCGATTTGGTTCAAAATTGGTATGGGGAGGTTTTCGGGTCGAAGATTATGAATTTTTTGTCAAAATTCATTAATTAAAGATGGCGACTCGAAAATGGCGGAGGAGTTTTGTGATTATGGTCCGATTCCATTCAAAATTTGTATGTGGGGGTTTTTGGAGACAGATTTCAAAACTCGACCGCCATTTCAGAGCCGCCATCTTGAATTTTCCAATTTTCACAAAGAATCATAATATTCGACCCCAAAACCCCCACATACCAATTTTGAATAGAATCAGACCATAATCACAAAACTCGGCTGCCATCTTGAATTTTCAATTTTACAAAGAATCATAATATTCGACCCCAAAACCCCAATACCAATTTGAAGCAATCGACCATAATCACAAAACTCGGCGCCATTTGAAGCGAATTTTCAATTTTTACAAAGAATCATAATATTGACACCAAAATCCCACATACAATTTTGAATAGAATCAGACCATAATCACAGAACTCGTCACCATTTTGGAGCCGCCATCTGAATTTTCAATTTTGACGAAAGAATCATAATCTTCGACCACGAAAACCCTCAGATACCAAATTTGAAGCGAATCGGACCATAATTACACAACTCGGCCGCCATTTTGAAGCCGCCATCTTGAATTTTTCAATTTTTACAAAAGAATCATAATATTTGACACCAAAAATCCCCACATACCAATTTTGAATAGAATCAGACCATAATCACAGAACTCGTCTACCATTTTGGAGCCGCCATCTTGAATTTTTCGATTTTGATAAAAGGATCATAATCTCCGACCACAAAAACCCTAGGATACCAATTTTGAAGCGAATCGGACCATAATTCACAAAAAAATTTATTTATGCATTGTCACCGGAATTATGTACACCTGCCAAATTTCAAATCATTCGGACGTCTGGAAGTGGGTCAAAATCGCGCCCAAAGGAGTCGGTTACAAACAAAAAAACAAACAAACAAACAAACATACAAGTGAAGCTAATAAAAAACGTGTAAAAACAATTTCGACTAAGTGAAATGAAATGTAGCTACTTTCATTCAATATTATTCCCGGTAGTTATAGATTAATAGCAAAAATGTCAAGGCGCAGGGAATGCAACAAGTAATCCGACCCTGTGCTAGATCTCACACTTTGACTGTTTGATACTGTCTCTTACCCCCACGAGCCATGTGGGAGGAGCAACCTGAGGGACGTATCATTAAAAACAAACAATTTCATGTCGTAATCCAGAATTGAAAAAAAATATTAATTTTCACAAGTAGATGGCTGAAACAAACCTTTATTAGTTGACATGGATAAAACTAGATATTTTCCATTTCGCGAAAACAACACATTCTTCTAAAATTATTTACAAATAAATGAAACCTTCGAAAAGAAGAATAAGAATGACGTTTAACTAACTAAATGATAGACTTCTATAGTGAAATGGAACAATACAAAAATATTCTTTCGTTTTGATGGTGGCAATGTTCAAAAATGCACAAAAATGAGGGGAAAATTCTTTTAATTCATTTAACACTTATAGAATGATTTTTTTATCATTTTTATCTCTATACACTAATGCATGCCTTCATCAATCAGAAAATAAAATAGTTTCTGACTGCCTTTTTTCAGGGATGATGACCCTTTACGAACAAACGTAAACCGACGACTTTTTCTAATGTAAATAAATCCGATACTCGCTATATTAAACTACTTGGTACACCTAGACATCGCTCTGCTCTTTTCACCCGCAGCTTTTCATACAATGCTCTTTAATTATATAATTAATTGCACAGTGAATTGAGATCCTACACTCTTTCTAATTTCAAGAAAGGTTGTAGATTTATTATAGTAAGGTAGGAAAGAACTGAAATGAACTTAACAGGAATCATGATTTTGAAATGAGTTCAATATCAATTTCCTCGATTATTGTATATTTATTTTTCAAGACTTATTGAATTAAGATGTTGACAGTGAGATGGAATCTTAATATTTAATATTTCCTCATATCTACTTTTTGAATTTATTTTGGTGAAGGTTGAGTTGAAAAACAGCTCTTGCTGATACTCCGCCGATTTATTATTTATTTTGCTTTCCTCTAGTTCATAAATTTGTTGTATTTCGTTTATATGATGATATGAATACAGTCGATTTAGTGATCTCAACTAAAGTTTGAAGACGCATCACAGGACGCCTGTCACTTGAACGAGTTATGAACATCTCAAACAATTAATTCGAAATTAGAATACCGAACCTATCCAACCTTCCCACAGCCACAGCCATTGTTACGAAAATAGCTATTTTTTGACATTTGGACACACAAGTGACATTGAAAAATCTCCAGGCATTTATTTTATTCATCATCTGAGCAAAGTAAAAATTCCCTTGAATTATATCTTTCCTACGAAGGCGTAGAAGTGCCACATTTTTTTTATTTTACAATTCCGACTTACAAGTCGGAATTCCGAGATACAAGTCGGAATTCCGACTTGTATCTCGGAATTTCAACATAGAGGTCATAAAAATGAAAGAACATTGAACAAATGAGATTATTATAACATATATATATTATATATATTATATATATATAATATATATATATATATATATATATATATATATATATATATATATATATATATATATATATATATATATATATAAGGAATTTCTGGCATAATGGACAGATTATAATTATCATTATTAAATGAAATTATTTCCAACCGAGATCTCAATCTGCCTACTCCTAGGTTGTAGTCACTTAGGTGTGGTTCAGGATTTTGTGACTCAACACTGGGATCTCAATCTGCCTACTCCCCAGGTTTCGCCACTAGCTTCCTCTAAGGTCTCTCAATCTGTCTATTCCTTCGAGGAAACTGAGGATCAGAGGGTGGATGTGGAGTATTTAACCAGGTGAATTCAGTGGGCACGGCTTGGTTTGGCAGTAAGCCGGGAAAGTAGATGTTTCCAAGTATTGGGTAGTCTGCGTCCATCATTGCGTTTGTTGAGGCAGTTCGGGCGCTTCTCGATCTCAAGGCTTCACGAATGACCCTCGCTTGCAGTGTTCTCTCAGTGGCAATGGTCCTGGTGTGGTCGACATCCATTCTGTGGCCTGTCTCTTCATAGTGCTTGGAGATTGCCGAAGAAGGGTCTAAGTGTCTGACAGCAAGTTGATGTTCGTTAACTCGACTGGTGACTCGCCTGTTAGTTTGTCCTATATATGTCCTAGGGCATTCAGAGTATAGTATTTCATATATTCCTTGAGACTCATTAGCTATGTTATCTTTAGGAGATCTGAGAAAATCAGAGATTCTATTATTTGCTGTGAAAATTGTTTTAATGTGGCGTTTCCCTAAGATTCTGCCAATTTTCATATAAAAAAATTCTAGACGCGGTTCAACCCGAACTTTCAATATTCATATATCATCATAATAATCTCTAGTCGGAATTCCGAGATACAAGTCGGGATTCCGAGATACAAGTCGGAATTCTGACTTACAAGTCGGAATTGTAAAATAAAACAATGTGGCACTTCTACGCCTTCGTACTTTCCTTTTATTGATTTAATATTACAAGCATTTTATCAGGATTATTGTTCCAATTCTATCATTATTGTGCGCTTGTTGCCGGACTACTAATATATAATCCTTCCGGGATGGGATGTAGTACCTGCTGATTGTTTTTTGACGAGTAACATTTCAATCATTGGCAAATCTCAACTAATATAATTAAGGGCACCTTATAGGTTTCTTCCAGCACATAAAAAATTGGCAATTTTGGAAGACAAGCGAGACAGTGACATTGAGTGGACTAGACTAGCGGGATTTGAGACATGCCGTCTGACAATTCTTATGAATTTCTACTTCCCGAACACGAATCCGAAGTCAAAACTTGGCGCTCTCAAATACTTTCCGAGATACGGACCTCTAAAAGTCAAAATAATGTCATTTCTCAGCTCTATTTTCCAGCCACTGGAAACACTTAACATTCGTCTTTCTTTCAACCAAAACATCACCCATATCCTTTATCACGTGTTTTCAGCACATTTTTGTAATAAAAACTGCCTTTTTCCAAAAAAATCACCCTTCTTCACAACGGGAACATATTATATGATTCCATCTGATAACCATCAAACACTTAGTGATTTTTATTTTTGAGATGTTGATTGTTGATTGAACTCGTACTGTCAAAGCCGCGTTTTATTATACTTGCAAAATATGATGACGTTCTGTGTTTTTGCCTCCTAAGCACGGATTAAAAATCACAACATCACACACATTCCCCTCAGTACCTTCTCACACGGAAAACAGCCACTTTCCAATATTTTTCACAATGTAAAAACTTCCTCGATTTGGGGCGGGTTGTATCATCTCTGGTCATCTTTGGTTTTGATAACTGCAGGTTCTATTGCCATGATCTGGAAAGAGAGATAACCTGTAGTTAACATTAACCTAACTATGACCAGTTGTGTTACAGCCATCATACTTAAAGCAACCATATAGCGTTTATTTTTACGAAGTTGGTACCAACTCAAACATCGCCAACTTTTCGATTTTAAATTTGAATAATAATCTTATATTTGAATGTTTGTTGGGATTGTTTTTGACGGATAACAATATGTGAAACATCATTAGAATCTCAAAATATGAAAATTTCTCTGGAAATGTCCACTCCTACCACATCTGAACAGTTTCCTCTTGATGATTGATTGTTGGCACTGTATTTCTTGGGTTCCAGTTTGCCTGCTGAGCATATGTTCCAGGAAGTGGTTCTTCATTCGATACTGCTATTACTTTCGACCTTGAAGTATAAAAAGCTGCATCCACTTCTAAGGAACAAACTAGAGCTTCACATCATTTCTTAAAGTGTGTTAATCTCAGGGTCCTCTATGATTCAATATCTCTCAATGGGTCGATGAATACGTGTAGCGCCAACTGTTATTTAAAATCTTCCGGTGCCTCTTTGTAGGCAAGCTGGATCAGCCTTTGTATGTCCGCTTCAATCTCTTGTAGATTTTCTCCCAACTTTCGCACTCGTGTTTTCAGTTGTGCTCGGTACAGCGGTTCTCGATGCGTTGGTCGCCGTATTCTAGAGCAGCAATCAGGTCTCCATACTTGAGGTGTTTTAGATATAGGGACCATAGTTATCATTGTTGAAGGGAGAAAAAAAAGAAAATGGCATTTGGTGACCGAAAACAGCGAATGCATGACCCCATTCACAGCATATCTATAGTCGATGCGATGGTAGTTCAGGCAATGTGAGATTACATCTATACATGTTAATTCGTAAGCGCAGTAATGTATTGGGGTAAATGAACTGATTTACCCTTCAAGAACATAGATGTATAATAATAATAATTTTTACTAGGTACCAGAGTGATAGGAAACCCACAAAAAAGAAAGAAATGTTTGACATAATGAAACCCATGCTGAAATGACGAGTTAGGGATACAGAATAGTTCTTTGTGCAACCAGTTGGAAAATAGTGTTTCCCAACTAAACTTAAACCTGGTGCCTTAGACCGCTCGGCCAATGTAAGGATGTTTACAAGTTGGCTAAAATGTCAGCTGGGGTCAATGTTACCAATTGTTCAAATTATGTTATTCATATTTATAATTAGTTTTTTCCATACATATAATTTGTATTGAATTTGAATAAAATTAAATCTTCATAATATGTACGATAAAGAATATATAATAACAATAAAGAAGTCTTCAAGTAGTATAGCCTTGAAATTATAACAAATTTTATTCCTGTATTTTTTACAGCTAATGGTGAAATTTACTTATTCTAATTTTGATATTTAAAGTGACACTTTTTGAAACTCGTTGGCGTCATCAAATGTTTTACTTTTCATCACCAGTTGCGAAAAGTAAAATTTCACCACCAGTTGCAGAAAACACAGGAATAAAATTTGTTGTAATTTTGAGGATATTCAATACATAATATGTATGGTGAAAACTAATTATAAATATTAACATAATTTGAACAATTGTTGATATTTACCCCAGCTGACAACGTAGTTTTCTATGTAGCATTAATTTCCGTTCTCCAAGGGAGAAAACACGCTTTTAACGCACTAAAAAGTAAAAAATAATTTTAATATTCAATGACTATGCCTATGGGGTGTGCTTTGTCGAAATCAATTAAAATAGTCCAAGATCGTAGAGTGTTTCCGTATCTCGGAAAGTATTTGAGAGCGCCACGTTTTGACTTCGGATTCGTGTTCGAAAATAAGAATTCATAACAATTGTCAGACGGCATGTCTCAAATCGCGTGAGTGTACCTATCGGATATTTACTCTTAGGCCCGATATTATAATGTCAGTTTAAACTCTTGAGTGACGTCATCGAGTTTAAACCTTAAACCCTACCCCAGGTATGGTTTAAAGGATTGAAAACGTTTAAGTAGGTTAGCCAACAGGACAAATAATAACAAATATTGACATCTTAAAATCGAGTCTAACCTAAAAATTTGTTTTGAAATAAGCTCTTGGTAGTTGGAAATACTATAAAATGGACTACATTCAAGATAATATTTTTGAAGTGTTCGAAGAGCTAATGTCAGATAATGAAGAGGAAATCATTTATTTGGTGGATGTGCCAAGAGCCGCTCGCAAATTTAGAATAAGGCCTAATCATTATGATGAATGGAATGACACGGAATTTCTAAATAGATTCAGATTGTCTAAGCAAACTGTTGACAATATATTGACTCAGATAGAGGGTAGATTACAGCACCCTACTAATCGGTAAATAAAATATTTCTCTTCAACAGCTTCAAGTGTTTTATTAAAGTCAACTTACTTTTTAGAAACCACGCAGTTGAGCCTTTGTTGCATTATTGATGGTGCTTAGATTTTATGCTACAGGGGATATGCTCAGAGCAGTGGGTGATTTTGGTGGAATACATGTATCAACAATGTCACGAATAGTCAAACGTGTATCCACAGCTATTGCAGCTTTATCACGAAGATTTATTAAAATGCCTTCTTCGGAGGAAGCACTTCAAGTAACAAAAAGAGAATTTTATGATATTGTCAGATTTCCGAATGTTATTGGTGCCATTGACTACACATATAAAAATTCAATCTCCAGGTATGCTTTTGAAATGAATCTGTTGTGATAATAGCGCCATTATGGTCATATCGTGACAATCTTATTAATTTGCAGGCGGAGATAATGCAGAACAATTTAGAAACCACAAGGGATATTTTTCAATAAACGTTCAGACTGTTGCAAGTGTTAAACTGAAAATAAGCAATATTGTTGCACGGTGGCCTGGTGCAACACATGATAGTACTATTTTCAACAATAGTAGACTTAAAGCACAGTTTGAGGGGGACACCTATAGACAGTGCTTCTTGTTAGGTGACTCCGGTTATGCGTTATCACCGTATCTGATGACTCCTTTGTTGAATGTATTAACGGAAGCACAGCAGCTATACAATGAATCTCAGATTCGTTCCAGGAATGTTGTGGAGAGACAATATGGAGTTTGGAAAAGGCGGTTTCCAATACTGTCACTAGGAATACGTTTGAAAGTAGACACTGCGCTAACAGTCATCAAAGCCACAGCTGTTTTACATAATGTTGCCATAGATATGAATGATGCAGAACCGGAAGAACATGTGGAAATCATCATCGAAGATGATGTTGGAGGTCACCATCAACCTGACATGGAGAATGGTAACCTGATACGCCAAAGAATCATTGATGACCATTTTGCTAATTTAGTGAATTGATTCGTAAATATTATTCAAAATCCACATGTGTTAGTAAATATATGTATAGATATATTGTTTTTTATTTTATTTTTATGTAATACCTGAAATCATTCTGTGTAACTTTTGAGTGAATACAATTTAATAACACAGTTTATTACATAATATTAGCTACAAAAGATAAATAATAATTCTCTATTACTTAACATATTTTGGATGGAAGTTAAATATACTGATACTCAAGGTTTGTTTAATTTTTATTATTTTCCAGCTCTTTTTTCAGCAATAACAATTCAATGTTAAGCTTTTGTATTTTTGAATCATGTTCTTCTTCATTTTGCCTCATTTTCAAATTGTGTTCTTCTTCCCAATGACATTTCTTCAGATTAAATTCTTTTTTTTTCAGATCAATTTCTTGTTTGATAGCATCCATTTGAACATGTGCCAATTCAATTTTAGCTTGTGACATCGCACTTATTTTGAATCGATACTCTTGGGTAATATCATTCTACTTCTTTTCTTGGCTGCTTTTGCTGCAAAATATCATGTTGAGAGTCGATAGTTATACCAAGATATTTAATTTTTTATTTTACTTACCATTTTTACCTTTGATGTTCCCTGCACACCCAGAAGTATGTGGATCTTCAACCGCACCTGTAATTATAAAAAAACAACAGTAAATATTAATTAAATGCAGTTTAATGAGGTAGATACCCTCAACCCTGAGAGGTGATGAAGTTCTCCTTCTTAGATCTGAAGGGTTCCAAGATGACCATTGCAATTCAGCCGATGTTTCCTCATGAACTGTTTCATTGTCCAAGTTATTGTCATTCAAGTCATCATTATGGATGTAATCATGATCAATCATGATTTCCTCAATGACTTGTTGAGGTTGATTGCATGAATCATCATCAAAGGGATTGGTCAACCCTGTGACTGCAACTCCCAACAATTCTTTTACTTGAAAATCTGTTTTTGTAATGACAACAGGTGCAGGAGTGCCTCCCCCATTTCTCGTTTCTCCATAGCAAATTTTTTCTTTGATGTTTTCTTGATGTTCTCATACTTATTTCTGAGATTTTTAGAAGTTCTCTGTGGATTTTGCTCAAGGATCAAATTAAACTCTTTGGTTATTTCTTCCGAAGCTTTCAGCTTCTCCTTCCATTTCACCGTGTCGGACTTCTTGCATTCTACTACATCTTTGTACTTTTTCACCAATGTCATAAGGGTGTCCGTTTCCACTTTCGAAAAATTGCATATCCGTTTTGTTTCCATATCTGAAAAAGTAATGTTTACATGTATCCACATTTTATGCATGTATCTTATCTTAAACCTTATATACCGTACCTATCAACTCATCTGTCATTCTATTATTCAGTATAGTATAGAACTCTTGTCTGTGCTATTATCAATTGAATTTATTTCATTAGCATTTGGAGGTTACCTCAAATATAAATGAAAAGTAATTTTGCTCACAGTCCTTACGATAAAACACCATTAGGACAAGTGACAGATGACATTTTTATATTTGGAAAATAAAAATCCTATGTGTTTTTATAGAATGACTTTTTCACCACCTTTGGTTTAAACTTGAAGATAAACTGGTTTAAGGTTTTCGGAGTTTAAACTGACATTATAATATCGGGCCTTAATCTTTTCTTTCAGCGGAGCTGATAACTTATTTTCGTTTCAGCAGTATTGTTATATATTTTGCATGGTATGAGTGTTATTTCTACATACATTTTATTTTATAACACATATATTTTCATTTTGGGGTTATTTTCGAATCGTATTAAATTCGGTTATGGTATTATGAACTCTGGTTCAAATACAAATTCGGCATTCTGAACCTGAAGTTTACTGCCAAGACGACTGTTCAACTTTCAGTTGACTTTCGTATAGGAGCTATTAGCCATCGCTAAGAGTGATTTCGCGGATCCGGAAAAAATATTTTGGCGGGAATCGGGCCAGAGACGATGAAATATTTTGTGAAAAGGCTTGTTGAATAGTACTGTTCTATCCTTGCTGAAATAGGGGGCCTCTGAACAAGAAATCTCATGATGGCCTGGGATCGGTAGGCTAATTAGCGGCCACTCTTATATATATATATATATATATATATATATATATATAATAATAATAATTTACTTCTTTCGCTCGATGAGGTTTGTGCTTGAGAGTGCGCTTGTGATAGTTCTCGAATTTTGTAATTTTCATTGATATTTTTGAAAATTCCTTACATTTTTTCGGAACACCACTTTTACCATAAGTTACTAAGGCCGACCCGACCGCAGACTGAATGCGACATTTTGAATCGCGTCGTTTTGTGAAACGTTTTGACCAGTGCCCGATGTATCGAGACAAAATGACTCGAAACATTTTTATGAGCATGCGCGCGGACACTGACTAGTTGGTTGGTTGGTTTGGTTTGGTTGGTTTGGAAGCTGACGAGCCAGAGACAGGGTTGGCACTTAGCTTCCCTTGACACTGCGACTAGCTGGGGTCTATTGTATCACTCTGTCGTCAGTGGTTCCTCATTCAAACAGGTTTGTGCCTTCAATTAGGTTAAGAAGCCTGTTGATAAGGTTCTTCGGATTCATGCCTGTTTCCGGGCTGATCCCTCCAAAGGTTCTGTGTCGCCTACTACTTAGGGCGTCTCAGTCGAAGATTGAAAGACAAGAGTTAGACCCGAGGCCTCCTCTTGTCTCTTGATAACAAGCCATTCTTCAGTATCTATCCCCATGTCCTGGGTTTTGATGAGCTGAAGAATCTTTTTGGTTTCCATTTTACCAAATGGCTTCGGAATCCACTCTGTTTCCGGGAGTTTCTCAGTAGGTGTTCGACCATCTACTGATCCCTCCTCGGTTGGGTTTACGGTTTCTGGTGCCAAGTGTGATTCAACTGGAATCTCCTCGACTTCCATACCCGCTATCGGTGTTGGGTCTTCTTCAACTGGAAGTTTCCCAGGGTTGTTTTTCTGTGTGGTTTCCATTTCGTTCCCACGAGTGTAGGGGAAAGGGTCGTCCACACCTGCGGTGCCCCCTGCGTAGGTGTAAGGCAGATTACTCTGGGAGGTCGCCATGTATCCCAGAGGCTCCATTGTGATACCTGACTGGCTCAGGTATCATCCATCCTTCGGCACGGGTCGCTTGACGCCTTGGATTAAGCCATGTTGTGGTGGCATTTGGTTTGAGATTGACTTAGAGATCCGCAGGTTTTGACCATTTCTGGTCATTCCCACTGGATTTTCCTTGTCAACCCCGTTATCCAGCGATACCACTTGGAGGTAGCCACCTAAGTTTCGGCAACCCATCTTCATCTCTCGTAGGAGGTGAACATGTGTTGACGCAAACTACTTGCCCCACTGACTAGTTAGTACAAGACTTGAAATGGGAGGCCCAAAATCATAGTGCGCTGTATATTGCAGTTTAGACTAGGAGGAATCGGCGCATGAGTACCGAAAACTATTCCACCTCAATTTTTTTATGCGATCCTCTTCAAATTGCCCTACTGATGATATAAATGCATGTTGCCATGGGGCAACCCCATGCCATATTGTTTAAACCGAAATTGTTTAAACAATTGCAAGGAATTGTTATTTTTCAACCGGACAATTTTTTTTTATATTCTTTATTGAAATACAAATTAAAAAGGTCCTATGACTTTTCACGATGAAGTTAATCTTTTTAGAGATATGAATTTTTAAAGGTTCGAAAAATCTCAAATTTGGGTATTTTTGACCCATGAAATATATATAATATATATAAAAAAAAATAAAATATTATTTTTTTAATTATTTAAAAAAAACTCATTGTTTATACCTGTTTTTTTATTGTTAATTTCGCGCGCTCACAAGTATGCGTCGTACCCGGTTTGTGAAATTTTACCTGCTTTACACGCATTTACGGGTTGTGATACGACTAGTAAAATTGGCACAAAAAAAAAAGGTTTAGAAATGATAAAAGTAAAAGAAAATCGTGATGCTTTAGTCCCTCTTGGCAATGGCTTGGACTAAGGAGTTGAAAGGCTTAGAAAGATTGTATTTAAATATTTTGGGCAAAAAAGGTAACACGGCGGATGAAGCTAGACAAAGTATTTTTTCTCGTTGCTTTGGCACTAATATTAATTTATCGAAAATTCCGTGCACATCAGATGCCTTGCATTTGCATGCACTTAGAGCTTCTGCTCAAACATACATTTGGAAAAATGCATTGAATCCCCAATATGAAACATTAGATTTTACGAATTTCGGAAAACAGAGAATGGATTTGTTTAATTCTGCTCAAACATATAGTTTGACCACAATATGTAAAATATAATATATAAAAATGATATTGATAATAAATACTTATTTTTAAATGTTGTTTCATTATTTCATACGTCTACATCTATAACCTTCGTTTGAAGAAGCTATGCAATGTAATTACTTTCTGTTTTAATAAAAAAAAAGTAATATAAACTAATAAAAAAGTAATTTTAATTATATGTTCCGATTTATGCTTAAATAACTTTTGTAAAATTGATTCCAGAAAAAAAGTTTATGAAAAACAAATTGTAGACAATTTCATTATTAATAACATTGCTCTCTTTAACAATCTTGATAAAGTTAATAGCTTTCAAGATAAATGATAAATAATAATTCAGGACACAGAGAGGCCGATGCAGCGCATGAGTCAGAGAGAGACGGCGATACTTAAAGGTAAGCGACTCATACTTGTGAGCGCGCGAAATTAACAATAAAAAACAGGTATAAACAATGTTTTTTTTTTAAATATCTATTGAGAATATTATTAACTATTGTATGAAGAATAAAAAAAAAATATTATTTATATATTTTATTTTTTTTAAATATATTTTTCATGAGTCAAAAGTACCCAAATTTGAGATTTTTCGAACCTTTAAATATTCATATCTCTAAAAATATTAACTTTATCGTGAAAAGTCATAGGAACTTTTTAATTTGTATTTCCATAAAGAATATAAAAAAATTTGTCCGGTTGAAAAATAACAATTCCTTGCAATTGTTTAAACAATTTCGGTTTAAACAATATGGCACGGGGTTGCCCCATGGCAACATGCCTTTATATCATCAGTAGGGCAATCTGAAGAGGATCGCATAAAAAAATTGAGGTGGAATAGTTTTCGGTACTCATGCGCCGATTCCTCCTAGTCTAGTTTATTAGGAGTGCAGAAATACATTTTTTAATTGACTTGAATTTCTGTTGCACTTGGAGAATCGAAGATAAAAAAGAGTGAAAGAGTGGTGTGCTCACAATCTCTCATTGTTCATTATCAACAAAACAAACGACATTTAAGAGATTTTATTGGAGAATGGAAATGTTATCAATGTTGCGGAAGATAAGTTGAATATTGATGATAAATGAAGATTTGAAAGTCTTATTTGTAACTTGTTCAAACGTTTAGCCTCCATAATGGAAATGCAACAAAAATGTACTTTTTTCTTTGATGGAGTCTCTACTTCATAGCATTTCTTTAATTTCTGATAACTTCAATGTAATTACAAATAATAGATCCCTCAAACTTCGCTCAATATCACTGATACCAATTTTATCCAAAATAATTAAAAAGTTAGTTCACAAAAGAGTTTTGGAGTTTTTATTAAGATTTTCTCCACTTGAAAAATCTATAGTATAGCGAAACACGTGTGGTGGGTTTTGTTTGTGAAATTCGTAATGAAGTGTTTTTTAGTTTACTTCAATTATGGATTTTCATCAAGTATCAGCCGCGAGTATCCAAAATGTTTATTAAGAAACAATATTTTGAGGAGAATAAATTTGGATTTCAGAAATTAAAACGCACGAATGATGGCATATTTTTGTTATTGACGAAGGTTTACAGTGGAATAACTAGAGGGGAGTCGGCTGCGGCAGTATATTGTGATTTATCTGAGACCTCAGACAGAATCCTGCTGTGCAAGCTTCCATATTATGGCTTCAGAGGAACGAACCTGCAGTGATTTCAATCATATCTTGAGAAACGTAATCAATTGGTTAGAACTAACCACTCTTTTCGTACTGCAGCAACTCATTGCGGTGGCTCACAGGGTTCAGTACTTGGCCCCATACTCTTGATTTATATTAATGACCTCACAAAACTCAAGATACCTGGCAAGTTTACATTATTTGCTGATGACCCTACCATATTCTGGCATGCTGAAGATGAGCAATCTTTAGATAATAAAATCCAAGAAATTATTAATAAAATCCTGGTGCGACAACTTACTTGTTTTCAACATATCAAAAACAAACCTTCTAACATTCCGTTGCAAGCTCTCTACCATTAATTAAAATTCCTGATAGATTAATGATATTATCGATATAATCTAGAAGAACCACCACAATGTAGTAAAAATCAACAAATGTGCAAAAAAAGGAAATGAATGAATAATGCAAAAAGTTTTGAATCTGAATGTTTCATCCTATCGCCCAATGAAGTCAACGTATACGTCGTTTTTTGTTATAACACAGTAAACTGCAATTATAGATAACACAGGGTGTATTTCTGTCTGTATCTGATCCGTTCTGTGATTTCGCTCAGTGCTGTTTCTTAAATCACCTGCTCTTCTTCCGAAACTATGTTTGATTGATTGGAATATTTTAAACTAAAAAAAAATAAAAAATACAAACCTCAACATCAAATATTGAAAAATGGCGTATGTTATCATTCATAATTAATTGCAATTTGCCGTATAAATATGGAACGCTTATGCGGCGGTATTTTTCGATTTACAAATCGCAAAAAATGCATTTATTCGGATGAGTTTGTACGAGGTTTTACTGCACCCACTTAACTTTGGTACTAAATGTAAATGCACATTCGAATCTGCAGCTTAAGAATGTCCACACAATATGCAAAAGGAATCATTTTCACAAAAAGTAAGTATGCCTATACACACCACCGAAAAAACTATCAATCCTTTGAACACAACTTAAATACCAGGCAAAACTAACAACCGAAACAAATTTAAACTATATGAACTGCAATAAACGATCAATATGTGAAATTTTCAAATCACAATTTATGCACAGTAATATGCAATGTTGAGAGAAAAGAAATTAATTTCATACGTTTGAAGTTTGGCATTTAGGATGGATACAAACATTTTAGTGCCATCTACTGATGAAGTACCAAGCGGCATGGTCCCCCAAAAATTCTAAACAAAATCAAATCAGTAAATACACCAGGGTTTTGAGGCATCTTAAATACGCCCTTAAATACATACATACAAGTGAAGCTAATGAGAACTATGCAAAATGTGTTTTAAATGCTTCATATTCACCGATTATCTACACTATATGAGCGGTGGATAAATAAAAAGAAGAAATGTTCGAGTACAATCAATTTCCTTGACAACCTCGAAACTGAATTTGTCCAACGGGTCTTTCAAGATCCTTGAATTCACTTCACGTTCCATAAGAATGATTTTCCGTACTTTTTCATGCCTCACATGATTTTGTCACACCCCCTGAATGCAATGTCATGAAAATACCCGATATAATAAAAGTACTCATCTGTTACACGTAGTCGCTTTGCCAATTTTGTTATAACATGTGAAGTATTCAGTGATGTGTTTGCTATTAGTTGAATAAACATTTGTTTGAGTTTATGAAAGGAAAACTTTTTGAGGTAAGAACATATATTATTAGTAATCTCCAGATCTGATCTTGATGATATATGTTATTTGAAAACTCAATTCATTCCAATGGGTTGGAGTGGTTTGAATCGGATGTCGAAAAAATATCAATAAACCGTTTTAATGAGAAGCATAACTGAAATCATTAGACTGGAGTGGTCTCATGCTGAAGATGAAGCAGAATAACATGTTTTCTGCTTGAAAACTTTCAAATTTATGGTTAATTTGAAAACCCTCATCGAAAAATTACACACATAAAATGAAAACGTGAATAGTATAAACCAAAATTTTATTTCATTTGATTTATTCATGACATTGAAAATTTATCATATTGGACATTTTAACACTTAGGGGAGGGTCGGGAATTACGAATTTTGATATATTTTGCAATTGAATTCGCAGCAAAAAAATATGGCATCGTATAGAGTAGCTATCATACAATCTGTGCAAATAATTTAAAAAGGATCATAATGTTTAAAGAAGTTATTTAAAAAAATATATGCACAGTACAGTAGATACTTTCATCACGCATAAGGGGAGGTTTGGGTCGGAGTTTGGGATGTTTGGGTATGTGGTCATCTAAGTGAATAACTGCATTTAGTAATGTAATTAACAATTACAAAATTTCAACGCATTTTTTATGTTTGTTAAATTCGCATCAAAAGCTTTATTTTGCACCGATCGGCAAGTACCTCCAACTGACACTGGTGGTGGTAATATCTATACTAGGGGAACCCGGGGGATTGGTGGCCGCCTAAGCCTTTTTGTCGATTTTTAGGTTATTTTTTGATAATTTTTTTTGCAAATGGGGCTATAAATCAAGAAACATTCATTAAACATTATACTTCATTCAAGAACAAAAAAAATTTTTTTATAAAGGAGAAAAAAAAAACAATATGCGGCTATAAGTAATTACCCCAGGTACTTGGGGTAATGGTAACATACGGCCATAGTTACCCTAATGAACACTTGTCACATTGTCTGCACAGGCCTTGTGAGCCCTATTCCCGCATTGAATACATCTGTATTTTTGCCGAACTCCCCACACATTAAACATATGTCTTTCTCACCTCCTATTGCATCTTTATCATTGTCTTCATCGTCTCAATCTTCATCATCAGAGCTGACGTAAGTATAAGTCTGCGTTTGAATTGTTCTTCTTCCTCTGTTTAATGTGTTCGTGATTTTCTTTTTCATCTTCAAAAATTTTGTTTTGTAAATTCTTTACTTTAATCCTTTTTATTTTTATTCCTCTCTTCTTTTTTTTAGCTTTCTTCTTTTTTGTTAGCTCTGTCTTCTTTTTTGTTAGCTTTTTTTTTTTTATAAGTTTTTTCTTCTAAAACTGTTTTGTAAGGGGTAGACGTTATAATTTGGTAATGCTGTTTTGCAGTCGACCTATTGATTATATTCGATTTTGAAGGTGTTGGTGATTTTCTGGAATGATTTTCCAATAGTTGAATCTGGTCTTTCTGTCAGCTCTATTGTTCCAATATTTTCTTCAGAAGCTGCAAGTTGCGAAACGAAAACTGTTTGTTTCTCTGGCATTTCATGGCGTTCATGGACGATGATTTCGTTAATAGGAGCTTCATTTTCACGGTTTGAGTTACTGTGAAGACGAGCCGGCTCAAAATCTTTGTTGGTGAACATGTCAGGATTGCAGGGATACATTCCTGTTGCTTCAAAGCTTTTACTTCTTTTTCTGGTGTTAAGCTTTATTGAAGAGCTCCGCAGATTCAAAAAGAAATATTTTGTCATGCGGATGATTCCTTAAGTATTTGCTGCATTCTGAATTGTACGCTATTTTGAGTGGACCGTAAAAACTAACATCTAGTGGTTGGAGCCGATGTGAAGTGTTTGGGGGGATCGACAACCTGTGCCTTGCAAAATTCATAAGCTTCTAAAGTGTTGTGCGTGGAATGATTGTCCATCACCAAAAGAACTGGATCTTCCAAGCTAGCTTTCACAAATTTTTGGAAAAGTCGTAGATATTGCTCAAAAAGTTCTTCAGTAATCCAACCTTCATTGGAACAAGTGTATAGAGATAAATGCCTGTTGCGCTGAAACCACATACAACAGTAATGTTTCTACCCCTTTCCCAGCTCGAAGCAGTCCCTTCTGGGCTAATAGTCGAAGTTATACTTTTCATCAACTTTTTCGAGATTGTGGAAAAATATTGTAACCTCTTCCTTTTTGAAAGCTGTGATTCGATTTATAGATGTCGCTTCAGGTTAACGAAGAGAATGGATTTCTTGTTATAAAACAGCGCAGCCAATCATCACCTGCACTTTGTTTTTCTCTGTTAAAAGGAAAAGCCATATTAGTTTTTTCCGCATAAGCATATTCATATTTCTTTGTTTCTTCACTAGAAATGCCGTGAAAAACTTTGGATAGATGAATAATATGATGTGCTAGTTGTTTTTCTTCATCTTTTGTAAATATTGGCTTGCGATCACAATTTTGTTTCAATCGATTCTGCAAACTACTTCGAGGAATGGCAAATGTTCTAGTCACTTCTCTGGTACTTCTGCCATTGCGAATGGCATTCAGATTCAACTTATCACTAGCCCACGATGCTATTTCAATTTTTCTATAGGTAGGTCCTTGGCATCTAAAAAGGTCCAAAGTGGGGTAATTGCCAAAATTACTTACTTAAACGTCAAATTCATTTCCTAAGCATTCTTGTGAAAAATGCAAAATAATGGCAATAACTTCAACACGCATCGATTATCAAATCATCGACTTGAAATTTTCAAGTCCAAATATCTAGAAAACGGTTGCTTATAGCGACTTGTAACAGGAGTAGCTTCTTTACGTAAATATGATAGTGGAATTGATTTTTTGACTGAAAAATGTGCTAGAAGTACGCTAAAAAAGTTACGAATCTTCGAAAAAGAAAAAGACGTGTAGGTGGCGCCCCCTACGAGTAAGAGCAATAATAACATCAGGTTCGAATTTGACACCTCAAAAAACCTCTCAATACCAATTTTCGTTTAATCAAGGTCAGTATTTCGAATGTTATTTGAAAAAAAACTAAAATAAAAATAAAACTTTAACACCCTATATCTTGGAAACGAAGCGTTTCCGGGCATACACTTATTTGAACAATTCATATTGGAATATTGTGAGGAATCACCTCCTGATGTTTGTCAAAGTACTTCGGACTCACCCTGTATATTTCCTCGACTATACCATGAGTCGGAAATAATAGTCAGTGACTCAGTCACTAGTTCAGAAACAACACAATAAAAGCGGCAAAATAATATAATATTTTACAATAAAAATCTATCCCGCTTGTTTTAAATGCGATATGCGGCTTGTTTTAAATGCGGACATAGCGCACCGGTGCCAAATTTATTTCGGCCCATCTAATGGATCTTTGAAGCAGCCTCTATTTTAACGAAAGTTCGTGGTCGAGGTTAGCGATTGTACTGATATTTATCGACGGCGGCGCGGAGGTTGCAATACTGAACGATCGAGCTAAGATGAGTCACTGACTATTATTTTCGTCTTTTGGTATAGTCCAATATAATGAATATCAGGCGACACTTTTCGATTGCCTTCAGTCGAAAACGACAACTTAGTCTCCAGTAGTAGTCCAGTAGTAGTGAATGCATCGACAGATTGGTCAAAATCCTTGTCTAGCCCTTCGGGAACATAATTGGATTCTCCATAGCCCACAATAGAATCTTAGTCACTATCTTCAATTTCCGATTCATATAAAATCTTCTTTCTTCTTTCAGCCTGTGTCTTTAATGAATGCTCTTGCTGTTCCGCGGTTTTGTTTTCGTCATTAGCTAGAACTTTCTTCTTTACATTTTCACAATTTTCAATTTTTCCAGTTGTGCCTTTCCAGGAGTCTCAGTCAATATTCTTGTTTTGCCTTGATTGCGTGCCCTGTTCATCAATTTTCTTGATTCTGCCTTTGGAAAAGGTCTTATCATTACTGGAGTAAGTTTTATGTCGCTGAATATTGTAATTTTTGCTATTCAGTGTCGGTATCTTTCTCGACATGTGTATCATTTTCTGCAGTAGCTTCAGGATTTCCTCTGTTTCTAACGGATGAATTAGAAAATCAGCATTTGTAAATATGTCAGAATTCGATGGAATCCTAATAGGATGTTCTGTCTTGACATTGCTTTGTCAAAAGCAACTCTTATCAACCCCGGTAGATGATAAATTGTTTATGTTTTGCCAGGATTAGGAGTCATCCTGGTAGCATTGCAATATGCCTTGAACGGTCCATATACAGAAACGTCCGAAGGTTGCAGTCGATGACTGCAATGAGGCGGAAATGTCGATATGTGCACTCCATTAGATTTTCCCAAAGAAATGACCTACATTTTCACGTGATTTTCGTGTCCAACAGCAGCAAACACGGATTCTCCTTTGTAGACCCCGAGTATTTTATGGAATGTTTCATGACTGTGACCAAATTATTTTCGGTTATCCACCTACTGGCGTAGGTCTAATCCAGAGTGTTCTCAGGGGCGTTCATGATAATATGATCTTTGAATTTCTTCAAAGGGAAAATTATGGCAGGGAGCAAAGTGTTTCATGCGGTATTAATGAAGCAGCAAACGGTAACAAGTTTCCCCCTTTCTGCGCTTGTTACCTGCCCTACTTGTTTCTGTTCTTTGGTGGTAATAACTCTTGGAGGTTTATGGACCGTTGTGCATCGTGTTTCATCAAGGTCAAATATATTTTCGTCGGGAATTTATATTCTTCAGATTTTTGAAACACTTACCAACATTGTGTTTGTTGAAGCTTGTCGACCTTTCAAACTAGTGGCTTCCGGTTATCTCAAAGATAACGCGTATTTTTTATCAATCAACCTCGCCCTGCTGATTTGTGTTCATCCCGTTCTCGTAGGTATTGTTTTCCCAACTGCTTGGCAAACTCGTGAGCAAACTTCTTCGTTTATTAATACCCAGCCATGATGTATTTGGCTGCAAACTTTCAAGAATTCACAAAGAAGTTGATCCTGTTCCTTGTCGACAAGTATTATTGGCTTCATATTCGTAGTTGTCCTGCCGCTCCTCAGGAAACCTAAACCTAACATATTTGAGTTGTTTGGAATCCTGAAAAATGAAGCGCATGAAGGAAAGCGCAGAAAAAAACAATATGTGAACATTGACAACAGTATTGATTAAATTATTATAAAATATATGGATAGTGAAATCAACTTGATCGAATGCTTCAAATCTCTCAGTTACGTTAATAAATTAGAATAAGTTAGGTATTTGTTGTTTGTACCGATGTGATTTTGTTTCATACCATTTTTATCGTTTTCATTAAATATATTTTTTGAACTCTACATTTCCTTTGTTTTTTTAAACACATATTTGGCCAATAAGTAGGTATGTCTACGTATCTTTAATCTTGCCTAATGAGCGGCCGCAAGTGGTCCGGTTGAAGCAGGTACAATTCTCTTCGGCCGCAATTGATACGATTTTTCTTCAGGCGGCAAGTGATCCGGCCGCAACTGGTCCGACACCACATGAAGGAATTCCTTCATATATGACAATTTTGCATTATAATCTTGATAATCGCATTATATTAAAGTAGCTTGGTACATGACAAGAAGTGGAAAGTTTCGACCACACCCTGTAACAACTAATAAAATTGGTATCATGGTCTCGTAGAATTAATCTGAAATATCTTAGGTGAAACATACTAAAATTTGAGTAAACTATATCGATGCCTAGAAACTCCCTAGTCCTTTCCACAAATTGAGCTACTGGATAGTTCTTTGTTGATTTATTTTTATTCAAAAACTATTTGACTTCGAGTGTACTTGGCAGGAAAAACTGTATTATTTTTGTAAAATTATATGTATTTGCAAAAAGACTTGAGCCTGAAAAAGAACTGAAAAACTCAATGAGTTCAATTACAAAGTACAAATCCGCTCCCAGTTTATAGGTTCCATTACAAGTACAATTATTTATGGCGAAAAGTACCAGTTCAAATGGAAAGGATTTTAGTATTTCGAGTAGTTTTGTTATTATATGAAATAATAAATACTCCAAAAAACATATCGATGTTAAGCTCTATCTCAAAATGTCTACCCAATTTACTGAAATAATTTTCTCGAATTTCCAGCAGGATGCATCTCTGTTACTTCTGCTACATTCCCGTTTTCATCTTAACTGCCGTCTCCAACGTCGCAATAAGCAACAGGACATCGTCCGAGGGGGGAAACATCTGGCGTAGAGCGGGTAAGATGACCGGATTATTGCTGAACGAATGCTTTCGTTCCGGCAAGGCGGTCGAATCGCCGGGACAATTCCTGCTAATCTTACAGGAATGTGTGAAAGAGCGAAGTCTGTCCGTGTTCGATAGTACGATGGCCAAGGATGTCATCGAGATACTCGATGGGGTGGAATTTGTTCGATATCGAGAAGGAAATGGAACGAGGACAAACAGGTAATTCAATAATATTGTGCTTCCGACGGAAGAAGACTTAGCGGGTGAGTCTGAGAAGTAGTGTATGGTTTTCAACTGACGAATAATCATTAGTCTTGCTTCTCTGTCTCGATTTTTGTAGTAGTAAGTGTTTCGAAATAATGTAAGTGTTTTCAAAAATATTAAAATCAAAAATAGGAATTTACGAAACTCACCGGCACCGGCACACTCTTAAGCCTCATCGACCGAAAGAAGTAAATAATTATAAAAGTGGCCGCTCAAGTGAAAGGGATCATCAAAGTATCAAATATTATGAAAGCGGGCACCCTGAGTTCGACTAATTTAGGGTGTGTTATGAAATACACCCTCGCATATCTTCTTATATACCACACTACGGAGTCAATCGGTCGAGAAAGCCACCCATATAACCAACAACCGAAAATTTTACAATACTTACAAGTGCAGGACCGTTCATTATGAGATTTCTTGTTCAGAGGCCACCTATTTCAGAAAGGATAAAACTGTACTAATCAAAAAGCCTTTTCACGATAATTAGAGGTAGGTATAGTCCATCCAATATCAATTGCAGAAGCTGTTTCTATAGGGAGCAAATGAAAACTCCCTTCGCTAACACGAGCGTATATGCAAAGAAACGGAACGAAAAATAATCTGTACTACTTATATACAGTCTCCGTCGGCACAAAGAGCCCGCTGGTCAACGTGGACTGTGACTGCTGTCTGTTCTACAACCGATTCGTCTGGGCCAATCAAGTCGGACATCAATGCTTGCAGCTGTGTCTATACGATGGGAGGTCATAAATTACGCGTTATATTTGTGTTTTAATAGCTCTGAAAGATTAAAAACCAGTAGCGTCTGTGGTCTTGGTGTGTGCCGATCGAAATACGTTTTAGGATATTAAAATATCTAAATAAAATTAGATATCTCCGCCACTGCTGCTCACAGGATTTCGCCGCAAGACTTTTTTATGCTTCTGCAATTGATATTGGGAAAACTATACCAGGGATTTCGACCCTTGCCTGGAAAATGCATTATACGGAGAAACTGTGCCAGCGAAACTCTTGTCTGAGTTAAGCTTACAAGTTACTGAATGGAAAAAAAATTCTATAACTGGGAAGCAGGACCCCTAATCCCCCCGAAGACTTGTCCCGCTCCGCAAATAATCTTAAATTTCTGAAGGAAATGAAAACTGCTGAGTAAAACTTTCCATCCACCCGTAGACTCATCCGTCTACGTGTCCGAAAAACAAAAATTCAAAATTCCCTGGAATTTAATTGATAAATGATTCATCGTCCCAAGAATTGACTAACGTTGGAATTAACGGGAATTAGGACCAAGGAGTTAAAAACTAATTTTTTATTGCTGACGTTTCGGAATTAATTGATTCCTTTTTCAAAGCTGAAATAAAATATTCACGTATACATTGAAACAAAGAACATATCTATGACCTACCTTTGAAACTTACTTTTTTCTGCTCATGGATTCAACTGAAAAACTGTTGAGTAGTCGATACTAACTCTGGTCGATAAAAACACATAAAAACAAAACAAATCTTTTGTGTATCATTATTCAGAAATCTGTTTTTCTTTTGAACCATGAATATGGTTGTATATTTTTGTCAGGTTTTGTGTATCACTTTTTTGGTTTACGCAATTATCATGGAGATTGATTTGAATCATTTCTCCCAACAATCTCTTTGAATAAGTCATCTCTTTTTCCAAAATTTTTACTGAATCGAAATCAAAATTGCACGACGATTCAAAATGATGTGCAGCAAGTGCTGTTTTTTTCTTTTTTATTTCTATTCTTTTCATAGCAGTCATATTTGTTTTGATATATTCTGGTTTTCAGGTATTGTTTAGTTTGCCCTATATAAGAGATAACAATGGAAAACTACTCAGCAATTGGTTCATGAAACCTACCAATTCGGGGAGAATTTTGAATTACTTATCAGAACACTCTTTCAGCCAAGATACAGCCACTAACCTAATTTCAAGGGTAATTACTCATAGCGATAATTGTTTCCATTCGGAAAATTTAGTTGAGGCGAAGAACTTGTTGAAAAACAACAACTACCCCACGAAATTAATCAATAGTATCATTAATAAACGTCAAAGAACATATAGGCAGGATATGTTTCCGAAAGAAATGTGTTACTATTTTAAATTCCCATATCTAGATGGGACTCTCATATAAAATAAAAAAATGTTTATCAACTGATTCTCACAAGTTTGCTTTTCATAATTTGAAAACTACAGGAAAATTATTCACGCAGTTGAAAGATGAGATACCAGTTAAATCAGATTCATGTGTAATATATAGTATTCCCTGTGTAAGATTTTGTGTGGGAAATGTTATATAGGGCAAACTGAACAATACATAAAAACCAGAATATATCAACACAAATATGACTGCTATGAAAAGGATAGAAATAAAAAACGAAAAACAGCACTTGCTGCACATCATTTTAAATCGTCGTGCTATTTTGATTTCGATTCAGTAAAAAGAAAATTTGGAAAAAGAGTTGACTTATTCAAAGAGATTGTTGGGAGAAATGATTCAAATCATTCTCCATGATAATTGGGTGAACCAAAAAAGTGATACACAAAACCTGACAAAAATATACACCCATATTCTAGAAAGATTCAAAATAAAAACAGATTTCTGAATAATGATACACAAAACATTTGTTTTGTTTTTTTCGTTTCTTTATCTACGTATCGCTAGAATATTTCAGATGGGATGATCAGTTGCATATTGACCATACATGGTTGTGTGTTGTTTCATTTTAACGTGTCTGTATTTGTTTATATACAATTTTAAAGTTTTTAAAGTTTTCAATGTGTAATTTGTGCCAATGTGTTTTTATCGACCAGAGAATGTATCGACTACTCAACAGTTTTTTAGTTGAATCCAAGAGCAGGAAAAACTTAGTTTTGAAGATAGGTCATAGATATGTTCATTGTTTCAATCTATACGTGAATATTGTCATTTCAGCTTTGAAAAAGGAATAAATTAATTCCGAAACGTCAGCGATAAAAAATAAGTTTTACTCCCTGGTCCTGATTCCCGTTAAATCCAACTTTATTGAATTTAATGTTACCTGTGTCCCCTGTGGTCTTGGAATCAGCCTAAAATAATTTCGATTTTATAGAGAACGAAATCATTAATCGTCTCCAGGCCTATTCCCCCCATTGTAATTTTCTGAATCCTCGAGATTACTCTTAGCGTATGACTAAAGGCCCTATACGAAAGTCAACTGAAAGTTGTACTGTAATTCTTGGCAGTGAATAATAATAATAAATTATCTTTATTCATCTGATGAAAAAATACATGTCACTATAACAAGAGTTAAATTAACATAAATTTACAAAAATTAATCAATAGTAGGAGATGAAAAGGTGCAGTGCCAGCTAATGCTGTTTTGCAACTGAACCATGGGAAAGAAAATGAAAAGATAGGAAAAAAGAAAATTAAAAAACAAGGGTTTATGATAGCAGACAGTATTGATTTTCAATCAATCAGTGTATCAATGAGATTCCAAATACAACGTCAAGAGAGATAGATTTCAGTACAGCCAATTTCCAGTTAATCCCTCTAACTCTGAAGTAATGAATCTTTCAGTTTTTTTTTGAAATATATTATATTATAGTTCTGGAAGTGAGATTGTAAGGAGTTGTAAGATTTTGTAGCTGTGTAAGAAAAGCTTCTTTTGAACAAACTGGAAATAATAACCCCAAAATGAAAACAAGTCCGCATTCAGGATATAAACGCAATAAAATATAATGTGAGTATTTAAAAATATCGCTGGTAACATGCAAAAATTGAAAATTTGTAACAACACTGCTATAACGAAAATGAGTTATCAACACCGCTGAAATGAAAAAATTAAGTTATAATGGTGCCCCTGAAACGTCAAACATATAACGAAAAAGGAAAACTTATATATAACATACAACACACTGGGCCCATCGAAAGTTCGAAAAAAATAATTTTATAGTGGAGTCCACGTACCCATGTTCTCAGTCGATTCTCTGAAGTCATCTCTATCAATACCAGTCGAAAATCGCACCAACAACTCACTAAATCACTCTTCACTCACTGTCACTGACTGCCTTGTCTTCCAAAATTGCAAATAAAAACTCATCAAAAGGTACCTGAGTATTGATTGAAGATATGCATAATTTGAAATTGGTTTACCACCGAATACTTGGGTGCTAGTTCAGAAATACTCAATATATAGTTTGTCCTACAAGAGAAGCAATTAAGGATTGGTTATCTGGTAATAACCCTCGGAATTTTAATAATCCGAACATAATAAGGGACAAGCACATGATGAAATGGAAATATTTAAATTGGTTATACATAGAATAAGTTTGATATTTGATATCAACCACGTGAATTTGAAATATTTCTTAAAAAAAACAACAAGATTTTGTCTGAGCTCGAATTTAAAATTGTGGAACTTCATTTTTATATCTTTGTGATATTAAGATTTATGGCAAAATTTTATATATATTTTTTTCATTCTACGAAAATTATGGTTGAGGTGTCATTCTATTCGGAATGACATCTAGAAACTTAAACAAGAATCAAGTGGCGCTCAAAAAAATTTCGAAAGTTATAAATCTGTATATACAGGTTGTCCCGAAACGATGGTGCCAAATTGAAACGGAAAACTTCCTTTCGAAACATAAATAGGACTTTCCTAATATCTCTTTTCTCAAATGTCGTTCGTTGCAGAGATACACGGTATTTAATATGAAAACATTACTTACACAGTTTGAAAATTTTTCAATTACATTTGAAGGAATGTTTTTGTTCAATAAGTATGTTCAAAAAGTTGCCACCATTGGCGTACAAAAAGGGTATCATGGCCCCTTTTCTCCATTATTTTTTACGCCACTGGTGAAATCAGATAAATTATTCATTTTTCGCATTTCTAATTTTTAGAGTAAAAAATGTATACCTGAATCCGGAAAAACAAACCGTCTTCAAGATAATTGCGCTTTTATGAATACAAACATACTAGTAGTGAAAAATTGTTCGGCTGAGGTGAATTTTAAAATCCTAATCAGTGGTTCAAATTACAACAGAATATTCTACCGAAAAATGAATGACACTTCCACATGCATTTTTTTCACAAAGCTACTTTCTTGCAGAGGTACAGGGTGTTAAAACTGGAGAATTAAAAGGCAATTTTCTCGTAACTTTCATAGTTTTGAAAAAAAAACAATTAAATTTGAAGGAATGTTTTCGTTGAATGGGTGCTCTATTTTGAGAAGAAATCAGTTGTCCCAGTGACGTGCAGAAGGGTACCATGATTTTTCTCCCACCTCAGATCCCACGAGACTGATACATTTTTTCAAAAATAAATTTTGATTATAAGTACATGTTTACGATTTTTTTATTGTTCTGCATTGAATTCCCACCCAATTATTTCGAACAGGAATGCACTTTTGTGGTGCATTTTTTTCCAACACATTCAACATAATATTGGAATAATGTAAACATTTCTCCTATGGAAATGTGTAATGAGAAGATCTTGCCGAATTTATCCTCTGCCGTTTGAAAAGATAAAAGCACAACAAAACCATTTAATATACAGAAAAATATTCCAAAATGATATCCAAGTGAACTAGTTTACATCATTATTTATTTCAATTCAATTTTGCAATGCACTCCTATCCGCAATGATGTGATTCAGGGTACGGTAATCAAGTTGCCATCTGTCATTGCAGTGATATTTTATGAAAAATGATTTGAATCAAGTAGGTACCTCTTCATCGAAGATGGACAACATTTTAGTGTTTTTTTGGACAGAGTAATAAATAGAGTTCCTCAGAAGAACTTGTTCCAGAATGCAACATTTTTCCTTTAGTGAGCTTGCAGATATGCATTTTGCTTATGGTATGTGTCACAAAAATTTAAATACCTTACTAACAAATAAAATATACAACATAACAATATATATATATATATATATATATATATATATATATATATATATATATATATATATATATATATATATATATATATATATATATATATATATATATATATATATATATATATGTATTACATTTGATATTTACCAAAGTTGAGTCACTACAGGGATCTTAGTTTTTGAGTGACTTCGGAAGATTAACTTTTTCAATCTGATTCTCCTGAACTACGATCTAGTCATCTTCTTCAAAGAGTTTTCCATCATTTATTTTTAGAGGTGACTCCTTAACCAATTTGTACAAATAAAGCTAGTCTACTTTTCTATCTTCAGAAGTTGAAAAACCTGTAATGTGCCAGTTAAAATATAGTGCTGAAAGTGAATCCACTCACTAAGAAACCTGTTCTTTAACTGAGGCTAGGAGCTTCTGGATGTTACTTATGCTCCTGTAAATGATGTGATCCACGCACCACGCTAGTCGGTAATGACAAAATGCCCTATTTACAATTGTTGAGAAATGTTTAACTTTTGGTCCGGTTTTTGCCTCAAATGCTCCACTGTGTCTCCCGCCAGCCACCCATCCCACACACCACCTCACCGCCCCCTACCGGCGCCTAATCTCCGAATTTGTGAATTATTGGATATCTTGAAAACATTGAGTTGCTTTTTATTTCGGAGAAACTTTTACGTATGTGTTTACGCGATACCTTAATCATTTACCTGGATTTGGACCCCCTGACATAAAATTCTGTGCACGTGGTTGCTAACAAGTTTATCCATATCGCAAAATTATTGATTTTAACTCTACCTCCGTCACTCACGAACAATTGCTTGATTATAGTCCAAGATCCGGCTGCAAAATCTCTACGTTCATCGCGTAGTTGATCAAATTCACTTTTAACCGACGAAACCAAAAAGGAGGAGGTTCTCTATTCGACCCGTATATTTTATGTTTTTCCATCATATTTTTTTATGTATGATCACGCATAACTTTTTACTGAGGCGTCCGATTTGGATGATTCTTTTTTTAATAGATAGGGTATACCTTATATTTGGATTTTGGAAGGAATTAGTCACCCTTACTGGTAGAAAAATAGGGGATAATTGATTTTTCACTAGTGAACATTAGCACACACATACGTAGTTGACAATGACATTATTCTTGTTCCGTCAAAATCAGTATATTTTATGAGAGGATGAAATGATATACAAAGTAATGAACTAAACTAACCAGAACAACGAAAATAATTTATATTACAACAAATAGTAAAAGTAGATAATTATATTATTTAACTGGTAATAGTTGAAGTAAGGTGGGTAAGTAAGTATTTTGGAAGTAATAAAAAAACAAGTAGGTAGTAATTGGTAGACTTTAGCCACAAAAAATTGAAAAATAAAAACTTTCTAACAAAAAATTAAACCGACGAAATACGGAACTGAAAAGTAAAAAATAAAAACTTTTTAACAAAAAATTAAACCGATGAAAGGTGGGTAAGTAAGTATTTTGGAAGTAATAAAAAAACAAGTAGGTAGTGATTGGAATAATAAACCTCTTAGTCTAATGATAATTGAGTTCCTAACTATAAGTAACTGATTTTGAGTCGGCGCCAAACAAACTAGCAATTGAATTAGGTGAAGCGTAAAATGATGGCAGCGAGATGCACGGCTGCGTTTTGATGACTTCTTTCATAGATAATTGTTTGTTTGGCGCCGACTCAAAATCAGTTACTTACATTAGTTTAGGAGCTCAATTATCATTTAGACTAAGAAGGTTTATTTTATTTTTTGCTTTTCAGTTGATTTTTTCGTCGGTTTAATTTTTTGTTAAAAGTTTTTATTTTACATACATTTATTATTAGGAGAATACATTGATAACAGGGTGCCAGTCAATAAGTGGCCGCAAGTAATTTTAATTGAATTAATGTTAATTAATTTTCCAAAAAAAATTTCGTTCACTTATTTTTTAAATATAATATCATCCACATCATAGTAATGTATGTAAAGAATTCGAAAATCGATGCGTGCCGTTGCACACTTGGCCGCAATTACTCCGCAGCCAGGTCTAAACAGGTAATATTTTGGTGTATTTATACGTTCATGACGTATACGCATGTTTTTTATATTAAATTAAAGCTAATTTTTTTTCAAATATGATGATATATCGCTGCCTGTGAAGAAATGGCCGCAAATTAGGGTTGCTAGCTGTTAAACACTCGTGGTATTCGAGATAAAGTGAAAGAGAGTTAGCGCGCAACGCCACTTGTTAAAAGTGGATGGCGTGTGCCAGCTGTGTGAGTATTTGAAGCCACTGCGCATACGGCAATAGATAGGGTTCTCAGTCAGCGACGAAAACAGTAGTACGACTTTACACTCACTCCAAAATTGTAATTAATATTCTGGAAAAAAATGATAATAAGAAAACATTTATTTTATAATAAGAAATTGTTTATTGATCAAGTAGAAAATGAAAAAAGTGTATTTATGAAGAATAGAATTTTGGTTATGTCTTACTTTTTTAACAAAAAAGGTACTACGCATATCATATTTGAAAAAATATTAGTTTTTATTACAGTTCATTAATACAGTTATCAATTTATTAAATATTAGTTAAAAAAAATGAACATTGTACTTAAAATAAACAAATAAAGAGAACATTAAAGAATTAATCAAAAATTAATACAATACATACACTAATAAGAAATTTAACTTGATTTAAGAGAAGTCATCTTGAATCAAGAGAACCATTTTGAATAAACTGATATTTTGAAGTGAAGAGAACAAATTCTTAAACCAAGAAAAATTAACTCAGATCCAGAATAATTTCTTGGCTCAAGAATTTGTTTTCTTGACTCCAAAATATCAGTTTATTCAAAATCAGTCTCTCAAATTGAGTTATATCTTTTATCAGTGTATTACATTTTCTTATGAACTAATCGAAGTCCGATTCCTCAAATCCTCAAATTCTTGTTTATCTTTTGCTTTTAAAACAGTTACTTTTTTCACACATTCTTTATGGTATCCAAAATCATCGGTAGATTCAACGGTTAAAATATCCCAATATTTATATTTTTTCTTACGGCGAAACATTAACGCAGAAAAACACTTCTTAAAAGATATTTTATTGAAATCCAGCACATTTTTCTAAAATGTTGATATAAATTTTATCAACGTAATCACTCTTTCGAATTGAATAAATGAATAATATCAACAACGTTGTGTAGAACGAGCTCCAAAACAACCTACACTGTTTTCGTCGCTGACTGAGAACCCTATCCACAGTTTATAGCTAAAGAAGCAGTTAGCTCACTCGGCCCAAATGCATGTTCCAAGGTAACATCCACTCCAGGGAAAGAATTCAGGATGCGCAGAAGACTGTAGCGATTATCGCTCTTCGAAGAATACGAAAAATGTCAGTATTAGTAACACAGTAACACGAGGTATGCACGAGGGATAAAAATCAGAGTTGCGCAGTTTACAAACGAGAACATAAAGATCAAAGTGCCGACGCCAAGTGACTAACTGCTTCTTTAGCTATAAAATGTGCCCTATCTATTGCCGTATGCGCAATGGCTTCAAATACTCACACAGCTGGCACACGCCATCCTCTTTTAACAAGTGGCGTTGCGCGCTAACTCTCTTTCACTTTATCTCGAATACCACGAGTGTTTAACAGCTAGCAACCCTAATTTGCGGCCATTTCTTCACAGGCAGCGATATATCATCATATTTGAAAAAAAATAGCTTTAATTTAATATAAAAAACATGCGTATACGTCATGAACGTATAAATACACCAAAATATTACCTGTTTACACCTGGCTGCGAAGTAGTTGCGGCCGAGTGTGCAACGGCACTCATCGATTTTCGAATTCTTCACATACATCGCTATGATGTGGATGATATTTTATTAAAAAATAAGTGAAAGAAATTTTTTTTGGAAAATTAATTAACAATAATTTAATTAAAATTACTTGCGGCCACTATTGACTGGCACCCTGTTATCAATGTATTCTCCTCATCATGAATGTATGTAAAAAAGTGAATTTTATTAACTACGCGATGAACGTAGAGATTTTGCTGCCGAATCTCGTACTATTAGAACGTGCGAACTATTACTATATGGGATGTAAAATTCAATTTTCCTCTCTAATAAACACTTGATAATGACTGACCAAGAGGAACCTGTTTATTATAATTTTTTTAAATAATCAGGACAAGCCGTCAATTAAACATATCATCTTGTCTGAAAATTAGAGTGTATCGAGTACGTCCCTGCTAGTGGTCAGTCTCTGAGTATTGCAGCACTATACTACAATTTTACAACAGAATAGCATTACTGACGCTGGTCTATAAGCGTTAAAAATCGCTGGTCCTTTTTAGGAGTTGGTCCAATGTAGGCAAATTTCCCCTAATTGATAAAATACTTGTATGCGACTCTATAATTGAAACATTTCCATTATGTTGAGCGGCCAAAGCTGTAAATTAATGAAAAAGGTTGAATCATGAATAGATAGCAGAGAACCAAAAGCATATAAACAAAACGTAATTTATTTCATTAGTACTGTTTATGCTTGCTGCGAGCTATCATGAAATCCTATTCATATTCCATTATTTCTCTTATATAATTTATTTCTGTATGTTTTTCCACCTATATGGAGTTTCTCCGATAATTTCATTCAATCTCATATATAGAATGGGATCGTGGCAACGAAAATGATTTTGTGATTTATATTATTTCCCCATTTCACATAAACAGTAGTGTCTGGGGTACTTTTCTTCGGTATTATTTTTATGGAAGTTATTAAACGTATACTTTGAATTGGTCCGTGCAACAACTGCCTCTGCGTTATCTTCAGAGGTGAGTTTATGAGCGCTACAGAGCGGAACGTAGAAAACACTCAACTACCGAATCGGATCGAGATAATCAACTGAAATGATCCCGAAAGAGCTCGCGCCACTTATCAATGACGTCATACAAATAGACGGGCGTTCTGAGACTCAAGCCTGATATTTGAAATGGCGACCGGAAGTCCCAGGGTCGATTCCAAATCAGGAAACAGATTTTTAATTTAAATTTCGAATATCGACTGCGGAAAGTCTACAACGATTCACTGTTGCCTACAAATTAACAATATCGTATGTAGGTCGTAACCCGGTATCACACACGTAGCTGTTGTAAGAACGTGCAATCGCAAAAATATATAATTACAGAGCCGAAAAACGGGCAAAATATGGAAACGAATTATTCTGTGTGCAGTATTGCTCGAAACAAGACCTACACATCCAACGGAGTACCGGACAAGTGCGCCAATGGGAAGCAAGGTTCAATAGAAATAAAGAGAGAGAGAGAGAGAGAGAGAAATCACGGCCACCTCAATCATCAATTTCTAGGTCGAAATTAAGGTTGGCGACAAATATGGCTAAAACTAATCCGATAGAGGAGTCACCACGCATTTTAGTGAAACAATAGCCGGAGAACTGGCGGTTGGGCACAGTTGCCGATAAAGTTACGTAATAGATGTCTTGAAGTATCAATTATCATTTGGTTTGGCCGAAATAACATTATTTGAAAGTAAAATCCAACGTTGTTATATCCATTATTATGAGGTCCAACAAAGGACAAAAAAATGAACCTAGAGATTTGTAATTATATTGGAGGGCTTGGAAACATGTCAGTTGGATTTTCCTGCGGAGGTGAAATAAGAAAATCCTCGTTACGGATTTTACGGTAGAATATATTATTCCAGCGCCAGCGGCAGAGGAATCGTTATTGGATTTTTATATTTTTCTAGTCAATGTTCTGAAAATCCCGTATTGTCCACCGGGCATATATTAGTTTTGAACCCTAGGTTCCTATGTATTTTGATTGCGACTTTTGTGTTAGTTTGTTCGAATGAGTCTTTGGGAATGAACCGATTTTCATGAAATCAATGGATAATCTTTGGATGCCATAATTCACTGGTTGAATTCTTACAATAGAAGATATCAGAGTTGGAAGTTGCAGCTCATAATTTTTGAGAAAAAATAAAAAATATCTGTGGTATTTTCACGACTTGAATATTTCTCTTCCTTAATACTCGTTGAGGAAGAGACGAAATTTTGTAGAGAGTAAAAATGGTTTCCACGTTAGAAATATTTTATATGAATTGTGTACTGCAGGAAATAATCAGATATCGTTCTCTGAGGATTGAATAACGTTACCCCCCTCCTTGGATAGATGATGCTGTAGAATCAAAAATAGAAAGGAATAAATGATATTTGTTTACGTGATTTTCAGTAGTTATATTATCAAGTGATGGATATTTTGGTGAGTATACTTTGACATTTTTGTGTCAATATTGTTGTGGAAATTCACAAGACCAAATTTTTGAAAAAATATGGTAGAGTGGTATTTCTGCAACAATATTGGCGGAAAAATATTAAAGTATGCTCTACCCGAAATATCTATCACGAGTGGTATATGCCAGATTATATATCGAGCAGCTTTTACAAATATACTTACACGTGATAAACTATGTTTTTCTAAGTTTTTTCGAATTCCTTTTAAGGAAGTGTTTTCGAAACGGCCAGACATAATTTTTTAATTTGACAATGACTTGGACGTCATCTGACAGTGACTGAATAATTTTGATAGGTTGGTATAAACAATGGTAAATGCCTACTTGTTTCATAGCAAGTAGCGTGCATATTTGCGGATATACTAGCAACATGGTGTATATTCGCTGATATTTGGATTTTATTGGTTAGATACATGCATAATCAGCTAAATTCATTTCTAGGTATATAATCGCGGATATACCAGCAACATGGTGTATATTCGATGATATTGGGATTTGATTGGTTAGATAAATGCATTTGATTAGCTGAATTCATTTCGAGGTTATATAATCACCAATATAAGACAACAATAATTTACCTACGTCACATATCTGAAGAAAAAAAAATACTTCCTTGGAAAAATGTGTACTATGCGCCTTCAAAACCCCGAAGAAATCATATTTCGTTCCAATATTTCAGAAGCGAATTGTTACAGTTCATTATTGTGTTATGAGTGTTCAATGGTAACAAGCATTGTACAGAGAGTAATTTTTAATGCAACGGATATTTGCCTTTTTAAAGAAGTTCATTGCAGCTGCCATTCTGAATGTTTTTGATTTTGACAACAAAATCATAATCTCCGACCCAAAAAACCCGGACTATAAATCACAAAACCCATTTCCCTAAAAACCCTAAATATCAAGGCGCAAGAATACCTATGTTGTATTCGCGGCAAGCTTATGAATCTGTTATTCATAGAATAACCTAGGTCAAACAATTGGAGAAATATGTTTTTCCGCTTAATGCATTTGTATAAAAGTTTGTCTCTAATTTTTTTATCATTTTTATTCAATACTGTCTAGTCATTCATCAAATCCGCCATCTCATTAAAATCTGACAAAAGATTTATAATCTTCGACCCCAAAAACCCCTGAAACCAATTTTGAATATAATCGGGCCACAATCACAAAAGTCGTCATCTAAAATTCATGACTTTTGACAAGAAAATCATAATCTCCGACCTCAAAAACTCCGACATACCAATTTTGAATAGAATTGGACCATAGTCGCAAAACTCTTTCGCCAAGCTTGTAAAAATATCAGCGTTTTTCGAAAAAACACAATTTTCGAAATATTGAATGAATCAACTGGAAATATTGAATGAATCAGATGGAAGTTTAGAAGAATTATATCTCGTGTGCCTATTATCAGTCATGAAAAGCTTCGTTATATTATACAGATTGAATCTCCGGACCCCGTCATTGATTGTTGATTTTTATTTATCTTTCCCCAAATTATCTGCATGATACGATTATGAATAATCTCCGAATCCAAAACTTTCATTTTTTCTGTCTTGCTACTTCTAAAGACGTTATCAAAATCACATTCCGATTTCATTATAGTATAGTAGGCCTGGATGAATGGAATTTAGAATGGCGCTCTCTATCCGAAAACAACTGGACTAAGAAATCAGTAAGAATATTGGTAAAGTAGAAACTATTTCTCGCTTTATGTTTGAATTTGGCTACTCGCCGCCCATTTCCAATACTTTGGTTTTTTTATAATAAAAATGAAAAAACCCATCATTATTAACTTTTTGAAATTAAACGCCCATTTTTATTGTTTGGCAGTGACAGTGACATATTTCAGTCAATCACAATACATACCTACCTACCAGGAAAAATTAGAACAAATATTTAGGGTGCATAGTAACAATTTCAATTATTGAAGTCGCCATTACTGTAGAACCGTAATCAGATAATTTTCGTAAATTTATAAAATATTAATTATGGATGAAGAAAGTGATTTTAGTGATACATGCAGTGAGCGGTAGAAGTTAGCTTAGAACCAGTAAAGTCCAGACTACTATACGAAGAATAATATGATGCATTTGATAGTTGGTGTTCTCAGAAAAAATATCTAAGGTATCACAACCCGTCATTCTTACGTATTTGGGGAAAAAATCTAAAACTATAAACTGGTCAACCCTGTGGTCGAAGTTTTCTATGTTAAAATCAACTTTAGCTGTTAACTAGAACATACATATAGGTTGAAGATTAAGGAAAGATATATTGCTTTTTCGTTTTTATAGATTTTGAATACTTTGTATGTTTAAAATAAATGAAAGAGGCGGAGCTGTCAGATTAATTTTATGCTGTACTGTACCGTATTGTCAATATACAATTTTTGACAAAAGCTTTAACGTCTTTCTTGAGATTACTCCATAACATTAATTGGCGATAGTGACAGGACTAGACATGGAGAATCAATTATTAGCCAAGAAAGAACGTACGCTATTACGGAAAATGTTCACCCAGACGTGCCAATACTTGGATAAAGAATTCAGTAGCAAGGAGGCACGGAATAAAAATATTATGGTTTTAATTGCCAATTAGAAGATAAAGCCCAAATAATATTCGACCTCGATGAAAAAATGAAAAGTTAACTATTGACTTCCGAAGATGATGCAGAAATCGAAGAAGAATTCAAAACCGTTGAAATCTACAGATAATCGATTATAAGGTAACGATCCAAATGTGACTTCATTCGTATGAGTGTCAACAGAAATGAAGATATTCCATTGCCAAACGTAGATTCAAGTTGCCGAAGTTGGAATTGAAAAAATTCAATGGAGATGTCAAATGGTGGATAGGATTTTGGGATCAATTCCAAAAAATAGACGAAGATGAAGAGATTGATGACGATGATAAGTTCCAATATCTTTTACAAGCCATGGAGCCAGGGTCCCCATCCAGACTATTGGTTGAAAGTTTTTCTCCATCGGAACCCAACTATAGGAATGCCATAGACCAACTCAAGACCAGATTTGCTAGAAACGAGTTTCTGATAGAAGTGTATGTGAGGGAATTATTGAATCTAGTGTTAAAGCAAGCAACGAGCCATAAAGCAGGTATGCCTTCAACTGTCTCATATGATTCTCTAGGGACACAATTGAATTGAATTGAATTGAATCTTTAGGGGTAACCAGTAACAAATATGCTTCTATGTTATATCCATTAGTTGAATCAGCCCTCCCTGAAGAAATACTGAAAGTATGGGAGAGGCATAGGGGTAGTTCCAGTACCACGAATAGGGAGATCCACGGTAATAATAATGATATTTCTGACATTTCAACTAATCATTTGTAATTGTGCTAGACTTTCTTCGTAACGAAGTGGAGAGTGAGGAACGAGTCAATTTGGCCAGGAACAGCTTTGTTGCCGCAAAAGATCCCAAACGCAGTTCGACAATGGACAAGATATCACACAAGCACCAGAATAGAAGTGAGTCTGAGTTCCACAGGGCTGCCACAATTCTGTCAATTGGACAAGGAGGTAACACAAAATCAAATTATTGTTTATTTTGTGAGAGCAAGTCACATTCAAGTGAGGATTGTTTTAATGCTCGTTCATCACCTGTTTCTGACAGAAAATATATTTTGATAAAAAATAACGCCTGTTTTGCCTGTCACAAACCGAATCATATTATCAAAAGATGTAAAACATTCGTAAAATGCATAATCTGTGGTAGGAGACACTTTCCAATACTTTGTACTGAATTGTCTTCTAAGAAAGATCCTGAGAATAAATCAACACAAAATTCCATTTCAAGAATTGAAAATCAGCATGAAACTGTTCTCATTAGTAGCAATACAACTGGAACATTTCTACAAACTGTTGCTGTTAAACTCGTTAGCAATACTGGTTCAAAGGTTGTCAGATATTTATCGAATTCGGCTTCACAACGATCTTATATTTCGAAAGATTGCGCTGATGAAATGGGTTTTGAGAAAATTGGTTCTGAAACTGTTATACAAAGTGTTTTTGGGGTAATACAATCCAATCCCGAAGTTCATGCACTTTTTGAAATAGAAATTCTAAATTTGAGTATTTTTTTTCCGTTGTAATGTGAATGTTCTCGAACAGAACAAAATATGCAATTATTCACTTCGATTTGATGATATGGATATGAGCGGGAACTGAAGAGAAGAAACATACTGATTTCGGATAAGTCTACTATTTCTACTGATATAAGTTTACTATTAGGTGCAGATATTTACGGAAAACTTATAACAGGAAAAATCGAAAATTTGGAAAATGATTTTGTTTGTGAGTATGAGTTTTGTTTTCAAATGGACTGTAACTTTTGTTGCTGGAAAAACTGCTACCGCTCTTGTTGTTTGTAATAAAACCAGGATGGTGACTTCTAGTAGTTTTATTACTTCTAGCTAACAAATTCTGGAGGCGAATATATAGTTTTTTATAGATGTTGTTGACAATATTGTTTTTCTAGTCGTTCTGAACGACGATACCTGAGAACTGTCATTAATTATTTAAGGGTTGATGCAAAGCAATGTGAAAATGCGTAAAACGCAACATCGCCCCCGGCATTGAAAGTATCACTTTCAAAAGAGGAAATATAAGAAAAAACAATGAAGATAACTTAATTACAGCAAAATAATATTTGGAATGATCCAGTAATAAACAAGGAAAAGGAAATCATTCATTTTTGCTTCTCAATGGGTAAGGGACATATTTTAGTAAATGCACGTTCAATAGTTCCTGTTGATGTTCTTATGGTTGCTACTCTAGCAACATTGTCCTTGCCAGGATGAAGTTGCACTATTCTTCCTAACGCCCACTTCAATGGAGGTTGGTTGTCTTCCTTAATCAAAACAAGATCACCAAGCTTCAGTTTTCCATGTTCTTGAGACCACTTGCTCCTCTGCTGTAATTCGGATATATATTCTAAAGACCACCTGTTCCAAAAGTGGCGTTGAATTTGCTGTATGTGTTGAAAATGGGATAGTCTGTTCACTGGTAAATGCGTCAAGTCCGGATCAGCGGCTAACATCAGGGGGCGCCCAATTAGAAAATGCCCAGGAGTCAATGGGGAAAGATCGGAAGGGTCAGAGGATAAGGGAGATATTGGACGGGAGTTCAAAATACATTCAATCTGAACCAACAAAGTATAAAATTGTTCGAAAGTTAACGGCATTACCCGCTACTCTTTCAAATGGTGTTTCATAGACTTTACCCGGCCTCCCAAAGGCCACCAAAATGTGGAGAATGAGCTGGAATAAATGACCAAGGTTTGATTTTCAATACAACCGGATAACTCATTGGAATTGGATTCTAAAAACTTGCTGAGTTCTTTTAGTTCATTATTTGCACCAATAAAAGAGGTACCATTATCAGAGTAGACTTGAGCAGGTTTTCCTCGTCGTCCAATAAAACGTCTGAATGCCGCTAAAAAAGCTTCTTTCGTTAAGTCTGATACAAGTTCTAAGTGGATAGCACGCGTAGTGAAGCAAATAAATAGACTTATATATGATTTTGTGGATTTTACAGCCTCGTCCTTTTTTTTTAATGAAAACGGCCTGCATAATCAACCCAGGTAGTGTTGAAAGGTGGAGCAGGAATAACTCTTCTGCTAGGTAAATTTCCATAATTGGATTTATCGTATGAGGTTTAACCTTGAAGCACATTAAAAATTCATGTACTATCTTTCTGCAAGATTTCGCCCTGAAAGTGGCCAGAATTTCTCACGAATGGAGCTCAACAAATGCTGTGCTCCAGCATGTAACAAAATCTTGTGCTCTCTCAAATAAGAGCTTGGAACCAATGTTTTGATGATAATATAATAGGAAATTTTTTTGTCAAAACTGAAATCTGAGTTAGCCAATCTACTCAACACGTAAAATGTTCTGACTATCTAAGAAGGGAAGTTCAAAAGCTTACTTTTTTTTTGAAGAGGTTCATTATTTTCAGTGCCTGTATTTCTGCGCTGAAACCTTCTAACTGTACTATTTTTATGATATGAACAATAGCCTTCCGGATTTCATTACAACGCAAATATGAGAAATTTCGCTCAGAACACGTTTCCACAATTTCTTTGAATCGCAAACAGTAGGCTACAACCCTTTCCAATCGGGTCAAATTCGAAAATTTTTCGAATGGAATAATTCTAGAGTTTTGAGGGATTGCTAAAGAACAAATACTACGAGATTTTAAATCCCTTTTCATTTCGGGTAAATTTTTCTCTGGAGAATGCCTAGAGGGCCATGAAGGCTCATCAAACATCAACCAATTTGGCCCGTGCCAATAGATATCAAGTTTTTGTAACATTCTGGGTTTCACACCACGTGACACGTAGTCAGCTGGGTTATCTGTAGTAGAGACATGTCTCCAGTCATTAGCATTTGATAACTCTTGGATACCAGCAATGCGATTTGCAACGAAAACTTGAAGGTTATTAGGAAAACATTTAGCCAATCTAACACTATTGTGGAGTCGCACCAATACGTAACGTCTGCAGAGATTTCTAAGGCGGATTTTACTTTATCCACTAATTTTGCTAACATCAAAGCAGCGACCAACTCCAACCGGGGAATGGTTTGCACCTTCAGAGGGGCTACTTTAGATTTAGCGCAAATTAATCTAATAAAAGTATCACCATTTTCATTTTTTGACTTCATATATACGCAAGCACCATACGCTTTTGAAGAACTGTCTGAAAATCCGTGTAATTCTATTCTAATGGGGTCCAGACAAGTTATTTGTCGAGTATTTTGATATCGTTCAAATGAATTAGTTCATCTCGAAAGATAACCAATTTTTTGCAAGGATTAGGGAGTACATCGTCCCATCCTAATTTCTCAGACCATAGCTCCTGTAGCAAAATTTTTGCATGATTACAACACAACTAAGTAATCCGAGGGGGTCGAATATTTGCGATATTTCAGAAGTATAGAGCGTTTAGTAACACGTTTCGAAAAACCCATCATTAATTATGTATGTAAAACGATCTAGTTTCCCATTCCATAATGAACCTAATGTTTTGATATTTTCCTTATCCCTCAAATCAAGGATATCTGTACTTTCTATACTATTAATACCCGCAAGAATATCAGGGCTGTTAGAAACCCATTTTCTCAACGAAACCACCTGACTGAAGCACAAATTTGACACTGTATTTGCAATGAAAATGACTTCATTTATTGTATCACCACCAGTCAACATGTCATCAACATAAAAATGATTTTTAATAACGTTTGATATCAGTGGGTTAGTGCATTCAACCCCTAATTGGTATAGACATCTAATGGCGAGGTAACTACCAGATGAAGTACCATAAACTACGCGAGTTATTTCATAAACATCAATAGGATCTTGAATATTATCTCTCCATAGAATTCGTTGCAATGATGTCTGACGGGTTTACTAAACACATTCTGTACTTTTTCTCAATGTCACTTGATATCACATAATTGTATTTTCTGTAACGAATCAGAGCATTGAAAAGATCAGTTGGATAGTTGGACCTATCATCTGAATATCTTTGGGAGAGATAGACCTTATTTGTTGGACAAGAAGCATCAAACACAACACGCAAGCGTGTGGTCAAACGCTTTCTTTGATAACACTATGATGGGGCATATAATAAGCAATTTTTTATTCATCCTTATTTTCTACTTTACGCATGTGACCTAGCATTCGAAATTCATCCATAAATTTGAAATATTCAATTTTATGTTCTGATGCCTTTCGAGTTTAGTTCTAGAGTGTAAAACCCTTTTTTCTTAGCAGTTTCATAGGAGTCACCTAATTTTTGAGGAGTATCTTTCAGTGGTATAGTGACTACGAATTGACCTTTTTCATTGCGTGAAAAGTTTCTAAGAAATGTGATTCACATGCTTTTTTCAACCTGAGAAAGAGGTTTGAAATTTGAAAAAGTTTCAAGTTCCCAAAATCGGCTGATTTGCTTGTCAATTTGACTATCAGAATTATGAATAAAGTTACAATGTACTACTGAGGGCGGTAATGATTGTATAGGACCAGATACTAGCCATCCAAACCTAGTATTCTGTAGAATGGGACCTTGGTGCCCTAATTTTATTCGTCCAAATCACAAAAATTGCCAAAAACAGTCAGCTCCCAAGAGTAAATCTATTTTATTAGGAATGTTAAAGGGTGGGGGTCAGCCAATTTTATGTGTGATGGTATTTTTATTGACCTCATGTCCACCTCAAAGTTAGGAGATTGCTTAGTTATTTGAGGAACAAAAGACATGGAAGTTTCATTGAAAATGAGTTGTGTTTTGACTGTATGCATATCATACAAGAAGCTTTTATATTGGTTAGATTTTCATTTATCAAGATACATTGATATCAACCCTTTTCTAGTAAGATTCAACATGTCACAAAGTTCTGAAGTAACAAAGCTACTTGACTACCAGGATCTAATAAAGCCGAGCTATGTGAGATTCATTTTCATTATCAATAACACGCAGAAGAACTGTTGAAAGAAGGACCTGATGATTTTTTGTTATATGACTAGCAGCTAAATTAACGCTTTCCTGTACACTTTTTTATCGGAGATGGATCAGAATTTGTCCTATTTTTTACTTTCGATATGTAAAAGGGTATGATGTCTAGATTTACAGCGTTTACAAGAACTGGAATGGCATTGTTTTATTAAATGCCCAAATCTAAGACAATTTATGCACAGCTTTAAAGCCTTGGTTTTTAAATACGATCATTGACAGATAACTTCATGAATTCGGGACAACCTCTATAAAATGTTGATTATTTTACAAAATGAACACCAAACTTTCTGTGAAATCTTGTTCGAATGATTTAAGGTTAAAAAAAGTTTTGCTTTTGATCTCTTTGTTTAGTTTTACACAATTTTTTATTGCTGCATTGATTATGTTCTATGGATTCAAGAAGGTCTGCACGATCTTTCATGAATGTGAATAAATTCTCCAAACTGGGTGATGGATAAGAAGCTTTCTCCTCCTCCCATTCCCTGTTTGTGTTGGAATCTAATTTCATAGAAATAAGATGGATGATCAATGTATCCCAATTGTCAGTAGGTTGGTTCAATGATTTCAATGCACGCATATTTTTAACGTTATCCGTAAGGATTCTAAGAGAGACAGAAGATTCATTATGAATTTTTGCCAAATTGAATAGACTTTTACGTGGTTTTGTATTGAGATTTAGAATTGTTATATCGGTTGGAGACTAAATCCCAGGCAATTGGGTAATTTGCACAAGTAATTTCTAAACTAGCTATAACTTGCCTGGCACCACCTTCCAACGCAGAACGAAGATAATGAATTTTTGAATTTCATTGATTGAATGTTTCTATGGATAAGGATTCGAAAATATCTCTAAATTTATCCAAACGTCAAAGCTGCCGTCAAATTTTAAGTCAATTATTGGCAATCTAATATTTTGAGACATACCTTGATCAGTTAGGCTCGGGGCCCCTATATTACTAGTAGGGCTCGTTGAAACTAAATTATTCGTCATGCTCGTGTTGCCTACGCTACTATTTTGATCTAATCTAGAAAAATTCAAAATATTCTTTGCCTTTGTGGTGGAGGTATAAAAAATGTGCTCCGAATGTTTCACGTTCAGAATTTAGACTCTACCTCAGTAGACAATAATTCAATATCCAACTGAACTGCTCCAAAGTCATTAAAAAGAGAGGCAGAGCGCTCTAAACGTTGTTCTAATTCAATAATAAATTTTGTCAGTTATTGGGGGCCAATTTCATGACGAATTTAGAAAGATTGTTATTTACCTTTTTTTACTGCTCTCCTTCTTACTAAGAGGTCTATATCAGCCATTTTGACTCAGTGGATTATAAGTATAATGTATGTCAACTCTCGAACAACTACAACAAAAATCAAGATTAAATATATTTCAAACGATTGTGAAAAGGAAAGGAAATGGCAAGGAAAATACTGACTTTGACTTCTGGCGACGAAAGACAACGACGTTCGTTGCCCCTGGGTAATCAAAAACAATGTAGGTAGATAGTCTCTCAAACGGAAGTCACGGGAAGGCCCTTTCCTTCTGCACAGCTGAACAGCTTGGGAAACTTTCTTGCTCCTCGACGGCAAGATGCCGTATAGCTACTTCAGTGAAGGTTTCAGAATATATTTCGATCAATATCCCGGTCGTTGGACCATGTTTGTGAGTATGAGTTTTGTTTTCAAATGGACTGTAACTTTGTTGTGGAAAACTGCTACCGCTCTTGTTGTTTTTTAATAAAACCAGGATGGTGACTTCTAGTAGTTTTATTACTTCTAGCTAACAAATTCTGGAGGCGAATATATAGTTTTTTATAGATGTTGTTGACAATATTGTTTTTCTAGTCGTTCTGAACGACGATACCTGACAACTGTCATTAATTATTTAAGGGTTGGTGCAAAGCAATGTGAAAATGCGTAAAACGCAACAGATTTAGTAGCTATCGAAACTCATAGACAGTTATGGGAAAATGTAGAAACGGTAATACTGTGTTTGAAACACTCTGTTGTTTCGATGAAATGAACATAGCTAGTTTAGATAATTTGGGAATTGAAGATCCCATTTCGTTAAAGAGTAGATATGTCAAAAACGCTGAGGCAGTAGACAATTTTAATAGAACTATTAACCGTAATGCAGAAAACAAATGAAGTACATCTTTTTTGGGTTGAGGGTATTTCAACACTTTTGGATAATAATAGAGAATTAGCAGAAAAAAACTCATATGCACAACGAAATAACTAAATAGGATTAATACATTTTTCGGATATGATAATATTTTCAAAGAATGGAAAGCATTAGGCATCATAGAAGAAGTTCCAATGCATGTTAAACATACCGCGGAATATTATCTACCACATCACCCTGTATTCAAAGATTCTAGCAATACAACAAAATTGAGGCCCGTATTTGATGCTTCAGCTGAAGACAAAAATGGTTTGTCACTGAATAGCTGTTTGGAAAATGGACCAAATTTGATAAAACTGATACCTAACATTATTTTAAAATTCAGATTAGGACGAATTGGGGTAGTTTCTGATATTAAGAAGGCTTTCTTACAAATCAGTTTCATACCCAGAGACAGAGTTTTTGAGGTTTCTGTGGTGGAAAGATGACTTTCAAAAAAAAAAGATAAATTATAGGCATTCAAGAGTCGTATTTGGTGTTTCATCGAGTACATTTTTATTAGCAGCCACAATCGCCTATCATTTGGATAAAATGTCACCGAATTTTCGACAAACTGCATTGAAATTGAGAGAATCATTTTATGTTGATAACTGTATAACGAGTGTGAATATTAGAGCTGAATTAGAAAATTTTATTATTGAATCTAAATATATCATGGACATGGCACAATTTGGTCTGGGTATATAATTGTAGTAAAATTTCCGAGGAAGAAATACTTGAAAAGCCCACTATGAATAATATCGTTTCAGTGTTAGGTTTGCAGTGAAATTTTGAACAAGATACGTTATTTTGCGATATGAGTAGTTTGAGAGAATTAGATAAAATTCCACTTACGAAACGAGATCGACTCTCAGCAGCTCAACGTGTTTTTGACCCTATTGGTTTTACATGTCCCGTTACACTCTTACCCAAAATTTTATTACAAAAAACATGGGAACTCACAATCACTTGGGATAACGAATTACCTGAAGAAATAAAAGGGAGTTTTCAGAAGTGGTTGATTCGAATCCTCCCCTTACAGTTTTTTCATATACCAAGGTATATATGTAAAGAGAAATGTTTTGAACAATCTGAGAATATTTCATTACATGTTTTCTCGGATGCCAGTGAGATAAGTTTTGCAGCATGTATTTTCGTTCGGATAGAACAAAATGGACTTGTTTCTCTCATTTATTACTTGCTAAATCCAGAATTGCTCCAATGAAAGTAGCAGGTGTTTTGGGATGCAGGCTATGTCAATCTGTTGAAAAGATAGATATTTTCAGAAACATAGATACTTATTTCTGGTGCGATCTCAAAGTTGTTTTGACTTGGATTACAACTAAATCTGATTGGAATGTGTTCGTTTCAAATAGAGTAGCCGAAATTCGTACCAATAGTGATGTTAATCGATGGAATTTCGGGGATCAGAATATAGCAGACCTTCCATCAGGAGGGTGTAGTTCACGAATATTCACTTGAATCCCAATGGTGGAAAGGTCCTGATTGGTTGAATAAAAAACCCGATACATGGCCTTCTATGACTGAAAAGATTGACGAAAAGGAAGCATATGCCGAATCTAGGAAATATGAAATTACAACAGACTTGTTAAGCCATGAATATAGTAGCTTAAATTCTTCAGAGTTCACTAAATATTTTTTCAGTATTCGAAAATTGTGAGAATGATAGCATAGATGCTCAGATTTTATGAAAAATCTCATAAAAAAACTGGGAGGAATGTTCCAGAGTTAACGTTTGGAAGTATGAAGCAGCAGAGATTTGACTTATTCGAATCGTACAGAGTGAATGTTCTAATAAGAAAGGAGAATTTATAAATATGCAGATATTTCACGACGAGAAAGGGCTGTTGAGAGTTAAAACCATACTAGTTCGTAGCGAAGAAAATGATTGTTTCAAGTTTCCTATTTTGATGCCTTACAAACATGAAGTCGTGAATAGGTTGATAGTAGAGCAGCACAAGATTTCGTTACACGCAGGCGTTCAAACTCTTCTTGGAAAATTGAGGGAAATATTTTGGATAATGAAAGAGAGAAAAATGGTTTGAGATATTATTTCTAAGTGTGTCATTTGTGAAAGGTTTAAAACAAAAGCCCCAGAAACACCTTTTGCTCAGCTTCCCAAAGGAAGAATAAAGAATTTGGCTGCTTTTGAGGTAACTGGAATTGATTTAGCTGGTCCTTTATATTTAAAAGGAGGAGAAAAGGCGTGAATTGTTGTTTTGACCTATGCATCATACAGGGCATTTCATTTCGAAGTAGTTAGGTCACTCTCAACAAAAGATTTTCTGCTCGCATTAAGAAGATTTATTATAGTACGAATTTCAGTTATTTATTCCAATAATGGAACTAATTTCTTGGGAGCCAATAATCAGTTCAGAACTCTAGACTGGGATGAAATATCCAAGTATTCTACAGTTTACAGAATCAAATGGCGTTTCAATCCACCTACCGCAGCCTGGTGGGGAGGATGGTGGGAGAGGATTGTACGAATTATCGAAGAAATACTTCGGAGAAAATAATGCATAATATACGATGAGCTCGTACCAATCATATGCGATTGTGGAGCTATCATCAATTCACGACCACTAACATATACATACGATAATTCCGATGATCTGATTCCCATAACCCCTGCATTATTCATTCAAGACATTCAGAGTACCGACACTCCCGACTTTGATAGTTTAAATAGAGATGGTTTGGACAAACGAATGAGGTTTGTTCAGTAAATCAGGGATTCTAGTAGGCATCGCTTCAGATGCGAGTATTTGGCGAATCTGGTTCATATAGGTCAGAGAAAATATGGAAAATTGGAGATGTAGTATTAGTTGGCTCGGATGATACGAAACGTATAAGTTGGCCCATGGGACGGATTCTCGAAGTTTACCCTGGGAGAATTGATATTTCGAGAGTTGCAAGGATCAAACTCTCATCAGGAGGAGAAGCAGTTCGTCTATTTCAGAGACTTTACCCTCTCGAAATTTCTAGTCCCAACGGAGACCCCATTATTTCTGTTAAACAACAAAGTACCACAGAAAATACCAGTCAAGCTGAAAATTCAGAAGAAATGGAGTCAAACTCGAGCGAGAAGAAAGAAGTAGTTACGAGATGTGGTCGTTCTATCAAAGCTCCCAATCGTTTTGGTTATTAATTCATTTTGCCAATGCAAAAGGTGGGAGTATGTTGAAGATTAAGGAATGATATATTGCTTTTTCGGTTTTATAGTTTTTGAATACTTTGTATGTTTAAAATAAATGAAAGAGACGGAGCTGTCAGATTCAATTTTAAGCTGTACTGTATTGTCAATATACAATTTTTGATAATAGTATATTAAAGTATATGTGGATAAAAAGGGCTTTAAAACACGCGCGATTTTTCGAGCACGACGGCGCAGCCGGAGTGCTCGAAATAGAGCAAGTGTTTTTAAGACCAGTTATCCACGAATACTTTACGTTATTTTTTTTTATTGGTGCACTTTGAAATCATATATACTGGTATTATTACTACAAAAAATAGAAATAAGAACTAATAATGCAAGAAGGTTGAATTCGTGATGTGACATCAGTATACCTTTCGTTGTCATGGAAATGAGAAAAACATTCATTTGCAATTTGTTACCAAAGATCAATATTTGTTGTCACCAGAGCTCAAAAATGAATGATTCTAATATCGATTTTTTGAATAGTGAGACAGAATCGCGGTTAATACCGCGAAAATCCAGTGATATATATAAAAAAGAATATGAAAAGTTCATCAAAGGGATGGAGGAGCACTTATAAATGAACGAATTGTTAGTAATATTTTATCTGACGTTACAAGGTACTACTGTCAGATCAATAATCAAAAATTTGTCATTTAGACTTCACGTTTCTCGATTTGTTGATGTTGTCATGGTTACCTTTAAAAAACGCGCGTTTTTTAAAGTTCGATTTAAACACGCTGAGGCGTGCTTTAAATGGGTAAAAAGGGGCACCAATAAAAAAAAACTTTTATCTGATGGCATGTCATAATGACAACGTTATGTCACTCAATTTTGATGACATAAGGAAGCTCATTATGGTACTTAGTCCCATAATGAATTCATTATGGTACTAAGTACCATAATGAAATTCTATATGAAAAACATGTGATGGTGAGATCAAAAAAGTTTATTCAAAATGCATAACTATGTACAAAACTATTTATATAAAGGTAAAAGAGCAATTACTCAATTGCAAATTAATTGGATTTTTTACATCAGTAGTTGATGCTTTTTGGTAAACTTGTAATCCTGTTTGGTTGTTGGCACCAAAAATTGCTTCTGAAATCTTTTTCTTTTGCTGTTTCGAATTTCGATGTAACCTTCAGCAACAGTATTGCTTTTCTATCCGCCATGGCGTTTCACGGTACACAGATCAGCTCCAGAATCGGCCAAAAATGAAGCAGACGATCGCCGAAAACAATGTCCGGTATATTCTTCAGGGTGAGGTAAATTCAAAAAAGTGGCAATAACTTTTGGCATTTCACCAAAGGTGTGAATTCCAACGGGTTGTTTCCTGCATTTCTTATTTTTATAAGTGACAAAAAAATGTCGATGGTTTGTGTTGCAAGGTCGTATTTTCACATATTGTCTGACAACTTCTACCATATTCCATCCTGGGATATTTCCCGATGTTACAAAAAATTCTCGCATTGTCTTTGTTTTTGTATTCGGTAAAGTAACCCTAAAAACGTATTCTTCATCTATCAGATTTTCAACAAGCATATATGTCAGTTCCTCTCTTCTGCATGCTCCACTGAGTCCAACTATCATAGCACCTTTTTAAATAAATATGTATCATCTGATGCTTTCGTTAAAAACTTTGTGACATCTTGTTTAGTGAAAATTTTAGATTTTTTAGCTCTGTAACCTTCTGATTTACGTTTCAGTAATGCAACCAGCTGTAGGTACTTACTAATATCGACGTTTTTTCTTGTTAATAGAATACTTCTTATCATCGAATAATACGACCAGAGAGAAGATGGTTTTCTTTCCTTAGATAAGCATTCAAAGTAAGCCAACAATATTTTTTCATGAGTGATATTCTTGATTTTCTTAGTGTAACACCATTCTTCGTACCGATTAAACGCTGTTTCATATACACTCCGTGATTTTTCCGGCAAAAGGGAGTCCACGATATTTCACGTCATTTCTTCCAAATCAGAAGGTAAACTACCAGTTTCAGAATCACTCATTATTATTTAAATTATATTCAATTCTTCGTGACAATTGTGTTCGACAGCAGATAAATAAATATTGCCGTTACAACCTGACGTTGTCAAGGAAATGGCAAAGCACAGCTCACTAACCTACTAATATTTGAAACTACATATATACCTACTGCTTTAAAAATAGTTGTCATTGTGACATGTCAAAAATGCAGTTTTTAATTTTTCGAAATTCTATGAATATAAATGCCATCAGATAAAATTTTGTATGTAATACGAATCATAAACAATCATTATGGCACACGTCGTGTTATCGGACTCGGCTACGCCTCGCTCAATAACATTCACGACTTGTACCATAATTGTACCATTGTACCATAAAGATCGTCTTTATGATCCTTATTACATAAATGATTATTAACGTCTTCCTTGGGATTACTCCATTACAGCATTTCTTAAAAGAAAAAGTGCCGGCTATAAGCCGAAAAAAGCAAACGTTTTCACGAGAGAAGAGGTAACTAAATTTTTGCTTGGTGCTGTGGATGAAAAATGTTTATTGAAGAAAGGTGTTATGATTATGGGATTGTCAGGCGCCTGTCGCCGGGACGAACTTTCTAAAATGACAATACATGATATAGAGGACAAGGATTCTTATATAATTGTTAAAATTCCTGATTCAAGAACGAAAATTCAAAGAACATTTATAGTTCCAAATAACAATAAGCACAAATTTTATCCAGCTGAGATTTGCCGTAAGTACATGTCACTGCGTCCTAAGATACCAGAAAACCCTAGAATGGAAAATGTACAGTTCAAGTAGTCGGAATAAATACTTTTGCAAAAATTCCGACTCTAATTGCATTATTTCTTGGATAACCTAATACAAAATATACTGACCATACTTTTAGAAATTCCTCTGCGTCGCTTTTAGTTGGCTCAGGAGCTGATATTTTGAGGCTTAAACATCATGGTGGATGGCGATCGGTGATCGTTGCAGAAGGCTATGTGGCGCAGTCCGTGGAAGAAAAAGTCAAAATTGGAAACGGTATATTTAGTGGTGATATCAAGAAAAGTGGAAATGTGGAAGTCGAGAACAATAATACTTGTAACATTATACAAGAAAAGCCATTTGATTTAGTATTACCAAAATCATCGTTTGGAATTAACATACAGAATAACAGCAATTGTAATATTAATATAAATCTTGTAAAAAATCAATATGGATGGAATATGATTGTAATATGTTCAATAAAAAACGATTGAAATGAGAATGATGGGTATTGTGTATTACCTGTATTTAAACAACTCTGTACTTTTTTGCACGGTGTGCACCATTTTTTTTTCGTGCAATCGCACGCGAATTGATCAAGATACTAAAATATCACTAACTGTCAAAATATTTTCTATTTAATCAAACATATCATTTCCAAGCAACGCTGTGACTTTGTTGATTAAATTGAATTGCTGTTGATTTCAAAGCAATAATTTTTTTTTTCTGTTACGGGAAAAAAGTTTGAGATTTTATCTTTGTTGACAGGTAACAAAATATAACTTTTTATGAAATTACTTTTTTCCCCGGAAAAAAAGTGAGTAATTTTTTCCCGGATATATATACACATAAGTAAAGGTAGATATTTAATTTTAGACTACTTTCGCTACATCTACTAACTCCGGTGGTGTCAGACATTTTTCAACTTTATATTATTCAAAATAACTACCAAACAACCACTAAGTTCGCAATTTTTAAATCAAATCACATAATTAAATTGACAGATATTTGATTACTTTAAAGGTTTCCTTAGCAACGCAGGTCTAATTGTCGCTATAAGTACAAAAGCCTACCAGTTCAAAAATTAAAATTTCACATCGATAATTTTCTGACTTTAATATATTGTAATAATATGTTTTTTCAATATTGAATCGTCGTTTTTCCCGTCCCAGAAAAAAATAGTGTATTATACACCGGAAAAATATTAGATTTCAGCTCTCGGTTTTTTGTCTCCCTCCGCTTCGCGCCCGCAACCTCGAGATAAAATCTAATACCTTGAATAATAAATAACTATATTTGCGATTATCTAGTTCAATGATTTTGACGATTGCACGAAAAATAGTGTGTATGCCATGGCCGCGAAACTTTTAGCGACCCCAAGATTATCCTGCCTCGGCCGCAAGCAAATGAATTAGGTAAGGCGTAAAATGATGGCATCGAGTTGCGCGGTGACATTCTGATAATTTTTTTGAAGTAATTTAATGATGTTCGTTGATTGTTTGTTTGGCGCCGACTCAAAATTAGTTACTTACATTAGCTTAGGAGCTTAGTTACTGAGACTAAGAAGGTTTATTTTATTTTTTAATTTTCAGTTCCGTATTTCGTCGGTTTAATTTTTTGTTAAACAATTTTTATTTTTCAATTTTTTATGGCTAAAATACACTAATTACTACCTACTTATTTTTTGATTACTTCCAAAATACTTACTTACCCACCTTACTTCAACTATTACCAGTTAAATAATATGATTATCTACTTTTACTATTTGTTGTAATATAAATTTTTGTTGGTGTTCTGGTTAGTTTATTTCATTACTTTGTATATCATTCCATCCTCTCATAGAATATAATGGTTTTGACGGTTGTGGAACAGAAATAATGTCAGTAGCGATCTGTCATTGTCAACTACGTATGTGTGTGCCAATGTTCATAAGTGAAAAATCAATTATCCCCTATTTTTCTACCCGTAAGGGTATATAATTCATGAGGTCATGAGGTATACCCTATCTGATAAAAGAAGAATCATCCAAATCGAAGATGCTAGTACAAAGTTATGCCTGATAGAATCGGTTAACGGACCAGAATTCAGAGGGTGAGTGATCAATATCCTTCATGTTGCTACCCTTAGGGAAAGATTCCATCTTTTAAATTCGAATGGGACCACCTCCGAAGTACACCCTATCCACTGAAAAAATAATTATCGGAATCGGACGCCTCAGTAAAAAGTTATGCGTGATCATACATAAAAAAAAATGATGGAAAAAAATATACGGGTCGACTAGAGAACCTCCTCCTTTTTGGTTTCGTCGGTTAAAAAATGATACATTTTTCACGCAAGTATTGGAAAAACACATTTATTATTGTTAAATGTTTGACTCCGTAGCTCACATTTCGGTTTGGGAGTATTTAATCAAAGCCTTGCGAACTGTGTGTGTTATGATCTGATGTGAAAAAGTGAAAAAGATACAAATCTCATTAGAAGTTGTTGGTTGATTTCTTTCCGATGAGCCGAAAATTCATTTATTCCATCCCGTTTCTTTATTTGTTCAATGATGATTTATTTTTCTTCCTTCGATGCTCATTTGTGGCAACTGTGTAATCGAGATTGGCTCGGTCCATCCAGTTTTTATGGGATATATCAGCAATGCGGAGTTTCTACAGCAGATTAATAAAATATACGAATTTCCGATCAGAAATCGTTAAAGTTAACGATCCGTCTCGAAATTCAGTTGATGCAGAAAATTCGATGTATTTTCATCTGGAAGAAGTGAAACAATTAGGCTGGTCGAGAAGTGAGTTTCCTGCTAAAAATAGTTCCAAGTCTCCAAAAACTATGAGCATTAGTTCATTCGATTCGGGATGTAATTCTGGGAAAGATGTTTCTTTGTTTTTCTTTCCTGACGAAAATTGCAATTGTTATTAACAAAAAACAAAAACAAAAAAAATGGGTTCAGTTTTATAAAAATAATTCAAAAACTATGAGCGACAGCGAAAATCGGATAAAATATTCTTAAAGAGGAGGAAATTTCTATTTTTTATAATTTCCGTCTCTAAAAAGAGTACACCACATAAATATTTTTTTATAGCATTAAATATCAATTTACAAATTTGAATAAACTATGGTATGTTTTTAATAAATGAAAGAACAAGGTCCAGTTGGAAAAAAAATTAAGTTGATTTTTCAACAAGTTAGGCAATTACTCCTTATTTTTCGGAACACGATTTTCATAAAAAATGGCATAAATGTTTGAATAATAGCTCTAAAAAATTTTCGTTCCCGGGCTCCAGGGAGCGAAAATGTTCCTTATTATATATATATATATATACTTGACAAGATCACGTTATAAAAGTTTGTTTATTACATTTTTTAAAGTTAACAAAAAATCAAAAATTAAAAAAAATTTGAAAAAAATTAGAAGGCATTCAATAACATTCGAAAAAATTTGTTTATAAATTGTTTATAAACAAATTCATTGGTTTATTATGAAAAACAAAATATTCTGGCCATTTTGTTGTCTAGAGAATATACTGATTTTTTAAAAACAATATTAAAAAAAAAACTTGTTATTGTTTCTAATTTTTTTTTTCATTTCCACTATTTAAATAATTAGTTAGGATTTTTTTTCCTTAAAAAATTATAATTTGCATTTTTCAATAAAATAATGGAAAAATAAAAAAAATCGTTTTTTTTTATTGCTCATTAAGTTAACAATTTGTTATAAAAAATTCAAAATCTCAATATATTTTTTTTCTAAAACTATTAAAATTACAAAAACAACCATATGCAACAAAGTGTCAAAAACATTTTATACCGTATTTTAGAAAAATCTATGAAAAAAAACGACACTGTTGCATATGGTTATTTTTATAATTTCTTAGTAGTTTCGGAAAAAAAAATATAATGAGATTTGGAATTTGATGATAACAAATTGTTAACTAAATAAACAATTACATTTTTAATGATATTTTTTTTTTTAATCAAAAAAAAATGCCAATTATGATTGAAAAAAATTCAACTAATAAAAAAAAAAACTCTTAAAACAATAGAAATTTTTATTAAAAAAATATTGCTTTAAAAAATCATTATATTCTCTAGACAACAAAATGGCATTTTTTTTTAAATATTAAATTAATGAATTTGTTTATGAACAATTTATAAACAAATGTTGTTTTTTCGAATGTTATTGAATCCTTTCGTTTAATGCAAAAAGAGCAATAGCTAAACATATAGATGAAAAAATTTTTTAATTTTAACTTTTGTAAATTTAAAAAATATAATAAACAAAATAAACAACTTTTAGAAATTTTATAACTAGTATATATAAGAAGGCTCCAAGGAACGAAACATTTAAGAGGTATTATTTAAACATGTGTGCCGTTTTTTATAAAAACCATGGTCCGAAAAATAAGGACTAATTGACAAATGCCTAACTTGCTGGAAAATGAACCTAATTTTTTCCTAACGGGAAAACGGTTTTTTCAAGTGTTTGAAACACACCATGATTTATTTAAATTTTTTAATCGATATTCAATACTCCTAAAAATATTTTGCCGTAGCGGTCACGCGGAGCCCTATTTATAGCATTAAATTAAAATGATAAATAATGGAGATAGAGTTCCGGAACTCAGAACGCTTTCATTGGAAATTTCCTCTTCTTCAAGAACTTATTTGCCGATTATCACACTCACTTTTTTGAGTTATTCCCAAAAAACTAAACCCCCTTTTTTTGTTAATAACAATTGCAATTTTTGTCAGAAAAAAAAACGGAACAATTCTTCCTCAGAATTGCATCACGAATCGAATGAGCTATTGCTCATATTTTTTGGAGACTGAACTATTTTTTGCAGAAAACTCGACTAGTCTAAATCAAGGAAGACGGGAACCATCCGATAAAATGGACAAAATAAAATTTAAATAAGAAAAGGTCTAATTGAAACTTTCTGTTACGAGAGGCGTCACAAGCGTATCAAGTAACAGACTAGATGAGTAATAAACCACCCAGGCCAAAGAACTTGTCTGTAAGTAACATCTAAACAAAAATAACAACAGCCGACACAAATAACGCAACGACTTGTTTACGTCACGATAGCTCACCTATGATATATTTCCAGCTGATCACAACTTCTGCATTGTCTTTTTCTCATCTCACATTACATATACCCAGAACTATATCGTTTCGATAAAGTAAAAATATTGTAACTGTTAATTTACCATCAACGAAACCATTTTTTTGGTCAACGATAGTGTTGTTACAGTATAATGGAAAATATTTGACATTTAAGCGAATAATTGAATAGTAAGTGAGTTGGTTTTGACACATCTTTTCAAAAAGTTGGAAGGTATTTCATCTGGACCTGTGCATACGCATCTTTTATTTAGGGTGCGGGCGTTCAATATAGTGTATTTTCATTTCAAGTTGCATCGAGAAACGGTTACACTTTGAGAACTCAAATTTAGTAGGTGAACTCAGAAAGAATTGGATTATTTTTGAAAGTTGAGTTTTTTTTTGTCGAAAGCTGAAGGAAATATGCCAATTCATGCTTTTTTTTATTTCAAAGGAAATACCCATGAAAATAGTTCAACTTCCGATTAAAAGCGAATCTCCAGACAATTTCGTTTAATTGTAATACGAAACGGACGACGATAGCCGAATTCTAGCATAAGTGAGAAATAGTTCCACTTTACCAACATTCTTACTGATTTCTTAGTCCTGCCGTTTTCGGATAGAGAGCACCGCTGCAAATTTCATTAATCCAGTGCCTACTTTACTATAATGAAATAGGAATGTGATTTTGATAATGTCTTTAGAAATATCAAGATAGATAAAATGAAAGTTTCGGATTCTGAGTTAATTCATAATGGTATCATGGAGAGTAATTTGGGTCCGGAGGTTCAATCTTTTCCTGACTGATAATATGCACACGAGAAATAATTTTTCTAAACTTCCCTCTGAGGGTAGTGCACCTCTTTGCCAGTTAATTTATTCAATATTTCGAAAATTATGTTTTTTCGCAAAACGCTGATATTTTCTCAGTGATAATGATTTATTTCTCGATTTGTACGTTCGGGTGAAATTTTGCAAATGAATTTTGATCCACTTCTAGTCCGATTAACTTTGGTAGGTGTTCATAATTCCGGTGACAATCTAGTATGAAATTTTTGTTACAGAAAAAAACTGAATGGCGGTCGAGTTTCTTCTATTCAAGATTGGTATGTGGGTATTCTTTGGGTCGAAGATAATGAATTTTTTGTCAAAATTCATTGTTTTAAGATGCCGGCTCCAAGATGGCGAACGAGTTTCTTGCGACTTTGGTCCAATTCTATTCAAAATTGGTTTGTCGGAATTTTTGGGGTTGGATATTATGATTTTTTTGTCAAAATTCATGAATTTGAGATGGCGACTTTTGTGATTATTGCCCGATTCTATTCAAAATTGGTATGAGGGGGTTTTTGGGGTCTAAGATTATAAATTTTTTGTCAGAATTCAATAAGATGACGGATTTTATGAATGACCAGAAATAATTGAATAAAAATGATAGAAAAAATTAAGACAAACTTTTATACAAATGCATTAAATAGGAAGAATAAAAAATAAATAAAAAAAAAGTTAAAGACAAGTTTTGACTATAATTACTTATTTGCACGGTTGGAGTCTTGGATAAATATTCACGATAATGCATGGTGGCTTCTCTATCGGATTAGTTTTACAAGCCATATTTGTCGCCAACCTTGTGAGTTTATACCGTTGGAAACCTCCTCTAGGCTAAAAAATATGGAGAGTATATTTACGGTATCGTTGACAGTGAACTGATCAAAATCGATTGATTCATTGGTTTAAAGACTAGAAAAAAGTCTTCTGCAAAGAGATTTCCTATTTTATCTTCTTCTTTGAATTGAATATTATAAAACGTCATACATTTGTCACTTATAGGATCACATTATTTTTATTGTTTAGAATGTTTTTTTCAATGATTTGGTGACTTATTAGATCCACACTATTTTTGTCGTATCACATCAGATTCGAGAGAAAATCTATTCAACTTTTTTTTTTAATAATTGCACAATTTAAATCAAATTATAGGGTTTTCGCGTTCTTTTCTTTACACTACCATGAGAAGGCGTGAGAGTTTTAAGCTAGCAGCGTTTATTCTTAATATAATAATAATTCCCGATGAAATCCATGGAAAATCACTCCAAGACTTACTTTTAGGGGAAAACCAAGAAGATCATACATAATAGATTCAATCCTAATGATTTTTCTTTGTATCACTGAAATAAATATTCATTTCAACATAAAACTTCATTTTCTCTTCAACTATATATATATATATATATATATATATATATATATATATATATAATTTTTTTGCGATTTGTAAAAAAATCCTGAGGGAAATAATGTTGAGAGCTTTGACGAGTATACCTGGAAGTATATCAATATTCGAACGTAATATTGAAAATGGGATATATAGCGATGCAAACATAATGAATCTTCACTGAAAAAAAAATGCTTATTAACATCATAAAAAAATAATACTTGTCCGACATGAACTTTTATTGATCCTACCCACTATTAATATAATATTTTTTTCCTTAGAGGAACCAAGATGCTGTGTGTGTTATTGTATATTATATTGAGTTTTTTCAGGAAATTGGATCAAGTATAACATTACGAAACCAATTCACTTCCAACTAGCAAAAAGTGCCAAATATACAGGATGTTGATTAAGTACATTGACAAACTTCCAGGAGGTAATTCTTTCGAATATTTCAGGATGAAAAGTTCATGTAACATATGTCCCAAACGGCTTGGTTTTCGAGTACAAGGTGATCCAATAAAAAAAACAAGATTTTTTGGAGTTTACTCGACATTTTCGACAATATTCCATTCAAATTAGTACAACAGTACGCACATAAAAAAAATTCAATTGTCAAATAATTCACAGGGTGCTCCTTTTTTCAGAGTCAAGCCTTGTTCAACCCTTCAGAATATTTTTTTTTCCGCCACCACTGACAGATTATGAGAATGGAATATTCATTTACTGTACGATTCAAAAGCTATAATGAAAAAATGAAACAAACATTTTCCAGTATCGCATAACATAATAAAATTTGAAAATAAAACATTCTCAATTAAAAATTGGAAAAAATATTTTTTCAGAATTTGAAAAATCTACGATGAAAAATGTGATATCTAAGAGAAATCATCTATTTCCCCGCCACTGCGGCACGCTGGATATTGAACTACATCTGATAGATATTGTGATAACCCTAACTTTCAACCTGAAAATTCTGATCGTAAAAATTTGCATGTTCATTCAGATATTTGATTGGAAATCTTCCAATCTAGTCTTGATAGAGAATATAGATTTTTCCTTATTCAAAAACTTTTTTTTTTCCAAATGTCAATTGAATGTTTCCTTTTCAACATAAAAAAATCTTCCAGAAGGTAATCTTTTACGATGGAAGATAGTTACTAGGGTTTATCTTACAGTCGCAGATGAGTCCACATTTGATTTTATGAATCTCCGGTCATAACTCCGGAAAAGTAAATCAATGAAATTTTTCTTTTCGTGTGGAATACAGTATTTATCGGAAATTTTTTCAAAAATTATTTCTTGAAAAAAATTTTTTGGAATCTACCTTTTTTTCTAGAAAAAAAGTTTGTTTTACCTTCTGCAGTAACGCAGAAATTTTGTAATGAATTTCAATTCATAAAAATATCAAATTAATTCATTTATTTAAATATCAACAACTTGACTGTTATCGAAAGTTGAGAAGGTGTCTCATTGTCAGTTTTTCATTAGTGCATGTGGTAAAGCAGATTCATTCAATATCCCTTTGGATAAAATGGTTGAATATATTTTTTCAGAACAGTCAGACATGCACTTAATGTATGGAATGGCTCATGGTAACGCTCGTGCCGTGCCTATTCCCAGTGCACTAATGTTCCTTGATATTCACCCTCGTCTTCGTGAAACGGGTACTTTCAAGAGATCTGCAGTTCTCATAGGGAGACCCAGGAGAGTGAGAACAGTTCAGATAGAGGAAAGCTGTCCGAAATAGAGCAAAATCCAAACACCAGTACAAGACAAATTGCGGTACAGTTGAACGTAACCCATATATTGGCAAGGCAAATTTTAAAACAGCAACAACTTTATCCCTATCACATAAACCGTATTCAAGCTCTTCTGCCAAGGGATTTTCCAAACTAGCTTTTTGCACTTGGATTCGAAATAAATTGGTGATAAATCCATGGTTTTTATCTCAAGTGTTATTCACGGATGAGGCATGTTTTTCCGTAAGGCCATTATTAATTTCCACAACACTAATATGTGGGCTGCTGAAAACCCACGCGCTGTGATTGAAGACCATTTTCAAGAGTCGTTTTCTGTAAATGTTTGGGTTGGAATCTTAGGGAATTTCCTTATCAGGCCACATTTTCTGCCTCATAGATAGACTCAATGGTGACCATTACCGACATTTTCTTGGAATTTATCTTACCTGGAAGAGATCCCACTTGAGGGAAATGATTCGAATTTGGTTTATGCATGATGGTGCTCCAGTACACTTCAGATTGGTTGCACGCTAATATTTAGAAGACAATTATTCCGATCGCTGGATTGGGCGTGGTGGGCCACAACCTTGGCCACCAAGGTCATCCGATATGAATCCACTCGATTTTTCCTTTGAGGGCACCATAAATCATTAGTGTACCGAACTTCAGCACAAAGTGAAGAAGACCTGAGGAATCGCATACAGGAGTCATGCACAATTATTAGAAACACTCCTGGTATTTTTGAGTGTGTCCGCCAGTCCATGGCGAGGCGCATAAATGCTTGCATTGAAGTCGGCGGTGGCCATTTCCAGCAGTTGCTCTGACTTATCAATTTCAATAATGGTCCTTTTCTAAACTTCTCCTTATTCCTAGGACATTTATGTTATTCTGCTCTATTATTTTGATAATAAAGTTATTCACTATAATGTCCGGAATTCTTTTGCCATAATAATCAACTTTGTGCAATACATATTCACCCTGAGTTCTGATGAAAAATGTATGGGTGCTCCATAACATTACATTTTCTCTACACGAGCAGAAAAATTCCATTATGTTATGCGATACTGGAAAAATGTTTGCATTCATTATTTCATTATAGCTTCTAAACCGTACAAGTGAATGAATAACTTCAGGAGAACAAAAAGATGTTAAATGAAACAAAATTGTGAATTATCTGGAGAAATGAATTATTTTGTATCGTGCGCACTGTTGAATGGATTGTACTTGCCTAATTTGAATTGATTATTGTCGAAAATGTCGAAGTAAACTCCAAAATATCTTGAAGAAAATGTATTTTGATCACCCTTTACCTCGAAAACCAAGCCGATGAAATCGTATGAAGAATCACCTCCCGAAGTTTGTCAACGTACTTAATTAACACCCTGTATTTATGACAAGAATATTTTTAACCATTTTTTAATTTTAATATATATATATATAACATTAAGTAATAAAATAATCTTATACCTAGCAAAGTTAGAGACACTCACAATATTCCATAATAGCCTAAATACCGCACCAAACTTTGTAAAAATTTATATAATTGTCCCAAGATATGAACAACAAAAAATAGCATCGCCTTGACATGTCTTTTCACCTCTTTATCAGCATACTTATCAAAGTATTTTGCCAGAGTTACCAGCATTGGTGGTTCATTAAAAATTGGTTGGGTAGTTTCTTGAACATTTTGGTCAGTAGCCTTCATTTCGTTCTCTACAAAGGTATCCATAATGGCAACCAAAATTGGCTCTATGTAGTCGATGCTCCTCTTTCTCTGTATTTTCCTCAATACGTTATTATCCATATAGCCAGTTGGTAGTTGGTTCTTGCAGTTCTCAAAGAGATGACATAAATTGAAAGATATCAAAAATGCTAGAATAGCTGCGATTGAAGAAGCTACTACAAAGAAGGCAGCCTCAAAAGTTGTTACCCCAAATGAGGGTTTTTTCAATAGATCCTTAGAAATTTTGTCATCTGATGCATACTTTTCTGGAATCGCAGCTGTTGTACAGCAGAAGAGATAGATGAACATCAGCCAAATAGACGTAGTAGACATTTTCTGGAAAAAAAAAACATTACTTTTCCTGTGTTTGATATTGGTGAGATAGTATAAGGGTTTTGCCAAAGCGACTTCAACCATTTGATAATTATGGGACATATACAAACCCGTTTGTCTTAATTGAATTCGACTCAGCAATTGTGAGATATTCAACGAATGGAAGTACTTCCGCCATGAAAAAATGGAAAATATAGTGAACTTTTTGCGTCTTGAAACGAGATCCGCTTATCATTTAATTCAATATAATATAACCTAAAACGTTGAAAATTGGCATGGTAATAAATTTTGCAAGATAAATCTCATTCGGGAAGTATATATAAAGAGAGAAAGAGGAATTTGTTACGAATCCAAGAGAGCCCACCATCCGCCAACAGCTGTTTCATGGTTTCCCAATCATCAGGACGGCTTGTGGTATGTTTCAAATTCCACGACAACAGGTCTGAGCTTCAACTCACATATTATAGGTGTCACTATCTATAATTTGATGCTTTTTATATATTGAATGTGATGAGGAATTTGTACAGATTAAAAAAAATAAAAATTTAGCTGACAAAAAATCATAGAGATTGTTGCCCACTTCCTACTCTTTTGAAGTATCAATCGAGAAATATGAGAAAAATATTCGGGAGACATTGAAGATTTTTTTAAATATTTTATTTTATAATAAAGGCTATGCAACAGGCAGGATTTAAACTGCCATTCAACGGATATAACATAAATACAATAGGAATTCATTACGATATGCTTTGGTAAATCTTAGAAATAAATTATATCCAAAAACTTAACTTCAGGAGGAAAATATCGAATACAATTTGGCATGCAAATGAACACGAAGCACCATTACTCTCATAATTTTGACAGAACATACAAGATGTTTATGATAATATGGACAAAATCTGATTTATGAATAATATTGGAAAAAAAAAACAGTTATCATTGTATAACACTTGTTTGATAGCAGATTTATATGAGATCACCGATCTGGAAAAGAAGGATATATATGGACAAGACTTGGAAAACGAGTTCAATATCTCTTGATATTATATGATAGGAGAATTAATTAAGAAGAACGTGGAAATTCAATGTTATTGAATTTATATTGTATTCAGACTCAACATTGTTGTTTGATAACTTGCAACTGAAAATTATTTTAAGAAATTATCTTCTTAAGTGTGTTATTGCCATGTTATTTAGTTTAATATTTTCTTCATAGGACTGATGATGCCTCGCTCTGTTGTAACGGTAATTCAGGTTTTGAACATTTTTTTTTGTACATTTGCTCGACGATTAGAGTGACAGTTGTAGAAACGATTCCAAATATTGGACAAAACTCTAAAATTTGACCATGGATTCATATAAATTTATGACAGTATTTGATGAAATATCTCTACTTATCCTGGGGATTAATCCTAGTTATCGGAAGGTGCGCTGAACACTTTTCGCAACTTGTAAATTGAAGCAGAGCATTCCGACCAGAACCATTTACTCAATCCTCTCTAGAATGCGTATTACCAATACTATGATTTGAGGCGAATGGGTTTTACTACTACTGGAAAAAGTGATCATTCATTTTAACAGATTAGTTCAGAATGAACATTTCGATAACCATTATCTGATCCAACAGGTTTATATGCTTTTAAGTCAAACTTTGGTTGACTTTTTTTGTTCAGAGTTTCGAGGAGAAAGGAGGGAGGGGGCTAAGTTAGGCACAGAAAATTATATCGGCGTATGTATTCAAGGTCTGTATCCATTCAATACATACATACGTAAATGTAAAATTTATCAATATATGGAAAAAGTTAATTAAAAAAAATAATTGTTTTACAAAAAAGAGAAAAACTTCTGAAGAAATTGATTTTTCTACCGTTTTTCCTCAAATATCAATTGAGAATCTGCAATGAAAACTCTAGACTGAGGAAACTTCTTCATTGATTCTCTTTAATGTCATAATAATACATTCGCAACAATTCTACAACGAAAGATTCAAGCTAGAGAGCGAGACAATTTTTGTGTGGATTTTCTATTGTATTTCTTCCAATAGTTATTTTCATTCCCACTTTTTATTATAAGTTGCTCGATTTAGATTATATATATATATATATATATATATATATATATATATATATATATATATATATAGTAGATTTTGTGGTTCTTGGGATTTGGATTCTTCAATAACTGGAGTTTCAATTTACATATATCAAAACGTTTCGCCCCTAGATGGGGGCTTTTTCAATTGTTTATTGAAAAAAATATTTTTTTTAACTTGGGCGTTTCGCCCCTAGATGGGGGCTTTTTCATTTGTTTATTAGGTGAAAGACATAACCATGGAGTACGTACCTTGCCAACATTGTTAACGGAGACGAATTACATTTTTAATGTTGTAGTTGTTTGACTCGTTTAAAGTCATAATGCGCTCTTTCTTCATGAAAATTTGGTTTCTTTGTGTTGTCGGTTCTTTTCCTGAGTTGAGGTGATCGTTGCAATGCGATTGATTTCTGTGGTCAAGTGTTTGGTTATGTTATTTAGATTGTCAAGGGTAATGGAGGAAATGACGTATTGTACATAATTTGATTTGTTCTGTTGACGTTCGGCATGGCATTTGTGCTTTCTTTGTTTTTATGTTTGGGGGAGATAGGAGTTGTTTCGTGGGGATTGTTATTGGTGTAGTTGATTAAAGGATCGTATGATAAATTTGGCTTAATCTTTAATCAACTACACCAATAACAATCCCCACGAAACAACTCCTATCTCTCCCAAACATAAAAACAAAGAAAGCACAAATGCCCATGCGCGAACGTCCCAACACAGAACAAATCAAATTATTGTACGAATACGTCATTTTCTTCCTCATTACCCTTGACAATCTAAATAACATAACCAAACACTTGGACCACAGAAAATCCAATCGCCATTGCAACGATCACCTCCCAACTCAAGGAAAAAGAACCGACAACACAAAAGTAAACCAAATTTTCATGAAAAAAAAAGCGCAATTATGACTTTAAACGAGTCAAAACAACATACAAACATTAAAATATGTAATTCGTCTCCGTTAACAATGTTGGCAAGGTACGTACTTCATAGGTTATGTACTTTTCACCTAATAAAACAAAACAAAAATGTGTAATATCGAACAAAAATAGAAAAATGAAATTGTTATTGTTTTTCAGGAACACACCAAACCCACAATGTTAACAAAAAATTTTTTTTTTTTAATAAACAATTGAAAAAGTTCCCAGCTAGGGGCGAAACGTTTTGATATATGTAAATTGAAACTCCAGTTATTGAAGAATCCAAATCCTAAGAACCACAAAATCTACTATATATATATATATATATATATATGTATAATCTAAATCGTGCAACTTATAATAAAAAGTGGGAATGAAAATAACTATTGGAAGAAATACAATAGAAAATCCACACAAAAATTGTCTCGCCCTCTAGCTTGAATCTTTCGTTGTAAAATTGTTGCGAATGTATTATTATGACATTTAAGAGAATCAATGAACAAGTTTCCTCAGTCTAGAGTTTCCAAGAAATAAGGAGGCTATTTCAGCCTCAAAAAAATGTAATAATATACTAATAAGAATTATTTTTCGAAAAAAATCATTTCGGCAATGGATATGCGATGGATATGCGTAATTCTTCGGTCGTGGAAAAGTTTTCAGGAATATATAATATACATTAATATTGAAAAGGGAAACATTGTCAATTAAATATTGAATGGATTTTTTTTTCTGTGAATTGAAAAATCCTCGATAAAAATTGAGTAATTTTTTGTGAATATCTAACAGAAAACAACTACTTCTCCGGCTAAAGTCACGCTGAACATTGAACTACATCTGATAGATATTCTGGAAAGACCCTAACTCAAAAGTAAAAATCTTAATTGAGACTGGAATAGAAAATCAGATAACTATCTGAATGAAATTGCAAATTTTCAATTTCAGATTTTTATTTTCAGTTAGGGTCCATTCAGAATAGCTATCAGATGTAGTTCAATGTCCAGCGTGGCTTTAGCCGGGGAAGTAGTTGTTTTATGTTAGATATTCACAAAAAATAAATTCATTTTTTTCGTAGATTTTTCAATTCACAGAAAAATCATTATATTCAATATTCAATTGAGAATGTTTCCCTTTTCAACATGAATACCCCAGAAGAGGTTATCATGATGATGGAAGATAGTGACTAAAATTTATCTTTAAGTCGTAGATGATTCCACATCTGATTTTATGAACATCCTGTTCATGTATATATATATATATATATATACAGTGTGACCCATTTAAAATGGACCACCCCTGTAGAATACGCATTTTTCAGTCATTCCCAAAAAATTCTAAAATTTTCATAATTTTAGTTTCATTTCCAAGGCAATCTCTGGTTTTTTTTCTTTGTCAGAAACGGCAAAAGTTTATTAGGCAATTTTTGTTTTCAAATTTGACTACACCACTGGATTTGTAGTCGTTATAAATGAAAATCATCAAAATTTCATAAAAAAATATTGGTTAACAACGAAGTTACAACAACTTTAATTTTGGAAACAAAGTATTTGATTATAATTTTTATTTAGATTATAGACATATTTAAAATCTGGAGACACTGCCGATACAAAGTAGAACACCAGTGAATTTGTACAGCAAAAATCCGAAGTCAATAGCTCATTCCGTTCTACAGTTATAACTCCTGAAAGTATGGTAATGTGAGCGATTTGTGGTGGAAGCGATTTTGTAATAAAAATCTGACTACGCCACTGGATTTGTGAATTATATTCCCTTAAAATCATTTATTTATGTTTAGGTTATAAGGGTATTCGAAAATATCAGAACATTAAAAATTCATTTTAAAATTATGCAGTCTTCCATAGCCGATAAAAACGAAATGAACCGAATCAAGTTTTAAAGTATCAAAATTATTTATTCAATAATAAAACAAAAAGCAGGACAAAAAATGTTCTTTTCAAATTCTGCAAAACTCAACTAAAACAAGCTTTTAGAGAAGGTATCAATAATTTGAGGAAAGCTGAACTAATACATTAGGCATAGGTATTGTACTAAATCAATAGTAGGCTGTGATTTAGTACACCACAAATCGCTCACATTACCATACTTTCAGGAGTTATAACTGTAGAACGGAATGAACTATTGACTTCGGATTCTCGCTGTACAAATTCACCAGTGTTCTACTCTGTATCGGCAGTGTTGCCAGATTTTAAATATTTCTATAATCTAAATAAAAATTATAATCAAATACTTTGTTTCCAAAATTGAAGTTGTTGTAACTACGTTGTTAACCAATATTTTTCTATGAAATTTGATGGTTTTCATTTATAACGACTACGAATCCAGTGGTGTAGTCAAATTTGGAAAAAAAATCCCCAATAAACTTTTGCCGTTTTTGACAAAGAAAAAAAACCATAGAGTGCCTTGGAAATGAAATCAAAGTTATGAGAATTTGTGTCAAGATACAGTTTTGATGCTTAATATTAAAAAAAAATATTTTTGAGATTGACCGAAAAATGCGTATTCTACAGGGGTGGTTCCATTTTAAATGGGTCACACTATGTATATATATATATATATATTTATATATATGTATATATAAATATATATATATATATATATATATATATATATATATATATATATATATATATGTGTGTATACAGGGCTTTTCACGATGAGCGTCAATTAGACGCATCTGGCAAACCAGACAACGGATCAACCTGAAAATTTCACAGTATGCATAAATTAATATGATCTACAAGTAGCGGCTACTTTGATTTTTCGAATGGAGCACCCTGTAGATAATATCATATTATGATTTCTTATTACTTCGTAAACAACTTCATGTACTATTTCCCTATACCTATCTGTTACAGTTTAGAAGATATAAATTAATTTAGATTTTTTTACCAAACCTGTACTTTTATAAACTCTGATAATCTTGAACTCTCTGGTACTAAGACGATCAAATTCGAAGTGGAGTGGAGTGATACCATGAGGATCTTCACTTCGAGTCATATTTTTATTTGCCTCATACAGGATCTTTAAAAAATGCAGATACTTTGTTCACATGAAAAAATGAGTGGAAGTCATTTTTTTTAAATGGAACACCATGTATATTTCCTCATTTTTGAGCTCTACATCAAATTTTAGATTGACTTTGTTCAGATAATCCCATTTCGATTTCGAACCGTTTTCGTGATAAACTGTTTCAAACAGAAAATGACTTGGTTTCCTTGTATTCATCACTTATTTTTGAAATTTAACATATATTTTATACTACGTAATACTTTTTTTCGATTTAGTTTTTCAACAGTCTCAAATCATTTGATTCGAAATTGATATGTACCTTAGAAAAAATTACAATTTGTATGCATTGAGGTATTGAGTGTCTCTACCGTACAACATTGCAAATTATTATTTTTTAATAGTGTGCTTTGGAAAAATGAATGATCCAATTTTGAAACGTCAAACTTTCGTTGGTGGTTTTGACTGATTGTGATACCAATTATAATAGAAAAATGTCAAGATTAGGTTACAGTAATGAAGGTTTCTTGAATTTATTAATAATTTATGGTGAGTGCAATAGAATTGCAAGTAGAACATGCCGAGTATTTCATGAAAGATATCCACAACTTCCGAAGCCGAATAATAATGTGATAAATCGACTACTAAAAAACTGTAGGTTGAATGGAACCTTTCGTCCAATAATCATTCGTAGAAAGCCTGAAGTGGATGATGATGACAATGGCATAACAGTTTTGGGATTTTTTCATGCATTTCCAAATGCTTCTCTACACGAGGCTGAAAGCGAGATAGGTATACCCTACGTGACAATTTATCGAATTGTTAATAAGCACAAATGGCATCCCTATTAATTCTACTGTGTCCAACATCTGAAAGAGACTGATTTGCCTCGTAGAGTGGAATTCTTTGAATGGTTACTTGTCAAGACTCAAGAGGATGAACATTTCCTTGACAATATCATATGGACAGATGAGGCCAAGTTTACAAAAAATGAAGTTTTCAATAGACACAACAGTCACTATTGGGCGCCAGAAAATCCCCATGTCGTTCGCCAAAGGGGGTTTAAAGAAAGATGGCAATTTAATGTATTTTGTGTCATAAGGAATGGTCAATTTTTTATATCGAGTTTTGAGATGATAATTTGAATGCAACAAAATATGAAGATTTACTGAGAAATTGAATTCAAATGATTTTAAATAATAGGCCAGGAAGAGAACGTGTATGGTACCAAATGGATGGTCCTCCACCCCATTATTCTCGTTCAGTAAGCGAAGCTTTAACTGAATCTTGGAAGACAGATGGATTGGTATTAATGGACCTTTTCGTTGGCCTCCTAGAACACCAGATGGCATTAGATTATTTTGTGTGGGGTTTCATAAAAAACATGGTTTACTCCAACCCAGTAACAACAATGGAAGATATGGAATCGAGGGTTAGAACTGCTTTCAATAGATTAACTCCAGACTCAATCAGAAGCGCTACACATAAAAATCTTTGAAGAGATTACATGTTTGTTCAAGTAGAGGTGAAGATGTGTTCGAACATATTCTGAAATACACTGACAATTGAATTAACTTACTAATTCATGAAATTATTTTCAGTTCGTGTGTCTGCGTTAATAAAACTATTGTTTGAAGATAAGTTTCATTTGATGGTTGAAGAGTATTTTAATAATTATTTACTCATTGTTTTATCTGTGACTGATGAAGGAACATCGAACGGAATCTGTTAAATTTCAAAAATAAGTGATGAATACAAGGAAACCACGTCAGTTTCTGTTTGAAACAGTTTATCTCGAAAACGGTTCGAAATCGAAATAGGCTTATCTGAATAAAGTCAATCTTTAATTGGATGTAAAGTTCAAAAATGTGGAAATATACAGGGCGATCCATTTGAAAAAATTGACTTCTACTCATTTTTTCATGTGAACAAAGTATCTGCATTTTCAAAGACCCTGTATGAGGCAAATAAAAATATGACTCGAAGTGAAGATCCTCATGGTATCACTCCACTTCATTTCGAATTTGTACATCTTAGTACCAGAGAGTTCAAGATTATCAGCGTTTATAAAAGTACATGTTTGGTAAAAAAAAATATGATAATTTATATCTTCTAAACGGTAACAGATTGTTGTTGACAAAGTGATAAGAAATGATATTATATACAGGGTGTTTCATTTGAAAAATCAAAGTAGCCGCCACTATATAGTAGAAGCGGCAACGCCGCATCGTCTAAAATATTTTAGGCGTGTAGATCATACTACTGTGAAATTTTCAGGTTGATCCGTTGTCTGGTTTGCCAGAAACGTCTGATTAACGCTCGTCGTGAAAAGCCCTGTATATATATATATATATATATATATATATATATATATATATATATATGCATATAGATATATTATGAAACCGTAAAACGGGAATAACAGGATAATGGGATAACGAATAAACAGGATAACGGGAATATAGAAATTTAGACAGCACAATGTCTGTCGGGTCAGCTAGTTTATGAATATAATCATTAATTTTGTTCCTATCCCCTTAAAAAAGTATCGTCATAATTGTTTATTGATATTATTGATGATACTGCTTATGTTATTTCCGTCAGTCTGAAACATTGTATTACCCTTTTGTAATGTATTTTAGAATTAGTTTAAAAAGCTAACAAGCGATACTTATGTTATTGCTTCTGTAATGCTCTTGTTTATTTATATTTTTTAAATGTACCCAAATTTTATCTCCATGTACATTTGCTTTGATAAACTCTATTATTATTCTATATTATTGGTATTTTTTCCGATTACCTATCCAATTACATTAACTTTTTTAGGGATCTTCCATTCTGGACAGAAAATAACCACTTCAAACGTGAACATGACAAATAAATTCGTTTTCAATAAAAATAACAATTTCGTTTCTGAATTGAATCGAGTCTTACCTGAAGGGAGACACTTGTTCACTCACTTCTAGAAAACAACTGATAATATTGAGGTATGAAACCCTTAGTATTCGTGGACAGGTAGATTTTTATAAGGTGGTTTGAAGCTGATATGGAGGGCTCACAATCAGAAAAAGGTATTGTGACAATAAATCCGAACGCTTAGTTTCTCGTCTTGCGAAATATCACTGTTTAATTCAGAATTATTATGAAAAATTGAATGATTCTGAAAATGAGTTGAGAATAATGATATTTTTAATTGTTCACTGAAGAAATGATAACACAATAAGTGTTTGAAAATATTTCAAATAGTTAAAAATGCTCGAAATAATTTCATTTAATTCTAATTCTGCACGAAATTTATATCAATCATATCTCTACGTCGCATCCCTAGGAGTAGTACCGTTTTGACCTTCACAATCTTCTCCTTATTTTTTTATTTGTGAGGAGACCATTTCTACTATCTCCAAGGAACCACAAAGAGAATAAGGTACTTATATGGGATTATAGTCCGTAAAATAAAGGCATGGAGTTATAAACCGCTTATCGTCCGCTTATCGTATTAAATCCAGGTATGTTATTCTAATCCCAATTGGAACGGCAATAAAATAACAGCACTACGAGGAGTGTTCATATGCACTACCCGGCAAATGGGAAATTTATATACTACCAGTGTTTTTACTTTCAAAGCGTTCCTGGTACAATTATACAAAAAATCTGGCGCGTGTATCCAGTTGCCCAGATTATTAGTAAAGGCGCTATCAAATATATTTGAGTAATGAAAGCTCGGCTAGCTGGAATGGACATATGTTATCTACAGCTGCATAATATCCTGATTTTACGATATTCCTTAATCACTGCCGTGCCGTGAGGTTAGGAATTATCCATTGAAAATAATTTTATCATTATGGCTTTCTGGAGACCTTTCGAAACAAATAATAAAATCCAGTTGAGATAACATGTGTCTACTTTTACATGGGGTGATCAATTGCTATGATTGTAAGAATGAGTAACCGAATAAATACCTCTGAAAAATAATATTCGAACGCCTATGTCAATGCGGCAAGTGCAAAGAGAATCCCTTCCCGAAACTTTTTATGTCGTTCCAATTGGGATTAGAAATACTATAGGTATAAGTACGAACTGCTAGGAAAAACCTATAATCTTTGGATTTTGCATACTAAATGAGGATTCATTACTCCACACCTTTATTTTACGGAATATAGCATGAGACAATCTTGTTGCTGTGGTGTGAATTTTTGGGTAATCTATGTTATAATATATCCATTCCTAGTTGGATGAGGATGGGGTTTCTCATCCACCCCTGATAAAACATAAATAGGATTTGAGCTTTGATCGAAAATGCCGACCATAGGGGAAGATCAATTTTTTTACTTCAAATGTAACTTTGCCTATTTTTATTCAATAACAACATAACATATCATTACTACTGACATCATAATTCTTTTTTGTGTCTTACACATTATTATTATATTATTGTAATTCAACTTTCTTTTTTCTTTTTTATTCTCCGTTAGCATATTAGAATATTGGTTGAGTGTAAGAAAGTACTTACTCATCTAACACATGTGTAAACGCTAACTCTGCCCTTTGATAGTAGTAGGAATCACATTTAATGTACGAATTATGTCTCACTTACTGTCAATAAAAACGATTATTTTTATTATTATTATAACAAATTTCAGTAAACTATCTGGAAAAAGAGATTACTGAAGGATTTAGAAGGGCTTTTCACGAATACACATTTTTGGTAGGTCTATTGGGTAATAATAAGAAAGGGTCCGAAAGTTAATGATTATCATTTTTTGTATCTAAGCGAAAATATTGTAACCGTTTTTTGATATAACCCTGGGCTTGGAAGGTATATTAAGGATAGTCGGATAATTTCTTGGTAATTGAGTCTGGCCTCATCAACTCATGATCTGCGATATATCCTTGTTTTCTCAAGATTCCTTTTGTGTTGATGGAAAATTAGATATCGTTTGCCTAAATCTGTTCGAAGATTTGTATAATGTTTTTTATGGAGACTGTGTTGGATTTGAAGGAAAATTTTGGATTTCCGCTTCTACATTTTGTATGAGAAATTAAATTTGGAATTCGAGGAAACTCTTAATAATTTATTTTGTTTCTTAGTGAAGTTTTCTACCAAAGCAAATGTCACATTGGGAATTTTCCACGATTCCAACGTAAATTTTTTTCAAATCCAAAGCCATACCGCAGTTTCATATTCAAGAATGAATCATGAAACAGTTGCTGATTGCTACTGAAGTCCGCTGAAATGGTTTCCCAGCTGTGAAACCGAGGTTTGGCTTCATATTTAGAAGATCTTTCCGTTGAGTGGAAACCCATTTTCTATTAATTGTCTGAACTTCCTAATGTAAGTGAAACATTTGCTTGAGTTGATAAACAAAATGTGATCCTTTTGCAACCCAACACATTTGAGATTTCAATATCTGAGAAAACTTTTTCTGAATTAAAATTTCATTTGTCACAGAAAATCGAATTATAGAAATAATTTTTCTCAAATCAATGAGAATTGAATGGACTACTTTTTCTTTGTTTGGAATATGAGAGTATTATTTTTGCACTTTTTGCACTAATTGTTACTCATGTTCATATGAATCGGATTTATGAAAAAATGGCCTCGATAACACTCCGCAGTCACTTTTTCGCATAAAGAAAACTGGGATTTTCCACTTCGTCAATATAACATGTTTTCTTCTTCATCACAATTGTCATTTTTGAACAAACATTAAAAAAGAGTTTCCCGAACTTTTGTTACATCTTTGAAAATGTACGAGATATCATTCCAAAATCACATCAAAATAGCAAGCAAAAGACATTCACTTTTACTGTTTAATCTTCCGTGAAACAAATTCAACAAATAAGAATTATTTAAATCAATCTGAGCAAGTATTCTGACTTTTTGTTTAATATTGATCTGCAAACTATCTAAAAGGTCGAGTTAACAAGCTTTCTTTAATAAATATAATATTTCAAACTCGTTAACAAAATCTTCCTACTATTTTGAACCTATGATGCCCATTACATAATAAATAATTAGTATTAAATACTTTCATTGGTTATTGTACAAATTTAAAGCAGAATTCTTCTTGCAGTTGTTCACCATACATGACTGCCTCTGCCCAGACACACTACACCACTGTTCTACTAATAAATTCTATTATATATACCTCAAACTCGATAAAGTATATTCTGTAGTGGTTTGCGGTAAATTATGCTATGAGCGGTCATCGAAGTTATCGACTGTTTTTTACGGTAAATTAGTTTTCACTCAATTTGGTCTACTATATACTCTATACGGGGAATGATATTTATTTATTTTTCCGGTTTCCCTCATAATTCAACATTATATGTACGATTTTGAACGAATCCTATATTTTGAACCGAAAATGAATATTTGAACTGAGAATTAAAATACTATACGAGAACAGTCAATTTAATTTTTGAACAAACTCCTTTGGACTCAATGAGGGTAGAATTTCAAGATCGAATTTGAATGTTAGGTTTAAAAATATTGAACGTTTCTGACGCAAAAAAGTCGGAAAATAGGTACTTGGCCAGAGAGAGAGAGAGAGAGAGAGAGAGAGAAAGAGAGAGAAAAACGTTATTTGAGTAATATGTTTGTTAATTCATGCTTAGTTGTTTTAATTTTAATAAAATTACTAATAATTATGAATGAGGATAGGAATCTCTAATAATTGAAAAAGAAATGTTGAGCAATACTCTAAAAGTGGTTGGGGGTGAACTATGTAGAGGTTCAGATTAACATTTTAAGAAGTATATAAATTGTAATTTAAATTATTTCCGCTAACAATTGTTAGTCCATAAAAAAATAAACAGTCTTTTCCTTTGAAATTTTTACGAATACGCTAGAAAAAATATAAAAATATGTATTACCTACCAAAACTTCGCTGCTTCGCGGTTCCCAAAAATTTGGACAAATTGGACAAAAAAACATATTTTTTTTTTTTCGTATTTTCAACCATTGTAATTTATTATGAAATGACATAATACACTCGTTATTCACGGGTGTGCAAGAAGTTAGATTACACCCTATATGTATATATATATATATATATATATATATATTGATAAAGGGTACCTTGTCAACTCAAAAACGGAAACTCAAACAACGTTGTCACCTCCGATTTTGGAACGTTTCGCCTTGATTTTTGGCCAGATAGTTTCTAGAGGGTCCAAGGATCACTAGGACCCCTTTCTACCCATTCAAAAAGTTTTTAGTTCAACCGTATTTAATTGGCGCTAGCGTTACTTCATTTTGAGGTTTGATTTTTGACGTTGTCACTTCCATTAATCAGCGCATGCGTTGTCACCTCCAAAAACGGCAACACTGCTTCCCGCGAGGACATTTTCAATGCAGGGCATATCATTACGCGAACGTTCCATCAAAAATAGAAGGCTTATAATAATCGCAGTTAAATACGGATGAAGTTATTTTCGTATGAGTAAATGCAACAACGACATTTTAATTCATTTTTAAATGTCACCGAATGAGGGTTGGACCCAGATAAAATGGCAAACAGTGGAACATTCGAAACCCTGATTTTCATAAGAGTTCCATCGCTGTTTGTCTCATTTAATTGGATGCGATCTATCTACAATTAGACTTTAAGTGAAAAGTGAGTATTTCAGGATCAATTTCCAGGAATTTTTTTTGACAGTTCAAATTTTGTTATTTTGTGACATATGAAACAATTCCACTAAGATGTCTGAACACCTTGGTGAATGAACTGATTCGATATTGTTTAGATTTTCGAGGGGACACCACCTGCTACTTCACCAGAGCTTCACTCTGTGGTAGTCTGTGGTAGATGGCACCGTCCAAAAATTTTTGTTTATATTCTCGCTCAATGTCAGAACTTAATTTATGACATTTGCAGCATCTTATATGTTTTGTCGGTATCTATGTGTTTTCCATTTCTTTGATTTGGAATCTTGCTTAGCTTATTCCTGAGTTTATACTTTAAAAACTCACTCGTTCATCAGTTCATTAGTGCGTGAGGAATTATTTATTCTTAGGTAGTGTAGTGCGTAAGGAAACTTTTTGTAGAATGGACCACATTTGTATTTTGTGTGGACAGTATAAAGTATATTCGAATATTCACCTGTATTCAGTTCCAAAAGCAAGTACAAATCTTGACGAATTGACTAATAATGATATTTTCATAGTTCATCATATTGTATGCATTGAATTTCATATTTTCTACATTTCCAATTCTCCGTCTTTCAAGATGCAGTTAACCTCAAATACAAATGGTACAAAATACGAAAAACAACACGACAGTGCTTTCTTTGTGCAATGTTCGGGGGCTCCTAATTCTAGCTGTGCTGATTGGTGAAGTTTGACAGATGTTCAACCAATAGCAAAGCTAGAATTAGAACCCGCGAACAGTTCGCCTCAGAAAGAAAGCTGAGGAAATGAATATACCCTGTTACTGAATTGAAACTGAAACGAAATTGGCGCCATCTGACATGCTAGTAATCTCTGTAATCGAGTAGGCCGAGTGTCGCCAAGTCGATCCCAAACTTCTACAGGTATAAGTGCAAGCACCAGGGTTTTTAGACATCTTAGATGTCACCCAATCATGTCAACATTACACTGATAATTGCATTCAGTGCAATTATCAATCACTATGACAACACGATTGAGCTTGACAACTTCATTCCAAATAAATTTCAAAATGTCACGTTTTGGCAATGCGAATGTTTAAAGTATAAATGCGCTAATCAAAGAAAAAATTACCAGAAATACAACCTACAGTCACAACCATATTTTTGGGGAATATTTATGGAATTTTGCTGCGAACGAGAATATGAATCAAATGAACATAGAAGCTTGGGTGGTCAATATGAGAAAGAAAGGCGGCACCGAATTTAAAGAAGGAACGGTGAAGACAATGTGGAACATTGGTAAATATTAAGTTACATCACCCATGCACTCCGAATATGGGGAAAACACTTTTCTTACGTGTTTTGCTTGAAATCGAAGAAAATCGGAGTTCATACGTTTCAGAGTTACATCGCTTTTTCGAAATAAATTTCAACCACGTTTGCCAAACTCACTCAATGCCTTTCTTTACCAGCATAAACATACCTAAATCATTTTACATTTGACAAAATATCGTCGTTTTATCGAAAGATCCTCCTTCTTACACAGTCCGATTCATTTATTACCAACATGAAAAATTAAAAGTAAATAAATGTCATCTGTCAAAGAAATTAGAATTGTTCATTTGCAACTGTGTAAGAAGGAGGATTTTTCGATAAAAACGACGATATTTGTGCAAAGTTGTGCCGAAAATAAGTGATTTAGGTGTATTGTTTATGTGGTAAAAGAAGGAGGCATTTTGAGTGAGTTTTGTGCGAGAAAACGGTGCTTGAAATTTATTTCGGAAAAAGCGATGTAACTCTGAAACGGTATGAGACCGCCGCATTTTTCTTCCGGATTCGTGTTCAGGAGGCAAAAACACGTAAGAAAAGTGTTTTCCCCATATTCGGGGTGCATGGGTGATGTAACTTAATATTTACCGAAGAAACTACAAGCAGATCTATGTAAACGTAAGTCCAGTTAAGTTTCGTTAAATTTGTCTGAAGTTAACAAAATAATATTGCTATGGGATGAAAATACTCCCGAAGGTCTTATGCGTGAATTTTACCATATTGCTGCTGTAGAATTAGCATGGCGAGAAGGAGTTGCTTGTCTGGTGGATTTTTTCAAATCGATAAAAATAACGATGACTCTCCAACAAATCGCATTGAATACAATCCGGTGTTCAGTAAGACGTGCCAAGGTTGGTCTAAAAGCTGTACAAGTAGTAAATGGTTGGTTTCCAATAGTGAAAGACAACGCTGCCCTGTACGTCTTTTTCATAAACTGATATCAAAACGAGGCGACAATATTACCTCACCACGACTGTTCTTAAAACCAAATCGACACTGGAAAAATTAAACTGACATATGGTACGATAATGTACCTGTTGGAAGAAATACAATAAATGGATGGACTGAATCTGCTGCTGAGGCAATTGGCTTGAATGTAAAGGACAAAAAGATAACGAATCACTCGAATAGATCAACTACTGTTAGCGAATTGGCAAAAAGTGGTACAGAAGAACAACAATTGCTGAAAATTACTGGTCATAGCGATCAAAATTCTATAAAACCATACTTAAATCTCGATCAAGAACACCACATTAAGATCATAAATATTATGGGTGGTAATAGATCTTCTATAGTAGAGAACAGCAACGAATCTAATGTTAAATTGAATTTTAATAATTGTACTTTCACTAACTGTACTGTTAATAAATGAATAAATGTTTCATTGTGTTGATTTATAAATTTTTTTGTCAAAAAATTTTCCGCCGAATATCCCTCGGACATTGACAAATGCCTCATAATTTCATGACAAATTTCTCAAGCTCGATTTGTTGAAAATATAAACAGGATGTTCATAAAATAACTTCATTTTAATCGTGGATTTTTCAATTCACAGAAAAATCTTTCTATCAATATTCAATTGAGAATGTTTCCCTTTTCTCAAGCTCGTTGCTTGGTTACAGTCCTAAGGCTTCGGCTTCATCCTGTTGCCAAGGAACGGCTTTCGATTGTCATAAAATTATCTCATCTATTATCAATATCCTAGGGATATTACTACTGAAAATAAAAATTGTGTACATGCAACCGGTATTCTCGGTTGAGCAAATAAAAGTCGGGGAGTAAATCATTTGAAGAAGGTTCGTATAAATACGTTCCTCAGGCCATGAACAAAACAATAAACATGTGTAATGACCATACTCAATTGTTGCTTTCGATAAGATGAATACGTGGTTGAAATTATGGAACACCCTACAGTACGCTATAAAATTCGTCCTATGATACCATAATGATAGTTCTCGTGATCACATAAGCTTTATTTCCGAACAAATAACAATGCTATATATTCCCATTTAAAATTACATTAAAAATGGCCCAAACCCATTTCTTTTCAAATCCAAAGCTCGTGGGGGAATTTTGATGCAGGATATTTGGCGATTGGTGTCCGTTGATTGTAATCGGAATTGGTTCTATGTTTATTCTACCTACAGTCATCCATTTCGTTTTCCTGATGTTCACATTAATACCCCATTTTCGACCAGCCTCATGCACTCTATCCAGCAGCATTTGCAAGTCCTCCATGTTTTCTGCAATGATGGTGTCATCTGCGAACCTTACGTTGTTTATAATTTCGCCACCTATCTTTACTCCCTCTGTCCTGCCATGTAAAGCCTCTCGAAATATGTTCTCTGAATAAAGGTTGAACAACAGGGGTGATAGAACACATCCCTGTCTTACTCCGCTTTTTACTGGTATTTCATCTGTAACTGATGAAATATACTATTTCTTATGAATTGAGCCAAGAATATATCGATAATAAAGAGCAGAAATTGACTTTTCTGACGTATTGCAAAACAACTTTTTATTTCGACTATCAATAAATACAATAACAACAGATGTACTTGATTAAAAACAAAATATGGATAACTGGATTTAGTTCTCCATTCCAATACTCCTAGAACTAATTTTGACGTAAACCCATATTGGAAGCGCAAAATGAATGCTTCGTAAAAGTCACGGGTTTCGTCAAAGTATCCGCTACCATCCACTCAGTTTTCATGTAATTCAACTTGATCCTTCCTTCATATATTTTGTCACGAATAAAATGATGCTTCACATCAATGTGTTTTGTGCGAGCGTGATAAGCATTAGTTAGGGCCAATTGCAGTGAACTTTTATTATCACCGTTGATAATGATGCACTGGCCGGTGTCTCGAATCAGCCCATTTTCTAATCCTTTCAACCACAATCCTTCTTGAACGGCAGCAGTCAAAGACATATACTCCGCTTCAGTTGTGGAAAGTGCAACCGTGGGTTGCTTTCTTGAATTCCAGGAAATGGCTCCTCCTTGCATCAGAAACACGTAGCCTGTTGTCGATCGCCTATCGCTGATATCATTTGCCCAGTCGGAATCACAATATCCGAGTATTTCAGAATTTCCATTTTTGGCATATGTCAGCTTGACGTTCATGGTTCCTTTTAGGTATCTGAATACCCTTTTTACTGCTAACCAATGTGCTCGTCCAGGATTATTATTGAACCTACTCAAGGATGAAACCGCAAAACAAATATCAGGCCTAGTAACTTGTGCAGCAAACATCAACGAACCTACTGCTTCCTGGTAGGGAATATTTTCCATATCTTCAGTTTCCTTTTCATTTTTCGGGCTCATATCTTTCGATAATTTTTTATTTGTATCCAATGGTGTCGAGACAGCATTGCAATCACCCATTCCAAATCGGTTCAAAATTGTCTTGAGATAGAAATATTGATCAATTGAAACTGTACCTTGAGCTGGATCTCGTGAAATTTGCATTCCAAGTACAAATCTTGCCTTTCCTAAATCTTTCATTCTGAAGTTTCGGAATAAATTTTCTTTCAGTCATCTCTCATTTTGTCATCATTGTGAAAAATCATCAAATCATCCACATAAAGTGCTACAATGAGGAATTTATCTGAATGAGTATCGAAATAAACACAGGAATCAACACATGACTGGGTTAGTCCGAATTCTTTCAACTTAGAATCCAGTTTTATGTTCCAAATTCTACTCGCTTGCTTCAAACCGTAGAGAGATTTATTTAGATGACATACTTGGTGGGAACCATCATGAAAAAATTCGGGTTGGAGCATGTAAATTTCTTCTTTCAAATTTCCTTGTAAAAATGCTGTAACTGCATCCATTTGTTCAATTTTAAGGTCGAACTTCGCTGATAGTGCCATCAAAAATCGAATTGAACTATATCTCACTACAGGGGAATAAGTTTCCTCATAATCAATTCCCTTCTTCTGAGCAACAACCTTTGATTACAAGTCGGGCCTTGTATCGTATAATTTTCCCATCGGCATCTAGTTTTGTCTTGAACACCCATTTATTGTTAATTGGTTTACGGTTTGGAGGAAGATCTGTCAAAAACCAAGTTTCATTTTCAATGAGTGCTTCATATTCCTCTTTCATAGCTTCTTTCCACAACTTCGCATCACTTCTGGACAGTGCGTCTTCAATATCAATGGGATCATCAAGTTCGAAAATAGTTTCAGCACTGTATACAACAAAATCATCCATGTTCACCGGTTTCCGTATTCTTGATGACTTTCGCAACGGTTCAATCCCAGAAACAACAGGACTCGGCAAGATATTCTCGTATCGATGAGCATGCGATTCCATTACATTTTCGTTACTTCCAGCAGAATCGGAGGGAAGACAATCATTTTCAGCAGATGACACATCTCGGACATCTGAAACCGCCTTCTCTTCATCTTCTGTACTCATTTCCACTTCGAAAATATTGTTGAAAATTGTTTTTTTATCGACTGTCGATTCGAGTTTTATAGCGTTTTGACAATTCTCAAAAAATATGACATCCCTACTCGTTAGCACTCTTTTCGTTTCGGGATCATACAAACGATATGCTTTAGACTGATCACTATATCCAAGCAATATACATTCTCTAGATTTTGGATCGAATTTTGTCCGTTTCTGTCTAGGAACGTGTACCATTGCTTTGCAGCCAAACAATCTGAGATGTTTTAAATCGGGTTTCTTGCCGGTCCATAACTCTTCTGGAGTCGTATTTTTCAAAACACGGCTCGGAGAACGATTAATTACATAAACTGCAGTTGAAACAGCTTCTGCCCAAAATTTGGTATCCAACTCGGCATCAAAAAGCATGCAGCGGGCTTTCTCCACAATGGTACGATTCATTCGCTCCGCTACCCCATTTTGTTCTGGTGTATATGGAGCTGTAGTCTGATGATGAATTCCACTGTTGCGCAGAAAGTTTTTTAGAGCTTGATTGCAGTATTCAGTTCCATTGTCAGTTCGCAGTATTTTCATCTTCAACCCTGTTTGGTTTTCGGCAAAAAACTTGAAATCCTGAATTTTCCTGAAAACTTGATTTTTGTTTTCAAGGATATAAACGAACACTTTCCTACTGAAATCATCAACTAATATGAGGAAATATCTGGCACATCCTAAAGAATTGACAGACATTGGTCCACATACGTCTGAGTGGACTAACTCAAGCATTCGAGTGGAACGTGTTCCAACGTGATTAAAAGGCAGTCGGGTTTGTTTTCCTTTGGAACAAATAGTGCACTGATCTGTACACCACTCACAAGTTTTTCAAGTTTCCTGAGACTTTGGAAGTTGATATGCCCCATCCTCCTGTGCCACAAATTCTTATCCGGTTTCTTATGCATTGAAAAATTTGTCACTTGCATAGGACGATCCAATTTGAACATATTACCTACCAGAGTAGATGTTGCAATCAAACAATTATGGGAATTATAAATTTTGCAGCCTTTTTCATCGAATTTGACTATGTTACCATTTTTTATCATTTGACTGACGGATAGCAAATTTGTACAAAGATTCGGTACATATATGACATTCTTGACTGTAACTTCATTTATGCCTTCTCCATTGAATAAATTCAATTTCACATCGCCAACAAATTCAACTGGCAAATGTGTGTTGTCTGCTATTTGAACTTCAGTAAAATCTGGTTTTCTTGGGTTTTCTAGTAATTCCCTTCGTTTGGTCATATGGGAAGAAGCGCCAGAATCTATGAACCAATCATCAGAATCGAGTTGACCAACCACAAATGATGAGTACAAAATTGTCTCTCGTTTAGATTTATCTTTCTTCTTCGGAAATTTGCAATCACGAGATAAATGACCAAATTTGTTGCATGAGAAACATCTTGGACCCTTTCCTTTTGCATGAAATTTCTTGGTATTTCTTCCAAGCAACGCTATGGAATGATATTCAGAGATATCAGGTTTCACATCCTGCATTAACTTGGTCTTAATTGCATCTGCACTGATTTTTATCCCGGAACTTTCCAGTCCCATTATCATAGGTTTATATTCTTCCGGTAAACCTGCCAATAAAAGTGTTCCAATCCATTCGTCACTAATTTTCATACCAATCCCGGATAATTTGTGTGCCGTAGAAATGATTTTGTTAACATAATCTTCTACAGATGAACTATCCTCTAATTTAGTACTGATTAAAGCTCTTAATAGACCAACTCTTCGGGTGAGACCGGAATCTTCAAAAGCACTTTGAAGATTTTCTCAAACTTCTTTGGCAGTCTTTGCTTGTTGCACATGAACATAGTTAATCGGATCGATGGATAGGATTATTTTAGATTTCGCCTTAGTGATCCTTTTATCGTCCTTATCTTCCTCGGTGATACACCCCCAGAGTTCTTCGTGTTCCAGCAACGTTTGTATAGAAAACTTCCATGTATCGTAGTTTTCCCGACCTCTGAGCTTCTCGATCATAGGTAATGAACTGTTTGACGACATTTTCGTTTTCAATATGACAGTTAAAATTATTTCTCTTCTTTGACGGATCGAAATGCTTATTTCGCAAAAATATATTTTATTTTTATCTGTGCGACTTCAGTTCTTGACTCGGGCGTTCTGGGCCCATAACCTGATGAAATATACTATTTCTTATGAATTGAGCCAAGAATATATCGATAATAAAGAGCAGAAATTGACTTTTCTGACGTATTGCAAAACAACTTTTTATTTCGACTATCAATAAATACAATAACAACAGATGTACTTGATTAAAAACAAAATATGGATAACTGGATTTAGTTCTCCATTCCAATAGTAACGCTGTCTTCTAGCCTGACCACTGCTGTTTGACTATGATACAGGTTTAACAGAAGGCGCATATCATGGTCTACGTTATATGATTTCAGACATTGGAAAAGTTCTGTGTGTTTGACTCGGTCAAACGCTTTTTCGAAGTCAATAAAACATATATAGATATTTTTTAGAAACTCACAACTTTTCTGTAGTAGTTTCCTAATACAGAAAAGGGCTTCGAAATCCAAATTGTTCTTTTCCAATATTGGGTTCACATTTGGCGTATATTCTATTGAAAAGTATCTTTAAAATTATTTTCAGAGTGTGACTCATTAATCGGAAATTAATCGGAACTCGTTGCACCTATAAGCTTTGTTGTTTTTGGGTAAGGCGATGAAGATCGATTTCTGCCAGTCGCTGGGAAGTTTCCCAGTTTGGTAGACCTGGTTGAAGAATGCCGTCAGAACAGATATGGTTTCGTCATCAAATAATTTTACCAGCTCTATAGGAATTTCATCGGGTCCTGGAGTTTTCCTTGCTTTTTGATTGGTGTATTGCTTTTTGATTGGTGTATTGCTTTTTGAACTTCGGATTTGAGAATGCTTGGACCGTGCTCTGCCATATAATCGTTTAGTTGATTTTCTATCGTTTTGCGGGTCTCGTCCTCGAACAGTTGTTGTATATACTGTTGCCATTCATTACACTGATCTTCCTTTGTTAACAGCGCCTTTCCACCATTGTTATGCAACACTGTTGTGTTTTTTCTTTTATACATGCCAGAATGTTCTCTTAGCTTTTTACGTAAGTTAAAGTCATCATGTATGGTCTGAATATGTTCGATTTCTTTGCAGGATTCCCTAAGCCACATTTCCTTTGCTTCTTTAATATTTTTGAGAATTATAAGATGTATTCTCTCTTGTATTCATTATGATTATTGTTTTTGTGTTTTCGTCTCTCCCCCATGAGATTCAATATGTCCTGTGTCATTCATCCCTTTTTTCCTTTTTTCCACTTTGGCTTTACTAACTGTTCCACTTCTCAACGAAGCTTTGATATCTCGCCAATTTTCTTAGACACTCTTGTTTTCAAGGGGATATGATATAGTTGTATGTATATTACTATTTATTTCCTGGGTTAGTTCTTTGATAGTTTCGGGGGCCTTTAGTACATGTTGTTGTATTCGTGTGGTCTTCGTTGGTTGTTCCATCTTTTTGAGTTTTACGTTCAATACTAAGCAGAGCAAGTTATGATCAGAGTGTACGTCTGCTCCAGGATATGTTTTCGTTGTCTTATTACAATTACGGAATCGTTGGTTAATCAGGATGTAGTCGATTTGATTTCTTACAATATTGTTCTGCGTGTGTTGGGGGGACGTCCAAGTGTACAGTCTCCTGTATGGGAGGCTTCTTTCTGGCAGAACTGTATAAGTCGTTTCCCTCTGTCGTTACGTACTCCTAGGCCGTATGGTCCCGTGACATCTTCTGTTGTTCCTCTGCCCACTTTTGCATTCCAGTCTCCCATAATTATAGTGATTTCGTGTTTCTTTGTCGCCTTCATTATGTCTTTAGCTTGTTGGTGGAACTCTTCGATCTCGTCGTCATCGTGATCAGTGGTAGGAGCATAAACCTGAACAATGTTCACGTTTATGGGTCTCATCGCCAGTTTCAATAGCATTACTCTGTCGGACAAGGGCACAAAGTTTCCTACTGATCTGCTGAGGGATTTATTCAGTATTATGGCCACTCCATTTCTGTGAGATGCATCTCTCGTTCCGGATGTGTAAATTGTATAATCTCCCGAGTCGGAATTGGTTGCGTCCGGCCATCTAGTTTCGCATACTCCCAATATTTGTATGTCTATTCTCTGCATTTCCAACAGGAAGTTGTTCAATCTTCCCGCATCGTAGAGTGTTCGAACATTCCAACTATTAACCAATCATATTTTTGGCCAGTTTCCAAATGTGTTCTATCCTGGATCAGAAATGATTGAAGAAAATTCAAACAATTTGTCGCACAAAGAGTGGGACAAATACAAGAAAGAACAAATTTAGAAGATTGGAGGTGGATACCAACTGAGTTCAACCCAGCTGATGAAGCAACGAGACCTCAGTTCCGACAGAAAGTTATTTCAGAAAAATGGTTTACTGTTTTTAAGACAACCTGTACAAAATTGGCCCAAGGAAGATGCTGATTCAGAGTTCACAGAAATTTGTATCGCTCATAGCAAAGAAATCAAGCAAGAAAATGAGGAACCGTGAAAATAAATATCCAATGGAGCTCACAGTGGATGAATTCGATGAAGTGGAGAAAATATGGATTATAAAATCACAGCTCGAAAGCTTTCCACACGAGTTGGGGAAAATGGAAAAGGGGAAATCCATAAGCTCTCAGAGTAGACTTCGAAATCTTTGTCCACAACTTGAAAATAAGATTATGTTACTCGGAGGACGAGCAAATCTATCAGGGAGCTTGAACTGTGATACACAAAATCCAATCATTCTAGATCCGAAACATGCTTATACAAAATTATTGATGATACATTATCATGAGTAAGGCAAAAATATTGGGTGATAAATGGGCAAGCCCCAGTCAAATCAGCATTTTCACATTGTCAAAAATGTAAGAACGAGAGAGCTAAGCCCATGCCACCATTGATGGGACAGATTCCAGAAGTGAGATTGAACCGAGAAAAAAATCCTTTCACCAACGTGGGAATGGACTAATTTGGTCCCATATATGTCGAGATCGGACGGAGAACAGAAAAACTTTGGGGTGTAATATTCACCTGCCTTGCTTTGAGAGCCATCCACCTAGGAATAGCACACACATTGAACAGCGAATCAGCTATCATGGCAATTATGAGGATGATATCCAGAAGAGACAAACCGAGGGCGATTTTTTGCGACAATGGAACAAATATGGCAGCATCTTTGAAAGAAATAAAAAATGCAGTCCAGGGCATTGACCATTCAGATATTGAAAATTCCACGTGCTCCAGGGCATTAGACTTCAAATTTATTCCTCTAGATGCCCCACACATGGGCGGTACGTGGGAAAGACTGATTGGATCCGTGAAACGCATAATTGGAAGGAATCTCCAGGACCAATCTCTGAGAGAAGAAACTCTACCGACTTTTTTTACCGAAGCTGAGTATCGCGTTAATTCCTGGCCTCTGACACGAGTATCCAGAAGACGTTGAAGCACTCACGCTAATCACTTTATACTTGGATTATCGAGTGGCAAGGGAAGTGATAGTAATCCTTGATACACCTTAGTTTTGGAAGCGATGGGTGAAGGAATACCTACCTACGCTCATAAAAAGAAGTAAGTGAACAAGATATGAAAAGCCAATCAAAACCGATGATGTTGTGATATTAGTTGGCGATCGTTCTCCAAGATACACCTGGAAACTGGGTAGAATAACCCGTCTCTATCCAGGATCAGACGGAAGAATTCGAGTTGTTGATGTTAAAACAGCGACAGGAACGTATCGTCGATCAGTTACCAAAATTTGTAGACTGGAACTAGAAAATTAGCTAAAAACTGATCTTTCTAGCGCGGGTAAAATTTTTTATACTTTATTATTTTTTTTGTTTTTTTAGTTCCTTTACTATTAATATTCATTTACAGCGGTTTATTTCTGTACTATAGAAAAAAAGAGTGTTATTGAATGAATGTGGTTTTTTGTGGAGGAACAACGTTTCTTGACATGTTTTTTGGGTAACCTTCCACAGTCTGAAAATGAAAATATAATCAGGAAAATCTATACAAGTGTAGAAAGGGCAAACTGATTAGTTCACCCCGATAAGTTGCGTTCACCAAATTATATTTCCTATAGAAAAATGATTCAATTAGTCATTTTCAGACTGTGGAAGGTTACCCAAAAAACATGTCAAGAAAAAAAGAGTGTTATTGTAAAAAGTCAGTTTTGATGTAGAATTTTCAATAAAAACATCCCGAAAATGTCTTCCACTGATAAAAGTTATTTAATTTGAGAAATAGCTCAAACAGACATTATTGATAAAAATGGCCCGAACCCATTTCTTTTCAAATCTAAAGCACAGCATAATTACCTCGATTTTTCCTCGTGTCTTCTCAAATGAATTATCCTGTAATCGAAACAATTAACCCTATTCACAATCGATTAATTCGTGATTTAATACTCCATTGTACCCTACGACTTTCAATCATTCTACTTATGAAATGAAATTGGGAAACTGTGGTTAATTCAGGATCGATGTTTTAGTTCATTTCGAGTTTTGCGCTGCCCTTCAGTTCACCACATTCATTTGATTTTGTAAAAAGTGACATTTTCTTCTAAAACATGTTCCATTATTGAAACCGAAACATTTGGCCTTAAACGGCTGCAAAATGCCAAAGTAATCCGACGAGAAGTCGGGGAAAATTGAGTTGCAAGACTTGATAACATACATACATACATTTATATAAAATAATATAATAGTTATTTATGTAATAAGGATCATAAAGACGATCATTATGGTACAAGTCATGAATGTTATTGGGCGAGGCGTATCCGAGTCCGATAACACGACGTGTGCCGTAATGATTGTTTATGATTCGTATTACATACAAAATTTTATCTGATGGCATTTTCGAAAAATTAAAAACTGCATTTTTGACATATCACAATGACAACTATTTTTAAAGGAGTAAGTATATATGTAGTTTCAAATATTAGTAGGTAAGTGAGCTGTGCTTTGCCATTTCCTTGACAACGTCAGGTTGTAACGGCAATATGTATTTATCTGCTGTCAAACACAATTGTCACGTAGAATTGAATATAGTTTAAATAATAATGAGTGATTCTGAAACTGGTAGTTTACCTTCTGATTTGGAAGAAATAACGCGAAATATCGTGGACTCCCTTTTGCCGGAAAAATCACGGAGTGTATATGAAATAGCGTTTAATCGGTACGAAGAATGGTGTTCTACTAAGAAAATCAAGAATATCACTCATGAAAAAGTATTGTTGGCTTACTTTGAATGCTCATCTAAGGAAAGAAAACCATCTTCTCTCTGGTCGTATTACTCGATGATAAGAAGTATTTTATCAACAAGAAAAAACGTCGATATTAGTAAGTACCTACAGCTGGTTGCATTACTAAAACGTCAATCAGAAGGTTACAGAGCTAAAAAATCCAAAATTTTTACTAAACAAGATGTCACAAAGTTTTCAACGGAAGCATCAGATGATACATATTTATTTAAAAAAGTTGCTATGATAATTGGACTAAGTAGAGCATGCAGAAGAGAGGAAGTGACAAATATGCTTGTTGAAAATGTGATAGATGAAGGATCCGTTTTTGGACTTACTTTACCGAATACAAAAACGAAGGTAATGCGAGAATTTTTTGTAACATCGGGGAATATCCCAGGATTACATCTGGTAGAACTTGTCAGATAATATGTGAAAATACGACCTTGCAACACAAACCATCGACTTTTTTTTTCACTTATAAAAATAAGAAATGCACGAAACAACCCGTTGGAATTCACACCTTTGGTAAAATTCCAAAAGTTATTGCCACTTTTTTGAATTTACCTCACCCTGAAGAATATACCGGACATTGTTTTCGGCGATCGTCTGCTTCATTTTTGGCCGATTCTGGAGCTGATCTGTATACCGTGAAACGCCATGGCGGATGGAAAAGCAATACTGTTGGTGAAGGTTACATCGAAAATTCGAAAGAGCAAAAAAAAAAATCAGAAGCAATTTTTGGTGCCAACAACCAAGCAGGATTACAAGTTTACCAAAAAGCATCAACTACTGATGTAAAAACTCTAGAATCCATTGGAATTAATATTGCAAATTGTAGTCATTGCTCTTTTACCATTTATAATAAATAGTTTTGTACATAGTTATGCATTATGAATAAACTTTTTTGATGTCACCATCACATGTTTTTCATATAGAATTTCATTATGGTACTTAGTACCCTAATGAGCTTCGTTATGTCATCAAAATTGAGTGACATAACGTTGTCATTATGACATGCCATCAGATAAAACATTTTTTTTTATTGGTGCCCCTTTTTACCCATTTAAAGCACGCCTCAGCGTGTTTAAATCGAACTTTAAAAAACGCGCGTTTTTTAAAGGTAACCATGACAACATCAACAAATCGAGAAACGTGAAGTCTAAATGACAAATTTTGGTTATTGATCTGACAGGAGTACCTTGTAACGTCAGATAAAATATTACTCGCAATTCGTTCATTTATATGTGCTCCTCCATCCATTTGATGAACTTTTCATATTCTTTTTTATATATATCACTGGATTTTCGCGGTATTAACCGCGATTCTGCCTCACTATTCAAAAAATCGATATTAGAATCATTCATTTTTGAGCTCTGGTGACAACAAATATTGATCTTTGGTAACAAATTGCAAATGAATGTTTTTCTCATTTCCATGACAACGAAAGGTATACTGATGTCACATCACGAATTCAACCTTCTTGCATTATTAGTTCTTATTTCTATTTTTTGTAGTAATAATACCAGTATATATGATTTCAAAGTGCACCAATAAAAAAAAATAACGTAAAGTATTCGTGGATAACTGGTCTTAAAAACACTTGCTCTATTTCGAGCACTCCGGCTGCGCCGTCGTGCTCGAAAAATCGCGCGTGTTTTAAAGCCCTTTTTATCCACTTATACTTTAATATACTATTATAAGTAGTACGCCGCTACCCCATATCACGTGTGCAGTCATATGTCCCCTGAGTTTTATTGCGGGGCTTTATTGAACACCTATAGGATTACAAACAAAACTGGTCACATGGGTTCATGGTTGTTTGGTCACCATAATGAAAAAGTTCCGCCAATATTTTTTTCTTGAAAGTAAATCTCCGTACCCGATGGTCAGATTTTGATTTTTGAAAGCTCATTTTACTCTTTTGAAGGCATGCAAATTTTGGAACTGGATAATTTTTGTTAAATCACGTAGCTTCTGAAGTATAACATTATTTAAAAAATGGAACAATGCACAGTGGTCCCAAATCGTAGAAAGCATGCCGAAAGTTAAGCTATAGGTCAATCGACTTGACACTTTGTATTAGTGGGTTTTTTAGGGCGCTGATTATGAATTCATTACTATTTTTTGAAAAAACATGATGACTGATCCAATGTAGCGAACAACTTTTCAAAAAATTCGCTTGATCTCAAAGAAAATTAGTGTAAAGGGGTTTCTCGTGTCTCAGATAACAAATTTGTATTTTTTTTCATATACAAAATGGCTGACTCAATATGGTGAACGGTTAAAAAAAAAACAATCTCGATTTCAACAATAATTAGTATAAAGGGTTTTTTGGGTCGCTGATTACGAGTTTGCGATCATTTTTCGAAAACAGAGTATGACCGATATATGGCGATCAGCTTTTGAAAAAAACTCGCTTGATCTTAACGAAAATTAGTGTAAAGGATTTTTCTGGTCGCTGATTACGAAATAAACTTTAAGCTCCTGAAATCCAATTTTTTATTTGCACCTAAAAATATGACATTGCACAGTGGTCTCAAATAGTCAAAAGCTGGCCAAAATTCGAAAAATATCGGCTCAACATGACATACCACAATATTCTGCATCTCAAACTGACAGAACGATAGGTATCTTCAATACCGGCGGCTACCTGGAACTCCAAAGTTATTATCCCTGATCTGTTTGTAGGACTCAAAATTGCGAATACATTTTTTTCGCGCGTCAAGGGTTAATAATTTGTATTACAATTATGCGTTTTCAATAGTGCTTGATGTTTGTTTTTTTTCGGATACTCAAACTTAGCGCATTCTTCTGTTTTATCTTGAATATCGTCCTTGATTCTGTCTGGTTTTTATGAAACCGCCACAATGTTGTTCAGTTTATGAATTACGGTATCAATTAAGACATCATAAACCGTATAAGTGCAATAACGGTGACCATAAAATGGAAACTTCATAAAGCAATTAGAGTTGAGTTCTGAAAGTTATTCTCTTGGGCAGCCACCCCTGCAACAACTTGATACGTATTAGTATGCTATAAAATCCCACTGAGCAGAAAACTCACGTAGGTTTCATTTCTTCTGGTTATAAATATCCGACGTATTTAATTCATTTTCTTGTCGTTTCTCTTTCATCCGACTCTTCGCTCTGAAAAAACGGATAACAATGAAACCGTGCATAAAAGGAAACTTGAGATGTGACTTGACTTGGATGAACTCAGGGTGGGCACTAATATTGCTTCAGTTTGGAATGGATGGTACAGAGGCGGAATTGACGAAAAAACAGTGCTAGTTGTATTCTGTTTGAACTCCATAAATTGGTTTTGTATTTAGTTAATTCTTCAATGTTATAATACTTGAGTTGGAACTTATTCCTTGTGGAGAAATACTCATTCGTGGCATGTTTTTCTGGGACTGATGGTTTCTGTAACAATGTTATTTCCAGTGAGCGGGATAAGTCATAATCTAAGCTCTATATGATTTGATTCAGAATATAAATTCTGAAATGAATAGGAGATTACTGATATTTAATCAATCAATAAGTGGAATTCAATATAAAACGACACACTAGCTTGTACTTGTCTCAGGATATTTGCGGCTAAGCTACAGTGAGGATGCGGAAGTTCGTTCAGTAGTCACTGACATTATTGAATTTGGAAATGGGCGCCAGGTAAATCTATTGCCCTCCAAATATCCAATAATAGTATGTTTCATACCTCAATTTACCAAAGGATTGAAACAAAAAAAAATACGAAGTACGACTCTAAAGGAATTTATTGAGTATCAAATATCAAAACATCAAATTGAGAAGCTATCAGGTATCAAAATATCAAATTATTGATGTATCAAAAATATCAAATTATCAAGTATCGAACTATCAAATATCAAAACATCAATTATCAAAATACCAAATTATTGATGTATCAGAAATAGCAAATTATCAAGTATCGAACTATCAAATATCAAAACATCAATTTATCAAAGTGTCCAACAGTAGACACTATACAAAATTCAAATAAGCGCCGGCCAAGCTCATCATATTCATAGGAGCTCATCCAGTATTGAAACGACCTTTTGGTGGGTAGAGAGAGGGAAAACACGAGTGGACTCGATTTGATGTGGCTGCTCATACTACGGCGAATATTCACCAGTGTCTTGACATGCAGCGTTTGGAAGGTTAGGTTTGTTTGATTAATAAATAGGTAGTGCAGTTATTTAGTATTGAGATTACCACCCTATCACCCAGAACTAAATCCGATAGAGAAAATTTGGGCTTTGTAAAAAATTGGGTGGGGACTCATAATGTAACTTTTGAATTGGATGATTTAGAAAAGCTTTCCAGACAAAAATTTGCAAATATCACTGTTGAGGAATGGATAAAGCTATGCGAACATGTGAAAAAATATGAGATGGAATCAATGGAGAAAGAACATATGTTGGACTCTGCTCACGATCGTTTCATTATCACAGTAGATGCGGGTAGTTCTGATGAGTCCGGCAACAGTGATTGTGGATTCTTTTGACTCAGTTAGTGACTTTAACACTTCGTTTACCGAAGGTCTGGAACCCAAAAACCAAATTGAATTTGCGGAAACCCCATAATAACCAAGCAAAATCCCTCCTGCGATTCTCTCAAAAGCTTTTATTGTTCTTTTGCGGGAAATCTAGAAGAATGTGAAAATTAACAGTCATGGGAATGTAGAATAACATAATATGACTTTCTATCAACTTCGTAAGGTTTTTTTGTAATATTCACTTTTGTTTAGAATCATCATTTCGGTTTTTCAGAGTTTTTTAAGTTGGTATTAATTTCAGTTTTACAAAGAATCTTTATTTCGGTTTTCTATAATTCTCATTTTTTTCACTATTAATTTCAGTTTATATCAAATCATTATTAGGGTTTTATTTTTTTAGAATTATACATTATTTGGTAATCGTTTCAGTTTTATTTAAAAACTCTATTTCGGGTTTTCAGAGTTTTTAGTACAGTTTTTCCAGAATAGATATATATTTTGTATTTTTTAGAATTATCAATTCTTTGGTAATCGTTTCAGTTCAATTTAAAAACTCGTTGAAGTATTGTCGAAGTATTAATTTTATTACAACACACATACCAATTTTGAATGAAATATAACCATAATCAGAAAACTCGTCCTTCATCTTGGTGCCGCCATCTCGAATTTATAAATTTTGACAAAAAATTCATAATCTCCGACCCTAAAAACCCCCACATACTAATTTTGAATCGAATCGGATCATAATCACAAAACTCGTCCGTCATCTTGAATTCATGAATTCTGACGAAAATTTCATAATCTTTGACTCCGAAAATTCCCACATACCAATTTTGAATCGAATTGAACCATAATCACAATGTTTGTCCTCCATCTTGAATTCTTGAATTTAGACAAAAAATTTCATAATCTCGACTCCGAAAACCCCACATACCAATTTTGAATCGAATTGATCCATAATCACAATGTTTGTCCTCCATCTTGAACCTCCTCTTGAATTTAATTTTAAAAAATTTCATAATCTTCGATCCGAAAACCCCCACATACCAATTTTGAATTGAATCGGACCATAATCACAAAACTCGTCCGCCAAAAACTACGTCTCGTGTTTCGCCCATACCAAACAATTTGGTACGCCTATGGAATTTCTATTAATAGCCACAGTTAGACAATGGCTCGGGTATCTTCGAGAAAAATTGGTTGTTAGGTGGGGGAAGGCCAAAGAGGTCGTTTCAATACTGGACGAACTCTACCTATATACTAGAAGCTTGGCAAAATATCAAATGGCAATAGCACATAAAATCACGGAGCGATTGCAGAAGTTGAAAGATTATTCAACAATAATTATTTACCAGGATTAACTAGAAGCGTTCGCGCCTGCTCAGGCGTTGCGCATGCGTGGATCCAATACCCCCAGATAATTTCCTTAGGCTTCAGGCTATCTCAAATTCCGCTTAACAGTGGCCGCAGCAATAATAAACAAAAATAGGGTGCCTGATAACATATGCCCCATACCGTAGGTGGGATAATATCTAAGTATAGCATGAACAACAACGCATGTGGATATAACACACTCCTGTGCTTTGATTGCCTTCACCGAATAACTCACGCATAATATGTCGGTTGGCCCAATGTGAGTTCAATTTTTGAAGAATACCAGCGATTACCGAATTCTCCCGACAATAGATTGACTCGACTTAGCATTAAATAAACTTACTCGAAACTCCTCGATTACTCATTGAATTTGTGTGAATGGTCGGGTTGTTATCTCAGCGTATACCTCGAAGCCCTTTTAATAACATATGTGATTACATACCTCTCTCAATTGTCTTGGCCCTTCCGGTTGTCTGGGGTGTCGATGCCTTCGATCAACCACTGCATTCGCTATCACCTGGTTTCCACCTATCACAATAGTTTCCTTTAATAGCTTTTGGAATAAACTCCCCCAGGATCCCAATTATTCAAGAAAACGAAATTATTTCTATCATTGGCTTTTATTGAGAGAAATATATGAAATAGATAAATAAATGCTTAAAAAGTAAATTGAGTGAAACTTTGAGAACAATATATTAGGCAATTATTCATTATCCAAATAGCCATTAGACAACATTCCAATAAAAAAGATCTAATAGAGTTAACACATTCATATAACACTAGAAGAAAACATGATTTTGTTACCCCCCTAATGAACAAGGCAAAGATGTTATAATTATTTAGCTACCAAAATATACAAATTTCTTCCTCTCGAGTGGAGTGCCAAACCCTCCATCTTTGTATTGAAAAAACAATTGAAAATTTTCATACGAGCTACACCAAGAAAGGAACTACATAAAATTGTTGAAGAATGAAAAAAATTCTGTATATGTATGTAAAATTACATAAGTTTACAAGTGTTATGTGAGTTGTCTAACTTGAAACTCTACATGCAATTAAATTGTACTGAACTTCACTGATTGATGTTTTATATGTTTTATGAATTATCTGTATATACTTTTTTTTAAATTAATATAGTGTATTCACATGTTAATATTTTACCACACACAGGGTTTTTTCCCTCTGTGGAATCATGATTTACTCATGAATTTCTTAAATTTCTTATGTATGTGTATATATGTGTGCATGGGCATATGAGTATGAATATGTACTTTTTTTAGTGATAAATAAATATTATTATTATATTAAACTTGACTCAATTGAAATGACACTTCACCAACAATAATATATGGTATTAAACAACACGAAACTCAGCTAAATTTTCGACAGTTGGACAATTCTACTGAGAACAAGAAATTACACAATTTATAGTGAATTAAATTTTCTAATTATCTGAAGGAATCCTCCCGAAACCGACTGATTTAAATGATCGTATTACCCACTCGAGCGTAAACACATTATTTCGATACAGAACTAATGAATTTTGACTTTTTCTAGACCCAAAAACGAACTACTGCCACGACAAAATATTAACTGACTATTTTTTCTGCAATTATTGTCTCGTAAGATTTCTCCTACCCCCGGGTCTTACGTCAAATCTCGACAAATGACAACAATTTCAACCCCATTTACAACTAATTCGTACTTTGAATAATTACCTAACCAATGAGGTGGGATTTTGAAAAACTTTATGCAAATACGTCATGACCCCGTCGACCAATCACGATTCTAGTCGTGGATGAGGCCGTTTCCTTGAATCTCCGCCATCCGAGAGCTGGCGCTCCAACGAATTTAAGCGATACTACTTGAACTATGGAATTCTTTGTGATATTTCAGTGTTTTTGAAAAAATATACCTAATTTCCTCTGAATTAACTGTCAATGCCCATTAGTGGTCATGACTTTACAAAAAGAGCCTTCGAAAAATCAACTTTTGGGAGAAAAAGACCGTTTCGAGAACTCTCGGCATGTCAATTGAGTCACTTATTTTAACAACATATATTCATGTGGGTGTCAGAAAGAATCCAGATATCGCGCATATTCGTATGTAATCTAGTTTGTTCTATGGAAATTGAATATTTTATTTCAACCATAAACTTGTCTTCTGAGAAATCCCCGATTTATGGCTGGTCGGGGTTAATTTCAAGATTTTGATGGGGGTGTCATGCCCCCACAGGTACAGAAAAACCTTCAAGCATGAGAAACAACACGATATTACCGAATATGAACTTTATAGCCAGAAAACAAATTCACTAGTAATGAAAATAAATTAAAGTTGAATAAGCCACCTAAATAATAAACAAAGGCCCGTTACGAATAGATTAACTACCGCCAGCCGGAATGCAGATAAAAATAAATAATAGTTTAAAAACTAAAGAACACGCTTTATTAGAAAACTAAACTAAAGAGTAGAAAATAATTTTAAATGAGTTTGAAATAAGAATACAGTGATTGACAACAAATTTATTTCATCGTAAAAAAGCGTGGGGTGCTTGATGTCAATTGTTGTTAATATTTCATGGACAGATATTGGTAAAAGTAGAATCATTATGAAAATATCTATAAAAGCACCCCACGCTTTTTTACGATGGAATGAATTTGTTGTTAATCACTGTATTCTTATTTCAAACTCATTTAAAATTATTTTCTACTTTTTAGTTTGGTTTTCTATTAAAGCGTGTTCTTTAGTTTTTAAACTATTATGTATTTTTAACTTTTTAGTTTTGTTATCTATTGAAGCGTGTTTTTCAGTTTTTCAAACTATTATTATTATTATTTAATTTTTTTAACTATTATTCTCCAATTTTGAATAGAATCGGACCATAATCACAAAACTCGTCCGCCATTGTGGAGCCGCCAATTCGAATCCTTCAGTTTTGACAAAATAATCATTATCTCCGACCCCAAAACCCTCACATACCAATTTTGAATAAAATTGGACCAAAATCACAAAAATCGTCCGCCATTTTGGAGCCGCCATTTCGAATTCTTTCAGTTTTGACAAAATAATCATTATCTCCGACCCCAAAAACCCTCACATACCAATTTTGAATAAAATTGGACCAAAATCACAAAAATCGTCTTCCATTTCGGATCCGCCATCTTGAATTTTCCAGTTTTGACAAAAAAATCATAATTTCTGACCACAAAACCCTCAGATACCAATTTTGAAGCGAATCGGACCATAATCACGAAACTCGTACGCCATATTGGAGCCGCCATTCTGTTTTTTTTCTCAAGCAGAAATTTTTTAACGCATTTCCACCGGAATTATGTACACCTGCCGAATTTCAAATCATTCGTACGTCTGGAAGTGGGCCAAAATCGCGCCCAAAGGAGTCGGTTACAAACAAACATACGGTTACAAACATACAAGTGAAGCTAATATAAAGCGTGTAAAAACACCCTTTTTCAAATGAGTCATACACAATTCATCACTTTCCCATGTTAGTCATATCTAAGGAATTCATTATGTAAACAAATACGCTATAAATTAATAGGTGGTGACAGCTCGCTAAGTGCACCCCGACTACGAAATACAATAAATCTGTCATTTCTATATTCTTACGGCGACAGTAACAAGCCATTAATTATTAAGCTGCTGACTTATTATGACAGGGTGAAGATAACTAATTTGTTAGTAATTTGACCTGCGGCCGATTGAAGCCATTCCGTGAAGGGTTAGCGGATATGAAAGACGACGACGCGAGCCTTCGAGAGCTGAATCGATGTACAGACGTTGTGCAAAGATCAAGTCCTTTCAAAAGGAGGTTAGTTTTCATTCTACTACCATTTAGTGAAATGAAGATGAGAAGAGTACGAATATAGTCGTCTTGCAGTGAACTTGAGAAGCTATTAAGAAAAATTATATTCAAATCAAGTTGAGAACCGAGTAATGACCGCACAAAGTGAATTCACGAGTAAATAAGAATTTTTCCAAAATCACCTATTATTTATCAACGCTTCAAGAACGAGATAAGTCAACGAAAAACCTCTAGTCGACAGTTCACGACTCAATAGAAAAACAGTATCCATACAACTATAGTCGAATATACATCAAAATTCAACAGTAAATGAACAACTTGCGCGGAAATAATCAAAATAATAATCCAATTAAACCATTATCGTGTAAAACCAATAACCAGTGAATAAGTGTTGAAACCTGGTGGTAATGGAGTAAGTTCATATATTTTTCTGTATCTTATGCTTGGGCAAATTGAACCATTTATGATTTTTATGTGTTTTTGAATGTATCTCCATATTTTATGTTCCAATAGATTTCAAATAATAATTATCAATAGTCAGTTTTAACATTTGATGTCATTCTTACTTATATTCAGTCTACTCGACTTTGAGTTCGACAAAAACTGACTTAATGTAAACTGACTTAATGTAAGATATTCTCTCGAAGCCGCTTTTGGAAAGAATCTCGGTTCAATTATTCTAAAATAATTGATGCTCCCTATACGCCAAAGTAACAACTTTGGCGAGCAACTTACAACAAAAGGAGTAATCAAATCTAGTGACCCTATATCTGAGGTCGTCCTCAGCGTTTATTGGTATATAGTTGAAGGAGTGATCCCTCAATAATAGACCAGTGACCTAACATTTTGGTGTTGCAGGTGTGGTGTGTCGATTCATGACACCCTGTATATGGTCAGATTGAACAGAGGTTCCTGACGTATACAAAAGCAAATGTTTGCAGGGCTCAATGCTCCCGCTGAGGTTATTTTTGACAGATGTCGAAATTATATTATTTTCCATATTTTGGGTTTATCTCCACCTGGAAGTAAAAAATGTTAATTATCTGTTCTGTGAAGGGCAGATTACTGAATTTGTCCCGATACGTTACTGCGTTTTTGTTATTCTGGATTAAAAAATAAACTGAGGAAATTTAAAATTTGTCAATAACGTACCGTTTCAAAATGATTTGTCTAAAATATCTCATAACCAAAGTTATATTAGAAATTCCGATTAAAAAATATACTTCCTCTGATGACGTTTCGGGAATCACCTCTGTTTATCAAATCCCAGTTATTGGTAAATCGCACTTCATTCGTTCTATTGAATCAATAAAATTTTGAATGACAATAGCATATAGTGTTACGGGAAGTAAAGAGTTTCGTTCTGTAGCCAGTTCTAAACAGAATTTAACGTTGAACAGCACATATATCTTTTCCAAATGTGATATGCGAAATTATTGTGAAATTGTGGAATGTACTCTTCTCTCAACTCCTTTCAACCTAACGAACCTATTGAAGGGGGAAAATTGATACCTCACAGATATGATAAAATTGTTATCAGATAGAAAATCGAATGCACCGCTAATTTCCTTTTTTTTAAGATCCAGTGTGAACATCATTTGTACTTTGGAAATGGAAATAATTTCTGTAGAATATCAAAACTACCTACTAAACTAATTCCCGACGAGAGACGAGTGTGTTTTCTCTACAGCCATAATTATGTTAAATATTCTATGAATGTTTATCGAGAACAAAGTGGAATACAAAGACTGTGGCTTAAAAAATAAACACATGAAAACAACGATGATTATGAACCAAACTAACTTTGTATATTATTGTTTTCCACTGATTCGAAATATTTTTCAGATTCTTGAAAATACTGTGCAGCAGCGGTGTTTATGACGGAGGAAAAAATAACTGGAAAGGACACCTGATCGAAGGACTGGATAAGTTTCTACAAACTCATATCCTGAAAATCCGACTGAAGTCTTTGAAACCATCAATTGATGAAGGTTTTTATTAATTATAATTTTGTTCTTTTAACCAAGTATTGCACTTCGAAGAAGTTTATTAATATTGATGACATTCTGAATTGATTATATGCCAATACAAGTACAAGTGAACAACCGTTTGGTTATGTCTCCACCATCCTGTGCCATTCTTATCTGATAAATCGTCGGTTTGAAGTTATTTCAATCTGAAGAACAGCATGGACAAACAACACTACTCGTATATCGACAGAAATAACTTTTAGACTTTGAGAACATTCATCTATGGGGCGCCGTTTGTGTGAAAAGTAGTTGTTCTCATATATATTTTCTTTGCAAAAATACATTTTTTAGGCCCCTATATTTATTAGTTGACACCAATATACAGTGCGTTCATAAACTGTGGAGACGCTCCATTATCTTACGAGTTAATCATTTTCGGAGGTAAAGCTCTGACAGGTCGATTTTGTATTTCAGTTTTCCACCTTCAAACAAAATCTCCCACCACCTTACAAGATATGACGTCAACCATAGTTTTTTAAATTGAAAGGGTATATTTTTATATAAAAAATTGAGAGTTTATATTTTTCGGAGTTCAACCATACCACATACGTCATATTTAACACTTCTATTCACAGTATACTGAGAATAAAGGAAAGCAGTGTTCATATTTTTCAATATTTTTTTCATTATTTATTTTGCAATGAAAACCTGCGAATTACTCAGTAGTTAGTACGAGTATATTGCCAAACTTGAGTATGCCCTTAGCATCTAGACAATAAGTTCTTAGTATTATATTATAAGTTCAGTATTAAATTCATCGGGCGATTATACAGTGTGTTCATAAAGTGTGGAAACCTTCCATTATCTCACGCGTTAATTATTTTTGGAGGTAAAGCTCAGACAGGTCGATTTTGTATTTCAGTTTCCCAATTTAAAAAAAAAAAAGATTCCCCCCCATACAAGATATGACGTCATCGTTAAAAAAAAAAATTGATATGGTATATTTTTATATAAAAAATTGAAAGCTCATATTTTTCTGAGTTTAACCATACCACATACGTCATATGTAACACTTGAAGTTACAGAAAACTGAGTATAAAGGAAACCAGTGTTCATATTTCTTAACATTTATTTAATCATATATTTTGGAATTGAAATATTATAAGTAAAAATGAACAAATAACAAATTTACAACGAATGCTTGAACTGAGCTCTTTGACAATATCCAAGGCGTCTGATGAATTCTTGGGTTACGGTGTAATTCGTTAAATTTCAGTTCGAATTCTCTCTTTAAGGTCTTCCAAATTGGTAGGTCGATTTATGTACACTTCACTATTTAGGTAACCTCAGAGAAAAAAGTCTATGGGAGTTGAATCTGGGGACCTAGCAGGCCATTCAATCTGACCGCGACGTCCAATCCAACGATTGGGAAAGGTTTCATTGAGAAAATCTCTAACCACTCGAGTATAATGTGGACCTGCTCCATCCTGATGGAACCAAATAGTAGAAACTATTCGACCAGGTTGATTGATGTCTGGAAATGTTACAGTTAAATATGGAACTACATTTCCAAATAATTTTCACCCGTCACAGTACCGTCAAAAAAATATTGGTATTCCCAAGAATCCCAGCCCACACAGTTATTTTTTGGGGATATTGGGTACAAATTTCCATCGTCCAATTGGGATTTTCTGTTGCCCAATAACGACAATTTTGCGTATTCACGGTACCGTTTATACAAAAAGTCGGAAAATAAGACATTGAATTCAAAGCCATTATTTTGATTACACACTTCTTGCATAATTTCACTCCATGCGTCTATCGGAGTCGTCTTCATTGAGTTCATTTATAAGTTCAACTTTATATGGAAGTAATATGGTTTTTCTTAGAATTTTCTTAACAGCATCATTGTTCTCAGATAAAGTTGTAATTGAATAATGAGGATTTTCTCCAATTCCAAGTAATACATACAATTGAGTGTCTTCGGCAATGGTAAGCCTGCCACTCTTAGGCTCATCCCTGACATTGACAATCTCAATAAATTCATGTAATATTTTGCTTACTTTCGATTTGCTTATTGGTACTTGATCGGGATATTTTTCATTAGAAATGTCCCATACTTCTACCATACTTTTTTTAAGATCGCCGTAACCTAAGACCATCAAAACTTCCATTCGCTGTTTTTCTGGCAGCATCATCGTAATTTCAAATAATTACTTTTAGGGTAATATTTTTCAGGAATGTATTATTGAAGACTTATAAATCGATATGTACACAACAAATCAATTTATTACTGACATATGCAATGGTAACTAAGAACTTATTGTCTGGTTGCTAAGGGCTTTCAGATGTTTTCATAGCTACTCAAGTTTGCAATATACTCGTACAGGTTTTCATTGCAAAATAAATAATGAAAAAAATGTTAAGAAATATTAACACTGGTTTCCTTTATACTCTGTATACTGTAACTTGAAGTGTTGAATATGATGTATGTGGTATGGTTGGACTCAGAAAAATATGGGCTTTCAAATTTTTTTTTTAAAGGTGTAAAACTAAAATACAAAATCAACCTGTCCGAGCTTTACCTCCGAAAATGATTAACTCGTAAGATAATGGAGCGTTTCCACACTTTATGAACGCACTGTATATTGAAACTCAAAAGCCCAATTTCATATATATTGGGAACAAGTATTAAATATATTGCTCCCCACTGTTGGCGATATATTGACGATATTTCATTTATGAATTAACGCTAAAATAAAAATATACATTTTCTTCAATATACAGTGCGCGGCTAAATTATGGAACAAATTCGATATTTCAAAAGCAATGTTCTTTTGACAAAAATCCTGAAAGAGGTCGATTTTTATTTTTAAATGCCGCTTTTTGTTTTTAAATGCCGATTTTTGAATGTATATTCCAAAGAGGTTATGTAATATTAATTTTTGTTCACCCTGTGTAAACTAATCATATTATTCATTGATATATATATATACATATATATATATATATATATATATATATATATATATATATATATATATATATATATATATATATATATATATATATATATATATATATATTGGTGTCAACTAATAAATATAAAAGCATAAAAAAAATAATTTTTGTAAAGAAAATGTATATGAGAACTAATCTTTTGACACAACCGGCGCCCCATATTCATCTCCTATAAGTTTTCTGAATTTTCTTGGAGTTTTCCTCGATTGATATGGAAGCGTAAGAGGAATAACGATTCAACCATTTTTATAGAAAATTTCATAATTTATGAAACATATTCCATGTTTTTTCCTTGCGGATATATATGAGAAAAAAACCCCTCAAAAACGCTTCTTTAGCAAGAAATGCTTAACAACTTTTTATGGTTGAGGTGAGAGTACTTATTTTCGTGGATATATTTTTTTCGTACTTTTTACATGTGTAAATCCCAATTAGCATCATAGTGACGAGAACTGATACTGCAACTTCGGCTTGGTGGTTATTACGTAATCACCACTTAATCTACCACTATACAGTATGAATAACTCAATTCCCATCTCTGATAGCCACTCCACAATTTCATAAATTGTTAATGTCATTCAAGGTGTCACTAAGCAGAATCAGAACGGTTTTCAAACTTGGAAGTGAAAAATTGCCGTTCCGGTAACCACCCTGTAACACTTGAATAACACTCAGAAGTCACAATCACTTTCACTGGAGTATGACAGTTTCGGTGACGTTTTAGTAATTTCCATCATACCTTAAATGTGGCAGGCACTTATAAATATAAGTTAGAAACACTTGAAAAAACTAGCTTTCATTCATATTTTTCCAGATGTGTGACGTGAAAATTAATTTCATTGGTACCTCTCTGAAATTCAAAATCTGAATAGATGATTGGATGAAAATTGAATATACCCAATGAATTTTTCTGTATTTTGAAAAGAAGAGTTAGGTACTTTACTCTTGATGACGCTTCAAAAACAAAATCCACAAACCAAAACTTTACCTGATTTTTTCATCGCCCATTATGAGTTTCTTGATAAGAACTGTGTTTCTGTAAAAGCCCGAACTACAGTAAATCCTAGGATTTTTCAGTTATACCTAAGATTTACCAACTCTTATGGTAAGAGTCCGAACATTTCTGTGATCATAGTTCATTTCGAACTTTTACCACCATTCACTTGGTTACAGCCAGTTCCATAATCAAAATTAAAGCTTCCTTTATATGAAAAAGTTACCTTTAATGGCAAAATGTGTTCCATAAACCAATTTTGAAACAAAAGGACACTTTAAAGCCTCCTTTATCATAAAGGCTGGACAACCGCTCTTTACCTGCGAAAAGTGTCCTTTTAAGGTAAACATAACCTATTTGCCTGTCATGGTCATACACTTTGATAGCTAATAGTATGGTGTTATAGTTCGGTTGTGGTTCAGTGGTTTCATAGATCGTTGAAAGTTATGTGAGGTAGACTTCATTATCAAGAATATAATGAATTCATCAAGTTCTAGTTCTTCATCAGATGATGAGGAAATAATAGTAAGGAGGCCCAAAATATATAGAAGAAGACAACAACATTTTGTTACTTTGGACGATTTGGATTTTTTTAATAGATTTCGGCTAACAAAACCTACAGTTTTATCGCTGCTGCAACAAGTTGCACACTTTTTACATCTTCCAAGTAACAGGTAATGGAATTTTTAAAAGTTTTAGGTAGTCGATTACTATATGAAAATTTTCTAGGGGCGGCTGTATTGATCCTATGAACCAGCTTTTATTGACATTACGATTCTATGCAACTGGGAATATGTTATTGTCAACAGGCGATATTATTGGAATTTCTAAGACTTCTGCTAGCAGAATTGTTCGAAGAGTTTCATTAGCAATTGCATCTCTTCGTCCACAGTACATAAAGATGAGCGAAACTGATAATGAAATGAAAGAACTGCAGAAAATTTTTATGCAATTGCTAGTTTCCACGTGTCATTGGTGCTATAGATTGCACATTGATTAAAATTAATTCTCCTGGTGGTAATGATGCAGAAATTTTTCGTTCAAGAAAAAATTTTTTTGCCTTAAATGTGCAAACGGTGTCTGATGCAGATCTGAGAATCAGAAATATAGTAGCGAGGTGGCCGGGATCAACACATGATCAAACTATTTTCAATAATAGTGCTTTGAAAAGACAGTTCGAAAGAGGAGTGTTCGGACAGTACTGTTTACTTGGTGATAGTGGTTATACTCTTCAACCATATCTTATTACCAAATTACAAGAAGCACATACTGCAGCGGAAAATTTATTCAACGAGTCAATCATAAGAACTAGGAATGTGGTAGAGAGACAGTATGGTGTTTGGAAACGTCGCTTCCCTATACTTTCTAATGGAATGCGGGTTAAATTAACAACAGTTAGGGCAATCATTGTTGCAACAGCTGTGTTGCACAATATGGCTATAGATATGAATGAAGCACTTCCAAATGGATGGCTGGACGAAGTGCCGGAGGAAAATGATTTACCAGCACAAATGCATCAAAATAACATTAATGTTGGTCGACATGTGAGGCAGATTATTATAAATGAACACTTTGATAATCTGTAATTATTTTCCAGTAATATGTATGTTAATTCTGAATTTGTCTTTTATTTCCATTGGCAGTGATTCGTCAATAAAAATTAGAAAACAGCAAATGGATATTAGCCAAAATGTACAATTATCTTCGTACCCAATGAGAACACTTCGCATTGAATAGGACAGCTTACTTTAGTTGTTCTATTTTTAACATATAGTTTAATTTTTTCAGCATTTTTATTTTCAGCACTTCTTAATTTCACAGTAATTTCGTTTTTATCTGTTCTAGCATAGAATTCATTCCTTTCCTTTTCAGACAATGGAAGTCCTGAATATTTCTTATCATACAGAAACATTGTCAAGCACCTTCAAACAAACATCCCTATACATGTCGAACGGAAATTAAAAATTGTTACTATCGGAGGATGTTTGTTCGAGGTTAAACTCTGCCTTTAAAATAATACCTTCATTTACATCTCTTCTCTGATTTTTTCCCATTCATTAAACAAATCACATTGGAGGGTTATATTTTGTTTTTATTACGTAACTCAGATATTTGTAAATCTAGTATAATTTGTTTTTTCATGTGAGCTTCTTCCTGTCTTCTATTTTCTTCTTCAATTGCCCAAACCTGCTTCTCAAGAAGGTCAATCTTTTTTTTATAAAATGCTTCTTTTGCCAATATTGCAGGATTCATTACCGTTGGCCTTAACTGTCTCGTAACGGGTTCCTTCAATTTGTAAGGTGTATAGCTTGACCATTTACGTTTCAATTTCTACAACAAAAATAAAGGAATGAAGTTGAATTAAATGAAAAAAAATATTCTTACTTTAAGAGATGCTGGTCCCGTTGCTTCATTGCCAAGGTCTAAGTTGGTGGTAGAATTTTCCTAAAAATTAAGAAATGTTCATATAATGAGACGTTCGCTAACCTTTTAGTATCACCTACCCCATTGTCTTGAGTGCAATGTGAAACAATTTCCTCAGCAGTGTGGCTTTCACTAGGCTCGCTTTCTTTATTTGTATCATGAATAATCAAAATCTGAAGTATAGAAACCAATAAAACATCATTCATAATATATTAATGACTATCACATACCGGTAGATCAGGAATTTGTTTTTCCACATAGTTTGTATGGCCAGTTTCAGTTGTAGAAAAATCATCCGCTTCGTTTCCTGTGTCTAGGTCCTACAAAATCACAATTAATAATTAAATTATACTTATGAGTAGCTTACCTCATACATCATCACAATCTAAAATGCTATCAAAGCCCACCACTGTTTTGATGTTTATGATTTTCAAAACATTTTCTATAACTGGATCGAATTTATCAGTTACAGGAGGTCCACCACCAGTTCCTTTAATATAAGTACGTTGTGCGGCTACCACTTTCCTTGTTTTTGTTTTCAAATTGTCGTATTTGGACTTCAATTGATCCATATTTCTGCGATGGAGAGCTAGGGCATTGAATGCTGCGGTAACTCGCTGCCAGGCTTTGTCCTACAAAAATTATTACTTAGAAACCAGCTTCTTATTGAAATAATATTTTCACTCACCTTTTCATCATTTGTGAACTTGTTTGTGGTCTTATTTTCTATTATATTTTTCTCCTTATTAATTAAATCTAAGAGACGTAATTGTTCCTCCACGCTGAAAGAAACACTTTTCTTTTTCCTGTCCAATTCCATTGCAAATTCAAAATCAATACTTTCCGTTTTCCGTGAACTACTAAATTTCAAACTATCACTCTGAAGTAATAACTTACGACTCACGACTATTCAACATAAATACACATCATTTTCTTATTTGAATTACTAATGACACATATCACAGGACCACACAACACACGCTTGACATCAAATATTTGAAGTATTACCACAACTGTATTCATAAAAGTACTACTTATCAGAATAGCCAACAGTATAAAACTTGACGAATGCCGCTTTAAAGGCGACTTTATCTAACAGGAGGTTTTGGTACGTTTATGGAACGGAAGTCGCTTTAAAGTTTACTTTAAAGGACACTTTATCATAAAGCTGACTTCAAATAAAGGAGTCTTTATGATGTTGATTATGGAACTGGCTGTTAGGATTTACCTCAAAGACACGATCAATTCTAATGGTAAATCTTCCTTTTTACACGCTTTATATTAGCTTCACTTGTATGTTTGTAACCGTATGTTTGTAACCGACTCCTTTGGGCGCGATTTTGACCCACTTCCAGACGTACGAATGATTTGAAATTTGGCAGGTGTACATAATTCCGGTGACAATGCATTAAGAGATTTTTGTTTGAGAAAAAAACAAAATGGCGGCTCCAATATCACGTACGAGTTTTGTGATTATGGTCCGATTCGCTTCAAAATTGGTATCTGAGGGTTTTCGTGGTCAGAAATTATGACTCTTTTGTCAAAACTGAAAAATTCGAGATGGCGGATCCAAAATGGAAGATGAATTTTGTGATTATGGTCCGATTCTATTCAAAAGTGGTATGTGGGAGTTTTTGGGGTCCAAATTATGATTCTTTTGTGAAAATTGAAAAATTCTAGATGGCGGCTCCAAAATGACGGACGAGTTTTGTGATTATGGTCCAATTCTATTCAAAATTGGTATGTGGAGGTTTTTGGGGTCGGAGATAGTGATTATTTTGTCAAAATTGAAGGATTCAAGATGGCGGTTCCAAAATGGCGGACGAGTTTTGTGATTATGGTCCGATTCTATTCAAAATTGGAGAATAATAGTTAAAAAAATTAAATAATAATAATAATAATAATAATAAAAACTGAAAAACACGCTTTATCAGAAAACGAAACTTAAAAGTTGAAAATAAATAATAGTTTAAAAACTAAAGAACACGCTTTAATAGAAAACTAAACTGAAAAGTAGATAATAATTTTAAATGAGTTTGAAATGAGAATACAGTGATTAACAACAAATTTATCTCATCGTAAAAAAGCGTGGGGTGCTTTTTAATATATTTTCATAATGATTCTACTTTCACCAATATCTGTCCATGAAATATTAACAACAATTGACATCAAGCACCCCACGCTTTTTTACGATGAAATAAATTTGTTATTAATCACTGTATTCTTATTTCAAACTCATTTGAAATTATTTTCTACTTTTTGGTTTAGTTTTCTATCAAAGCATGTTCTTCAGTTTTTAAACTATTATTTATTTATAAATCCTTACATTTACCAACTCATGTCGGTTAATCCTGAAATTTAGTGGTAAGATCTAAGATTAACCAATGTACGGGTTTTTACGGTAACACATGTGAAATTCGTAAGTCGGTGACTGCTTATAGTATCTACGCTGCCTATCGACTGTTTCGCGATCATATGGCAAATGATGTAAATGGTTAACTTATTGTCTCAGCACGGCAGCATCTTATGGGTAGGGATGTTCAAATTGGATTTAAGGCATTGTGAGAGGTTTTTCATTATTTGAAAGATGTGAGAATGGTACCCATATTTCTATTATAATATTATATGATACAAATATCAGCATTATTTGATTGATAATCAAATAAGAGAATTTGGATTATATTTTTGCCAAATTACAAGAAACTGCGGGTTCGATTCCCGCAGCTGGTGAAAAATTTTTTCAAGGTCCCAAGAGTGGTTTCGGATCCCACGATAAAAGGTAAGGTCTCCGTGATCTTAATTCGTACAAGTTTTCATTAACTTCTGAGGGTTGGTCAAACAACTAAGAAAGCGGTTAAAAACAATTTTACAATTTTACAATCAGTTCAAGGTATGGGAATTGGATATTATCCATGGCTCAAGTTTCACCTTCGATATTATCTCCAAATAACCTACAAAATATTTCCTTTTGGAATAATTTCTTGGGAAGTGAATTGTGAATGGGTTATTCACGTAGGAGTTCGGGATCAAGACCTTAGCCTTGAAATATTACTGGAATGAAAATGATTATAGCAGGTTCTATACGGCCATATCAAATCTTAAGGATTGCTCCCTCCGGATCCTTCAATCTTATTACGAACCGAAATTGCTCGGTGTTTACCTATAATTATACCAGAAATACATGAATCGCTTCTGGAATTGTATTATTTGATAACTCAAAGGGGATTCGAGAGAAATGAACGGCGGTGGTTTATTGATGCGAGGCTTAACGTTTTACAGAAGTTCAATCAAGGGATCAAGAGATGTGATTGGGAATTAAACGAATGGAATCCAAATTAATGTTGCTCTGTCGAAGAGATATGTGATATACTATATTAATTATAATCAAGAATATATGCTTTTCGACTATTGAAGATTCAAAGATCAATAGTCAGTCAAGTAAGAATTTGCTGATAATTTCTACTCCCTTAACCGTTTCCATATTGCTATTTTCTGGAGTGAGATGCGGCAGTTGTAATAGTTGACTAATACTATCGTTTACCGAATATTCTTTCGAACAAAAAAATATACAGGGTGCCCTACAATGTTTTGTTCAGTCGATATCAGGAAAACAACCTGAAATAGGATTTTGAGATTGGAGTAACGATAATAGTACGGGAGTCCACGACCAAAATTTTTGTCTCATCCTCTGATCTGACCGAATTTTGAAAAATTGAATGATATATCTGAGATACCGAGAACACGTTTTTCAGGCGCCAGTAAGGTAACGCGTACCCGGTAGACCATTTGAAAAAAGCAAACCGTCGGAAAATCTTTTTAAGAAGTGAATTTGGGTCAGTTGATGCAAAAATCATTTTCCAGAAGAAAGTTTGAGCACATTATATTTTTGAAAATATTTAAAAATGTATTGATCAGTAACATAGCAATTTGTCTGAACATTGTTGGGCGTGATAAAATAAGTTGTCCAGATGTAGAAGAAATCTTACTAATCAGACAACTTTTTGGCGCTAAAAAATAATAAAAAAATTGCATTGAGGCGTATTGGAGTCTATGTTACAAGCCAATGCATTGAAGTTGGAAGCCCGAAAATATTATATCATGATTAATGAAGAGCTTACCCGAAACCGTTGAACTTAAATTGAAGGAATTGAATAAATTGCACAAAAGGAAACTGAGATAAAGTTAAAAAATACTGTTTATTGAAAGTTTTTAATCAATGTCGGACTCATCATCGTTATCCTCGTCATTGAAATCACTCTCCAGGTCACTACGAAGATGTCCAAAGTTTTCGTCTAGAAAATGAACATCATTAGTTGAAATTATTCATTTCTTTATTAAAATGCAGCAGAAGTCATGTTAACTATACCTTTTGTAGATGTTGATTCTCCGTCCAAAATGACGTCGCTCAATTCTAATAATTGGTTACCGGAAAACCATGTTCCTCGTTTTCATACCATCCGAAATCTGTGGGTTTTAGATCGGTTGGATTTTTCGTATAAGCGTTTCTCCATATTTGTGCAATATATTTTTATAACACATTGAATGGTATCCTACATCCGTATCAACACCACGTGGTAACTCGACGTAGGAGAAAATCGATTTCCTCGCAGAATGTTTTTGAATAATAATAATAATAATAAGTAATTAAGCGGCTTTATTCATCATTCCAATATCTTCACATAGAAAAACAGAGCACTATACAGTGCGCGCGTAAAGTATGGAAACATGAACATAGAATAACCAAATTATTGTTATGTATATAAGATGGACCAGCGATTTTGAATTTTATATTTTCAACGTTGCCAAATGTACAGTTTCTGAGATATACGAATAATATCTTTATTTTTAAATGGGACAACCCGTATATTTTACAATTTTCTGTTACAGTTTTTATTGTCGATGCAGCATACGAACTGTTGATGGCCAATATTGACCATTAATTTTAAGAAATTAGAAAAAACATTTTTATATTGTAATTGATATTGTAGTATAAATAGAAAACAATACCTAAAGCAAGAAATTAAAGGAGATGTTCAATATGACTTCCTCGTCTTTATAAACATAAATCCATTCTGAATGAAAATTAATCCAAGACTTTTCTAATTGTTGCCGGAGAAATTAATGTCCTCTCTGTAATTCTGTCTTTCAGTCATCGACAAGAAAATGTCAGTTTTTGTTTGCTCTGGAATAGCAGGGCGGCCACTTTTTGGGAGTTCTCGTACATGTCCACTTTCCTCAAATCTATGAATAATTTTAGATACGGTACCACGAGCTATAGGAGTTCTGTCTTCATACTTGTTATTAAATATTTCACATACCTCTTCGTGGGTTCGTGTCCTACAAATAATGTCGCAAATAAAACATACTCAAATTTCATAATATTATGGTATTACCTGTCACTACATCCGTATTAAAATGTCAATTCTTTGACGCTCTGTTGAATGTACCATTGTATTTTACTCTGATTTTTATCGGTGGTAAGCCTATTTTCAAAAAACTATCACGACGTACCTACTGACAGTAAATCATGACGTACCTACTGACAGTAAAACCTACTTGATTTAACGAAATGAAACCGATATTGATATCATGTTTATCAGTACAAAAACAGCAAAGACTTTTTCAAGCTTTAACAAATACCAAGTGGCCCATTTTATTTTCTCTTTGTGTTAATATCAACGGTTGCAATAAAAATATTTTTCCTAATTTCTTAAAATTAATGGTCACTATTGGCGATTAACAGTTTGTATGCTGCATCGGCAATAAAAAACTGTAACAGAAAATTGTAAAATATACGGGTTGTCCCATTCAAAAATAAACATATTGTTCGTATATTTCAGAAACTGTACATTTGGCAACGTCAAAAATGTAAAATTTAAAATCGTTGGTCCATCTAATGTACATAACCAAAATTTTGTTATTGTTTTCATACTTTACCCGCGCACTGTACATACGAAAGAGAAAAAACAAAATGATGGAAAGGCGAAGTGTCAGCTATAGCTCTTTTTCAACTTGACCATAAAAAAGGAACTGAATATAGAGACAGGTATTAATTACATAAACAAAGGGGAAAATAAGTTTTATATAAGAGTAATGGAAAATATATCTATACATTTTCTTTAAATATTGATTTTATGTGGGAAACATTTAAAGATTATCATTATTATTATCATGCCATACCTGGATATGTCGTCAATGTTTGAAAAAAATAGGGTGTATTTTATTAACCGTTTCAGCCATTTCTTGAGATTACTCAAAGTATCCAACCTGAATTCACAAGATAATTGGTTATAGAATTTGGTGGCCTTGTATGAAAAGCTTCTTGCGGTAGAATCATCATCAATCCTAGGCTTGTTTATGTTGTGTCTCGCTTCAGCCAGAGCTCTCCGGATCTCTGGCTGGTGACTACTCCGTACTGATGATGGCCAAAAAGCCTGACACCGGTATGCGGATTGTTAGGCGGACCCGACATAAATTAAACATAATCGAGCTTATCAGAAAGAAACATTTGCAATCAATTTCCATTTATATGGAAGTTTGCATAGATTTACAGGTGAATATCATTCAATGTTCTGCGAGGTATTTGCTAGGAAAGTAGTTTTCTTTCGCCTGTGGTCTACCAATTTTGTATCAATTTATATTGAATCTTTTGTGAAGATGACTTTGTGCACTTTATTTCTTATTTTGTTCCTCTTCACTTGTCTTTTTTCTTCAACATATATGCTAGTCGGGCAACTCAGCCACTCCTACTGAGAAGGAATCTTTTATTTAGAATACTATCGAGGTAGGAGAAATGTATGGAGTGTTTTTTCTGTCACTAGATAACCTCGGTTAAGAGTTATCTTTTCCGGCGTACCTGAAGATGTTATAGGCTTGATGATGATTTTGTTTATGTTGTGTCTCGATTCGGCTAGAGCTCTCCGGATCTCAGGCTGGTGACTATTCCGTACTGATAAGGGCCAAAAAGCCTGAAACCGGTATGCGGATTGTTAGGCGGACCCGACATAAATTAAACATAATCGAGCTTATCAGAAGGAAACATTTGCAATCAATTTCCATTTGTATGGAAGTTTGCCTGGATTTTCAGGTGAATATCATTCAACGTTCTGCGTGGTATTTGCTAGGAAAGTAGTTGTTTTTCGCCTGTGGTCTACCAATTTTCTTTCAATTTATATTGAATCTTTTGTGAAGATGCCTTTGTGCACATTATTTCTTATTTTATTCCACTTCACTTGGCTTTTTCTTTAACTAATCACCCCCTCCTACTCCCGAAAGCATATTTAGCTCTGAAAAGGCCATATTGAATGCCATTATTATGAACAGCACCCAAAAAAATTTGGGAATTATTGAAATGTTGAAAACTTGCTTTTGGGATTCGTTTTTGAGATATTAACAAAAAACCTTTGGAAATGAAGTTTGGGGCCCTGTATTTCAAACACCTAGCATTTTCGAACCCAAATTCTCTTATTATTTTATAATAATATATACAAAAATAGTACAAAACAAATGTTACATATTGAGACAAAATCATATGGAGATCATGATTCAAGTGACATGCTATGAGACCAAGGAAGAGTGAGTTAACGTAAAACATAAATGTTTTTCGATAGTTTTCCACATAATTCATCAAATCTCAGAAATGCCCATGGAATCAAAACTCATCGAAACAATATATCAGAACTAAATATTGAATTCATTAATAACGAACATTTGAAGTACAAGTTATTCAGATACAATTGGCATACATTTTATACTATTGAAAATGTGGATACTGATACATCATTCCTTGTCAAAGACACAAAAGAAAACATTAATCTAAAAAACAAAAAAGATTGGGTCATGATAGCATCAGGTAAATCAGTCAATGCAAAAAACCAACTGTATAAAATGAATCGAGAGAACCGGAAGCATTTCGAAGAATAAAAAAACTACCGATATCGTCTAGATCTTTAACTGATAATCACAAAGCGGAATTACTTCAGATCTGAGATAAAAGAAAATACGGTAGTCTAACGGTAGATGAACTCCTCTGCAGTGGTATAGTCATGATTGAAAGAGGCAGGTTTGATAATATCCTCTGTGTACAAACCATACAAAGAGATGGTGCCAATCAGTGAGACTCAATATCAATACCAACAAGACAACTTTGATAGTCTTCATAAGGAAAATAAAACTCAATTTCGAGACCATGAGAATAGATGGGCATTGAGTGGATGATAGAAGTTTAGGCTTCATCCCAAATGATGAACTACTATGGAACCTGCATGGAGGAATAACCAATAAAGCCAAGAAAGTCCTAATGGTGTGCAGAAACTTTACAGGGAAAAACTGGGGATGTAACCCAAAAACTCTGCAGTGGGTGTACACAGCAATAGCCTATGTATGCATAATGACTGCAATGAGAACGTGCCCAACGGCCGCTAAGGAGATGGGCCTGAAGTTCATTCCGATGTACATTTTAAGGGAGATTGTGACAAAAAAACACACAGAATGATACGGGAGGGAATAGTTAAGCACAATACTACACTCTCTCCCAGGGATGATCGAATCTGGGGCTTACCCAGTATGCCGGCCAAATTCAGCTTTGTGAATTAATTTACCAAAACACCAGTTCGGAGCTGAACAGAAACGTCATCGTGGTACACAATGCTCTGAAACAACAGAAGGAATTGAATAGGGGTGTATGGGTCTAGAAACAAATACTCCAGAAGTTGGTGAAAATCCCCAAGCATTTTTCGAACAGAAATGTACGCTATTGAAAGACAAGATAGTCAAGCAGTCAAGCAGCCATCAATGCGCTGGGCTCTCACGTCATCAGCTCAAAGATGGCCTTCAACTGCTCAGAAAAATTGAACGAATCAGGCAGGCAAAACAAGATCACACTCCTCTGGGTTCCGGGGCACATCGGAGTGGAGGGTAATGAAAAAGCAGATAAACCCCCAATAAAGGGACTGAAATACCATTCTGGGGACCTGAGCCCTTCTGAGGGATTAGCGATAACACAATATCGAGAAAGCTAAAAAGTGAAGTGGATCACAAAAAGTCCAGATATTGGAAAGATCTACAAGAGATGAGACAAGCGAAGATACTTCTAGGAACTCACAACCAGAAGAGATCTCTCGAATGCATCGCTGTAAGGAAAAACAGACTCCGAATACTAACAGGAATCCTAACAGGCCACTGCCATCTGAAAGGAAACCTGAAGAAAATGATATTAGTAGAGGAAGCAGAGGGCAGATTCTGCCAGGAAGATCTCGAAACCTCCATCCAGATCTGACTGCATAGCACTACACAACTCCAGGGCTTCACACCTGGGAGCAAATGGAATAGAAGAGGGAAGCTTACCCAACTTGAAGCCATTGCACATCCTAAACTTCCTAAGAAGAATATGACTGAAAGATCAGCTATGAACCCTGAGAAAACCTCAGCCGCATGGCAAGAAAAGGAGACTCAATAGATCTTATAGTTCGCAGTATACTTATCACCCGTAACCACATACATACACAAATCTCAGTCAGAATTCTCGGGAGGTTTTGTCTCAATTAATCTGTCCACTATAATAACAAAAAGGTGAAATTGAAAGAAAGATTCGCCTGTAATAGTCTAATCAACAAGTTCAAAAACGTGTTAAATAGATATAAAGCTCCTAAAAATATGAGAGATAGCTCATTCGATTCGGAATGACGTCTAGAGAAAATATTTTTAAGGGTTTATTAGGACGTAAAAAATTGCGATTGTTATTAACAAAATAAGACTAAAAAAAGAAGGTATTTCGTTTTTCGTTAATAATTTCTAAAATAATGATATTTAAGGAGTTATGGAAAAAGATCCTGAAAGAGGAGAAAATTTCCAATAAAAAAGCCCCACCTCTCGGAACTCTATCTCTATTATTTATTTTTTTTTAACGCTGAAAATAGGGCTCCGCGAGTTCGTTACGGCATAGGCGCACCGTCTAAAAAGCCGTTATATCACCTAAAATGATTTTTTTATAGTATTAAATAACAATTTAAAAATTTGAATGAATTATGGTGTAATCAGACACTTGAACGAAAAAAACCTCGGTAAAAAAAATTTTCATGTCGATTTTAAAAAAAGTTACACCATTGTTAATTAACTAATTTTTTTCCAATCTCTGTTTTTATAAATTACGAGATAAAAGTTTAAATAATTGGTCTATAAAATTTTCGCTTCGTGGAGCTCTTTTCATTTAGGTACTTAATGGAGCAATGCAAAAATTTATCAAAGTTTATTATTTTGTTAATTATAATTTTTTTAAATGAACAAAAAATGAAATTTCAAAAAAAATTTACCAAAAAATTTTTTTATTTTGGTATTTAAAAAAAAATTCTATACCATCTTATTGCATAGGTAAAATTATAATTAAAAAAATTAATTTTTTTCTTAAATAAATTTTTTTATTGTTTATAATCGTTTTTTATATTTTAATTGTTTAAATAATTAGTAAAGGAATTATTTTATTCCTAAAAATCAGCATTGACCTTTTTCAATGAATTAACAGAGAATTTTTTTATAAATAATTTCATTTTTATAAACTTAACAATTTGTTATAAACAAATAATATTAACCGTTATATTTTTCTCAGAGAACTCCAAAAAATAACAAAAACAACTATGTATAACAAAGTATAGAAATTTTTTTTTGTATTTTTTATTATTTATTATTATTATTATTATTTTTTATTTTTTTCTATACTTTGTTATACGAAGTTGTTTTTGTTATTCTTTGAAGTTTTCGAAATAAAATATAACGGTTGATCTTATTTGTTTATAACAAATTTAATAAACAATGAAATTATTTATAAAAAAAAATATTTTTCTGTTAATTTATTGAAAGAGGTCAATGATGATTTTTAAGAATAAAATAATTTTTTAACTGATTATTTAAACAATTGAAATATAAAAAAACGATTATAAACAATAAAAAAAAATATTTGAGAATTTTTTTTCCTAAATCATAATTTTACCTATGCGATAAGATGATAAACATTTTTTTTTCCCAAAATAGTCTGTTTGTTTAAAAACAATTTCTTAATAAATGACGTAAAAATTTTTTTTCCAATGTTTATTAATACCTATAGTAGATGCAAAAACAGCAATAATACGATGTTATTGAAAAAAATTTTTTTTGTTAACAATTTTCAGAAATTTCATTTTTTGTTAATTTAAAAACATTATAATTAATAAAATAATAAACTTTAATAATTTTTTTTTGCAATGCTCCATTAAGTACCCAAATGAAAAGAGCTCCACGGAGCGAAAATTTCATAGACCAATTATTTAAACTTTTATGTCGTAATTTATAAAAACAGAGATTGGAAAAAAATTAGTTAATTAACAATAGTGTAACTTTTTGAAAAATCGCCATGAAAATTTTTTTTACCGAGGTTTTTTTCGTTCAAGTGTCTAGATTATACCACAATTTATTCAAATTTTTAAATTGTTATTTAATACTATAAAAAAATTATTTAAGGTGATATAACGACTTTTTAGACGGTGCGCCTTTGCCGTAACGACCAGCGTTAAAAAAATCATAAGTAATAGAGATAGAGTTCCAGGAGAGAACTTTTTATTGGAAATTTCCTCCTCATTCAGGATCTTTTTTCATAATTCCTTAAATATCATTATTTTAGAAATTATTAACAAAAAACGAAATACCTTCTTTTTTTAATCTTATTTTGTTAATAACAATCGCAATTTTTTACGTGCTAATAAACCCTTGAAAAACATTTTTCTAGACGTCATTCCGAATTGAATGAGCTATCGCTCATATGCTCCTGAGCTTTATATCTATTTAACACGTTTTTGAACTTGTTGATTAGACTACAAGTGCATAATGATTTTTTAGAAGACTCTAAAGTTTTATGAAAGTAATTGCATGTTTTCGGAATAATTTCTTTAGAATATGCTCACTGTATTCAGGAATGAGCAATTTGCTTCCGTTGTTTTATCACTAATGGTGCACTAACGAATCATTCATCCTCATTTGAATTCAATGAGTGAACACATGTCTGGTCATTAGTATATTTCAATACCATTACTGAATTGTCCGTTTTATTACTCAGTTACGAGCCATCGATTATATTTTGCGATAAACCATTCGATATATCAACTACTACCTATAATAACCTCAATTATTACGATAACGTTATTATCAATCATCTAATCATGTCGTATTCATACCCACTACCGCTGGGGGTTATTTATGACGCTCTCGTCAAACAAATTGAATTACCTAAGTGATATCAGTTTTGAAGTGTTCATCTTTTCGTTAATACATTGTTGAATTGTAAAATAAGCCCATCATAACAGTGGAGATTTAAAAAATTGAAATGTGTTGCCAATTACCAGAACATATTCATTCTGAATTGTTTCATTAAAAAGCTCACTATGAAAACTATTACCAAAATAATCTGTAAAGTTGTCGTCAACCATAAAATATGCCAAGAAAAATGTAACTCCTCTGCAAAAATCTCTGTTCCTTGTGGAGCTTTTTAGATTAAATTCCTGTGGGTTGAAAAATCTACGATAAGAATGAAGTTATTTTTCCGGCTAAAGCTACGCTGGACATTGAACTACATCTGATAGATATTGTGGAAGGACCCTAACTCAAGAACAATCTAAGAGTGAAAATTTGCCATTTTATTCAGATAGTTATTCAATTTTCTATTCCAGTCTTAATTCTTGGGAGCGACATTTTGTTTTTTTCTATAACGAAAATTCCATGAGCCGTCATTTCAATTTCATGAATTTTGAAAAAAAATTCATAATCTCCGACTCCGAAACCCCCACATACTAATTTTGAATAGAATCGGAATAATCACAAAACTCCTCCGCCATTTTGGAGCCGCCATATCAAATTTATGAATTTTGACAAAAAACTAATAATCTCCGACCCCAAAAACCCCCACATACCAAGTTTGAATCGAATCGGACCATAATCACAAAACTTGTGCGCCATATTGGAGCCACCATTTTGTGTTTTTATCTAACAGAATTTTGAGCACCTGCCAAATTTCGGCTCAATCGGATGTTGGCAAGTGCTCCAAAAATGGATTACAAATTTCGAACCGGAAGGAATTACTTTTCTCAATATTATTCCTCATATTATAATTTTCTTCAAATATGCAGGAAGTAAGTTGTACGTCATTATACCTTGATAAAACATTGACTTACGATCGAAGTTTGATTTTATCGAAATAGTACATACATTTTTACAGTAATATTGTCATGGATACAATCAATTTGTGTGTTGGGAGGTTAGAATGTTTAGCACAATTTTTTAGACAGTGCATTTAACAGCAGATTTTGAAATTATATATATTCCTGATATTGAGTAATTAATTGGGTTTATATGAGTTTATGGTTCAATGTTCTGATATCTGAATATACATTTCATTATTCTGTTTTGTATTACTTGATTAAAAAAGCATCATAAAGAAGTTAGTTGCAATAAAGAAAAACTAGATTTGAAATGATTTTATAATATTTTGATTTGCAGTTCCCCACACTGATATAAGGTATTGAAATTTTGAATAAAAAAGACAAAAATAAATGTTTTTTAAATATTTCAAAGGAAGAGAGTCTCGAATCCTTATAAGAATTCCAACCATAGGTGAGGCCTTAAATTATCTATAGGTTTACTGAAAGAAATAGTTCCATCTGAATATAGTCCAAGGAATTCAATTGTAATGGAATATTTGAGATTATTAGAGCCGAATTTAACTGTATGAATTTAAAAATTTGTAATTTCCGTTTCAGTGATAAACACAAACGAGGATTTTTCAATATTTAATGTGAAATTATTTTCAAGTCATAACTATTGTGAATTGATGTAGAATCATCCGCAAATATTTTTTATGATGCCATCAATCTCAATTGTGAAGCTTAAATTATATAAATAAGAAAGAGTAAAGGTCCCAATATAATCCTTGAGGTACCCCACGAAAAATGTCTCTGAAGAACTATTATATTCTCCATAACATACTGTTTCCTACTATATAAATAATTTTTAAGTTATAAACCCCCCTTTTCATATAATTTTCCCAATAAAATTTTATGATTAACATTGTCAAAAGCTTCACGTAGTAGATCCAGTGGAAGAAGTCCACATTTTTTATTTTTGTCTATTTGTAATTTGATATCTGTTTGACGTCTAATACTGCATAATCTGTATAACTGTGTTAACGAAAGCCATACTGTTTTTCATATGAACATTTTTCTGAAGATTTTTTTTAAATTATGATATTGGTCTATATTATCGGTATCATTTTTTTATCATTTTTGAAAATAGGTATAACTTTGTCAATTTTTAAACTTTCGGATAGTTTTCTACCCTCAAAAGATATATTTATTAGTACATTGAGAATGGATGATAATTCCGATTCAAACTTTTTCACAATATGTATATGCGAATATCAAAACAATATTTATATATATATATATAATATATATATATATATATATATATTTTTCTACCCTCAAAAGATATATTTATAGATAAGAATCCTTTATTATGTAGTCAATAGTAGGGATCTTTTTTTCATTCAGTCTATGTTCATCAGAATCTCAATGAATTAAATTGAACATTATAAGATTTGAAAACAAGCAATGTATTAGTTTCATTTATTAGCAATTTTAAAATACCATGAATAGACGTCATTTGGAAGTCATATAGTTGACTTTGATCGTAATGATCAAGATTAAATAAGTGCATAACATTTTGGTTCAATGGTTTATTGGATGTGATTGCAGTGACCACGCAAAATGAATATTGTGAAGTGAAGTTACGACGAAAAGATTAACTCTTCAACAGCGGTGAAAATTCACCAATACATAGGGTCAACTATGTGACGAGTTAGTTAAGGTTGCAGAAAATGTTATTGAAAATGAAATTTGACAAGTGAAAACTTTTCTCAGGGACAATTATAATGATTGAATTGTGGCTTTCATCGAACGACTGAGAATAGATATGCTGAGATTAACTGTTTCGATTATTGAATTTTCTTGAATTGGTCATTTCGAGAAAAGTTCTTCTAATTAGATTCATGTTCCAAGATATTCATTGTTAAACAGATTAGTTATGAGGATGAGTTACGAACAGTTTTTTAAAATTTCTAATATCGCTTTTATGGGAATTGAAAGACAGAATTACCTCCCATAAAAGTGATATTAGAAATTTAAAAAAAACTTGTTCATCAGCTCATCACTCCATGGCTTTGAACCATAACCCAGATTATGATAATGTGAATATCTTGGAACATGAATCTAATATTAAAAAGAGAACTTTTCTCGAAATGACACAAATTTTCAAAGAACCTAATTCAATGAATTCGAGAACGGACATTGATAATCTCAGCATAATCTATTCATATTTACTCAGTCGTTCTCCGTATGAGAGAGACCACAATTCAATACATTAACATAATTGTGTCCCCTGGAAGGGTGGGTATTGAAAAAGTTTTCACTTTGTCAAATTTTTTCATTTTTTCTAATAAACTCATATTTTCTCTGGCAGTCTCCTTATGAGACTTACCTAAATCGTTTCAATTAACATAAGTTGGTACCCTGTATTTGTTTGGTGATATTATTTTTCACCGCATTGTATGTTGGCAACAGGTCTTAGATCTATTTTTCATACTTGTCATGTGTCAACTTCATATACTTCAATAAGCATTCATTTTGCATTGTCACCACTGCCTCTTGAATCCAACATGTCCTCCATAAGAGCCCATTTGGAATTTTGAAATGTTTATACACTTATGTTTAAGTAATCTTGATCAATTTTGATCAAAGTTTTAACTATATATGACTTTACCAAGAGTGTTGTCTGTTGTGACATGGTATTTTATAAATTGCTGCAAGTGAAAGGGATTTTTAACCTCACTTTTGTAAGTACACATATGCCTTTTTGGTTTCTCAAATCTTATAATGTTCAATTTAATTCATTGTAGAGTTCCTGATGAAGAGACAATAAATGACTCGAAAGCTTGAATAGAAAAAAGAGTACACTTTTTTTCCATACCCCTGTTGACTGCATACCCGAATTTAAAAAGGATTCTTCTTTAACTTAGACAGTCGTCTAACCTTCACAACTTCTATATATAGATATATATATATATATATATGTATATATATATATATATATATATATATATATATATATATATATGAAATGCACAAAATTATAGAGATGACACCTAAAATTTTTGAAGCTTAGACCTAATGACGTGGGAATTTGATGACACAAAATTTCGTGCATATCAATAGGTCACCAACAGATGTCAGTATAGGCCAATCCACGACACCAAAATCAAAATCAGAATAACGCAAAAAATAACGAAAGACAGAGAAATTTGTTAAGAATCCAAGAAAGCCGCCTACAGTGTTTCATGGTTTCCCAATCATCAGGACGGCTTGTGGTCTTTCTCAAATTCGTACAAAAAATCTCATAGTGCTAATACCTACCGGCAAGTATGAAAATGTGAAATGCACAAAATTATAGAGGTGACCTATAATTTGTGGGTTGAAGCTTAGACCTAATGACGTGGGATATATATAGAGGGTGAGTCAGAATGAGACCGACAAACTACGACTACAGATTCCTCACCTATTTAGAGGTGAAAAGGTGCTATCAAGGTATGTCCTGACATGCATTCCCTCTGAAATATAAGGTGTTGAAAGTACGAAAAAAATTAAGATTTAATTTGTTTTTTCCAAAATTCCAGAAGGAAAACATTTGAAACTTGGTACACTAATCAAGGTTCATCAACGTGCTAATTTGAAGTTATAATTTTTTATTTTCGTAAATTAGTGGCGTAGTTACGATGGGATGTGGTCATATGCTCCTTCATATTTTCTTGGGACAAGTGAATGGACAAATGAGCGTTTGACATCAGTTCGGCTCATCAATACTCAACCTAAAAGTCCTTGATTGATATTCCATGTGCCTAAAAGTGGAGGTTTCTGAGATAATTGGGAAAAACTGAAGATATGTCCTTAGTAGAGACATAATTTCCTATGTGCAATAATATCATAAATAATAATTTCTTACAACTTATCGGAATATGTGTCAACCTCCTGAACATTTTTTAATGTTGGGAGAATCGGAAACATACTACGGGTGAGTCAGAATGAGACCGATAACAAATTTTTTTCATTCATCATATTATTTGATCGAATCGATGTCGCGGATTCACTGATATGTCACCATACTTTCTTGCATATGATTGTTTTGACAGATCAACTGACAAACAAACCCAACCTCAAATTCATAATACTCCACTTAGATAATACTCCACTGAAATAATTTTTGCGAAAAACTGAAGATAAGTACTCTCAATTTGTTGAAGTTCATGTTGGAGTATCATTATCAAATCCATTTCTGATTGAATTATTTAGGAAAATATTATCCAATCAACATGTATTTGATGAAGAAAAACAATTATTGTGTATTAATATCTATTTAAATGATAAAAACAGTTTAGTGCGTACACTACATAGAAACAAATAAGGCATTAAGCAAATTTTCAAGTGGACTATCATTTTGTTAAATACACAATTGGCATCTCCGTATCATCGCTTTAGAATATTCCGGGTGTATCCTGTATTAACGTACATGCTGCTAAAATTCTTGCCGTTAAATATTCCACAGATTCTACGGGTGTTTCATACACTAGGAATTTGAGGTATGCTCACAAAAGTCTAGTGAAGTTAAATCCGGAGAACGTGCAGGCCAATGTATGGGACCACGTCTACCTAGCCACCGATCATGGAATGTTTGATGGAAAAATTGACGAACGATTCGTTGGAAATGGGCCGGTGCTCCGTCATATTGATACCACATTCTTCGACGAACTAATAGAGGTACGTCTTCGAGTAGCCCAGGTGAAACATGTTCAAGAAACACTCGGTAGTTCCGCCCATTCAAACGGGGAGGAAGAAGATATGGTCCAACGATACAATTTTCGATAATTCCTACCCAAATATTCACCGAAAACTTTTGGTGGTAGCCTTTTCGAAACATTCCATGCGGATTTTGTTCATCCCATTAATGCCTGTTCCTACTATTGAAATATCCATCTCTTGTGAAACATGCCCCATCCGTGAATAGAACAAATCTAGGAAAGTCGTTTAATCCTTCATACATCCTCGAAAACCATTCACAAAAAAATCTATGAGTGCCATAATCATCAGCATCTAGGATCATCACCTTCTGTAGGCGAAATGGATACAATAGTTGTTCATGTGCTATCCGACTTACTGTTGGTTGTGACACTTGTAACCTATACGAAATAGCCCGAGTGCTGGTAGAAGGATCTGCTTCTAATCGTTCAAGAATTTGTTCTTCCGAAACATTATATCCTCTTGTTCTATTCGCACCACAATGGTGTTTACTGAATTTAAAACACCCGTTTCCTTCAATCGTCGATGCACAGCTATAAAAGTGGTGAAATGTGGATGATGTCTCTTTGGATATATATGTTGATATAATTCAGCAGCAGTTCTGGCATTTCCCCGTGTTTCACCATAAACGAAATACATATCTGTATATTCTTCGAATGAATAATCCATTTTGAAACGATGTTCACTGACAGAAATGATGACAGATGACTTGACAATAATACAAATTGTTCTGGGTTACTGCCAATTATGTCTAATGTAAGTATCGATATATCAGAGTGCTTCTACCTATAACAATGAGAAAAAGGCTACGTTTCTTTTTAGTTCCAAATTTCGTGTATGTTTTAATCGTTGATCAGTGCTGTACTGAATAGCCTACCACAAACTAGCATCGAAGGCTTGACTTTGCAACTAGTTATCACGAATCGAAAGATATCATTTAAGTAGATATTAATACACAATAATTGTTTTTCTTCATCAAAAACATGTTTATTGGATAATATTCTCCTAGATAATTCAAGCAGAAATGGCTTCGATAATGATACTCCAACATAGACTTCAATAAATTCAGAGTACATTCGCCAAAATAAATTTCATCTCATGTGGAGGAATCAATCGATGAGTTTTTCTCCCGTAGTCTTTTTCAGTCTTCTGTAGCAATTGTAGTAATGTGAGAAATTAAAAATAAAATTATATTTTAAAAAAACTAAAAACACGCTCATAATGCAAAAAGGTCTAAAAAGTTGGAAATAATTGACAAAATTTTTCTCTTATATAAAAAAAGCGTGGGGTGCTCTTCACTTACTTTTCATAATTATATTACGATAACTGATCTCAAGCACCTCACGCTTTTTTTACATAAGGAAAAATTTTTTGGTCAATGACTTTATTCTTATTATTTCCAACTTTTTGGTCCTTATTGCTTTATAAGCGTGTTTTTTAGTTTTTTTAAACTATAATTTTATTTATCAATAATTTTGGAAATATTCTTCCTTGTGAAAAATCAGGATAAAAATGTATTCTTTTTCATACTCAAAATTTGGAAAACGCAGTGATATATAAGGAAAAATATTTCTTTTGGGAATAGATACAAACTGAAATTTCCACTTCCAGGGGAAGGAAAAAACTCGAAAAAAATGCAGAGGAAAACTTTGTATCTCGATATGATTTAATTTCGATTATGTAATAGGAGACTGCAAAACTAAAAGTCATTCGAAATTTTCATTATTGTCTGAGTTCAAGACCCATAACTGTTTTCTTTCTTCAAAATAGCACCTTTTTCGTCTTTTCAGCCAGGGGTCGCCGCAAAAATAACATGTTCACCCAAATGCTCATGTTTGGCTTGGTAACCGCAGCGATCATCGTCGTTCCTATGGGTTTCCAGTTTCTAGCTATCTTGGGAGGCAAAGCTTTACTTTTGGCGAAGATGGCACTGCTGTTGACTTCCATACAGGGCTTGAAGAAAATAGCGACGAGTAACTATAACTACGGCCTATACTCGACCTACGCAGGTGGAAAAGGACCATGTAAGAAGTTCGATGAGGGTTGTGACGATCCTTACGATAACGATGTGTTTGTGTCTATTGATATTGAAGGTTTAGACGGTGAGATTGCATGAATTGGTTACTCACGAGATCCTCAATACTAGATTCACTTTTACAAAGACAATTATTTCATTCATTCTTTCAGTATTCCATCTCATTCCATATGAAAATTATGGATTAGGTGGGTTCTCCTATCAGTTATTTACCCGATTTTCAAATTTCCACTGTAATTTGGAAAATTAATGATTCGTCATGAGAGTTTTGCAAATATTCGGACATGGTTCATGTTTAATAATCAAGGCAGGTAATAGTAAGTATATAAATCTAATTACCAATATTGTTACAAAATTAGTAAGTCCACCCCTGTTCTCTATGCGAGCCGTTGGGATTTTTCTATGACGTCATCATGAGCGTTCATATATTATTGTGTTGTGTCGACAAATTGAAATTGAAGGACACTGAATTTATTGGACTATTGTAGATTGCAATAAAAACGAACCCTAATTTTGAAACGGTGTCGAGAATTTCAGTAACTAATCGTGAAAATGTAATCGAGAAATACATCCTACAATGAGATGGAGGCCATACTGGAGATGATCAAACAGCAGAGAATCGACTGAAACAAAATCATGAGGAGGAGGAACGGCCGCGGCTAGAGAAACAAGAGGAATAGGAACGAAAGGATAAAATGAAGACGAGTACTACAGAAATAATTTCTCGAGCAAATTATTTGGAAAAATCCAAGGGAAAAACGTATTCCTGACGGAAGAAATCAACACAGTTTGGAAAACGATGGAAGGAATGGACGGTAAGATAACAAAATAAGTTAGTGTGATACTTGAAGAAGGAAAAAAAGGAGTTTTGGTGCACGAGAAGAAGCAAAGAAGGAAGTGTGGGCAGTGCAAGAAGTACTGGAAAAGAAAATTGCTTCACTGAAGATCCAAGACCACCGTGACAGGGTTACCACATCGCACAATTCCGTAAAACCACCGACTTTTGATGGACTGTCATCATGGTACCTATACCTGTAACAAATCGCCCAGTGTTAGCTTAGAACGAAAATACGTATTCTCCAAAACTTCGGCGATATTCACAAATTCATAGGTTACAGATGAACAGATGTTATGTTTTCAAATATTCCCGAGAAGCAGCACAACCCAAGTAATTTGTATGGGCAATTTACAACCATATTTCCGTTTATAAAGTAGATACCCCTCATGGTACAGTCAAGTAGGATACAATAGTTCACAAAAAGTTATTTTTTTTCACCGGCCGATATGACAGATATGAGGAAAGTTACCTCATCGTTTTGAAATGCTATTTTATGAATGCAAATGATGAGTTACAGAAGATTTTCTTGAAAGAATAATTAGCTATAGAACAGAAAATATTGTTAACAATAAGAGTTAGAGAGATGTGCTTGTATTTTTTTCCAGAAAACATTGTTTCTTAACTTTCACATTCATAAGTATGAAATTTTGTATTGATGGATATATCTGTGGTTAGTAAAATAATTGTTGAAAAGTATGTCATATATAGGATATTCAAAATCACTGGGCTATTAGTTGTATACGATTTCAAGTTCTATTACTGGGATACTTCATCTCACAAGAAATGGCCTGAGCCTTCCTGTACTAGGTACCTGAATGTTTCGCAGATGTTGCGGAAATGTGTAATGAATAGAAGGAACATCCATGGACCGATCGAACAAACCAGTCGGTTCGGAGTTCTGAGTCAGTTCAAACCTCCTTCATGGAGTTATATTTTATTTAGTTACATGGGCTCTGCCAGCCTTATTTCAAATACGTCCGATGTCCAATTCAGTATAGAGTCAATTGATTAAAATTCATGATTACTCAAACACTAAGCTATTTTTCGTATGGATATTTCTGATATCTTATTAGTTATATGAGGTACCGAACCACATATAATTCATTACATTGAGCTAAATTAAATTCTAATATTTCAAATGCTCAATATGTTTTTTATTTGAATTGAATGAGAGAAGGAAGGTCATAAGAAAAATAAGTCTGAACCATATTAAGTATAAAAGTACATACAGGTCTCAAAAGGATTCAATAAATCTTTTAGAAATTGAGAACCTCAAAATATAAAATCATTGCAGTGCCAAGTATCCAGTTGTCGTCCAGTCAGGAGATGGGCCAGAGACTTCAAAGACAGTACCTTCGGTAAAAAATTATTTTGGTGAATCTTTATCAAATTTTGAATCGCATTTTCGAATCCACGCCAATACAACTCTCCACAGATAATTTGGTATCGCAATCCGCTCGGCGATATAAAATTGGAAAAATCATATGAACTATATTTCCTTTTCTAAGGAATTCATTTATTAAAAAGACAAGTGGTAAAATGATATGTCCCTCGTTACATACCGAAAGCAGTTTGAAGCTTCAGCAACTGCTAATGAATGGCTTTGAGGGGACCTGCTTTGGCAATGTTACAGACCATCTCAGAACACCGGCATCGCAAGTATAAAGACCTCATTGCTGCTTTAGAATTAAGATACATCGACCGACATCGAGAACAGCTGTATCGGGCACAGCTGTAAACACGAGTGCAGAAATCTGGTAAAATCTGCAGGAGTTTGAAGCGGACGTGCAGAGACTTATTCAGCTCCAAAGAACAAGTGGCGATGCAGGTATGTATAGAGAGACTGCGGGATATCGAAATATAGAGGACCCTAAGATTAACAAGCTCAAGTTCAAAAGTGAGAGCGGTATCGATCGAAGAACCACTTCAGAAAGAGAAACAATGGCAACATAGAACAGATGCTCAGAAGAATACTGGATGAACTGGAACCTGAGAATAACAGGCAAACAATCAGGCAAGAAGAAACTGCTTCAGGTGTGGTAGGAGTGGACATTTCCAGAAATATTGCAGGGTGAGGTTACCACCACGTTTGTCATCACCTTGAAGGACACCACCACCTTCCTACTCACCTACGAGGACAGGATCGCCAGAAGAATCAAGAAGAAACTGCTTCAGGTGTGGTGGGAGTGGACATTTTCAAAAATTGCAGGGTGAGGTTACCACACGTTTTCATCATTTGGAGGACACACCTTCCTACTCACCACGAGGCAGGATCGCCAGAAGAACAAGAGAAACTGTTTTAGATGGGGTAGGAATGGACATTTCCAGAGAGATTGTAAGATGAGCTTGCCACCACGTTCGTCATCACCTTGGAGGTCACCCGCACCTTCCTGCTCATCGACAAGGACCAGATCATCTAGCCAGTCTTCGATCTGCTCTGCTGCTGCTGCATCTGCCAAGAAACTGTATTGGCCAATACATCGAGAAGCATGCGGGCTAGTGGAAGCGAAGCTCCCAGGTTCATCTAAGTCAACAGAGTCAGGTGAACCAGAATTATGCTAATACCGAACATCACCTAGAACGAGCAAATAGACGTAAACATTCTAAAACACCGCAAAAGAGTTGCCAGCATCAGACGAACGAGGCTATTACCTGAGGATAGGAGACAGGACCAGAAAAACGATCCAAACATTGTGGAATTTCTACATTGGAGAGAGGGTGGAACTGGCAGACTCTCCTGGAGAGATATTTCAGAAAGAGATCCCATCTTCAAGGCGATGTGGGCACAATTCCCTGGTTGTGGAAAATGGGGTATGGAAATGAGCTGATGAGAAGTCGTTAATTTCCCAATTGGTCTTTCCCATGAAGAGGATCAGTGAAGTCTAGAAGGATTTCCACGGAGAAAAATCAGGAGGACATCTGGGAGTCAATTAAACTTTGGACAAGATCAGGTGAAGGTTCTATTGGATTCGATGTCGAACCGATGTAGAAAGCTGGTGCAGAAGATGTCCAGAGTGCGGCGCACTGAAGGTCCCAAAACAAGGTCCAGAGGTGAGATGGAGAAATACACCATTCGAACGGATTGCTATCGATATATCTGGGCCCTTTCCTGTGACAGATGAAGGCAATAAATACATCCTTGTTGCTATGGACTATTTTTAGCAAATGGGGTTAAAAGTCTATGTCATTCCAGACCAGGAAATTCACACTAGCCAGGTCATTGGTGGACCACATGTTCTCAGGATACGGAGTACCGATAAAGCTACATTCCGACCAGGAGGAAATTTCGAGTCGAAGTTAATCAAGAAAGTTGCAAGCTGATGGGTATCAACAAGACCAGAACCACGGCGCTCACCCGCAGTCAGATGGTATGGTTGAAAGATTCAACCGAACTATGGAAGAGATATTTCCAAGGTGAAAAAACACCAAAAGGACTGGGACAGATACCTTCCAATATTTCTGATGGCATATCAGCCGTCCATATCTCAACCGAACTTACCCCGGCTAGTATTATTTTCAGATGTTTTGAACACAATAATACCCTCCAAGTTTTTTTTAACACTGAAGATGAAACAGCTGTCTTCGAAATGAACATAAAATTATACCATATATTGTGGAGGAAGACTTCGCGATTTCAACCCCCTTTTCCCCTATTTTTATTAATATCTTGATCAAAACATATGTCAGTTTATAGAACTTCATAAGCTACAAAACTTTCAGTCGAAAAGTTTTCCTCTGAGATGTACACACAGAAAATCGTTGAAAATGTCCATTGAGGAGTATTTATAATTTTTATTTGCTCTTTGTAGTCCTTTCATTCGAGGTTCCTTCGATCGTGACGATCAGACACTACTTGACAACAATTTATCTCCGATTTGTTTGAACGTAAACAGGATGTTCATAAAATCAGATGTGGAATCATCTGCGACTGAAAGATAAACGTTAGTCACTATCTTCCATCGTTCAAGAAAACCTCTTGGGAATTTTCGAGTTGAAAATGGAAAACGTTCTCAATTGAATATTGAATAGAAGGATTTCTCTGAAAATTGAGAACTCGCCAGGGCCCTCAAACAGACAAATAATACTGCCCCAGGCAAGGATAACATTACATATTCCATGTTATATCACCTACCAGAAGGCTTCAAGAAAAGTTTTCTCAACATATTCGATATAATATGAATGAAGAAATGGCAATTTCAACAGAGTGGAAAGATTACCTAGTGAAACCCATTCTCAAACACGGAAAACAGAAAGAAGAAGAGAACTCATACCGTCCGATCTCGCTTGCATTCGTATCCTAAAAACCTTGGAGATTATGCTGAAAAATAGACTGGAACATTGGTTAGAACATCACTCAAAGCTCCCCACTTCACAATATGGGTTCAGAAGGAGCAGGTCTACACAAGATGCAGTGGCTCAAATAGTTTCTGACGTACAGCTGGGCTTCACAAGAAATAAAACGACAACGGCAGTATTCTCAGATATACAATCAGCCTACGATAATATTAAATTAGACCTTCTGTTCGATAAAATAATAAAACTGGGAATTGCTTCAAGGATATGTACAGTGATAATTCCACTATTTTCAGAAATACGAATATATTTGAAAATAAATGAGTTCATCAGCGATCCACGCGAAACATCTTTAGGTTCACCATAGAGGAGTATTCTGAGCTCTCTTCTCTACATTGTATATACCTCAGAGTAAGAAAAATGTCTGGTTATGAATTCACATATTATACAGTGTTCAGATGACATCTGTAAACTGGGTGTCAATGGGACTAGGGCCATGCCTATATCTCCTTCACTTATGAACTGATTTGAATGAAATTTTGTACATAGATATGAGACACAATTTCGGATTGACAGACATATGGAAACAAAATGGCCGAGTCCCGGTATCGCCAGGATAGCCACCAACTTCAATTTTTCAAATATAACACCCTGTATGTTTGATGTTTTTCGGATTCTACGGCCCAAATTACATACGACAGTGTTGCCAAATTTTCATTTTACAATAAAAAAAATTTATTTTTATTTTTTTCAGCCTAGAAGGCCTTGATTAGATTAAAATCTATACTAAGTTACATCAGTAACGCATAGTAATAGTCATTTCATCGATAAGATGAATAACAAATCCTACAGCAGGAATCGAAATTTTCTGAATGCATTTTTAACGAAAAAATCATTTTTTTCAAATGGTTCCTACCGAGGGCCATCTTGCCATTCGATAGAGAATGTAATTACTAATTCAACGATAAACATCATGTACCACTTTCTTTTTGTTCAAAGCGTAGGAGCCATAAAACAAAATGAATCCAATCTGAAAAAATTGGTAGGTAACATGACATCAATTCATTCTTTCAAAATTTACTTCAGAATGGTAACAATGAATAACCAAAAATAATCGACTTGACAATATGTAATGATCATAAACTCATAACAGAAAATATAACTTTTATATAATCAACCTACAAATTATTACTCACAATACCATTATGCTGCTTTCAATAGAAGTGTTTCACAACCATCGAAAAGTCATTTTATTTATTAATGACCAATGATATGTACGAAGTGTTGCCCGTTTTCCCTCACACATTAATAGACTAGTTCTATTTATTGTACACCTCATCACATTTATCAGTTCGTGAGCAGGAATTTCCTGAAATGCGCGCTCAACCCTATCTCTTGTAACGATATATCTGTTACATTTCTTATTGATATGCTCAGAGATTCATTCATTCACTCCAATTGACGAATCCCTATTGAAGATCTTAGCGCCATCTAACCGTGGGTAACGGCGTGTAGATCATATTGATTTATGCATACTGTGGAATTTTCAGATTGATCCGTTGTCTGGTTTGCCAGAAACGTCTAATTAACGCTCATCGTGAAAAGCCCTGTATAGAAGAAAGTAAAATACATTTCAAGGAAGAGTTTGTAGAACATGTGGAATACATGAACGATGGCCCAACGCAGATTTCATTTATACGGATGGATCAAAAACATCCGGAAATACAGGTTTCGCATTCTACCACTCCAGCAGCACCTATTTCCATAACTACAAATTTCCGAAGGAAGCATCAATTTATACTGCAGAAATGACAGCTATATTAATAGTAATGCAATACATTCTCACACAAACCTACCAGTCTATCATTTTCACAGACCGCTCGTGTTCGTGACATCCAAAACCGTAAGCATTTTTCTGTATTGGAAATTGAGATTTCCAAAATCCATAAAGAAATCTTTTCACAAAATAGAAAAGTAGATATAGTTTGGGTGAAAGGTCACCCGACATAAAAGGAAATGAGATAGTTGATCAATTGGCAAAAGAAGGCCACGATAGCAGGGGAACAATAATCTCAACATACCATACCTCATTCGGACTTGAACCGAGTCTATAGACAAGAATTAGAAAGAACATGGCAGAATAAGTTTACCAACTCTGAAACAGGCCGAAACTTCAAGTGTCTGTTTCCCAATATTACTGGAAATACAAGGTTCAAACAGAAAAATGAAAGGAATTTCATTAATACATTAAATAGGGTACGGTCGAACCAAGTCCTGCGCCCAGCATACAAATTTAAAATTGGCCTGACTGAAAACCCAAATTGTACTTGTGGATGGAATGGTGATCTTAACCATATAATTCTGGAGTGCCCACTCCATTCTATATGTATAAATACATTGTTTTCTGAATTAAACTCCCTTAAAATCCCCCTTCCAATCAACCTGAATAATTTATTGTCACTCGATAATAGGAAAACATTATTTATAATCATATAACAAGATGTGAAATGAAACTATACCATAACCTTATAAATACTAATGCAAATATTGTAACCGATAATCGGGTGTAAAACACAAATTGTAGGAAACATTGCAAAGAAAAAAAAAGAAAAATAAAATAATTAATAAAAAGCCTTTTAAGAAACAAGCTTTTATTCAAATGCACTAAAAAGTAAAAAACAATTGCTTTGGATATGTCACGTAGGTTATTCCGTGAGTTATAGGTTCAACAGCTTGTCGCTTTTGTATTCGAACTGAAAACTTTCCTCGTTTTACTTGTAGTTCCAAAATTGTCTTTGTTTGAAATTTCGTGTTTTGTTCCAAAGGGCCAATTTTTGTGGGTTGGTTCCTAAGGTTATTGCACGTGATTGATTGGATGCATATTCCTCTCCAACTTCTACGTCGAATAGTCGGAAATAAAAAGTGCCAATACCAACACCATCTACTATTGCACCGGCGATCCGACTGGGGATTAATATATCAGCACGTGCATCACTAAATGTGACAGATTTTGTCCACTCATATCCTAATATCGCTGAACCTTTTCGCGATCGTCGATATGGCCTATATTAATTATTTTATGTTGTGCTCTTTGGTACTTGAGTACGCCTTAATCATTGCATTTTTGTTGAAGCATCGTTATTATGAGGCCTTTTTCCTGAAAGTTCTGAGTTATCTGCTCCTCCTCATTCGCCATCTTGGCATTGCCATCTTCAATTTATGAATTTTAACTAAAAATCAATACTCTTCGACTAAAATCATAATCTCCTACCCCAAATACCCCGACTTACTAATTTTGAATTGAATCGGGCCATGATTACAAAACTCGTGCGCCATCTTGAATTTATGAATTTTCTCCGACGCCGGAAACCTCCACATATCAATTAAGGAACCCCATTTGGATTTTATGAATTTTGAAAAAAAATTCATAATTTTTGACCCTGAAAACCTCACATTCCAATTTTTAATCGAATCGGATTATAAATCTAAATCTCGTCTGCCATCTTGAAGCGTCATTTTGTTTTTTTCTATAACGAAAATTCCATGGGCCGCCGTTCCAATGTCATAAATTTAGACAAAAAATTCATAATCCCCGACTCCGAAAATCCCCTCATACAAATTTTGAATAGAATCGGACCATAATCACAAAACTCCTCCGCCATTTTGAAGCCGTCATCTTGAATTCATAAATTTCGACAAAAAATTCATAATCTCCGATTCCAAAACCTCCCACATACCAATTTTGAATCGAATCGGACCATAATCTTGGAGCCGCCATTTTGTTTTTTTCTCTAACAAAAATTTCATATTGTATTATCACCAGACATATGAACACTCGCCGAATTTCAGCTCAATCGGATGTCGGCAAATGCTCCAAAAATGGATTACAAATTTTGAACTGGGAAGAATGACAGAATGACATACGAACGAAGCAAGTTAAATAAAAGAAGAAAAAGTTAGGAAGGAAGAAACAATAAATCGAGATAGGAGAAAAAATTCAATAGAAAAGAAACACCTGCATAAATACGCCAATGTCCGAGTTCTATTCATAAGGTAAAAAGTCTGGCTAATTGGTATACCCCAAAGCCAAAATTTAATCACACACACCCTCTGTGAAAATTGAAAAATCTACGACAATAATTAAGTTATTTTTTGTAATATCTAATAGAAAAGAAAACAACTAATTTAAGTTATTGTGAAAGGACTCTAACTCGAAAGGAAAATCAGAAAGTGAAAATTTGCACTTTAATCCAGATAGTTATTTGATTTTCTATTCCGGTCTCGATTAAGGACTCATATAGATGAATGAGGCAAAAAATTATTGAAGACCTAGTGAATGCAATGCAAGTCTTGCATCAATGTTATAAATGGTTTCTGGTGAGTACTCTTTTGTGAAAAACATTCTTCTTTGCCTCATTCATCTATATGAGTCCTTAATTGAGACTGGAATGGAAAATCAAATAACTATCTGAATGAAAATGCAATTTTCACAGTATCCGTGTATAGTTTTATTCGATACCTGAGTGAACTCTTTTATCTGGTATCTATTGTTGAATCGAACCTTATACTTCTTTCTTTTGTTTTGTGTCAGATTCAATAGAAATAGTGGAAAGCATTTAGGGATACTTGAATTCTTCTTCAACTTCTGATTGCAGCATTTGAGGTTTACAGAAAAATAGAAAAATATTCCGTATTATGGTGTTCAAATGGTAGATTTTTCAGAGATTAATATTGAGCGATTGTGAATGAGTGATCACATCTGGAAGAATCTCCTTCCTTATGATAGGGTGATATCGATTGGTGTTAGAAGAAAACACCACTGACATTCGTTTCGGATAATCAAATTGGGTGTGAGGTTTTCACCCAATTTCATGCATTACAGCTTAATACTGTCCGACCCATCATGTAATTTATAACGCCTCTTCAACATGTGGGTGAATTGAATTATTTCCAGAATTTCCTCACTTTATCGCCGATTTCATTAATTGAGAATGCAACATTTCAGGGCATTACGACAGACAGTGGCACCCAGATGTAGGAGGAAGTGACTTGCAGAATTATGGAACTCCGGAGGAATATTCAGATTATTTACATCCAAGAAGGGGGATGATTGAAGATTTACCATTGTAAAATAGACATATTTGAAAAATGAATATCACGATGTGAATGATTAGATTTGTGTTAGGAATATTTATTATTTATTTATATTAAAACAAGTTAAATGTAAAATATTAATTGTTTTTATTCAACTCTGACGTACTTCTACTTTTCTACTTATTGGTCACATTGAATTGTCCACTGTTATGACAGAATATACATACATAGATATAATGAATTTATATATGGAGAATGAAACCACATCCAATATGAAAAATTATTAAGAATATTGAAAAATGCATCGCTACCATATGGAGTTCGAAATCACATCATGAAATGATAAAAATGCGAACCAAGTTATGAAATTGAACAAAAAAGTATATTTATGAAGTTGAGCCTTCAACACATATGAAAATTCCCTACGTGTGAAAGTCATATCAGATATACATACATAAATTTCTCAAATTTATGACGCTATAAAAATAAAAAACAGGTAGACGTCTTCCGCTAAGATGTAATAATCATTCGATTTAATGTATGAAGAACGGCCATTAATTACCACGGCGCGATAAAAAAATGACTCCAAAAACACTCCAGCCGACTAAAAATAATGATTTCCATGTGTGTTAGCCCCATGACAAAAATATAGGATGTAATAAATTAGGGAGAAAAAAAAATCAACATCAGAAGAACTCCTTATTATTTTTTACCCCTCCGGGGACCACGATGCTTATAAATTAGACTCATAAATAATCATAAAGTTGTTATCACTAGCCGCTACATGGGAGACTTATAATAACTAACGTCATCCACTAGTGGGATATAAAAGGGAATAAAATCTTAACTCACTCTCAATTCACTCAGTTCATTCAATCATATTACCCAGTACCCACCTAGAAATACCAAATATTTTGGGTACTAAAATTCGATGTAGTTGATCAAACATTTAGTTACCGATCAAATAGAAATAATTGAAATGTACAATTAACAGTATTAGAAAATTATCGGAACGAAATAATGTTTTATCTACAATCAGTGCGCGCCAGAGAAGATTCGGTATTTAATTACTGAAAATAATAACTGAAGAAAATAATAAAGAAATGAATAATAAATAATCTGAATAGCTTTTTATTTTTGTGTTTTGTATTACTTTGGCATATTAGATCTTTTCTAACTGTTTATTAAATTGAATGATTCATTCGATTTTCTACGAAATCTCTATCCAAAGTAAAAATGTTTTTTTTGAAATTTTAATCACAAATCATAAAACAAATTAGCCTTGACTTTTGAACTACTCTATAGAATCTCCAGTTATTTGTGGTATGAATAAGAACAAGACTTTCATCACTGCGAAATACATTCCGAAATATTTTGACTTATTGTTGTTTATTGACTCTAGACCTAGAATTATTCACAGTTTCTATTATTGAATCAAATTAAGTCTATATCCAGTTTGTATAAAGAATTACAAATAATTATGAATAATTCCTACAGTTTTGTTGAATGATTCGTGCTCATCCAACAAATATAAGTTATCCATTATTGTTTTATTTACTCATTTAATAGAGTCTCAGACATTTTGTACAAGAGTAGGTACAAGCCTTTGACTTATATAGGGTGAGTGCGCTAGTAACCATTAGTCGGCCACAAACGATTTAAACTCATGTTATTTTGAATTACGTGCGAATTATGAGCAATTTTCTAGATTACCGGTGATTTGTCATCTTTTTGAAACATGTATACCAACATTTCTTTAACCCAATGTCAAACTTTACTTCGCTAGTTCCCGCGCAAAAGAGGCGTGTCAGGCAGTTAGTGCTTCATGTGTGAATTCAAATGGTAGGAAACATCCCAAATACAGATTTTGAAGATAAGTTTTGGATTGATTGTTAGTGCCAAATGCGTTTTGACCCTTTTTGATAGTTGAATATACTTCAAAATAAAATATATTATAAAAAAAACCTAAATCCTAATTAATAGTTTGAAATTAACATGGCCGGTTACTGGCATAACAATTTACCAAAGTAGCTAATGGTCGGCCTCCCTGGCCGATCACTGGAAGAATGTCCACATTTTACTTCCATCTTTATCAAACTCATATAAAGAGATATCTTATTTTCACTCTAGTCATCATGTAGTGTGAAATGATCTGATTATTTCTATCAGTAGTCGGCCATGGGTACAGTCAATGAAAACCAAATTATAAAAGATTTAATTTGATGGAATAGGCATCAAGAGCTCATTGAGCCAGTACTCAGCAGTAAGATATTAAACCTCTCTCGGCAACATTATTGGGCTATGAATTTGCAATTATTCATTTCTGACGAAGCCAAATCAGCACAAAAGAAAGTTCCACCAATACTCTGAGGAGAGTATAAGAAAGGCTCTTGAAGCAGGTAGAAATGGTGCCAAAATAAGGCAAACATGCCGAGATCACGGTATACCTCGTGCATCCTTGCAGGACCGGCTCAAAGGAAGGACTGCCGATGAATTTCGAAAGATGGGGTCCAAAAGTCCAGACCCATATTGGTCAATTGTATAATTCAGCTAGCAAAATAAGATGGATCTTTGCAAATCTAGCCTTACCCACGAAACAATTGATTATTTTAAAGAACATTTGAAGTATTCCAAACCCCTTCAGAAATCTAGAAGACCCAAATCATGATCATCAACGAAGCGCTATATCTGCAAAGAAAAAGAAGAAAATATGAAGAAGAGGAGAAGAGAAGAATCTGAAGGAAGAAGGACCAAATCATCTAAAAACACGAAGAAACAAAAAAACAAAGTAAAAACTGAAGTACCTCAAGAAGAAGTGGAAGTGGTTAGGAAGAAACAATTAAAAGTGTTGTGTTTGGGATGATGAATTGGACAGTGATGCAGAATAAGAGGAGGAACAAAATGTTGGCTGTGACACGTGCCCAATGTGGTTTCACCTAAATTGTACGAAGTTATTAGGACAGTCATATAATGATGAAAGAAACCAAGATGTTTATTGTTTTCTGCAGTGATGAATAATGCTCCCCAAATGGATATTCATCATGTGCTTCTTCATAGTTTATGTAAAATTTTGTGTTTTGTTACAGAATCTATTTATTTTGTTTCTATTTTAAATTATCTAAAATTATTTACGACTCCAAGTATTATATTACGTAAAACCAAAAAAAAATACTACTGATATATTGAAAAAAGAGTGTCCTCTATAATCGAAAGGTATACACCCATCAAGGGAATGGTTCAATACAGATGTAAAAAATGCTATTTTTGAGCGAAATTCTGCTTTCAATCGAGTCAAAATAACTCAGTCTGATGAAGATTGGCTCAAATTTAAAACCAAAAGAAATGCAGTCGTTAATCTCTTGAAATATACCAAGTTAAATTACTTTGAAAAAAATTGATGAAGTTAGACACGGTTCTCGACTTATGTGGAAGACGTTGAAAAAAGTGGTTGATCCACAATGTGAGAGTACCATTAAATCAGTAAAAATAAACGGTGTTATGGTTAATGAAAATTTGCCGAAAATGTTCAACGAATATTTTGTGGACAGTATCGGAGACCTCACAAAAATGTTTGATACTAATACCTTTGTATTGATTACAGAAGCCCTTTATTTAAGTTCCTTGAATCTAAATGGAAAAGAACTATTCAAATTGAGAAATATCGAATTGTCAAACTTGAGGGAAATACTATTTACTCAAAACAATCAATATTCTGAGGATGAAATCAATTTCAAAGTGGTGAAGAATATTTTTAGTAATATTGGTTATCCCCTATTAAATATTATCAACACATCATTGACCAAACCTCAATTTCCCCAAAAGGAAGGTGAATTAATTGAGGGAGCATAGGCCCACTAATACATTACCTTGTCTCGAAAAAATATTGGAGTTAGTGGTTCATCAACAATTAACCCAATTTATTATTGAAAATGAACTATTATCCATAAATCAGTCTGGTTTCAGAGAAGGGCACTCATGTGAAACAGCTCTTCAAAAAATTATAAGTGAATTGAAATATTCAATGGATGAAGATCTTGTTACCGTACTAGTGTTTCTAGACTTAAAAAGAGCCTTTGAAGTTGTAGATAGAAACATTATGCTCTTGAAGTTGAAACATTATTTTGGCTTTGACGAACCAACTCACGCGTGGTTTGAATCATAGTTGCAAAATAGATATCAAATGACAAAAATTGGTGAAGAGTATTTAACAAAAATGGAGGTGAACAGTGGAGTACCTCAAGGTAGTGTATTGGGACCACTGCTCTTCATAATGTTCGTAAATGATATTTTTTTAATTGAGCTGGGTGACTGCAAAATGCAATTTTTTGCTGACGACACAATTCTATATGTTTCTGGTACATGTGTGGATGCTGCCATTGAAAAATTAAACAGAGTTTTATTGAAAATTGAAAGTTGGATGGAAATGAACAAACTGCCTGTGAATCCTAATCAAATCAACTTATATGATAATAGGAAAAAACAGATATCTGGTAGAGCAACATAATTCTACAGTGAAATTTGAAGGTGTAATTTAAAAAAAACTGGAATATACTAAATACTTGGGAATCATTCTTGATCAAAAATTGTCAGTTTCACCACACATTGACTATGTTTGTGAAAAGATTTAAAAAAAGATTGATTTTGCGTATCGTGTGAGTAGGGATTTAACCTTATATGCTAGGCAAGTTATATATAACTCAATTATAAAACCGCATTTTGATTATTGTGCCACAATTTTGTACATGTGTGATAGCACAGACGTAAAAACACTTCAAATATTACAAAATCGTTGTATGAGATTTATTCTGAGAAGTTCTGAATACACTAACATTTCATTGATGCAAAGGACATTAAATTGGCTTCCAGCCAAGGAATACATTCAATTTCGCACATTAGTTTGCATATATAAGATTTTAAATAATTTACTTCCGACTTATTTGAGCGAGTATATTCGGTTCAGGAAAGATATTCCCAATTAAAATACCAGACAAAAAAACCACGTACAAATATTCCCTACCTCATTGATAAAAACCAAAAGAAATATATATGATGAAGGAATGATTGGATATAATAACTTACCCGAATTAATTACAGCATCAGAAAACGTTCGAGTATTTATTAACAGATTGAAAGAGCATCTTTTGAATAGCTAACATTACGAATTGTTACTGTAAACAAAATTACTCTACTTCACTTCTCTCATAAGAAATATATGTAGTTATCATGTTTTGCAGTGATCGTTTTTTTAATTTGTGAAAGTTGAACATTTATGTTGTTTTTTTTTAACTTTTAAAATTAGCTTTAGGATATTTTTTTTTATTGTTGTACTATTTCTTATTTGTATGTTAGCTCTTAGCTAAATAAATGATTTCTCTCTCACAGTAAGAGGTTACTAAAATTCTTTTGATACGGATCTGGTACAAATTAGTTTCATTTGCCACGGCCGACAACTGGAACAGCCTTGGCCGACTATGGGAATATATGCGGCCGACTACTAGCAAAGTGCTCTTTTTTCAAAAGAATAATATAAGAAAAAAATGCATTAAATTCCAAAATTCCTTCATCCTAATCATTTCATAGTTGAAAGTATATGTTTTACGATCAATGAAGTCAAAATAGCCTAACTTAAAATGATTTTATGCTAATTATTGTGAAAGTCAAACTTTATAAAAAAAGGCCGACTACTAGCGCATCCAGCCTAAAGTATGAAACTTTCTAACAATTGATTTGGAATGCTGGTTTCACTATGAATATACACACAAAACTGCGCTACAAGAAACGAAATTATTGTTGATAGTTACCGGAAGGGGGTGGCGCGACAAAGTGGCGCCTTTTTACTGGGAATCCCAACGTTGCGTGAACGCAACCATAATGAAACCGGTCAGGTATGCAAAAACTATAGACGTATTGCCGAATGTCATATTACGAAGGCGTATAAGGGCCAACAACAAAATATTTTTTAAAATATTAGGAATTGTCACTTTGAACTGACAATTGTCACTTAGAACTGACAATTGTCACTTCGAACTGACAATTGTCACTTTGAAGTGACAATTGTCACTTCGAACTGACAATTGTCACTTCGAACTGACAATTGTCACTTCAAAGTGACAATTGTCACTTCAAAGTGACAATTGTCACTCAAAAAGGACATTTGATGCCAACTGCTAAAATAATATTGTTTTTCAGTCAATTTATTTCAGAAAAACCAATTGAATTCTCGTGGAAAATCTCCTATTTTGTTTAAAAAAAAGAGCACTGTGTCCGTCCGAGACATTTGAGAAAAAACTCCATTCATTTTTCGAAAGGAACTACCCTGTATACAAAATGAGATGTTCATAGGAGAGTAGGCCATCAAAAATGAAACAAGTTGAATATTTAGTCAATTTTCAACATAGATATAGGAAAAAGTATTTAAAAAACTTTTATAGATTGTGCATGTCGAATAACCTCAAAATCAATTGAAATTTTACATGATGGCCAGTAAGGCAACAAGTTAAAAAAAACTTTGAAGATGGCAGAATTTCGAAAACAGTTAGAATCCAATACTATGGCTTATGTGCAGTTCCAAGCATTTATTCGAAAATATCTAAAATCATCTTTTTTTTCTATATTCTCTGATCAATTTATAAATATCCTATTTTTCTTTCAAATAACTCAAGTTAAATAGAGTAAGTAGTTTAATACCAATAGATGAACTAATTGATTTTTTTCGCAATTTTATTAATAGAACCATCTGGAAATGGGTTTTTACCCCGCCGCTCGCTGTTGCAATAGTTTGTATCGAATAACTAAATCAAAATTCAATTTCAAAGTGACAATTGTCAGTTCGAAAAGTGACAATTGTCAGTTCGAAGTGACAATTGTCACTTCAAAGTGACAATTGTCAGTTCAAAGTGACAATTGTCAGTTCAAAGTGACAATTGTCACTTCAAAGTGACAATTGTCAGTTCGAAGTGACAATTGCAGCCTCTCTGATACTTGATTTTCGAATCCGTGAGATCTTCTAGGTTGATTGCAGCTAACCATAGAGCTCTTCTCCTCCTCGATAAGACATTTTAACTGGTCAAAAACTTATGATTTGAAACTGTAGACACCGAGTGAAACCCGACTCTATCCCTGTCGTGATGGGACCCACAGTTAACTACAATGCAAATAAGGGGCATTTTTCTTCAGTTGAAGCACGAATTATTATCCAAAATTGAAACTACTCAAATTATCCAAAATGGTCGCTTATGACGAATTACAATGTGTGCCAACAGCCGCCAAATTGCTTTCGTTTTGACAGGTCGATGGATTGCCTAATAAGCCAGTGAAGTTGTTTTTGTGTTGTGATACGGAAGGTGCCTCTCATATCACCGTGCAGGGGAGGCTTTTTGGAAATGAAACCTAATCTAGGAAGTATCTTAGACTTTCTGAACACCTTTTCGAATTCGTGTTGAGTTTTGTAAAGGACGACATTTCCAAGAAACCTTTTTCTTCATTATCGTACCAATTTCTTTCCAAATATTGTTTTTCACCACCATATCTTTATAGCTTTTTCCTCCAACAGAATATAACGGTGGGTGCTGTCTCACCAAGTCTATTAAGACTTCATCATCTTCAGGTGTGAATTTGTCACTCATTATTTCAATATATGTTTATAATTTATTTGTATATTAAAATGTCGTCCGCACACGCCGGCGATTCCGCATTAAAATACTCTGGTTGGATAAAATCGTCAAATCGCGACGGACCAGGCCTTTTTTAAACAGTGTTTTGTTAATAAAAAAAAGGAATAGTGATTGTGAAAATGGCTGATTTAAGAAGTTTATCAAGAGATTTTTCAACGGAGTTTATCGAGATCTACAAGGGAAATCCATGCCATAGCAAATATATAGTATATTTATATATATATTGTTATGATTCTGTTATGTTGTGATATATATTAGAATTGTGATATCAATATTTGTTATTGTATCTAAAATATGCCCGACTATGAAAATGCTATCTCTTTCTTTTAGTTTTCTACCTTCCCACTTTACTTTGCTAACTCAGTCGGTGACGCCTATGCAGAGATGATCGTCTTTGCTTGATGTCAATATAAAACTATTTTCTTTTTTCATGTTTTATTTAATAGAATTCACTCAATAGAAATGTTTAGATTTCATATTTTGTTTCATTATTCAAAATTCAATCAATTTCTACCTACCACTAGGAGAAAACTACCTTATACTATTTTATAATCAATTCAAAATTATTAACTTAAATTTCGTCACGAATCATTGGAAGTCTGTTTCTTGATGAAATTAAAATTCTACCCACTTTGGTAGGACTTGTTATTGATAGTCTGGATGGAAATTTCATTTTCAGGGAATTATTTGTGATCTTGTAATGGAATATTTTCACTCACTTTAAGTGTCCTGGAGAATATAACTCTGGTTGTTTTGTGGTGCTGTTTACAATGTTGGCAGGAACAACTGCATCGGTGCATTCAGGATTTTCAATCTCGCCTTCATTAGGTGTTTCTCTTTTCTGAAGACTTCATATCAATTATATAGTTGATTTATCAGTTTTTCTCATTACTTTTCTATATTAAATTTAAAAACATCTTTCCTCAAAAGTTACTTTCATTCCTCCCTTCATTTATTCCAATGTCCATCTCCTGGAAACCGCCCTTTTTTTTAACTATCCAATCACATCTTTAATTTTCATAAGATTCCACTTTTGACATTGCAGGCATACAAGTTTCCACTTAATTATACTATGGTACATTTTTCATTAAAAAAATATTTTCTTCAAACATATAATTGATTTGAATCTTCTCAATGACATTATTTTCTTTCTTTCCATTTTGAAAACTCATATTTCATCTCTTTTCAAAATCATCGACATATTTCATTTCAGTTCTGAATTCCTATACAGGATGTTTTTTACTGATAAATAATTTAATTTTCATTTCATTTTTGAATTCCTATATAGGATGTTTCTTATTGATGAATAAATAAATTTTGATTTAATTAAATAAAATTACACGAAATAATCGAAAAATAACAAATAATCAGAATTAAATTCATCTACAACACTCTTAAATAGTCTGAGTTGATTAGAAATGGCTAAAGTTACAAAGGTTCAAACATTCAGAAAAAAATAGAATTTCATAGCAGGTTTTCATGCAAATTTTCCACCACAAATTCAATATCATAACAATATATATGAGTACTGGGTGTTCATATTCCTAGTGTCTTGTACTTAGGTACATAACATCCAGTATGGTGGTTCTCAAGGATGCCAACACTAGTGGGTGTGATCTAGCCTAATTTGCTTATAGCAGAAAACGAAAAATTAAATTCCTTCACTCCTAGCTGGGACTAGAAAGAGAGAGAGAGAAGACTTTGGGAATGTTTATTCTTTGTTAGAATAGTATTGTTACTGATATAGTTCTACTGATTTCAATCCTCATAAGAAAATTCGAAATACTCCACATATTGCTGAGTTGCCAAAGCAATGTGTCATTTTATGGCATATCTATTCAGTCTTTCTTCTTGATACTCGTAACGATCCCATATTAAGTGCTTCAAAAATCACCTGAACTGATTTTCAGCAATATTGAGATATATTTTCGGAAGAAATCGATACGAAATCGAAATTCTCAGGAATCTACATAAAACAATCTTCAATCACAAGAACTCTTTGGAATGTATATTATACAAAACTACCCCATCTCCTCATCGAATTTCCATTTTATCCTATATACACGAACTATATACACGAACTATTATTGTGCGAACTATATACACGAATAATCAATTTTCTAGTAAATAGGATCATTGGAGTATGATTTGTGAATATGAGTAAAAGTTTAGCGAAATGTTAACAAAAACAAACAATTCACGTTTTATATCTTGAGGATTTCTCTTACATTGCAGAAGTATAATAAAACACATCTTGTTTGATTACATTATCTTCCTGTCTTTCTTTTCGTGATTCCTTTGATACTACGACTGAAAAAATTGAATAAAAAGTTTTTCATCCGATTACAATGAGGCTATTATTGAGTTGGAAATATATTATTAAATTTTCTATACAAAATTATTTTCCAATACTTTTTTAGACATAACGCTTTGCTTCCGTAGTTCAATCGGCTATTGAATCTCTTTCCAAACTTCATTAGGAATAAAGAAGGAACACGAGTTCAGATGAGATTATATCATGCTGAAAGTTATCTTCTGCAAACTTTTGAACTTCACAACTAATCGTGTAACCCTCAACTGTAATATAATTAAGGGATTTTTTCGGAAATGAAACTCATACAATAATAAATATTTTTTGTGATTTCGTTACTGTATTTTGTATTAATGTCCATTTATTAATGAATTATAATTAAAAAAAAATTAATATCGAACACAATTACATTGTCGTTCAAGAAAATTTTAAATTAAATTTAAAAATATTTATTATTCTGAAAATCTCCAGAATCTTGTATAACGGAATATTTTAGCAACTCAAATAATGAGATATTTGAAAATAATTCACTGCAAAAATATGGAAAAACTGTTTAAAAAATCCAGCAAATATATATATCAGATAATTCTATACACAATAGAAGAAGGAAAAAGTCAAGGAGTATCATTCTTTCCCGAGAATTCGCCGTACAAATTTATGTTACCAACCACTTGGTATTTTACTTTGCAGAAAATCGAACCTAGAAGACTTATTTATTTTTACAAGCTTTTATTTAGTTTCACTTGTTAGTTTGTTCGTTCATTACGGTCAAATCTTGCAAGTGAATTTTGACCGAATTCCAGTCGTCCGATTAATTTGAAATTTGGCAGGTGTTCATAACTCCGGTGACAATGCATTATGGAATTTTTGTTAGATAAAAAACGGCTCCAAGATGGCGGACGAGATTTGAAATTATGGTCAGATTTGATTGAAAATTAGTATGTAGGGATTTCCGGGGTCGGAGATTACGACGTTTTCGTCAAAATTCCTAAATTGGCGGCTCCAAGATGGCAGAAGAGTTCTGTGATTATGGTCCGATTCGATTCAAAATTGATATGTGGGGGTTTTCGGGGTCGGAAATTATGAAATTTTTGTCAAAGTTCATAAGTTCAAGATGGCAGCCCCAAGATGGACGACGAGTTTTGTGATCATATGGTCCAATTCGATTCAAAATTGGTATGCGGTGGCTTTCGCGGTCGAAGATTTTGAATTTTTGGTCAAAATTTATAAATTCAACTCGGCGGCCCCAAGATGGACAACGAGTTTTCTGATTATGGTCATATTTTATTAAAAATTAGTATGTGGGGGTTTTCAGGTTCGGAAATTATTAATATTTTGACAAAATCTTAAATTCAAATTTCTTCGGATGGTGGACGAGTTTTGTGATTATGATCAGATTCTATCCAAAATTGGTGTATGAGAGTTTTTGGGGTCGGAGATCATGATTTCTTTCAGTTCAAAACCAGAGAACACCCAGAATAGCTCTCCGGAGCTCTCTTTTGTCAAACCCCAATGGCGAGTGACTCCAACGCCTTCCCCACTCCAACAATCTCACCCAAGCCCCCCCTTAGAACCCTTTAGACGAAGCCAAGGAATGGCAAAGGACCCCGGTAGTAGGCCAAGCCCAGTCCACAGGGTGGACAAGGGTGAAACAGTACAACCTAAGTGGGGCTGCAAAAAGGAGGGAGAAGGAACAGCTCAAAAGGCTGGTGGCTTCCTCGACGGAGGTCGCAGACCTACAATTATCTGGACCTTCTAGCTCCCAAGGATTATCTCCTGGAAGAGCCACAAACAAAAAGAATACTGCGTTAAAAAGGAGCAGGAGTCCAGAAATAACTCCAGTGAACTCCAGAAAAAAAGTCAAACTTCCAAGGACCAGCAACCCCGGTCAGTGGAGAAACGACTTCTCGCAGTTAGCCACTGGGGACAAATCCCTGCAGCTGGTCTGTAGAAGACTGTATCTGGGATGAATACAAATACTACTAGCATTATTTCCCAGGAGATAGACAGGGAAAAGGGAATATATCAAAAGCTCGTACCAGAAAAAAAACCTCAAATTGGATATATGATATTTTTTTTCAATATTTTGATGGTTTTTCAGAACATTCCCAAGATTCTTGGCAGTATCAGTATTTTCTATCGCTATAGAAAATACTTCTCATATTCTATTTTTTTGTTGAATATTTTTCTTGTAATTATTTTTTATTTTGATGTATTTTCTTGAAGCACCTTAGGAACGTTATTTCTTGAACTCCTTAAATTTTAAATTTTTTGAAAAAGTAGTGAACATCGAACGAACTTTTGTGTGCATGGGAACTTATAGAGTCAAATCTTATCAATCCTAATTACCCAGAATTATTCCATATGGCATTACATAAATTGAAAAGGTCTCGTTCGAATTTGAGTTACATTAAATATTATTAAGTGTGACATTTCTCTTACTTTTCAGTTGAGGTTGATGTGTAACAAACCAATTACCAACAGACGCTTATGTGAAAAAACTCATTCGCAACGATGCTCAGAATATCCCATGCAGAGTTAAAAATAATAAACAAGTCTTCAGATTCACACATGGCAAACATTTTCAATCAATTTAAAAAATAATCAAACATAAGACTGAAAGTATAATCTTGTATGTTCAAAACCAGACATGAGAGTTCTAAATAATTCTGAAAAACAGACTATGTTAACAAAGTGGAAATTTTGTTTCCGAACATTCATTCAAAGTTCTACCTACTAACTCACTGAATGGATTTATAGAAAAATTTAAAATCCAAATAAAAAACAGTAGATTATTTTCGGAAGAACACTTTGCCCCTCATAATTTCTAGTAATCCTATTATCACTTGCTTATATGGACTCCCCATAATTCACAAACTTGATATCCCAAGTGGTGAGCTTCCATCATAGCTTCCTTCCTGTATCGCCTAATTGAAGATCTGAACAATTTGAATGCTTCACACTTCAGATTTAATTGGAAAATTACATTCTATGAATCTTCCTTCTGATAACTGCATAATGTTGTCCTTTGATGTGAGTAATCTCTTCACTTCAGTCCAACAAAAGAAAACTATACCACTAGCAAATGAGGTGGTGAGATCAGCTAATATAGATGAAGAACGAATTGCACAAATTTCAACTCACTTGAATCTATGTTTATCACAAAATTCCTTCATATTCAATAGCAAATATTACCAACAAATCGAATGGCTTGCTATGGAAAGTTGTCTTTCTCCTCTCCTAGCTGATATCTTGATGAATAATTTGGAAAACAAATACATTGTCACTACCAATAATATTAAAATTCTTCATTGGTACAGAAATATTGATGATTGTTTGGTGTTCATAAATGGAGATTCAGACACAGCTGTTCAGCTTTTTAGACATCTCAATACATAAGAACAATAGTAATTTGCAGTTTGGTATTTATAAAAACCAACTTGATTTCGAATCGAATCATCCCAACCAACATAAAATGGCAGCTTTTAACTGTTATGTTCATCGGCTTTTAGATATACATTTACCATCTGTTGAATACAACAAAGAAATCAACATTCTAAAACAATTAGCTTACAACATCGGTTATGACAAATTCAAAAACAAAAGAGAGAACAAACTATGATATCCTAACATTGACACAACATGAAAATACATAACATAAAAATACATTTCAATACCTTTCTGGAAAAATAGTTTATTTCGAGAATATACATAATAAAGTTTGTGTAAATATGAAATGGCTGTAACCAAACAATTGGTCGAGAATCAGGGTTATTATATATTTATATAGGGTTACAGGTTACGGCATCAAACAGCTTTAAGAAAGTTCGGGTGACCAGACGTAAGGTGAGGAAAGTGTGCTACTGCTGCCAACATATACAAATTATTTAGTTGTTTGTAATTTATCCTTGTTAATTTTGATTGTAAGTTTTCCAAACATCTTGTTTATTTTGGTTTAAACATAAAGTGTGCTGAACAATAACAAAGAGTAGAACTATAATCTTTGTCAATAACTCCAGTAGTTTGTAATTTATCCTTGTTAATTTTGATTGTGAGTTTTCCAAACGTCTTGTTTATTTTGGTTCAAACATAAAGTGTGCTGAACAATAACATAGAGTAGAACTATAATCTTTGTCAATAACTCCAGTAGTGTTTAATTTATCATCATCTACCAAGACAGTGCAGTAGCAGCATTGAAATGTATAATACTCTATACAATGGTAGTAGTAATTGTATTTCGTAGTTTTGAGAAAATACATGGGACCACATGCAATGTGGAAAGCTGTATGAACATTACGAATGAGTGCAAATTGGATTCCATAACTTTTCATTCATTTCCAAAAGATAATTACTGATAACATATTGTTATTTAAGGCCTTAACAATACATTCTACAGAAAATGATTCATTTGATGTATTTTTCATTTATTTCTTCTCTGCTCGGCGCATTCAGACAAGATATAGATCTATTCTACTCTTCGAAATTTGAAAGTAATTTCTATGAAGTTGGCTATTCTGGCACACATCAGACGTCATCAAAATGGAGGTTTCGCCGTAACCCTGTCAGTATTTTATATATATATATATATATATATATATATATATATATAAACAAATTGATTATTGGGGTATGCAGCAAAAGAAAAAGTATACTTTTTAAAGTTTGTCCAAGCTTTCGGAATGTTTTATTTCCATCTTCAGGGATACTACAATGAAGAATTGAACAAATTAGTGTGTCATTCGAACCTTAAGGTACTAATAACTTACATCTTTGTTGAGATTAGTTTCTATGTTGTTTATGAATGTTCTTCATGTAAAGTACGGTGAAATATAAGTTATGACTTTGAAGTTGGCAACTCATGTTTTAAATCGTCAACTAATCATACACATCAGAATTCATTGAACAGTTACTAATTAAAATATTAAAATATAAATTCTGAAACATGTGTGCCTTCAGAAAGTACAATAGGTTATAAATGGTGGGAAAATTATTTATTCACTTGTCATCTGCTTTGACAGTCACTGGTAGCAACTGAGGGTAGTACCAACTGATATGAATTGGTGTGCCATTATTGGCCAAAGTATTATAGTAATTTTCTTGTTAGTACCAACTGAAGGTTGGGCCAACTTGAAGATATATTAATAACTAGTAAAGAGCTCCGATTGATTTGAGGAAAATTTTGTATTTTCCATTGCTAATAAGAAGGAATAAATTTCACTTAGGTGTTGACATCAGTTTTTTGTTCATATGATTTTTTCCTGATATGAAAGTTTCCAGAAAAGTTTTTAGCAGTGTGTCGTTCATTAGTTAATATTCAACCATCATAGTTCATAGATGGTCGAATTGTTCACGTGATTCGCAGAGTTACATCTTTCTGATGGTGCCTCGCAATCACTTTTATGGATATAACTTGTTTTAATATCTTGCAGTTTGACCAATATACTTTGTCACAACCCCGGCAAGGTATACTATATATAACATTCGCTGTCTAACATTGAACTTTGTTCACTTTGAGTAAATAGACTTAATGTAAGTACGTTTGTTTGTTATTTTGATTATCTATGGTTTGAAAGTTCAGCAAGTTTGGTGAAATATTTTTAGGTAGGTAAAGAGGTAAAATACTGGGGACAATACTGATAGTAGTCACTGTAGTTATTATTCGATATAGACTAGATATGTTGTGGCTCAGTATGGTGATGTGTTGAACATATACTTTTATTAAACTTGGAGGATAAGAATTGCAAAAAGAGATTTAAGGATTTTAAGATTTTATTGGTAACTTCATCTGAAATTTTCAGCACCTTTCATTGCTTTACCAGATTTACTTACGAATGTTTGTGATAGACAGATATTAATATCTTCCAGAACTGATCTTTCGATAAATTATCAGTATTTGTTCATTGAACGTACGAATTGGGTTCAGAATGGTAGATGTTCGATGTTTTCGGTTTATAGTAAACTGATATGTGGGTTTGTTGAAGGTAGAGATTCATCTGTATACTTGGCATTGAAAATAAGTCATGCGACATATTTTTATGAAAAGGTTTGAAGATAAAACGGTAGTTGGACACCGTACTACCAGTTTTATCTTCAAACCTTTTCATAAAAAATATGTCGATGACATTATTTTGGCAATGCCAAAGGATAGTACAGATGAGATTCTCTTTACCTTCAACAACTATGACCCACATATCCAGTCTACTATAGAAACCGAAAACGTCGAACAATCCGTACCATTTCTGGACACCAGATTCGTACGTTCCAATGAGAACAAAATACTGATAGATTGGTATCGGAAAGATTGCAGTTCTGGAAGATATTTAAATTATCTGTCCTATCACAAACATTCGGTAAAAGTAAATCTGGTAAAGCAGATGAAGAACAGGGTGCTGAGAATTTCAGATAGAAGTTTCCACAATAAAAATCTTAAAATCCTTTTAAATCTCTTTTTAGACAATTCTTATCCTCCAAGTTTAATAAAAAGTATATTGTTCAACACATCACCTATTACTGAGCCACAACAAGTCATATAAATCTTAATATATCGAATAATAACACAGTGACTACTATCAGTATTGTCCCCAGTCTTTTTACCTCTTTACCGTACCTAAGAGATATTTCACCCAAATTTGCTAGACTTTTCAAAACCATAGATAATATCAAAATAGCGAACAAAACAGTACTTACAATTAAGTCTATTTACTCCAAAGTGAAAGACAAAGTTCCAATGTTAGACAGCAGAAATGTTATATATAGTATACCTTGCCAGGGTTGTGACAAAGTATATATTGGTCAAACTGCAAGATTATTAAAACAGAGATTAATATCACATAAAAGTGATTGCAGGCACCATCCAGAAAGATGTGCTCTAGCAGATCACGTGAACAAATTCGACCATCATATGAACTATGATGAAGTTAAAATATTAACTAATGAACGACACACTGCTAAGAGAACTTTTCTGAAATGGCTTTCATATCACAGGAAAAAAAATCATATGAACAAAAAACTGATGTCAACCACCTAAGTGAAATTTATTCCTTCTATTAGCAATGGAAAATACAAAATTTTCCTCAAATCGATCGGAGCTCTTTACTAGTTATTAATATATCTTCAAGTTGGCCCAACCTTCAGTTGGTACTAACAAGAAAATTACTATAATACTTTGGCCAATAATGGCACACCAATTCATATCAGTTGGTACTACCCTCAGTTGGTACCAGTGACTGTCAAAGCAGATGACAAGTGAATAAATAATTTTCCCACCATTTATAACCTATTGTACTTTCTCGAGGCACACATGTTTCAGAATTTATATTTTAATATTTTAATTAGTAACTGTTCAATGAATTTTATTGTGTATAATTAGTTGACGATTTAAAACATGAGTTGCCAACTTCAAAGTCATAACTTATATTTCACCGTACTTTACATGAAGAACATTCATAAACAACATAGAAACTAATCTCAACAAAGATGTAAGTTATTAGTACCTTAAGGTTCGAATGACACACTAATTTGTTCAATTCTTCATTGTAGTATCCCTGAAGATGGAAATAAAACATTCCGAAAGCTTGGACAAACTTTAAAGAGTACACTTTTTCTTTTGCTGCATACCCCAATAATCAATTTGTTCACACCTAACTAGTCAGCAACGACTATCTTTCACTATATATATATATATATATATATATATATATATATATATATATATATATAATAACCCTGGTCGAGAATTAAAAATGTGAATTGTTGCCCTCGTGCTCATAGAAGAGGACGAATGCCTCCACCACAGTAGAATGCTCTATAGAGATCAGCAATTCTACTGTGCCTCCACGGTGATATCCTTAGATCATATATGCTACGCTAGATACGGCATTCTGTATTGTTTCTTTGGTATTGGAGTGGTCTGATGAGAGGGGGTAAAGGGTACGTCGGCGTACTATACGTAATAGCGAGTACCACGTGTAACTGTCAATAGCTTGAGTACGCTGATCCCCCTCGGACCTACCAGAACACTAACCTAGGTGCCGTATCTAGGGTAGCGTATATGATCTGAGGTGATATCAGTGAAACTCTGGAGTCACTGTACTTGTGCCATGTTCCTGCATAAGGGTGCATACAGTAAGCCGTGTATGTCCGCTATCTGCCCTTTTCTTGAATGCAACATACCTGGCACTATTTATTTACATTGTACCTACCCTGGATCATGTTAGAATTCCAATTTATCACTCTGCACTTGTAGACCAGTAACAAACTTTTCATAAGTTAATATCAAACATCATAGGCGTCGCCGCATGGGTGCTTTACAAATGGCATAGGGAAACTAATTTCAATTTGTCTATGACTGAGAGCGTAATTATAAGTCGTATCTTCTGATTTCTTCAAGAATACAATTTTGTGACAAAATATTATTGAATGTGAAACAAATAACGTTTTTTCTTGGATTTTCCATTCCTATTAGTTATCGTGGTATGTCTTGAGATTATTTTCACTGAATCCACTCATTTTGATTCCAATTCCAAGACATAAATATTATATTTGTTGAATTGAAATCATTTGCTTAAAAAAATCGCTATTATGTTTATCAACAACTTATTGTCTCACCGTAAAAAGTATGTCATGATGAAAACAAACTGGAGTGAACTTTTCGCAAAAAAATTCAAATTTAGCCATTAGCGTAGATTTAACATGATGTTCCTTCCACGTATTCCGATCAGAATGCCAATGAACGATGATTTTGACATTTTACAGAACAAATTCGGGAATTAATGGGTAAGATTATTATTTTTTGAGCGTTTAAGTTATTTGGCTTCAAAAAAATATATAATGAAAGTTTTTAAAATATTTCCGCACGCCACTGTCTCCAGGGTATTATCATAACAATAACTGGACTCTTCTAACCTACACTTCCGAAGGATAGCTATATGTTGCTATCACAACAATATGTGCTGTGAATCAAGAAGATATAGAAAGCAGGCGAAACGTCCATAAGCGCCTGTTGGCAGAAATATGACGTATCTGCGGGGCAAGATCAAGGTTTGTGTGAGAACTAGGCGCGAAAATAAAAATATTTTTTACTTCTGTACGAAAAAAAAAATTATGTCATTAATAAGTTATCTGGGAATGCTGAATAGACTTCCACGAATTAATGGGTGGGAATTAAATATTTCATGAAGTATAGAAGTGCAGTATCTTTGGAGATCATTATTGTAAATTGGCGTAATGAAATTGGAAATGATTTAAAGAAGCTGAAATATATTTTAGGTTTAAAATCATAAGATGCCTGGAACCAAATGTGTTTTTTCAAACTGTTCCAATGTATGCCGTAAAAATAAAGACATTATATTTCACCAGTTTTCTAGTGACGAAATAATCAAAATAATTTGTCTCTAGAATTGTGAATTGTTATGGAAGACCCTTGTGTGGGTAGTGTTCATTTTGAGTCAGATGATTACGATAAAGAGGCCTTTCTTCTGAATTATTGAGTGTCAAGAGAAGGAAATGTCCCAAACCTTCTGCGCTGTTCCAAAGAGAATGTTATTGTCTGGAAGTACACAGAAATTTCCACAAAGAAAATAGAAAAGGTGAACAGCAATCGCATTTTTTCATACATTCCAATGATTATGTATCTCAACCTCATTGAAAACCATTCGATTACGATCATTCAGGGATGAATTTGGAAATTGTACTACGGAAAATCAAGAGATTCAAAAAATTATGTCTGCCAGACATAAACTCTGATCTCACGGGTCACAGTTTTTTGTGTAAAGGTGTTGTGCTAAATGATGTTGACCTTTGGATGGACGATGATTCAGGAGATCCAAAATAATCTGCTGAGCAGATGTAAATTCTCAATTTATATAACTGTGATTGGGCTAATAGACGAATATTTATATATTATACTGTAATTACAAAAATTATGACGTTTTCAAGCGATAGCTGCGGGGCAAATCACTCAGATAGCCGAGTACGTCCGACCCTTCCGACCTCCTATTTCGCCTCCTTTCTATATCTTCTCGCTGTGAATATAGGCAAGGCGTCTCTATATCTTTTATTGCTCTGAGGTTGGATACAGCATACAAGTTGTAGCGACACGGAGCTAAATTATCTGCTGCGTAATTACTCATATCTAAGCCTTCGAGAGGAAAGTTAATGTTGACATTCAATTTTCCCCTGACTCATTCCATTGTCGAGAATCGTTTCAGGTGAATAACTGATATGTTGGGAAATTTATGTATAGATAATGACTTTCAGCATTTCATCCTATCCTTACATTTACAACAAGTTGGTTTCTCTTCGCTGTCCAAAGTTTCTTCGCTAGTAAACGAGTCTAAGCATTGTGACAGACTGAGCTGGCCAGTTCTCTGTGGAATATGGAGTGAACATTGCCTAAAAAGTGGAAAAATGTATAAAAGTGAGTAGAAAATGTAAATATTTTTTTCAGGACCAATAACAACATGCACAAACAAATGATCAATATGCAAGATGAAATCGACAAACTATCTAAACGTGGTTCCTACAAATTGAAGTGTTGTGATTGCAGGGGGTGGAGCATTTTTTGTGTGATAACTTGTCTTTCAGAAAATTTGTAATAAAAAATATAGAGAAATACAGTTGTATTTGGCTAGTGTTCTGTCTTTAGAAAAATAAGAAAAATAATCAATAAATAAAAACTTTTTAACAAAAAATTAAACCGACGAAATACGGAACTGAAAAGTAAAAAATAAAATAAACCTTCTTAGTCTCAATACCTAAGCCCATAAACTGATGTGAGAAACTAATTTTGAGTCGGCGCCAAACTAACAAGCAAATGAATTAGGTAAGGCGTAAAATGATGGCATCGAGTTGCGCGGTGACATTCTGAGAATTTTTTTGAATTAATTTAATGATACGCGTTGATTGTTCGTTTGGCGCCGACTCAAAATTAGTTTCTTACATAAGTTTAGGAGCTTAGTTATTGAAACTAAGAAGGTTTATTTTATTTTTTACTTTGCAATTCCGTATTTCGTCGGTTTAATCTATGTTAAAAAGTTTTTATTGGTCAATTTTTTGTAGCTGAAATCTACTAATTACTACCTACTTGTTTTTTGATTACTTCCAAAATACTTACCCACCAACTATTACCAGTTAAATAATATGATTATCTACTTTTACTATTTGTTGTAATATACATTATTTTTGTTGTTCTGGTTAGTTTATTTGATTACTTTGAATATCATTCCATCCTCTCATAGAATATAATGATTGTGACGGATTAAGGAGAACAAAAATAATGACACTAGCGATCTGTCATTGTCAACTACATATGAGTGCCAATGTTCACAAGTGAAAAATCAATTATAACCTATTTTTCTACCCGTAAGGGTGGATAATCGCATTCAAAATCCAAATATGATCAACTATGAGGTTTATTCTATCTAATAAAGGAGGAATAATCCAAATCTAAGAACCCAGTACAAAGTTATGCCTGATAGAATCGGTTAACGGACCAGAATTCAGAGGGTGAGTAATCAATATCCTTCATTTTGCTACCCTTAAGGGTTGATTTCATCTTTTAAATTCAAATGGGACCAACTTTAAAGTACACTCTATCTACTGAAAAAAGAGTTATCAGAATCGGACATCTCAATGAAAAGTTATGCGTGATCATAGATAAAAAAAAATACGCGTCGACAAGAGAACCTCCTTCTCTTTGGTTTCGTCGGTTAAAAAACTTCCTGAAGACAAGCCGTGTACTGGAACGTATAAAATAAGTTAGAGTCATCGCTGACATTGAAATAATAATTTTTTGTTGAATTATTTGGTTTCAAAAAGCTTGTCGCGCGAAGTGTAAGTAGCAATTAATTTAATTGGACAATGATTGGTTGGTAAGTAACAACTTGTCGAAGTATTGATTTTATAACAATTCCCGCAAAAAGCTTTTTGAAACAAAATGATTCAACAAAAAATATCATTTATGAATCTTGTCTTTAAAAAGTTTTTCTATTAGTTATTTCATTTTTTGCTTTTTATATAGTTTGCCTTAATCTGTTCACTCCTAGAAAGAAATCATTATCTCCGACCCCGAAAACCCCCACATACCAATTTTGAATCGAATCGGACCACAATCACAAAACTCGTCCGCCATCTTGAGTGTATGTATTTTGACGAACAATTCATAATCTTCGACCCCGAAAACCCCCACATACCAATTTTGGTTCAAATCGGACCATAATTACAAATATCGTCCTCCATATTGGAGCCGCTATTGTTTTTCCCTAACAAAAATTAGATAATGCATTGTCACCGGAATTATGAACACCTGCCGAATTTCAAATTATTCGGACTACTAGAAGTCGGTCAAAATTCACTTGCAAGATTTGACCCTAACAAACTAACAAGTGAAACTAAATAATAGGTTGTAATGAAAACAGATGGGTGTAATAGTATATTAGGTATCAGGTGTTGTAAAAAGCAAAATACGCACGAATGGAAAAATTTCGTAATTCAATATACAGTGGGCCAAAAAAGTCTGGACTACCTTTAATATTTTCATTATTGTAAGATATTGTAAATGATGCTTAAACACTTCGATTTTTTATTTTAGTTGTCCTTTTTTTGTTGTTTGTTCCATGTATACAGAGATATCTGAGAACTAGTTATGACAGGGTACTTCATTTCTTCAAATGGGATACCCTGTATATTATTGCATCTTTAGATTTTTTGAACAATTTTACAAAATTAAAGAGGATATATGTTTCACAACTTTGATGATCATGTAGGATATAATTCGTTCTATTTACTACTACGTTGGTTTAATTAACATCAGGAACATTATAATTATTTATGGTTACTGTACAATTATTAAATATATGAGAAGCATTTCGATGTGTTGAATCATATGACATTGTAATATTTTCATTTGTTGAGATTGTATTACTATTATGAAAAATAGAGTAGGATATTCTCGATGAGGTGAGTTCTTTGTTTTTTAAGGAATTGTCAACATAACTTTCTGCTACTGAAGACGATTGCCAGCCACCATGTCTCTTCAAATCCAATAGATCCCCGCCAGCATCGACTTAAATAGTTGCCGAAGATCTGCGAAAACAGTGTACTGTGTAGCGATTAGGATTTTCTAGTTAATGAAATTTTGCAATATCTTTTGGTATACTGCCTAATTTGTTTATCCCAACGGGTTGTTTGGTGCATTTTCCATTTATATATTAAAAAAAAAAGGTAAATTTACATTTTGTTATCTTGCGTATAGTGTAATATTTTTTGATTCTAGAATAAAAATAGTCAGAGATAACAAAAGAACGTTGAATTTTAGTTTTTGTATTTGGAATTTTGATAATGAAGGATTTTGCTGTGTCCTCACCATCTTCAATTTTCATATCTCTCATATCCTGTTTTTGGCATGCACCACTTACACCAATTATAAGAACAGTCTAAAAATGGAAATTACTGTAAGGGTGGAAAATAGTATTAGTGGACATATTTTACCTTCGTAAACAAGTACTGATTGTCAGGAGCCGTTTTGAGGAAATCTTGAATATTTATGGCCGTCAAATTTTTAGATTTTGTGCTTCTAAAGCCATCCTATTTCCTTTTCAATAGCGCTATCAACTTGTAATAGGCTTCTATATTTATGTTGTTTTTTATGTTTAGAGTCGATCTAAGCATTGAGTAAAAAGCATAGAGAGCTAGGTTTCATGTTTTCCGATAGGTGTTGAAAATATGCTACCAAAACATTTCCGGAGAAAGAATTCACCTTATTACACGCTTTATATTAGCTTCACTTGTATGTTTGTTTTTTTGTAACCGACTCCTTTGGGCGCGATTTTGACCCACTTCCAGACGTCCGAATGATCTGAAATTTGGCAGGTGTACATAATTCCGGTGACAAAGCATTAAGAAATTTTTGTGTGAAAAAAAAACAAAATGGCGGCTCCAATATAGCGTATGAGTTTTTTGGCCAAAAGGGTTTTTAATTTGTCTTAATTTAAAAAAATCAGAATGGCGGTCCAAAATGGAGGACGAGTTTTGTGATTATTGTCTGATTCTATTCAAAATTGGAATGTGGGGGTTTTTGGGGTCGAATATCATGATTCTTTTGTGAAAATTGAAGAATTCGAAATGGCGGCCGAGTTTTGTGATTGTGGTCTGATTCTATTCAAAATTGGTATGTGGGGGTTTTTGGGGTCGAAAATTATGATTCTTTTGTGAAAATTTAAAAATTCAAGATGGCGGCTTCAAAATGGCGGCCGAGTTTTCTGATTATGGTCTGATTCTATTCAAAATTGGTACGTGGGGGTTTTTCGGTTCGGAGATTATGGTTACCTAATTTGATAAGATTATTCCATTTTTTAATTTAAGAAAAAATAATGAAAATAATAGTTTGAAAAAACTAAAAAAACACGCTTTTATAAAAAAAACACACTAAAAAGTAGGAAATAAATGATAGTTCAAAAATACTGTAAAACACGCCTTTATAGAAACCCAGACTAAAAAATTATAAAATAAGAAAAACATGTATTTTATTATAAAAAAAGCGTGGGGTGCATGGTATTAATAATTATATAGTACATTACCTGGGGCAGTGAAGTGAGAAATGTCTCAGATCACAGGTAATTGTTGGCCGATACCATGCACCCCACGCTTTTTTTAAATAAAATACATGTTTTTCTTATTTTCAATTTTCTCAGTCTGGTTTTCTATAAAAGCGTGTTTTTTAGTTTTTTTAAACTGTCTTTTTTTAGTCTCCAGTCCATGAATCTACTGTAACAATTTTCGTAGCGTTCGCGGGATTTACTTGGCAGTAAATCATTCGTTGCCATTTTTGCCATTGCCATGACGTTGGGAGGAGTTGAATTTTCGTTCTCACTATCACTTGACATATCAAAAATGTAGGTATTCTTTTTTAAACAGTATGTATCTTATAATTATTAACTAGAACTTATTTTTTTTTCAAAAAAGTTTATTTGTATTATTTTGATTTTGACAGTTGCTATGACTACGCTTGTTATGTTTTGGTTACTCAATTTAAATAACCTCTCTTTGGTATTTTATATTTTATATTTCGGATAAGATTCTATAAAATGAATTCAGTCAGATCGGAATATATGTCAATCGCTTGACGTGACTGTCACACCGCGATGTTCCAATCTACAACCCATATAGGGTGAAGCTAACAATAGTTACAAATAAACTAGGTAATATATATATATATATATATATATAACACCTTCCCTCCTAAAACAATAGCAACCTTCCTAATTCATTTGTAACCTTTCTGGAGGCCTCAATTGGCTGCGTCTTCTCAATACTCTACTCTACTATTTGAGGGTTCGACATTATTGTTAAAGGAGGGTGCGTTTTGTTCATTATTATTATAATCATTTTCGTTCAAGGTAGATCGTGGAGTCATTGAAATAGATTCTTCAGTTTGAACATTTGTTACAGAGGTTGACTTGCATTTTTTTATTTGATCCGTGTGGCGTTTCCATTTGAGTCCTCCATCTACCCCGATCATATAGGTTCTTCTTCCAAGCACATTACTTACGACCCCCAAACACCACATTGGTTTATTAGCTCGATAATCTCGAACTCACACCTCTTTCCCTGATTGAAGTTTGCATTGTAACTTTTCTTATTATAACGTTCTTGATAATTTTGATTTTTCAAAACCTCGTTTTCGGTTGAAGGTAAAAACAGATCAAATTTAGTACGAAGCTGTCTTCCTATTAATAGCTTTGCTGGAGTTTCTCCAGTAGTTGTATGAATCGTATTGCGATAATGCAAAAGAAAATTATCAATAATCGAATCAACATCGCCTCTGTGATCCTCATTTCCTTTCAAAATAGCTCTTTTCATAATTTTAACTGCTGACTCTGCCTGACCGTTAGTTTGAGGATGATAAGAGCGCCGTTGAATGTTTAACACCAAAACTTGATAAAAATTTCGAAAACTCATCGGATGTGAACGTGGGTGCATTATCAGTACAAAGTTCGTTCGGTATTCCGAAACATGAGAATAATTTACGTAAAATCTTTATTGTAGTGTTTGTAGTCATATCATTTACTCGAAAACACTCTATCCATTTGGATGATGCATCTTCGACTACTAAAAAATATTTATTGAGACATGGACCAAAGAAATCAGCGTGCAATCTACTCCAAGCTTTCCTTGGCCAATTCCAAACTAATAATGATGAAATGGGGGGAGCATTTGAAAAAACTGCGCAAGAATTGCAGTTGTGAGCTATTTGTTCAATTTGTTTATCAATTAAAGGCCACCAAACATAAGACCGAGCTAGATATTTCATCTTTACGATTCCTAAATGTGAAGAATGCAGCTCTTTCAGAATATCATCTCTGGACCTAGTGGGTACTATCAGTCTATATCCCCACATTAAACACCCCCTCTCTACGGTTAGTTGATTTTCCTTACGAAGAAGGGTTTAAGTTCTTCTCTAAGGCAAATAGCTGGCCATCCATGTTCAGTGTAAAATATAATTTTTCCTATAATAGGATCTACCGCAGAGTGTTTTCGTATAGTTTGAACATCAATTGGAAAATCAGAATTTTTAATATAATTCATATAAGATATGCAATCTATACTATCCTTATAAAAAACATAAGAGGCTTTATTTGGATTATTCAGTGAACTATTTTTAGCGGGTAATCTCGAGAGAGAATCCGCACAATTTTTGGCTGAGTTAATATACCTTATTTCGTAATTGAATGCTGAGAGTATGTTGCCCACCGTTGCAATCTATTGGCAGCAAAATTGGCAAACCTTTTAACTCCAAAAATTGTGAGCAGCGGTTTATGGTCAGTGACAAGCAAAAACTTTCGACCATACAGGTACTGAAAAAATTTCTTGACCCCAAAAATTATAGCAGCTGCTTCTTTTTCGATTTGAGAATACGAAAGTTCGCTAGGATTCAATAATCTCGAGCCAAATGCTATTGGTCTTTCTGAACCATCCCCATAAATATGACTGATAATTGCTCCAAGGCCAACACTGGAGGCATCAACTGTTAATTTCACAGTACGTTTAGGGTCATAGTGAGCCAAAACATCTGCGGAAGAACGAATGTTTTTGATTGCATCGAAACTTTCTTGGTGAATAGAATTCCAAGTCCATTTAGTTTCTTTTCTCAACAAAGAATATAATGGTTGTAAAATGGTGGATGCATTGGGGACAAATTTGCAGTAATAATTTACCATTCCTAAAAATGACTTTAGTTCCTTGGTATTAGCGGGCACCTTAGCCCTTTTTATATCCATTACCCTCTCTTCGGATGTGTGTAGACCATATTTATCTATTTTATGACCCATGTATGTGACTGAGTCTTGGAAGAAAGAGCATTTATCTTTTCTAACCTTCAAACCACATTCACGTAGGCGACTTAAAACTGTTTTTAATCTTTCAAGATGCTCCTTGGTTGTTTTACCCGTAATAAGTATATCATCTAAGAAACATACAACCCCAGGAATATTGAATATTTGTTCAACTAAATTTTGAAAAATTGCGGGAGCACAATGAATCCCATATGGCAGTCGCTTATACGAGAAAAGGCCTTTGTGAGTGGAAATGGTTACCAACTTCGAGCAATCGTCTTTTAATAAAATTTGTTGGTACGCCTCTGACAAATCAATTTTAGAAAAAAATGTTCCACCCTCAAGTTCGCTAAATAAATACTCAATACGTGGTAATGGATATTGCTGTACCTCCAATTGAGGATTCAGTGTAATTTTGAAATCCCCACAAATACGCAGACTACCATTACGTTTCAAAATAGGTACAATGGGTGTAGCCCAATCTGAAAATTCAACCGGGATCAATACATCATTTCTATTAAGACGGTCCAATTCTTCTTCAATCATAGGTTTTAGGGCAAAAGGAACAGGCCGAGCTTTGAAAAATTTCGGAATTGCATTCGGTTTCAATTTTAGAGATACTTTGAATTTATTAAAAGTTCCCATCTTTCCATCGAATATTTCCCCGTATTCTTGCAATAATGAGTCCAAGTTGGAAGAAAAATCTATATGAAAATTATTTTAAAAATTTTTTACACTAACTATACCTAAACCTAACATATTCATACCATTGCGGCCAATCAGAGGAGGTCCACCATTTTAACAATGTATGTTTTAAAGTATGATTAACTCCGTTAAACACTATGTTTAAATTCAAATATCTAATGGTTGGAAAACAACCCCACATAATCTTTCAGACTCAAATCATTTTCAAACATTTTTTTATTTTGGAAATACTTCAAGAATATTTTTTCTGATATGGCAGCATGTGCGAAACCCGAATCGACCTCGAAGCTGATTGGAATATTTTCTACCATTAAATTAACATATGTGGGCTTAACATTATCTTGATCAGTTAGATCCATATTTCTAAGGTTAAATACACAGTTATCATCAGAGTCGTCCTCATTTTGGGTAATATAATTATGTGAAGTGGTGCGCTTGCATATTGGAGCCAAATGCCCCTTGATGCCACACTTATGGCAAAAACAATTGCGGTATGAACACTCGGAGGAGCGATGGTTAGTGCGTCCACGTCCACTTGTTGAGCTGCCAACGTCACTTTGACTGGAACGTTGAATCTCCAATCTATTCTTCTGTTGATAACTGCCATGAGGTTGATTATACCTAGCAGAACTCGCTATATTCTGCTGTTGTCGACTCCTTAGCCAAAGCTATTTCAACTACTTTAGTCATATCAACTTTTGCATCTGTGGCATCCTCCTCAAATAACCGATCCATGATTTTCGGTTCTCCCATACCAATAACGAAAACGTCTCTTAAAACTACTCCCAGTACATCGGCACTGAAAGAGCATGTAGAAGCAAGACGTTTAACTCTTGCTTCCCACTCACAAACTTTTTCACCTTCCAATTTTATTGCTCTATACAGTTTCATTCTCTCTGAGAAATATGACTTAACAGGTTTAAAATGAGCAGTAAGAATTAATCAACTCGTCATAGGTTTTGGTTTCAATCGTAGATGGTACACATAAACTTCGTAACAACACATAGCTTTCCTCGTTGAGAGTATTAAGCAGAACGGCTTTCTTTCGTGCGACGTCCTTAATTTCATTCGCCACGAAAAATTGGGAGAGCCTTTCTCCAAATACAGCAAACTCCGACGTTTTGGGATCAAAATTGGTTAGTGTCCCTAGGATACCCACAGTTGACATTTCCAATAGAATCACCTCCTTTTCAAAGTTGCAAATTAAGTGGGTTCTTTAGTCGACCTCTCGTCGCCAATGTTATGTTTTGGTTACTCAATTTAAATAACCTCTCTTTGGTATTTTATATTTTATATTTCGGATAAGATTCTATAAAATGAATTCAGTCAGATCGGAATATATGTCAATCGCTTGACGTGACTGTCACACCGCGATGTTCCAATCTACAACCCATATAGGGTGAAGCTAACAATAGTTACAAATAAACTAGGTAATATATATATATATATATATATATAACAACGCTGTTGACGGGCGACTGCGCGATCATGACCTACTTGCTGAATTATTAAATGTTGCGCTTACTTTTACGTATAAATTTTAATATATTCAAACTGTGCGTTTTGTTTACGAAAACTGTGCGCCTGTGTTTACCGTGCGTAATGAGCTATTTACTGAGGCAGTGTGTCGTGAGTTTTTCCCTATTTTCTACAGTGGTCGTAGGTAAACATTTTAAAAACAATTGAATTTGGAGTAATGTAGGTAGCTTGATATATTAATATTATTATAATATTGAATGAATGTGGTTTTTTGTATAGATTTTCCTGATTATATTTTCATTTTCAGACTGTGGAAGGTTACCCAAAAATTATTATAATAGTTATTCTCAACTTGAATATCAAACTCCAATCTCTTCTTACGGTCTTTGCAAATCTTGTAATAACTTCTCGGCAACAATAGAAATATGCCTATGGATGTGCATGAGGGCAAGACCAAGAAGGCGGTTTTCTGTCATAGTCAATGTAAGTAATATTATTGAAATAGACAAGCCTAATATACAAACAGATATTTCATTACAGTAACACTATATTAGAAGTAAGTTGAAAACTTTCACAACTTGAAAATTTTTGGACTTAAGATTCAAAACTTATTCAGCATTTACAATATATTCCAGCAACAAAGACTTGGAGCTTTTCAAATTCTGTGATCCTTTCACATTTTTTGATAGCTTATTGAATTCATCCAGCCCTTTAAAAAATAGAGAATTCATACAGTTCTTTGTATTTCATTTTTCAATATCGAATTCATTTTTCGATCTTGTCTCATAGCCATGAATGAGATACATGCAACGACAACACTCAACAAAATCACAAAAGAATCGTGCGTGTTAGTTGACTGTTGGCGCGCAAAGAACTGAACTCTCTGTTTCCTCTGTATTCTCGAATGCGCGATAGGGAGGAGCCTTAGGGAGAAACAAAACGCATAGAAAACAAAACAAATAATTTGTAGTGCCGCGGACTCTATGCACAAAATCATTCGATTCGGGATGCGATTCTGAGAAAGACGATTTTTTCATTTTTTTGCTGACGAAAATTGCAATTGTTATTAACAAAAAACAAAAAAAGAGGTTCAGTTTTTTGGGAATAACTCAAAAACTATAAGAGAAGGGGACTTCCAATAAAAAAGTCACGACTGCAACTCTATCTCCATTATTTATGATTTTAATTTAACGCTGAAAATAGGGCTCCGCGCGAACGCTACGACATGCGCGCGCCGTCTCTGAAGAGAGTACACCACATAAAATAATTTTTTATAGTATTCAATAGCAATTTGAAGATTTGTATGAATTATGGTGTATTTTTAGCACTCGAAAGAACAAGATCCCGTTGAAAAAAAAATAAGTTTATTTTTCAACAAGTTAGGCATTTGTTAATTTTTTTGGACCTCAGTTTTTATAAAAAAACGGTATAAATGTTCGAATGATAATAATAATGAAAAAGGAAATTGTGGCATAATGGACATATTTAAATTAAAGAAAAAAAGCATCCTCCAGCGAGACTCGAACTCGCAACCCTAAGCTTGCCGGACTTATGCAAACAAACAAACAAACAAAAGGAAGTTTATTGAGAAATTCAGTGGTTACATTTCATGTCCTTACTAATACCAATTGAGCTATGAAGGCTATGCGAAATCGACACACACTCGTGAACACTTTACTTCCTTCAATTTAATGCGATGTTGGGATATGAAATAGAAAAATCAAACGTACTTATCGGTGGCCGTCGAGACCCGGTACCCATTCACCCAAACATCATCGTCGAAGTGACGATTTGAGTAGAAGATCCAGGAAGATGATCTCCAACCACTGATAAGATTTTAGCCAAATATAAGTTGTGAAGTGGGGAATTGTTGTCCGTGAGAAATTATGAAAAAGGAAATTGTGGCATAATGGACATATTTAAATAAAAGAAAAAAGCATCCTCCAGCGAGACTCGAACTCGCAACCCTAAGCTTGCCGGACCTATGCTCTACCAATTGAGCTATGAAGGCTATGCGAAATCGACAACACTCGTGAACACTTTACTTCCTTCAATTTATGCGATGTTGGGAATGAAATAGAAAAATCAAACGTATTTCAAGTGGCCGTCGAGACCCGGTACCTATTCACCCAAACATCATCGTCGAAGTGACGATTTCAGTAGAAGATCAAGGACGATGATCTCCAACTACTGATAAGTTTTAGCCAAATATAAGTTGTGAAGTGGGGAATTGTTGTCCGTGAGAAATTAATAATAATAATAATGGGTCCTTATTGTTACTGGGTACTATTGGTTGACAACAATCTATTACACTTGGAAGGCGATGTTCAAATGATAGTTCTATAAATTTTTCGCTTTTCGGAGAACTTCTTATATACTGTGACTGGAAATCAATTTACCCATTGTTATCTTGTTTGTTATTTTATATGATGTTTCAAATTCAAATACTCATTTGTTTATGAATGAAATTAGCAATTTTTCTTCATTTTCAATATCAAACTACTTTAAGCTAATGAATTAAATTTAACCAAAAAAAACATGAAAACCTCCTTATTTTTGTTTCATATTTATTTTTTATGAAGATACTTTCCATGCTATACCTACATTCGTATTGAACCTTTCAACTTCATGTTAGTTGGCTATGGAATTTGATTTGTTGAATTGTTCTGTCATTGTGTTTACGCCAAATTGTTGACATTTCGAATATTCTCAATTTTCTAAGATAATCATTTGTGAAATGAACAACAACTACCAATCTACCCAAACTGAAGAAGTTGATATGCTGTTGATTCATGGAGAAGCAAGGAAAAATTTTCGTTTAGCCTTGCGTCTGTACCAGGAGAGATATCCCAACCGTCCGCAACCTAGTAGAAAAAACTATTTTGCAATATTGGAGTCACAGTTCAGGAAAAAACGGAATAATCATGATGGGGAACATGTTATTGTAAGCGGAGAACGGAGAATACTGTTCTAGTAGCGGTTGAAATTGATCCAAATACATCATTAAGGCAGATCGAATATGAGGTCGGGGTACCTAGAGAAACAGCAAGAAAATTTTTGAAAAAACACCGGTGTCGTTCATTCAAATATCAAATTCATTAATATTCGTATGGAAATGATGCGCAGAGGAGGATTGTGTATTGTAACTGGGTTATACGCAAAAAAACAGTGATGAATCACGCTTTACAAACAATGGTCATTTCAATAGAAATAATTCACGTTATTGGGCACAAGAAAATCCGCATGTGTTCAGAGAAGGAAGACAACAGGAAAGATTCGGATTCAATGGTTGGCTAGGAACCAGAATAGTGGGACCAATTATTTTTTATGGAGTTTCAACAGGTGAACGGTACCTACAAATTTTAAATGATAAAATCCAAAATTTTTTCGAAGACATTCCCTTAGCGAAACGTAACATTATGTATTTCCAACAATATGGAGCACCTCCACATAATTCGAACGTAGTCCGAGGACATCTTACTAGAACTTTCAAAGATTGGTACTCATGGTCTGGTTCGTTGGCCACCAAGGTCACCAGACCTCACGCCAATGGATTTTTTGTTTGGACTCACTTGAAGAATGAAGTTCATGCTCATAATAGATCTCGAAATTGCGAGGAACTTGAAGACAGGGTAAGCAGAGCCATCAACGAAATTACTCCGGCTCAACTAGTGAATGTTATGCGGGCATGCTCCGAAAAAATACTGCATTGACGTTAACGGGCGACATTTTGAACAGTTAGATTAATTGAGTCTGTCATAGGTGTTGAATTTCTTGTGAATTGAGTTATAAAACTGTACATGTTCCAAATTGTCTACTATTTTGTAGGAAAATTATCGGAATGAATATTTTGTTGCGTCCGATTTTGCAGTTTCAAAAATAATTCCAGACCCATAGAAGAAATTCAATATCATTGCCAATTGAGATGAAGTTGAAAAGTTCAATACAAATGTAGTTAGAACATGGAAATTATCTTCATAAAAAATTAATATGAGGTTTTTTCATGTTTTGTATTTCAATATGTATTGGAGTTTCTGACCAACTTTGAAAATTCCTATGTTAGCATTTAAAAGAAATTAGTGTATTGACGTTGAAAAATGAAAAAAAACTAAAATTGTAAAAATAGTTAGTCTGTATAAAACTTAATGTGTAAAAAGTTTGGATGAATTATTGTTACTTACATGATATTGTTCAATCTTCCATAGCATACTTTCATGAAAATGTTCCGTTACGAGGGGAATACAAAAAGTAATTTTTTATAAAATCTCAATTATATCAGCAGATTGTGAATTAGAAGTATGATTGTGATATATAATTACCGAATCGTAATTTTCAAAAAAAAAATATTCTTTCCAGTTGAAATATAAAAATTGAAAGCGCTTCCGGTCAAACCGGAAGTGTCATATTTGGTTTGAAATTTGCCAAATTGTACATTCATAACATCAAATCGAAGTACCGAATTTGAAACATCCATATGAAATAACAACGAAGATACAGGGGGGTAAATTGGTTCCGGGTCACCCGGTATATATACTCAACAAAATCACGTCATAAAAGTTTTTAAAAGTTGTTAATTTTGTTTATTATTAAGTTTAAGTTAACAGAAAATGAAATATTTTTTTATTCTTATGTTTTCCCATTGATGTTTTTGCATCAAACAATAACATTCGAAATGTTTTTTTAGGCTATTTGTTTATGAATTATCTATAAACAAATTGTTTTTACCATTTTGTTGTCTAGAGAATTAATGATTTGAAAAAAAAATTAAAAAATTTCATATTGTTTATAACAGTTTTTTTTATAATTCCCTTATTTAAATAATTAGTTAGGAATTTTTTTCCTTCAAAAATCATAATTGGCATTTCTCAATAGAATAACAAAAAAAAATTATCACATCAAAATTGTTTATTAAGTCAACAATTTGTTAAAAACAAATTCCAAATCTCATTATATTTTTTTACTACTAAAAATTACAAAAACAATTATTGCATTAATTATTTAAAAAAAAGCAGTTTCAGTCATGGAAATGTATTGAAAAAATGTTAAAAACGGATAATGAATCTTGTTCAAAAAAAACTGTATATCGATTATTTATTAACGGATATGTGATTAAACAATCTAGAATCATGTTGAGTTGATATTATTCAAACAAATCCATATATTTCATGAACAATTTTTTAATAATCCAAATACTACCCTACAAAATCGTCTTGAAGTACAAAAGATATAAGCATTGTAAGAAGTAGATAACGGCATTTCTTATGAACAGATGCATATAAATCAAAAAAGTTCGGCCCTAACATTGTAACCAATAAGTGTGCTCAGAATCAGTCTCCGAAACTTTTATTTATACGTGAAATTAAAAGTCTACAAATTCGAGTGAAACATCTATCAGTTCCAAACATAGGACATCGTCTATATTCCTGTAAGTCAATTGCTATAAGTGTTCAAATATCCTTATAAATATAAGTGAAACAGGAATCGGCATTGGACGCAAGGCCAAATACCAAACCTTATCAGCGCTCTTGGAGCAGAAGTGCAGGGGCGCACTAAGGCTGTAATGAAATCAATTTCTCAATCATGAATGAAGGAACTAATTTGGGGATTTCTGACTACAGGAATCCCCCAAATATCAACAGACTATTCTCATCCGTAGTAAGTCAAATGAACCCCACCAAGCACCCTTCTAAAAAACAAGGAATTCTGTTCACTGCCCTCGAAAACCTGAAACTGGAGGACTACCTCGTAGCTCTAGTATATGTTGTTCATCCAAGAAATATTTTATTTTCCTCGAGAATTGGCAATAACAGAATTTGCGTAAACTTATCAAGTGAAGAAATCGTAGATAAATTCATAAATGAATCCGAAGGAAAAATCACATAGATCAAGAAACCCACATCGCCAGAAAACTAATCACACCGAACAAAAAACTTCTTATATCTAAGGTCTGTCCCACAATCCCCCATGAAGTACTAACAGCGGAACTCCATAAAATAGGACTGACTTTAGTTTCACCCATCACTTTCCTCAGAATAGGGACCTCCAACCCGGAATATGAGCACATATTGAGTTTCCGCAGACAAACTTATATCTCCTCAACTGACCCCTCTACAATTCCTCATTCCGTAGTCATCACATACGATCAAACTCCCTACCGTATTTATCTGTCCCTTGACAAGCTATGTTTCAAATGTAAGCAAGGGACATTTGGCGCTCGTCAAATCACACGATTACCCACCAGATCATTACACAAAACCTCACACAAGATAACGACGCAAATACCGTTAACAACCTCCATCACAATCAACCGAAAATACTGAGGTTGAACGGCTAAGGAGGTAAGAACAATCACACCACCGGTAGCAACTTCAGCAAAAAGGAACAGACTCGAAATAACCACCCCAGAACCGATTACACCTGATGAAAAAGAGTTATTCGCCAAACCCACTGTAGAACAACGAAGAAAAAAAGGTAAAACTATCACATGCGAAAAACAACAGATGGATGAACTACTAGGTCCCATCAAACCGATGTATGAAGACCAATCCCAGCAATATGTATTGACCTACGAAGAACTAAAGAATTTTTTAAAACATCCATGGCTCTGTTGACCCGCTGAGCATTGCAAAATCATACACATTAGATATCACCGGCCTCCTAAATTTGTTACATAAAATTTACCCCCTTCTAACTGAACGTAAAATCAAAACAAGATGCACCAAAGTTCAGAATAAAATAAGGAAACAATTAAAACTCGAGCTAGTCAGTGACAAAGAGAACAGCGACACATCCCAAGAAACCTTTTAAACATCAAAAGCCGTAAATTCAATTCAATAATACAGTGGAACCTTAATGGGTATTACACCCAAATAGAAATGTTGAGAATCATTCTATCAAAATACACCCCATCAATCATCTGTTTACAAGAAACTCATTTTCGGAATGATACAGTACACAAATTATCCAACTATACATGCTTCTATAAAAACAGACTCATTAATCAACACGCCAGCGGCGGAGTAGCCATTTATGTGAAAAATTCATTGGAAGCACAAGCTATCCCACTGACGACGGATATGGAGGCAGTTGCAGTATCAATCGAAGGACCGGAAAAACTACATATATGTAATATTTATATTCCACCAAACCAGGATCCAAACATTGATGTCATTGCGGACCTCTTCAATCAAATACCCACACCCCGCTTGATACTTGGAGACTTCAATTCACATCAACATATCTGGGGTTCAAAAAGAACCACAACGAAGGGAAGGAAAATAGAAACCATTATGAATAATTTGAACCTCAATCTGCTAAATGATGGAAGAAATACGCGCTTCAATGTAGGCAATGGAGAATCATCAGCCATTGACCTTTCAATTTGTGAGCCAATATTGTCCATGTCACTCGAATGGGATGTTCTTAGTGATTTGTATGGTAGCGACCACTACCCGATCATAATAAATAATCAGAAGGTAGATCCATCATCCACACCTTCTTCGAAATGGTCCCTTAACAACGCAGACTGGCCCCTTTTTAGCACAACCCTAGAATCGCGAATATCATGCTTGGAAGAAAATGAATTGTTTTCGCTTGGCATAGATGAAATAGTTAAACAATTCTCACAGATCATAAATGACACAGCAAAAACGTGCATTGGAAAAACTCGAACTATCAGAAATCATCCCCCACTACCCTGGTGGAATTCTGAGTGCAACCAAGCTGTCAAACAGACCAAGAAAGCATTGAATACCTACAAAAGACACAGAACCAAATAGAATTCAAAAGATTAAGAGCGAGATCTAGATATATCATGAAAAAAAGCAGACGCGATTCATGGAAGAAATTTGTGTCTGGAATCAATAACACAACTCCCATAGGAGATGTCTGGAAAATGGTGAAAAAAGTTTCAGGAAAATATATACACAATCCCATAAACCACTTGAAAAACACAAACACAATTTTAACCTCACCACAAGACATTGCAGAGACACTAGCATCAACCTATGAACAACATTCAAGTGACAATAATTATACCTCTGCATTCATGACAAAAAAAAGGCAGGACGAAAAATAGATATCAATTATCAAAGTATGGAACATGATATACTGAACTTCCCAATCACATCGAATGAACTCCTCGACTGCCTCAATAGTACTAAGAACTCATCTCCTGGACCTGATGACATTCCTATGATATTCATAGGTAAGTTACCAGAAAACGCTACTGATATTCTTTTAAGGATATACAATATCATCTGGAATGAACACGTATTCCCTCAGAGATGGGCAGAATCAGTGATAATACCAATATATAAAATAGGCAAACCCAAATCGACACCGGAAGGTTATAGACCGATTTCTATTGGCTGTGCGATGTGTAGATTAATGGAGAAAATAATCAATCGAAGACTTATGTGGATGCTAGAAGAGAAAAAGTTCATTATACCTGAACAGAGCGGATTCCGTAAAAAACACTCCACACAAGATAATCTGGTTGATCTTGAGTCCGATATTCACGAATCATTAGCAAACGATCAAGAATGCATTGCGGTCTTCTTCGATATCAGTATGGCGGTACTCAATCCTAGACACCCTACAGAAATGGTCATTTGGAGGAAACATTATGCAGTTCATTGCAAACTTCCTAAAAATCCGCGAATTCCGTGTCAGAGCCAACGGGGCATTGTCTTCCTCTAAAATTCAGGAAAATGGGATTCCACAAGGTTCTTCACTAAGTGTCACTTTATTCCTCATAGCCATCAACAATATTATTGACAAATGTGCAGCACCCCTTAAAGCCAGACTCTATGCAGATGACCTAGTAGTGTTTGGTAAGGGAAATAATCCTATTTCAATACACAACAACCTACAGAGATTCATGATCAATCTAGAGGAATGGTTGTCATCTTCAGGCCTCCGAATGTCACTTGAAAAGACAAAATGTGTACAGTTCTCGAAAAGACCTGAAGAACACCCACCACAACTGAGGATGTTTGGGGAAGATATTGAGTACGTTGAAAACATTAAATTTTTGGGACTCATATTCGACCGAAGACTCAACTGGAAGCATCACATCCAACATTTAAAAAAATCCTGTCAGAACGGCCTGAACCTTATGAAAACAATCGCCTCAAGAAATTGGGGAGCTGACTCCGCTACACTTATGCTCATATATATATCTTTGATAAGATCAAAATTGGATTATGGATTATCTATAACTCTGCCAAGAAATCGGTTCTGAAGGATCTTGACGTAATCAGCAACAAAGCTATTAGAATTGCACTCGGAGCATACTGCACAAGTCCAACTACCAGCATCCATTGCGAATCAAACGAACCATCATTATCCTCAAGGAGACAATCACTAACTCTAACATACGCTTCTTCTATATTATCATTTCCACAAAAACCTGTCCACCATAACGTAATTGCGAATATATTTCGAATTGTCTTTGAAAAGAAGAAGAGGGCCGACATTCCCTTTTATGAGAGACTAAACCGGTATTTATTTAGAATGCACCTCCAGAGACCAAAAACATTTATTTCCTCAAATATCCCAATCCTTCCACCCTGGAGCATTCCCAAAATCTTAGTTGACAATACCCTCGCACGATATGATGAAAGCCAGACGAACCATGGAGAGATCAGGGCAGAATTTCATCATCTTCTGGAACACTATGCAGACTTCAACCTCCTCTACACAGATGCATCCAAAACTAGTGATGGAGTCGGAACGGCGTTCACTACCGCAGGGTTCAAGCTTCGTTCAAACTACCAACAGAGAGTACGATATTCACTGGAGAAACATACGCTATATGGAAAGCTTTGAAGTACATAAATAATAAAAAATTGGGAAGTGCCTCATCATAACAGACTCCATGAGCGCTCTTCTGGCAAAAAATCAATCAAACACCCATAATCCCATTATACTTCTTATTGAACAAGAGCTCCAAGTACTCAACCAAAACCAAGCAGTGATCAGATTCATGTGGGTCCCATCTCATGTGGGCATCCCAGGCAATGAACGAGCAGATCAACTGGCGATAGCAGCCATCTTAAATCCATTGACTGCTACTGAACCCAAAATAAATCACATTGGCCTGAAATCTTTCTACAAACAAGAAATCACCAACAATTGGCAACATCAATGGAATAGTTCCACCTCTAAGCTAGCAGAAGTAAAAACATCAGTGCTCCCATGGAAAAATTCTCCTAAAAACAGAAGACACCAAGTTATCCTGACACGTCTGCGACTGGGACATACCCGCTTAACACATGGATACCTCATAACAGGTGGTGACAAACCAAGATGTGAAGTGTGTGAAACAGAACTGAGTGTTAAACATATTTTAACAGAATGTGTCCTTTATCACATCGACAGACTTACTCATCACATCCCACAAACGATGAAAGACATTCTTGGTGAAAACTGTGACACTGAACAATTGATAGCTTTCCTCAACGATATACACATTTCTCAACATATATAAATTAATTTTAAATATCATATATTAATCGAACCATATGTATTATGCCATTGCTAATAACCCTAGCGGTTGATGCAACTTAAAAAAAAAAATAGATGCATATAAACAGGAAACCATGATACAGACTTAGTGAAAAGTTTATTGAGATCAACTAATGCTCTATAAAATCATCATTAATGATAACCCTATCTTTGATGGTTCGAAAGCTACAGCGGTTTGTTAATTAAGAAATCAAATGGGGACTGCAACTTTTATACTAATTATTTAAACAAGAGAAATAGAAAAAAATACGACCACAAACAATAAAAAAACTTTTTTTTTTAAATCATTATATTCTCTAACAACAAAATGGTAATTTTTTTTTATATTAAACTAATCAATTTGTTTATAAATGATTTATAAACAAAGGCCTGAATTTTTTTGAATGTTACTAATGCCCTGTTTATGCAAAAAGCGATAGCAAAACATATAGATAAAAAATATATTTTTTTATTTTAAATTTTTTGTTGACTAAAAAAATATAATGAACAACTTTCATAACGTGATATCGTTGAGTATATACAATATATATCGCACTCTGAAAGGTAAGGTCCCCGTGATCTTAACTCGTACAAGTTTTCATTAAATTCTGAGGGTTGGTCAAACAACTAAGAAAGCGGTTAAAAACAATTTTACAAAAAAAAAACAATATAAGAAGGGCTCTAAGGAGCCAAAAAACTATAGAGCTATTATTTAAACATTTATACGTTTTTATGAAAATCGAGGTCCGAAAAAAAGGACTAATTGAAATGCCTAGAAAATAAACTTAAAAATTGTTTCCAACGGGACCTTGTTCGTTCAAGTGATGAAAATACACCATAATTATAAAAAAAAAATTTAATTTCTATCTAATACTATAAAAATTGCAATTTTTAGAACGAGTGAGTAAAGCGTAGCATTAATCACGAACCTGGATGTTGAGCGAACCAGGCGAGTGATTAAGCTCTTTATCACTCCTATTAAATTATATATTGATTATTCAACTGCTTTTGAGCAATGATAGCATCTATGAACAAACAACGTGAGTTATAATAACTCACTGCTATAACTCACTATAATAAATCGGAAAAGATTCTTGGAATTTTTACGAACCGAATATCAAGGTGGCTCTGTTCTTCTGTACAAGCCGTTTGGCCGAAAGGGAAGTCATTATTGTTATTGAGGGGAGTAATGTAACTTTAATAATTTTGACATTTTCAAATTAAGTTAATACCTAATTATTCTGAATTTTGTGCTGAAAAAGATGATTTCAGATAGTGAAGATGAATTATTATGTACACCTCCAGAAATGAGATAAGTAGCTAATGTTACCATACAGAATTTAATAAAGCATCGTCCCTATATACTTTCTACTCCATGCTAAGAAGCACAATCGACATAAGTAATGGAATCAATATAGAGAATTATTTGAAATTACGCGCGTTTCTTAAACGTCAATCAGAGAAACATGTAGCTAAGAAGGCAAAAACTTTTAGGCCAGAACAACTTAATAATTTCATAAATGAAGCTCCTGATGAGAAATATCTGGCGACAAAGGTAGTAGATCTCACAATATTCAATCGTTGTAATCATCTAGTCACTTACATAATTTACTTTAATAATGGGCATTATGAGTGCTTGTCGTGCAGCAGAATTGCACTCTATTCAAATTACAGATTAAGATCTATTTTTATGGTCAGTGTACCAAATACAAAACAAAATATTGCCAAAAAATTCACTGTTACGGGAAATTTTATACCATAGTTTAGAAATATTAAATCTAGTCCTACTGATATATAGCAAACAATTCTTTAAATTTCAAAATGGAAAATATCACTTACAAAGAATTGCATTATAAATTTGGAGCTATGGGGAAAGACATTGCTACATTTTTAAAATTACCACACTGTATTTATATACAGGGCATTGTTTTCGCCGCTCGTCGGCAACTTTATTAGTAGATGCTGGAGGCGATATAACGGCACTGAAACGTCATGGCGGTTGGCGATCAACTACTGTGGCTGAGGGGTACGTTGATGATTCCGAAAAGAATAAGACAGATACGGCAAATAAAATATACAGTTCTATAACACCTCAACCAGTTAGTACATCAACAACATATATGCAACAAACCCAAAATGAAACAATAAACTTGCATAATTCAGTCCCACATATTCAGTTTACTGGTTGTTCAAACTTTACAGGTAATTTTAATTAAAAAAATAATGAGTAATTACAATTAAAATTTTTATAGCATTGTTATAGGTAACTATTAAGATTTGTGAATAAAGTTCTTTCTCTGTACTTGTATCTTAGTATTTATTGTTATAGTCGTAGATAAAGTATATTATTCAACTTGCGGTCATGGTCATAACTCACTTGATGAATTACAACACTCGCTTGCGGCTCGTGCTGCAAACTTCATCTGCGTGAGTTATGACCTACATTACCGCTCGTTAAATAATATATTACTACTCACGTGTTTTAAATCTGATTTTTTCTATTTTCGCAGAAATCAAACGAAAAAAATCAAAAAAAAACTTTTTCAGAATTACGTTCCGAATCGAATGAGCTATGGCTCATATTTTTTGGAGACTTGGAAATATTTTTCGCAGGTAACTCTACCCTAGTTATTAACGACTCTAGAAAATATAGTGATGTCCTACTAACGATTTAAAAACTGGTTAAAAAAAGTGCTTCGGTCCTGGGTCAGAGGGGTGGGGGGGCAATTGCATCCATTGCCCCTTCCCTGTATCTGTGTGATTGTGATGCAACATATGTCGGTAGAACATGTAGACTTCTGAATGTCTGTTAATTCGCAGATTTTACATTGGATTGGATATTAAAAATGAATTACTCGACAACAATCTTTGTCTGAATATAATAGAAAACTTGAACAGATCTTTCATTCCACTTCACAGATGTTTGAAGTAAAGTCAGGTACACTAAAACAACCATCATTTTTTCGGACAAAATTCTTTTTTTTTCATATCTTTGTTTATTGGCTGTTTTCATTACGATGACGTATACCAGCACTCCTCCTATTACGTAACTTCGGGGCTTCGTCGTAGGGCACCCTGGATGTATCACTCGAAGTGATACCAAGACTGCCCAAATAATTTTCAAATCAAATAATGTTATGCAATGCATGTTAAATGGCAACTTATCTGTTACATTTTCTTCTGATTTTCCTATTAAAGAACCCCTTCTTCCGATAAATCCGTTGTCATCCGGCCAAACATAACAAAATCAACAATTCTAGGTTTGAACAGAAATTGACAGTTGGATTCGTTGGCTAACTTCTGTTGACTTCAACTTGAACCTTAAAACATTTCCTTTTTCTTCTTCTCACTCTTCTTCCCATCTGCTGGTGTTCCAAAATTCATCCGTTCTTTGTTGATTTTCGACAATAATTTAAGTAATAACCGTTTAATCAACATTTAAAAAACGATTTTCCATCTTCCAGCTAATTTTGTAAGCAAACGCTGAAGATGACCTTATAGCTCGCAAGTGCTCTGAGATAATAAAAATAAATTGCACGAAATACAAACTTAAGGCACTCTTTCAGTTACCTAGGAAAACCTACCCGAATGATAATGACATCGTTAGTGGAAATATTTCGCTGTAAAACTTTTTAACTTTTCGACAACAACTTATTGTGTAGGTTTTAAGGCTAATGTGATTTGGGAATCCTCATTGGGAATTTACTCGTTTATGAACAATTCGTGGTTAGTATGGCTTTTGATTTCGTTACTGAGTTCCATAACAATATTACTGAATATGTCCACCAAAGACGGACTTATTGACACAAGATAAAGACATTGGGTTGGAATGTAGAAAATGCAATTATATTTGTATAGTTTTGTTATTGAACGTTCAATGAATAGCTATTTGAAGAACTGAAAGATCTTTATTGGGGGAAGAGATCAAACAATAGCAATTTGACATATACAGGGCATACTTGACAACCTTGATTTATATAAGTTAGAACACTATGATATCTTATACAATCAATGTGACGGTGTAATGATCTGTATTGGATCCGACCTAGATTTTTCTCACGAAATAGTAGAACTGCCGATCAAAAATCGAATTCTCATTACTAATATCTCATATCACGGTAAAAACTTCCAAAGGGTAGCTATATACAGATCATCAAATGCAATTGAGTTCATTGAAAATATCAAAAACTACCTCAACACACTACCCACATGTCAATTCAGATTACTTACTATTCGCTGGAGACATCAACATTGATACCATGGTGAAAATGAAATAACTGACAAATATCTCAATGTCATGCATGTACAAGGTTTCTCGTCAGCCATAAATAAACCCACCAAAGTCACACAAACATGTATTGACCACATCTTTATAAAAAAAAATAGTGACCTGAATTTTTTCCTACTCTGTATAATTGAAACAGAACAGGGGACCAAAAATCAACAAAGGAGCAACAACAATTTCATTCAAATGATAGACTACAATAAATTGAAAAATCTATTGAAAATTGTGAGTTGGGAACCGGTTTTCCAATCACGGGATATTGAAACTGAAACAAATAATTCCATTGATATAATTAACAATAACATTCCAAAATCCACTAGAAAAATAAAAGTCAATTACAAAAAAAGAAAATGTTGGATAACCAGTAGTTGCTAAGAGACTCATTGAATAACAACCCGAAGAATGAGTACATACGTTATGGAAACCAATTAACACATATCATGGAACAAACCAAATGTGTTTATTACAAGACATGGGAATCAGAGGAAATCAACTCAATTTTTTTAAATCATATTTATCGAACCGATCCCAGAACCTGAAAATGAATAATACACTTGATAACATCCGAATGATAGAGTATGGCGTACCACAAGGCACTATTCTAGAACCAACACTCTTTAATATATACCTGAATGGTCTATTCTCTGTCCAGAGCGGTGGAAATATAACAACATATGCTGTAGATATATCAGTGTTTTATAGCACCGAAAATTGAACATACCTGAAAAAAATAGGCACAACTGATTTCAAGAACAACAATGGCTTGAAAATAAGCTCCTTAAAATCAACTTCGATAAGACTTTTTATTTACCATTTTACATGAATGAAACATCTTTTCCAAACTTCCATACTCTGTATATAGACAAAAACCCGAATATAAAACCTTGTACGGAAATGAAATACCTAGGTATAATTATATACAGTGTGACCCACTTAAGACCGGAGCACCCTTATAAAATCTACATTTTCCGACCCATTGAATTTTTCCTTTTTTCAGCAGAAAAAATATCAAAAAGTCTACATTTGCACCAAATTTGCAAAATATAATTCCAAATTTCAGGGCATACTATGATTTTTTTTATGTTCTAAATTGCTAAATTTCATTAGCGATTTTTTGTGGAATTTCGTTTATTAAATTCCATGACAGATAGTTATGACAATTTTAATTTGATAACATACCATTATTTATGAATATTTCAGACAAATTCTGAGAATCGGCAACACTTCAACACAAACGTGAAGATCGTTGGGGTTTCTGGTAGAAATTCGAATTCATAACACAAATTGTTCTCGAGTTATAACATATTGTGGATTGGTATTTTGGAAAAAATTTAATATCCATAACGTCGAGAAACTGGCTCCTCATGATATCCATTATTGTATATACCAAGAATTTTCGAATGAAATGAAAACTTTATTTTGAGTTTTATTCCAAATTTTACGATGGGTAACAAATGACTTCGATAATACAACATTGAGTAATCTTGGTCCATAATTATCTAGCCTAATCGATACATTTCAAATTTTTGTTGCTTCCACCAAACCACCATCCAATTCTATACATTTCTCATATCTCTTTCGAATATTTGTTACAGTATTTTTGAGTCCTTCGGGGGTCATTTCTCTACCAGCTTGACGTATTCTTTCACACAACTCCTGTCTAGTTCTTGGGCGGGATTTGTGAACTTTTTGTACAAGTAGACCCCACAAGAAAAAGTCAAGTGGGGTCAAATCGGGGGACCTGGGTGGCCATCCAATCAATTTACTTCCTCGACCAATCCAGTGATGAAGAAACTGTTCATTCAGCCATTGTTTAATAATTCCAGCATTATGCACAGAGCATCCATCTGATTGAAAATGAAGTTTATTCGATCAACAATAGGAAGATCATTAATAGCATTTCATAGTTCAGTTCTGAAAAATTCTATAATTTCATGGAATTTATATTTGCTTCGAAAAAAATGGCCCTATGATTCGTTCATTCAATATTTCGCACCATACATTAACTTTTTCCGAATATTGTCTTTTGCAGTTAATAACCCAATTAGGGGTTTTGGTTGCCCAAAATCTAGTGTTTTGAGATGAAACAACACCGTTGGTCGTGAAATGGCTTCATCGCTGAATAAATACACTCTAAAAAACGTCTGTTTCTCAAGTATTCTCCTTGTGCCCACAAACAAAATTCTAGTCGTTTTTCTTGATCTTCTCTTGTATGTAAAAACTTGGGTTTGAATGGTTTCATTTTGTATTTTCTCAGGCATCTCTGTATGTTTTCCCTTGGTGAATTCAAATCTAGGCTTGCCACTTTCAAACTGGCATTGGGATTATTCCTAAAGTGATCCAATATAACCCGTTCGTGTCCAATCCTGCTTCTCACATTATTTCTCAAAATATTCTTTGATACAGCTCCTGTTTCATTGAAACTTCTATTTATTCTGTGCACTGTACTATTACTGATAGGGGGGGCGATCTGGATGTCGATAATTGAATATTTTGCATACCTCTCTTTCACTTCTATCATTGTATCCAGAAAAGACGCACAATTTCAATTTTTTCTTGCAAAGACAATTGTAAAGCCATAACGTAATATCGTCTATTGTAATTGAATATTAATCAATACCTTTCTCACATTCGAATTATGAGACTCAATCTGTCATTGTCAGGGCTTACTTTTGTTTTACTCAAATAACTATTAAAAATAATAACGTCATCAGAGCCTACCTTTCTCGAGTTAGATACATTTTTAAATTTTCAATCCAATAATAATATTGTGACACTAGCGAACGGAGAAGGAAACAAAATGACTTTGCGGAAAAAGTCGGATAGCCTGTATAAGGAGATAATACCAGAACCCAAAAACTCTGACAGTATCTTTCAAAAATTGTTTTATTTAACTGATTATGATAAGCTGTTTTTCGATTTTTGAAGAGAACAATTTGTGTTATGAATTTCTACCAGAAACCTCAAAGATATCCCACGTTTGTGTTGACAGTGTTGCCGATTCTCAGAATTTGTGTGTGAAATGGTATGTTATCAAAATTAACATTGTTATAACTTTGTTCCCAATGAATATTTTCAAATGAAATTTCAGGATTTACCTGAATGATAGATGCTGAATCCAGTGGTGGAGTCAAAATTTCACGAAAAAAATCGCTAATGAAATTTAGTAATTTAGAACATAAAAAAAAGATCCTAAGTATGCCCTGAAATTTGGAATTATATTTTGCAGATAAGGTGCAAATGTAGACTTTTTGATACTCTTCCTGCTGAAAAAAGAAAAATTCAATCGGTCGGAAAATGTAGATTTTATAAGGGTGCTCCGGTCTTAAGTGGGTCACACTGTATATATTAATCTCAAATGGGAAAAACACATATATTTTATCATTAAAAAAATCCAACAACTCATGTTTAAGTTCGAGATTCTCAGAGTTATATTGAATGTGACCCAACTGAAGATTTTACATTATTCACTATTGGAATCCCACATCACCTATGGAGTAATAACTTGGGGCGGAGTTGGAAAAACCATACTTAAAAAACTGGAGACCACCCAGAAAAAATAAAAATAAAAGCAATTTTCAGGAAGAACAATGAGTACCCGTCAGATGAATTTTTCTTTGAAAATGGACTTATGAATCCAAGACAATTGTTCTTCATGAATTGTACTATTAAACTAACCTTCAAATAAATAATAACAATACCAGATACCGACATCAAAAATACCTAACCCCTTTCATAACTAAAACCATATAATAAAAAAGCTTCAATTATTTCAGCACGAAGTTCTACAATCACTAACCAGAAATGATCAAAAATATCAATCCTCCTCAATATTAAAAAAAGAACTGAAAAAATTCATTATGTCCCAAACACATGAATCCATTCACAATTCAGTAGAATAACAGTAAACTTAAAACACTACGATTTTCACAAAAAATTGGTTTACACGTGTTTTGCTTTATTATAGCTTTTTGAAGTGGAGATAAACTAAATTACAATTATTGTATTGGGGTTTGATATAAATAATAGGAGCAGGTAGTCAGCGTCGCGGGTTTTGTTAATCAATTTTTTGTGAAAATCGTAGTGAAGTGTTTTAATATTTATACCTCCTAGCATACTCTCCGTTTATACATGTAGTTTCCCTATACAAATGAGAATTTAAATAGTTGATCTATAGACTAATTATCTAGACTTGTATCTCTAGTTTAGACTTTTAATCAATTTTATACCACAATTACACACCTTATGTCCTATCTTAAGTTAACTTTTAGTATATTAAATTTTTTACCATTATTTTATATATTCTTAATGTCTGATTTATGCACACTCCGCACAAGTATCGACTTTTGGATTAAATTTATGTTTATTGGAAATGTTCTACTTTATGTTATACTCTGTTACTTCTCTCTAAGTGAACAATAAACATCTATTCTACAAACCAACTTGTTGCACAACCGCTAAGGATTTATAGTTCATAAAAAAATAAGAAGTTTTTTTCTTTGAAATATTAACGGTAAGTAATTAATAAGCCAGAAAAAATTCTAGAAAACATTTCCTGTTTGGTTACCGCTGTAGAGTGTGTTCTATAAAAATAATATAAATTGGTTTCGATGTTGCCAGCCTTACCACGGACTTAGTTGTGTTTTCTTGACCAATATTAACAAATTTCTTTTTGGCCGTGTTTCGTGTCCTCCATCAAAATAGAAGAATGGAATTTAGTACCCTATTCCAGGGTTAAAACTACCCCCCAAAAATTTGAATAATTTCAATAGCTGAAACTGTCAATTGAAAAATTGATTTCATAAATTTTGACTGAGAAATCATGATGTCCGACTCCAAAAACCCCCACACACCAATTTTGAATGGATTCTGACTATAATCACAAAACTCGTCCGCCATATTGGAGCCGCCATTTTGTTTTTACTTTGGTAAAAATTCCATAATGCATTGTAACCAGAATTATGAACACCTCCCAAATTTCACGTTAATCGGACAACTAGAAGTGGGTCAAAATTCACTTGCAAGATTTGAACTGAAGCTACCTAATACATACATTTGTAAAATTAAATGAAAGCCTGTAAAAACATTTATTCTGTTACTCAAATGGCCAGGTTTTCTGCAGCCAGCTCTCAGACTTGGGAAATGATTTGTTTTGGGACGAATATTCGGCCCAAACAAATCATTATTCAATTTCGAAGGGAAAAATAAAAAAAGGTACCAGAGGCTGGGGTTTGAACCCACGCTGCCTTTCGTGAAACAATTTGAATTTTGCGCCTTAGATCGCTTGACCACACGGAAGTCTTAGTATTTCTAATCCCAATTGGACCGACATAAAAAGTTTCGAGAAGGGATTCTCTTCCACACGACAGAACTTTTTTATGATTGTACCAGGAACGCTTTGAAAGTAAAAACACTGGAAGTATATACATTTTCCATTGGCCGGGCAGTGCATATGAACACTCCTCATAGTGCTCTTATTTTTATTGCCGTTCTAATTGGGATTAGAATAACTATACTTCATGTTGAAGGTATTACCAATCTGTCGTTACATTGGTATGGTTGTTTTTTTCGAAAAAAGTCCATTCAAATCTTATGCACAATTTTTGTCCAGGCAGTCAATGATTTGAAACATTTGAAATACATTTCATTCCATTACTCGATTGGCCAGGTTTTCTGCAGCCCGCTCTTAGCCTATTAGTAGGTAAATACAAATTAGAAGAAATTGGGATATTGCGCTTTAATAGAAGTATAAAAAAAATAAAGTGGATTGTGGCAGAGATATTGTCAAGAAAAAATTCATAGGAAGTAGGACTTTCAAAAGTTTTACATCACTGTATGTATCTCATTCACGTAACCATGTTTTTGCCATAAATGTCGTTTTCCTTTTTTGTTTCCAATATTATTTGCCAAAATTGTATAACACACTAGTAATAATAAATTTTTTTTCATGTTAGTTTACAACATTTCCAAATGATTCACGCACTCTTCGAATTGCGAACTGTAAATGCAGTTAGCGTGGCTTACGCCCTCTTGTAATTTCCAAAGAGCCACAAGCCATGCAAATCCGTAACGTAAACCGTAAAAAATGTAAAATGACGGATAATTCGTATGACTGCCTGCCGTGGATGTTTGTAAAAATTCTCGACGTTGCTCGCCATGAGTAAATGTGCCTCTTTTAGTCCGGTCAATTTAGACCAAAAAATGAGAGTGAAGTTACATAAAGTCCCAACAAGCTGAATTTTTGTGAAGTTGTTCAAAACATAATTACAAACGATGTCTAGAAGTTCCCCATCATTCCCCTGTAAGGAAAAAATTTAATTAAGGTCAAAGGTCAAAAAAATGAGTTTTTCGCGATTTTCAGAAAACGGTAAGTTTTATCATAAAAGTACTTCCGACAAAAATTGTAGATCATAAAATTATCTATAAAAAAAGTATCAATACTTTTTTTCTTGCGAGCCACCGTTTCTGAGATATAACGATTCTAAAAGTTATAAAAGTTGTTATCGTCATAATATGCATGAGTACGCCACGTATTTATTTGATGACATCGGGATGCGTAAAACACAGAAATCTACCATTTACGATTGTTTTGAAAAAATAAATATTGATATTAACAACACTAATGCGACATACATCATTGACGGAGGATTCTTACTACACCGCGTTGTGTGGATAGCGAAGAAACATTCAACGTTATCTTAGATAAATACGTTCAATATGTACGTAGACATTTTGGTTCCAGAGTTACTGTCGTATTTGATGGCTATGATGATTGCAAGAGAAATATCAAAGCTGCAGAACAACGTCGTCGAACTTTAGCAACATCTTCATCTTCTGACATTTTATTTGATGAACTTATGACAGTCCCAACCAGTCAACAGAAATTTCTTACTAATACCCACAACAAGTCTCGGTTCATTTCAATGTTGAAAGAAAAGTTTACGGCTGAAAATATATTGGTAAAACAAGCTAATAATGATGCTGATGTATTGATTATTGAAACAGCAATAGAGCAATTCAATTTGACAAAATACAACTATTGTTGTTGTGAAATGTTGACTACTTGTATTATCACTTGAGATTTGCATATTTTGACTTACTTGTATTAGTATCAAATGTTAGAAAAACAAGATCATGTACTATTTTTACACGCAATAACTGGCTGTGATACGACATCTGCATTTTACAGGAGGGTAAAACAGCAGTTTTCAAAATGTTTGAAAAACAAGATTTAATTCAATGTGCTGAAGTTTTTAAAAAAAGTGATTCAACTCAACAAGAAGTTATTACCAACGGCATCCGCTTTCTTCTTTCTATGTACGGAGCTCCTAAAAAAACTACCTGTTTAGATAAACATCGATATGCATGTTTCGTTAAAAATACTGAAAATAAAAAACAAGTTCAATTAGCTTGTCTTCCTCCAACCTCAGTTGCTGCTCACCAACATCTTCTTCGAGTATATTACCGTTCAAGTGTGGCTTGGTTATCAGCTAGACCCTACAGACTGGGGTTGGAAGTTGGTCAACAATATATTAGAGCCAGTTCAAACTTTACTTCCACCTGCGCCGGAAAAACTGCTGAACACTATTTTTTGCAACTGCAAAAAGGGATGCAGTGCTAAATGTGGTTGCAAAAAAGTCGGTCTGTCTTGTTCTTTGGCATGCACAAATTGTCAAGGCCGGTCGTGCTCTAATATTGAATCACAAACAATGGAGGATTCGTTTGACTCCGACGAAGTATCATGCGATACATCGCTATTGACGCAATTTACTTGCATCCAAAATGAAGATGAAGAAGAAGCAGGAGAAGAAGAACAAGAAGAAGATCAAGAAGAAGAACAAGAATTTGAAACTTACGAATAAGACGAATAAACTTCAACACTTTTTTTTCATTTACATCGCTTTTATCTTTCCCAATCTTTGAAAATTTCCGTTATTTTGCAATAGTTTTACATTAAACAGGATCACAACTGACCCGTGGAGTAGGCCTACTGGGGAAACCACGTTAACAAAAACGCGCTAAGTACACTACCTCATAGGTGGCGTGGAAACGTGTGCATATTATGACGATAACAACTTTTATAACTTTTAGAATCGTTATAGATAATTTTATGATCTACAATTTTTGTCTGAGGTACTTTTATGATAAAACTTACCGTTTTGCTGAAAATCGCGAAAAACTCATTTTTTTGACCTTTGACCTTGAATTAAATTTTTTCCTTACAGGGGAATGATGGGGAACTTCTAGACATTGTTTGTAATTATGTTTTGAACAACTTCACAGAAATTCAGCTTGTTGGGACTTTATGTAACTTCGAATGTCTAAATTGACCGGACTACTTTTGCTCGCAGCGTGCAAATGTATCAAAAAATATGTTCGTCTATGCCTAGCTATTGGTCAATTTAACGTAAATATGACGTAAAGTTTACCTTTGCCAAATTACTTTTGTAAAAATAAACTACATAATAATCGATCTGATAAATATTCTTCATTACCGTATATATTTCTCAAATGAATTCGGTCAAAATCTGGTAAGGGGAGCCTTTGGGCATCCCCTGATCGGGCCTCCAGCTCTATATTTGTGAACCAGATTTAAATTATACCAAATGAAAGTAGGATTCTCTTTCCTAATACTTATATAATAAGACCCCCAATTCATTCATAGGATCACGTACTTACGGTATTTTTTTGTTTTATTTGATTTGAAAGTGACGTTGAGAACAAATATAAATCTAGATATACTAACGAAGGCAGATAAGGAGTTGAATTGATGAAAACAAGGAAATCTCTTTAGTGAAACAAACTAATGAATTGTATCCATGTGCTTGCCTCCTCGGCAGAGAAAAAGTAAAAACGACTCGTTCCATATAAATTTCTGGAAACTGGGTGAGTACTGGCGATCATAATTTCTGAAACTTACTGAATATTGATTTCCCCCAAGATTCATCGAAATGAAAACGTGTCTCCTTAATGTACTATATCTAGACCTGGATAAGACGAAGAGTATTGAGGAGAAACATTTTCTAAGAAAAACACCCCACAACATGCTTATTTTTCGTATATCGCACAAATTAATAGGGTTTTGAGTAACGTACAGTAATGAAACCTTCATCTGCGTAAGCGACTGGTGAGTTTTTGATTTGTTCATGACTAGCTGTTACCTTGAAGTTTGGAGTAGTGTCATACACATTATTGGTCAGTTGTCTTTCACTTGACGCAGAAATAGTGGAAGGAACTCATCCTGCCAGAAATAAATTCTATTTCATAGCGAATGAATCAACATTTTAGTAGATTTTTCGAATCTCGCCATAATCTGGAAATCATTTTAATGTCCGAAGCCGAAATCCTGAAAGAAAACCAACCAAATTCATCAGCATGAAATTTTAAATTAATGAGAAATATATACGAAATTATATAAAACAAAAGTTAGGAATTTTTTAAAATTATTAAACAAATTAATTCACCCCTTTGACGATATGTCCGTGCAGTTTCATTTGATGCGAACTTAGTGGAAGGAATTCCTTCTGTAGAAAGTTGATTTTATTTCGCATTGCACTAACCACGATACCTGTTTCGCTATACAATAGCTTCTTCAGGTGGAGAAAATATTTTGTCACTAATAGGATATTTGAATTGATAGAATTATTTGAATTGATATGGTCATCAAGCAAATAATGGGACTTGTATTTATATTTATTGATTTTCAAACTTTCAAGAAGGCCGAATTCATAACCTTCCTTTCCTACATGATATCTCATATTCGCCACAAAACAATGTTCTCCAGTCAAGAGGTGAGTAGCAAAAGTTAAATTTCTTTTATAATTGACAAAACAGTTTATGCTCCGATATTCGCTTTTTGAATGCTCTGCATATTTTTTCTATGTACTCCAGATTTGTTGGTTTCATACTGATCAGTCTAAATTAATATCGGTTTTTGTATGTAAGATTCTTATTTCGTGCAGCCATTTTTCAGAAAATTCTAATGAAGAATAACTTTTTTTCTTGGATGCTGGACTCGTCGCCACCTGCACCTCAGCGTCTTGGGGCTTTTTGGGCCTTCCGATTTTTGTTTTACAGCACCGTAACTCTAGCCCTCTGTACCAGTGTGTACAGATTCTTCACCGGTTGGCTACTGTATTCTCCATGGGTTAGCCTTGGCTGTCCGAATATTGCTTGTCTTTTGCGGTCTAGTGCGTCGTATTCTGTTTGGCTGCTTCTGTCCCTTTGCCACCGTGTCTGCAGAAAAATTCTCCATTGTACCGCCCCATTTTGTGCAGGTGTCCTCTCATTGGGCTGTGACCAGTGAGAAGGCTCGTTATTGTTCTGACTTGGTTCATACTCGTTTTGAGTAGTTCTTCAGTTCTTTGTTTCGACGGTTCTTTAATATATGTTTTCCCATGGTGCATGAGACGGGCTTCCTTCCAGCGCTCTCTTTGTTTTCGTTTGACCCAGTCCCTCTGAGTGCAGGTTCTGGGCCAATATATGGGGTTGATGAGCCCGTCCTAGCCAGTTCATCAGCTTTTTCGTTGCCCTCGATGTCACAGTGTCCTGGAACGCAGATCAAAGTTATTTTGTTGTGTTATGCTAGGGCACTGAGTTCTTGTCGGCATTTCCATTGTTGATTTGAGTTCGTGAAAGCCTTCAGTGACGCCTGGTGGCGGTCTGTGCAAAGAACCTCTAACTCGTCAGGTGAAACAGGAGTAATTCTTATATTGCAGACATTGACAATGATTTAAAGATTAAATTTCAATAATATAGAATGATAAATCAAAAATATATATTCATCTGAATAAAATATAATTTCCTTTTTGTTTGATTTGGAAGTAACATCTGAGTTTTTCGAAGATTGATGTTATGTTGTACCTGACTCATTTCAGACATCTGAGGAGTAGAATGAGTTCTAATGACATAAATTCACCACAATTCAATTTATAAATACCTCTTTTTGATGATTTCTCGATATTGACATTTGTGTTGATAAATGGATTCTAGCTTATTATTAATTCTGAAAGGAATTTCAATCGAAGAAAGAGAGACATATGTATTTCGTGCAGAAAATATATTTATGAAATCTTAGCGAAGTGCTTTCGAAAGTTAGGTCATCATAAGTTATTATTCATTGAAAATTTGAAATATTAAATTTTTGATTTTGAATTAGATATTATGAAAAAATGAAAAAAAAGTATCGCCGTTACATCGAACATTCTATAAGTTCAGAGGACAAACATATTAAAATTCATCCTGGTCCAGGACTATTATGGACTAGCTGGTGCCCGTGACTTTGTCCGCGTAGATTTTGTATTTTTCCTATGTTTTTCCATCTAGTTGTTCCATCTAGCTTTGTGTGCGTTGTGCTTCTAGTTATCCAGTTATCCTGTTATCCTGTTCCAAGTTATCCCGTTTCCCCTGTTATCCCGTTAACGAGTTATCCCGTTATCTCGTTTGGGTGACATAATTGATTTGATAGCGAAAGTAATGCTCTGTGACAACTTTTACAAATTCACTAAGCCCTTTTCATCTACTTTTCGAATGAAGTTTATTTATTTGTATCCGAGATCCAAAATACCAATTTTCATTATCCTAACGTACAAATTTCCTCTCCACATTTTGGAAAATACCGAAACACGTATTTCTTTATTCGTAACAGAGACCTTGAATACCAATTTATATGACCCTAACTAAAGAACTTACGGACCCCCCCCCCCTTCCCAAAAAAAGGAACCCCATTTCCAATCCCCATCCACCCTCCATTTCACCCCTTATGGGTTAATTTTCAAAAACACTGAAACAAGTATTTCTTCATTTGTAACAGAGACCTCAACTACCAATTTTTGTGACCCTAACTCAAAAACTAACGGAACCCCAATACAAACTTCCACCCCCTCATCTCCCCCTTTTGAGGTTAAATTTCCAAAAACACTACAACATGTATTTTTCTTTTGTAACAAAGTCAATACCATTTTTTGCCCTAACTAAAAACTAACGGAACCCCCCAATTCCAATCTTACTTAACCCCTCATTCCCCCTTTGGGGTTAAATTTCAAAAACACTGACACACAAATTCTTTTATTTGTAACAAAGACTTCGAATACCAATTTTCATGACCTCAACTCTTGAAAACTAACTATACTAATTCCCCCCCCCATTTTGACCCCTTTGGGGTTGAATTTTGAAAAACCCTGGAATACATGTTTCTTTGATTGAAAAAAATTGCCCAAATACCAATTTTCATAACACTTCCTCCTTCACATCCCTTCTCACCCCCTTTTCACCCTTTTATGGATGGAATATCAACAAAACCTTCCTTAGTGGTCATTTACGTCATCTTAGAGATACGTTATCAGAATTTCAGTTCTTTAGATCCAGCGGTTTGGTCTGGGCGTTGATCGTATTTAGTCAGTCAGTCAGTCAGGACATATAATTATATATGTATAGATTACAAATTATTAAAAATCGATATATCTAGTCCATATTCATTGTTGAAGTGACTTCTAAGCTTCACATTATGTGACAAGAATGAAAGTTGATTGACATGACAAATGAGTTTTGTGACATGGAATCGCAGAACTTGAAATCAGAAATAAAGCTGAAATAAGCCTCCACGTCGACTGGAACATAGATCTGATAATGATCAGTCTAATAAGAACCTTGCATTTGCTGGATTATGCCAAGCAAACTCATCAAGATTATTGTGAAACTCTTCAATTTAGAGTAATCAAAACGGCAAAATGTGTACTACTGTAAATTGAACGGTGTCAGTCAGCTAGTCAAAGCGTTATTGATTTTCATAAGAGACAAAAATCAAGTTTCAGACTAAATCGAGAACGATAAAACACTTTTAAAGACAAGCTTTTATTTGAGCGGTGTACTAAAACGTATTGAATAAGTCAGCGCTGACAATGATTTAATAATTTTTTGTTGAATTATTTATTTTCAAAAACTCACTTCGCTAACACGAGCGTATATGCGAAGAAACGGAACGAAAAATAAGTGTACTACTCGTAAACATTCTCCGTCGGCGAACGGTAGATCAAAAGAAGATCAGAAGAGCCGATAGTCAACGTGGGTTTGAGTGACAGCTGTTTGAGTGAACGCAAGCCAATGATGATGTTTGTAGGTGTGTCTATACATTGAGACTAATAATCACCAGTTTAGGAGGTCTGAGTAAATGAAAGCCAGTAGCGTCTCTGGGCTGGGATCAAATATGTTTTAAAATATTCATAGTTGTGATGTGTTTGTTGGAAAATATGGCTTTTTTGACCATGGGAAAATGTATTATGATGATCCGATTGCCTATTAATACATACTTCCTCGTTAATAGCATGTTTTTTTTTTCGTATTTTAAAAATATTAAGGATTGCGCCTCAAGAATGGTAAACTTGTTTTTCATGCTTCTGCAATTGATAATGGATGAACTATACCAATTAATTTGATTGGGCAGTGATTGGTTGGTAAGTAAGAACTTGTCAAAGTATTTATTTTTTACAAAATATTCATAGAAGTAGGTATAGTTAACCATTTTCAATTGCAGGAGCTGTTTCTATAGGGAGCAAATCAAAAACTCACTTCGCTAACATGAATCGGAACGAAAAATAATGTGTACTACTCGCAAACATTCTCCGTCGGCGAACGGTCGATCAAAAGAAGATCAGAAGAGCCGATAGTCAACGTGGGTTTGAGTGACAGCTGTTTCAGTGAACGCAAGCCAATGATGATGTTTGTAGGTGTGTCCAATAAATCACCAGTTTCAGGAGGTCTGAGTAAATGAAAGCCAATAGCGTCTCTGGGCTGGGATCAAAATATGTTTTAAATATTCTATAGTTGTGATGTGTTTTGTTGGAAAATATGGCTTCTTTCCGACCATGGGAAAATGATATTATGATGATCCGATTGCCTATTAATACATACTTCCTCGTTAATAGGATGTTTTTTTATTTAACGTATTTTAAAAATATTAAGGATTGCGCCTCAAGACTGGTGAACTTGTTTTTCATGCTTCTGCAATTGATAATGGATGAACTATACCAATTAATTTGATTGGACAGTGATTGGTTGGTAAGTAAGAACTTGTCAAAGTATTTATTTTCACAAAATATTCATAGAAGTAGGTATAGTTTAACCATTTTCAATTGCAGAAGCTGTTTCTATAGGGAGCAAATCAAAAACTCACTTCGCTAACACGAATCGGAACGAAAAATAATGTGTACTACTCGTAAACATTCTCCGTCGGCGAAAGGAAGATCAAAAGGAGATCAAAAGAGCCGATAGTCAACGTGGGTTTCAGTGACAGCTGTTTAGTTCTTCAGCAGCCAATAAAAACGGACCGCAAGCCAATGATAATGCTTGAAGGTGTGTCTAGACGTTGAGATTGATAAATCACCAGTTATATACGTGTTTCAGGAGGACTGGATACGTAAAAGCCAGTAGCGTCTCTGGTCTGGGATCGAAATAGGTTTTAAAATATTCTATAGTTTTGATGGAAAATATGGCTTTATTTCGACCATGTGAAAATGAAATTATAGTGATTCGATTGCCTATTAAAACATACTTCCTCGTTTATGGCATATTTTTTTATTTTAACGTATTTGTTTAAAATATTTGAATATCTAAATAAAATTAGTTATCTTCGCCTCTGCTGCTCAAAGGAGCCCGCCTCAAGACTGGGAAACTTGTTTTTTATGCTTCTGCAATCGATAATTGATGAAATATACCAATTAATTTTCATTGGTTAGTAGGCAAGTATAGTTTTCCCAATATCAATTGCAGAAGCATAAAAAAGTCTTGCGGCGAAATCGTGTGAGCAGCAGTGGCGGAGATACATAATTTTATTTAGATATTTTAAGATTTAAAAAATACTTCATAAATAATGAGAAATGAAAAAATATTCAAGATAAGCTTTTATTTATACAAATACATTAAGAAAGAAAAATAATTTCTCTCATTGTTTGATGTAGGTTATTATTATATCCTGAAATGTATTTCGATCGGCACACACCAAGACCATAGACGCTACTGGTTTTTAATCTTTCAGAGCTATTGAAACACAAATATAACGCGTGATTTATGACCTCCCATCTAGAGACACACCTGCCAGCATTATGTCCAATTTCATTGGTCCAGACGAATCGGTTGTACAACTGACAGCCCTCAGTCGAGTCCACGTTGACTATCGGCTCTTTTGATCTACCGTTTGCCGACGGAAAATGTTTACGAGTAGTACAGATTATTTTTCGTTCCGTTTCTTCGCATATACGCTCGTGTTAGCGAAGTGAGTTTTCATTTGCTCCCTATAGAAACAGCTTCTGCAATTGATATTGGATGGACTATAACAACTTGTCGAGGTATTAATTTCATTAAAATTCGCGCAACAAGCTTTTTGAAACCAAATAATTCAACAACAAATAATTAAATCTTGAACTTATTGTTTGCATATCAGTACACGGTTCAAATGAAAGGTTGACTTCAAGAAGTTTTTTCATTAGTTTTTTGTTTTGTTTTCAGTTAGTTCGCCTTAATCTGTTCATTTCTAATAGAGCATCGTTATTACAAGGTCTCTTCCCTGTAAGTTTTGAGCTGAAAGAAATCATGATCTCTGATCTCAAAAATTGGAATCAAAACTCGTCCGCCTTGCTGAAGTCGCCATCTTGAATTTATCGATTTTGACAAAAAAAATCATAATCTAAATAAATTTTTAATAAAATATGATCATAATCAGAAAATTCGTCCTTCATCTCGGGACCACCATCTTGAATTTATAAATTTTGAAAAAAATTTCATAATTTCCGACCCCGAAAACCCCCCCTAATACCAATTTTGAATGGAATCGGGCTATAATCACAAAACTCGCTATGTTGAATTCGTGGATTTTGATAAAAAATCCTGATCTTCAGTACCAAAACCCTCCTGATCTCCGATACCAAAACTCGTCGCCATATTGGAGCCGACATCTTGTATTCATGTCTGTTGATTTTCAAGTCGGAAGAACCTCAATTTCTGTTGTTTCAATGCCCAAAATTTCTAACTTTTGTTAATTGATTTCTGGTAAACCTTGCTATCAGTCTCATATGATTATCTGTTTTGGATAGGTTAACGATTCTATCGAAGAAATATGTTCAAAAACATTTTTGAGATTTCGTGAAATGTTTCAGATTCTCATAAACTTCAATTTGGCCACATCAAGGGTATTCCAGAGAAAACCAAACAAATTCATAGAAAATAAATTTCGAGTATCTGATTCATATATTTCTGAACCCTAGATGATTCCACTCCCAGCCTCCTCAGTTCCCCAGGGCTTTTATCAATTCGGGAAATATTGCAAAAATATATCAATAATTGTGAAAGGTTTTCACCACTTTGTGCCTTTGATATCCAAGAGATATCGCCATATTATATTTTCGAAAATTGTCTTTACCCCCTAGATAGTGATGAAAATCAACCAAAGTCATATACGTGGGAAATATTACTTATGTGTTATGGAGTTTTGTTTTTTTTTTATTTTAAATATTGAATGGATCAATTCACCCTCTGAAACTTCTCCCACGCAGTTTCGCAAAATCCCATATTTTTCAGCCAGTTTTTCCATTACAAAAATTAATTAATTGATTCAACAGGAGATGATGCAATTTTTTGGTTTACACTTCGGGCGGTTTCTACTAATAGACTAATGAAAATCCTGTCAAGACGGATACAATGAACATAACATCTAATTTGACCCCATCAATGGTATTTCAGAGAAAACTGACTGAATTTTGGCAAAGGAAATTTCGAATAAGCTACCCTATCTATTTTTGAACCCTGATTTCTCTCCCAAATTTTTTAGCTCTCCAGGGCTTCCATTCATTTGGTAGATATTGACAATAATTATCTGACAATCGTTGCAATTATCGATGGTTTCGTTTGGAAATATAATCAAGATGAAAACTTAAAATACTGGAACACAGTTGCCTATATGTATGGCTATGCTTCCACTATTCCTAGTTCTCTCTCTATAGACTGAAGACTCTTGATGAGGATCATATAACATATTTCTTAACCAAAAATATTGATGCCTAAAAATCGTATATTTTGCTGAAATTTATATATTATCGCCTCGAATAAATACCGTGCAGTGAAATTCCATCGAAATATTACCTACTGTAAAAAATACCTTATTTAAACCGTTATTCGTGAAATTGACACATGAAAACGGCCACTTCGTGTAGTTCCTGCTAGATGAAGAGTTACATAGATGAGTGAGTTAGAGCCTCGAGCCTAGAATTGAATGAGCGTGTCTTTAACAACTTTGAACTTGGCCGCGGAAAATATCTTTAATTGAAAAAGACAATGCTATATACGTGTACGCTATGTTAAGTCATTGAAACAATGGTAAAAAATTCTGAAAACTCTGGAACGTGGCCCAACTCAGATGTCAGAACAACATACCGGGTGTTTCTCAGAAGTGTCTCCCCCTATAACTTTTTTTCTATAGATAAACAAGTTGAATTCGGTGTGTAGGTATAATATATAAATAAGATTTTTTTGACGTATTCAATTAATTTCTATCCTTTCAGGTTTGAGCGGAAATGACCCTTACTTTCTTATTTCAAATGGGACATCCGGTGTATTTTTACTGATTTCAATCACATTGTAAGTACAATGACAACCCATTTGTCACTTTTTGGCATTTATCATCCTAAAATTTCCAACTTTTAAAATTTTCAAACTAGAGTATTATGAATGAAAATGAAATGAAAAGAAAATACGATTGATTTTGGATCAAGTTGCCAGGGAAAAATAGTCTCGATCGAGTTTTACTTTTTATTTGTTTTACTGGTTCATTTGAAGTTTGAAAAATCGTAATTATGATGTCCACTCAATTTTTACATAGAACAAAGCTGGCTTATTACGATAACTAAAATGGGCATCTTGTTACGAACAGTTTAATACCACACAATCGATATTTCAAAAAAACATTTAATAACATCAGAATTGAATTATACAATGACAACCATGATGACAATGCATAATGATGTCAAATTGTTTGGACAAAATTACATAATTAATCATAATGACCCTTATGTAATTATGATTGAGAATGTAACAGTAAATACCTAATTACCACGGTATTTTGAAAACTTGCTAAATAGTGCCACTATAAAATCTAATTAAATTAACGGAGAACAGGTCTTTCAACCTACTGTTCTCTGTTTGATTAGAAAAAAGATATTTAGCTTTGCCCAACAAGTAGACAAGGACAAATATATTTGGCAGCTAACTCCCTTGAGAGATGACGCTCACTGTCACCAACCTAACCACGGAAGGTCACTAGGATTTTATTGTTTGAGGTTAATGCCTAAAAATTACGATTGGCACTAGGTTTTATCACCTGATTATCCGATCGGTAGTGATTCTTTTGTTAAGGATTGGTTAGCTGAGTGTTTGAGATTCTCCCTCGGAAATTTATTACGCCGATCTGACCGGCGACAAATAAATATATTGGTACTTTACATGAGGAATTTTCACAAATCAAACAATGTCAATTTCAGGTCTGTTTGAACCTAGATCGTTACGTCTAAAATAAAATAATTCGGCTATCTCACGCAGAGTGGCTATCGGCCCGTGTTGATCGCTTACCTCGCGATTCCATAAATTACTTTCTCAATTTTCAGTACCGTCCGTTACGCTAGGATACTACGAGAAGATTCTAACACAACTTCATTTCAACCGTGTAGAGCGATCTTTCCCCCTACTATCAAACTCTGGCGCCTTTCACTAATCTCGGTTTTTGCCTCGGGCGCCACCTTTTGGTTTATAGTGGAAAAGGCCACTTTTGCTCTGGGCAGTCTCAGAAAAACACTCCAGGAGTCACTATAGTCGTGACAATGTAACGGGGCCAGAAAGGCAGGCTTTAATTGCCTTTAACTGGGTTTCGAACCTGGGTGCCGACTGCGCACCAGGTGCTTAAATTCTACTCGTGATAGTAAATAAAACAATACTCTGAAAAACAGGATAAACAGGTATATTAATCAAAGAAATACAGGCAGGGTGACTGACGGCAGCCTCAAGTTATCACCACAAATACACAAATGGCAAGCACTATATACAGAGAAAGCGGGAAGAGTGTTTTCAAGCAGGCGGGGTAAACTTAGCAACCAAAAAGCTCATGCGGGGAAGGAAGGGGTCGTACGGACTGGTATGCAAGCTCAAAAACGGGTGCAAAGCAACAGGCCCTGACAATACGTAGTATGAAGCGGGTATCAAATGTAAGCTTTTACGGACGGCCAAAGCGACGAATTTCAGTAGCAGTGCGTAATGCTCCAGGTGGGGCTGGCTTAACCTATCCTTCCAAGTTGAATTAAGCCTTTATACTCCCACTTTTTCTTCCCCTTGTATTTTCCTGATCAGGCCACGTTGGAGCGCAGGAAGGTGAGACGCGAGAAATGTCAACCCCTTCAATGCGACCTCCACCCGTGTTCACTACTACTTATTTCCCTTGAAAAGACACGCTGGAGCGCAGGAAGGTGAGACGCGAGAAATGTCTACTCCTTCAATGCGACCTCCGCCCGTGCTTCCTATATCTATCTTAAAAGTCACGCTGGAGCGCAGGAAGGTGAGACGCGAGAATGTCACCCCTTCAATGCGACCTCCGCCCGTGCTTCCTATATTATCTTAAAAGTCACGCTGGAGCGCAGGAAGGTGAAACGCGAGAAATGTCTACCCCTTCAATGCGACCTCCGCCCGTGCTTCCTATCTCTATCTTTAAGTCACGCTGGAGCGCAGGAAGGTGAGACGCGAGAAATGTCACCCCTTCAATGCGACCTCCCCCGTGCTTCCTATTTATCTTAAAAGCACGCTGGAGCGCAGGAAGGTGAGACGCGAGAAATGTCTACCCTTCAATGCGACCTCCGCCCGTGCTTCCTATCTCTATCTTTGAAGTCACGCTGGAGCGCAGGAAGGTGAGACGCGAGAAATGTCTACCCCTTCAATGCGACCTCCACCCGTGCTTTGAATGAGCCAAACCACGTATCACATTACTAAACTGCCCTTGTTGCAGAGGAAACAAAATGACTGACCGGATTCACTTAACTTGCCCACACGGTCACGGCTTATCACTATTCGCACGTGGTGGTTTGGAGCCGATCTCAAACACGACTGAAATTACCAGCGCAGCATCGAAATTAATATGGGACTCTTACGGCTATGGTTCGATCATGCGCGAATCGCACCTGAGGTACTCACAAATATTTCTGATACGTTTCACCTGATAGGAAATATTTACCAAACTCCGCTCTCACTGCTTCGGCAGGCTGGTCGGCAAGGCTCGGGACTTCTTCGGTAGTTGGCTCGCACTTTGGATACTAGTTGTCGGACGCGTGACTGCTTTTGCTAGACTCGGTAAGCTTATGATTCTTTGAAATCTTCCCAAACGGAATAACAGTCGGTTTTCCCCTCTTTTGTGAATTCCTCTCGACCGAGATTTAGGCCCGCGCCATTTTGTGGACTCCGATTAAGATACAAATTATATTTTCATAGTATAATTACCCAGCTTGTAAAATTCTCACTCCACGTGATGTGACGTCGACCAGATGACGTCAGATGGCAGCGGACGCTTTTGTTTCGAACGGACTGATGTCTCTGGGTTCTATCGGGTGACTCAATGGTTTTGGTGGCGTTTGTTCATAGCACACCTGGCTCGATGAAAAAATTTTCCTCGAGTCGCTGGCTTGCGCAAGCAACACTCGCGCATTATTTATATACCCGCGTCGCGGCATTGGCGTGATTTACGGACGGTGTTTAGCCTATTCATCGGGTAAGGTGTAAACCACGGATTTATCACGAACACGAATGGTATTTTTATACCTATTATTACAGTCCAGATGAACTTAAACCCTTACAGGGAGCTTTTGGTTGTTAAACATAGCGGAAAAATAGTAACTTCGTTACAACCGTTCGGTTCCAACGTCCAGAGTGAAAAACTCTAAAACTTTTCGTTTCAAATCGCCAGAAAGACTTCGTTTAGCCCATTTTGGAAGTCTCACAAATTCGACCGTACCGTTGGGAAGTACCGCTAGGACTCCCAACTTTTTTGGAAGTCTCCCAAATTTGACCGTACCGTCAATATTCTTTCTTCCATTATTTCCATCCAACAGTTGAAACCAAATCTCTCTTAAAAATATTTTACTACCATTTGAAGTCTTGTTTCTGTTGAACAAATTTGTAAATCGGGTTTCATCCGAATAAATAATTTTGAATGGAAATCTAGGATCCCGTACTGTTCTAAAGACCAATTGTAATATTTCAATCTTGGTCATTTGGGTGCAGGTGTTGATGTAATTCATATCTAAATGAATGGTCCTTGTATTTCTTTAGGATTCTTTATACTGGTTTCACATCGCAGAGCAATTTCTCTCACGGATGTGGTGTTGAGCTGATAAGAGTACGTCAATTTCTTTATCCTCATTTACGATGAATTGGTTTCCGTTACCATCCTCGGCCTCTCTTCGAAGTTTTTTGGAAAATAGTGACGAGTGGGAGATGTTGTCTGTTGGGATATCTTTCCGCTTGAAGCCGCGCTGCAACAACGGCATTTTTTCTAGCTTCACTGTAAATTAATAGCATATAGCGTAGTTTTACATCTCCTAATTTATAGTAACGAACTGATTATGAAAAATGGGTATTGATTCTTAAGAATTACTGCCAAAACTGTCAAAGTTGATTTAATGTCATAACCATTGTTTTTTTATTACTTTCCAAAGCCTCCTCATTTTTTCACTATGTCGGTTGACGGACGTCACAATTAGAGCGTTTAGACAGATTATGATACTGGATATTCATTCAAAATATCGATTGTGTGGTATCGAATTGTTCGTAACAAGATGTACATTTTAGATATGGCAATGAGCCACCTTTGTTCTATTCAAGAAAATTGAGGAATCATCATAATTACATTTTGTTAACTTCAAATGAACCAGTAAAACAAATGAAAACTAATACTAGATCAAAACTGTTTTTCCCTGGCAACTTGATAAAAAATCAACATTTTTAACTCATTCATGATACCCCAGATTGGAAATTTCAGGATGATAAATGCCAAAAAGTGACAAATGGGGTGTCATTGCACTCACAATGTGATTTTCCATTGAAATAATTAAAAATATAACAGGTGTCCCATTTGAAATAAGAAAGTGAGGGTCATTTTTGGTCAAACCTGGAGTGATAGAAAACAATTGAATACGTTAAAAAATTCATATTGATGTATTTTACCAATACACCGAATTTCACTTATTTATCTGTAGAACCAAAGAAGTTTTAGGGGTGAGCCACTTTTGAGAAACCCCCGGTATGTAATGCGAACGTGATAAAGGAATTCAAAATGACGCAAAAACATGGTACCTCATAGTCTGAAATGATAAAAATCGATTGAATTCATGTTATTACGTTAGACATAATTCGAAAAGCTAATAATAATATTTATTCAATACATTTCATAATTCTTGTCTTATGTTCTCATTGTTTTCAACCATGAGAATGAGCTCTTGAATCATGGCGCTAAGCTTGAAGTACACTCATAAATCTTTCCTGATTATTTGATGGGATTTTGCATGTTTCAGCAATATTTGCCCCTCTTTTTTCAACCAACAGAAATTGTCAATAATATTATTTGAAACGAATGTAAATAAAAGGGGTTCCACATGTTTTAAATAGTCACAATTCTCATTCAATTGAATAGAACTTATTCCAGTCGGAATGGGAGCAATATTTTTCACCAGAACTGACGGTAACAGATGCTACTTGGTCAAGAACAAAACGAAATGTCCAACGAATACTTTAACTGTTATATCAAAGCTCCATTTTTTTCCTGTTACATTTCACTCGCGAATTCTAAAACAACTAGCCTTTTTAATGGGGGAAAAGATCACATCCATCGGTGAACGATAGAAAAATGTGGTATTCTTCAAAGCCATTTATTTTCTTAAGCGGCGAGAAAATATTTTCGTTATGATTTTTTCCAAATGAACCCCAACCTAATAAATAATAGTTTAAAAACTAAAGAACAAGCTTTAATAGAAAACTAAACTAAAAAGTAGAAAATAATTTCAAATGAGTTTGAAATAAGAATACAGTGATCAACAAAAAATTTATTTCATCCTGAAAAAGCGTGGAGTGCTTGATGTCAATTGTTGTTAATATTTCATGGATAGATATTGGTAAAAGTAGAATCATTTTGAAAATATCTTGAAAAGCACCCCACGCTTTTTTACGATGAACTAAATTTGTTGTTAATCACTGTATTCTTATTTCAAACTCATTTAAAATTATTTTCCGCTTTTTAGTTTTCTATTAAAGCGTGTTCTTTAGTTTTTAAACTATTATTTAGTTTCAACTTTTTAGTTTTGTTTTCTATCAAAGCGTGTTCTTCAGTTTTTCAAACTATTATTATCATTATTTAAGTCTTTTAACTATTATTCTCCAATTTTGAATAGAATCGGACCATAATCACAAAACTCGTCTGGCATTTTGGAGCCATCATCTGGAATTTTTAAATTTTTACTGAAGAATCATAATATTGGACGCCAAAAACCCCCACATACGAATTTTGAATAGAATCGGACCATAAGCACAAAACTCGTCTACAATTTTGGAACCGCCATCTTGAATTTTTCAGTTTTAACGGAAGAATCATAATCTCTGACCACGAAAACCCTCAGATACCAATTTTGAAGCGAATCGGACCATAATCACAAAACTCATCCACCATATTGGAGCCGCCATTCTGTTTTATTTTCGAACAAAAATTTCTTAATGCATTTTCACCGGAATTATGTACACCTGCCAAATTTCAGATCATTCGTACGTCTGGAAGTGGGTCAAAATAGCGCCCAAAGGAGTCGGTTACAAACAAACATACAAGTGAAGCTAATATAAAGCGTGTAAACATAAATATTTGATTAACGAAGAAGAAAAGTGCACATCTTATATCAGAGCTGATTTTAGTGCTATGAATAGCCCTTTCACGTCTCTTCCAGTTCTTACTATGGTATTAATGTCATCTGCAAATGCAAATAATTCTACTGGTTAATTGAAAATAAAGTCGAACTTCAGATTCCAGAGAAACGGAAAACGTGAGAGCCACGTTAATAATGAACAAGGTAGTCCATGTTCTTGTCTCAAACAGATATGGCTCTCAAACACTCTTGATTTGAATTCAATACCATATTTTCAACGATTACTCCGCGAGTTGTCGCGGAAAGGTCATGTCTAGCATATCGTGATTCAGTTTTTATTCCTATTGAGGCCTATATGAAAATATTATAGGTCTCCACGTAAAACTTCATACATTTTGTGCTAAACGATTCTCTGCTGTAGCACTGGCCTTTTTAATCAATTAGGAAAATATAGTTCATTAAATTTAACTTTACTTTTTGATCGCCGGGCGATTGCTAAATCAAATGGTTTCGGAAATGCGGAAAGAATATTTTGTCGGAGCATCACAAATATATTTGTCACTTACCGGGGTTACAGACTCTGGCACCCCGGACCATTTCGATACTGTAAGAAATCTCGATTCTGGTAGCACTGCCACTGATTCCATATTTTCCAATGTTTTTTTCAGGTTCTCGATTACTAAAGACTGATAAACTCTTTTCTAGAACTTCAAATTTTTTATACTTTATATTCGTTCTATTAATCAAAATGTATTCTGACTTTACTTTCAGAGAGGGTACGTACCATAGTAATGATGAATAAAACAAGTTTCTTGAGCTTTGAATAACAAATACTTACTATATTAGTTCAATTCAATGATTTTTTCTGTGGCCTTAGGCTGCTAAATTACCTAATGAAATTACAGAAAGGAAGTATATTCATATAATAATTTTTAGTATTCAATATGTAACGAAAATTAATCAAGACTGAACTAATTTTGAACTACGCTATCACTTAATTGAATCATGAAAATTCAAATCGACTAAGAAAACACTCTCTAAAATCAGAACAAGATTTATGTTATTTTTATGAGATTTCGAACAGGACTGGTTCTTCAGAACTACCTGATTATCTTTTTGAAGACAATATTTTATTTAAATGCACTGAAAAGTAAAAAATAATCGCATTGGATGGGCGACGTAGGTTATTCCGTGAGTTATAGATTCAAAAGCTTGTCGCTTTTGTATTCGAACTGAATGCTTTTGAACCTATACCTCACGGGAGAACCTACGTCGCACACCCAAAGCATTTTTTTTTACTTTTTAGCGCATTTGAATGAAATCTTGTCTTTAAAAAAGTCTGAGCTATCTAGTTCATCAATGAGAAGACCATCTAAAGATTAACTCGCTCGCCATCCTGGAGCTGCCATCTACAATTCATGAATTCTGACAAAAAATACGTGATTTTTGACTAAATTCGTAATCTCCGACCCCAAAAACCCCGACATACCAATTTTGAATAGAAATGGTCCATTATCGAATAACTTGTCTACCATCTTGGAGCCGCCATCTTGAATTCATGAATTTTGACAATTAATTCACAACCTCCGACCCCGAAAACCTCCACATACTAATTTTGAATAGAATGAAGAATATCACCAACTTTTGATTTTTGCCTTACAATACACTATTAAAAATGAAAAAATATCGTAAAAATATTCTTTTGATACGTCTTATACTATCCGAAATACTTAATTGTTCAGCTAGGCGTGCGACGACGCGAAGTCATTGGCCGCTGTGACGTCACTTTAAAACGGTCGGTTAGGGCGTGCTCTGCTTCCGAACTGTGTGTATGAAGTTTGCGTCAAAAATTGATGAAAATGTCGAATGGAAAAACTAGAAAATCGTGTATTGTGCCAAAGTGTTTAAATAAAACTACTAACGCACCCGAAAAGTTGTTTTTTATTGTTGCTTTCGAACCTAAAAGTCGAAAGAAATGGATGCAAATCATGATGTTCTGGGGTGATTCTGCATTTCACTGTACAAATATCTCTTTTAATTTTAACCAATTCCGAAGCTCTTTCTAGCCGATCTAAAATAAACGTAAGTTGATCTAATACATAAAAAATAAAATAAATAAAAATGCACTTATCCACGATCACATTAAAGAGGAAATTGATATGAGAGGTTTTTCATCTTAGCTTAATAATATTTAATAGGTGTAGTCGCGTGCATCCTAATATTACTTTTGGAAGAAATATTTCATGGGTTCAAATTTTGAAAAGTTTAAAATGTTCAGGTTATGTTTACTATGTTCATTTTTTGTTACATTACATATTAAAGAAATACAAAATGTAAGTCATGATCAAAACTTTGTAGGTACAATAACACAGTATTGTTTTTAATAAGTCCCACCCTGTTACAAATACCTACGCATTCTTCCTTCTCAGGAACTTAATGTCAAGTAGGATGTTCATAGTAACAACATGACGTATGACGTACATTTATAAAACACTAGTAATGAGAAATATGTACTTATAGGGATAAAACAATTTATGATAAAAAGTAAAATGTTATTAAGTAATACTTACTTCTGCATTTTTACTCCTCGCATCTCGGCGGCCAAGAAATCGGAGTTATTTGAAAAATAGTGGGCAACCATTAACCGGTTATTTCAGGCAAGTTATCAGATTGTCCTTCTTCAAAACCGTCATCCATATCTAATATTATACTTATAACACATAAAAACTTAAGTTAAAAACGTTATTGTGGTCGAACAACCGATAGCAAAGCAATGATTGAGTGTACGGTGAGAACGTTGCGTTGTAAAATGACGTCACGCGAGCATGGCGCGCTCGCCCGAAATATTCGAATAGAACGGAAACTAAAATTATCGTAACTTCAACACTACTGGCTTGATTCGAATGAAACAAAAACAGATGTATTTCTAAACCTTTAGGTTACACGGTCATAAAGTTTCAAGTCATTCAACAGACCCAGTGACATTCTTCATTGGACCATATTCACAGAAACGTTTGCCATCTTGGGGCCGCCATTTTGATTTTATGAATTTCGACGAAAAAATCCGACTCCCAAAAACCCTCACATACCAATTTTGAAGAGAATCGGACCATAATCACAGATATCGTCGGCTCTCTTGGAGCCGCCATTTCGTTTTTTCCTTGCAAAAATTCCATGATGCATTGTCACGGGAACTATGACCACCTGCCAAATTTCACGTCAATCGGTCAACTAGAAGTGGGTCAAATTTAACTTGCAGACACCGAGACATGTGAAACTAAATGAAAGCTTGTGTTATAATGTTAATGTCTTATTTTACATGGTATATTGTAATTGAGATGTCAGATAGAATTGAAGTTTTTTATCTGACTGAAATTGAGTTGTCAAAGTATTTCAAAGAAAACGACTTCAAATCAATAAAACCAGCGAATAAACTCTTGAAAACATTCAAGGGTGCATATTGCGGACGCAGTAGCTTGTAATGTAAAATATACCCATGAAAGTTTCCAAAACAGGCACGTTGGTCCCATTTGCTCCCACGAGTGAGAGGGAAGGGGTTAGTCCAGCCCTGTGGTACCCCTTGCACAGGCATAAGGCTGATTATTCCGAGGTTTTCATCCACCGCGGCCCGTTCATCCCAAACCACGTGAAGGTTCAGGGAGCATGATAAATTGTTGGTTCGAATCCAAATTCATAGGTTGCGAGGAAATCCACTCAAGTAGGTAGTGTTGCCTCTTGTAATGACAGATAATTTATTTATAGTCTACTCGACAAGTTGAAAATGGTCTAAAATAGAGATACTGCTCTTAGAATTATGTGTGATAGCTCATTGGATCCGGAATGACGCCTAGAAAAATGTGCCAAAAGTGTGTATTAGCACATAAAAAATTGCAAAAGTTATAAACAATTGAAGATGAGAAAAAAATGGCATTTTGTTTTTTGCCAATATATCATAAACTATCAATATTTAAGAAATTTCAAAAAAAGGTTCTGCAAGAGGAGGAAATTTTCAATAAAAAACTTTCTGCTCCCGGAACTCTATCTTCATTATTTATAATTCTAATTTAACGCTGAAAATGGGTCTCCGACCGACATTTTTTAGGTTGCGCGCGCGGCGTCAAAAGCGAGTACGACACATTAATTGATTTATTTAAGGTATTAAATATATTTTTTTTAATTTGAAAAATTATGGTGTATTCGGAACACTATAAATAATTCACTCCTTTTGGAAATTTTACTTAAAAGTAATTTTTCAACAATTTAAACGATTGTTATATAACAGAATTTTCTCGAACTTCTGTCTTAATTGTAAATGAAAAAAAATGTTTAAATAATTGTCGTAAAAATGTTTCGCTCCGTAGAGCCTTCCTAATATACATACTCAACAAGATGACGCCATGAAAGTCAAAAAATATTCATACTTTGTTTATAATAATTTTTGTACTTGAACAAAAACAAAAAAATCCAAGTAATGTTGTTAAAAATTTTTTTTTTTCTTGATCATCATATTATCGTTTTTTTATCAATACAAGATATAAATTGATTTGCAAAAAAAAATTCTCGCAATTTGTTGATAATTTTTTTATAAACAAATTGATTATTTCAATATTTTTGAAATTTTTTTCTCCACAACTTCATTATATTACAAATATTATGATTTTTGAAAAAAAAATTTCTCAATAACAATTTTTAATTGTTTATAATCGTTTTTTTATATTTTATTGTTAAAATAATCAGTTGAGAAATTATCATTTGTTTTTAAATCATAATTGACAGTCCTCTATAAAGTAAAAAAAATAATTTTTTTTATCAACAATTCTATTGTTTATTAACTTACCAATTTTTCATAAACAAATTTTTAACTTTGTTAGATTTTTTTTCTAAAATTTCTGAAATTTACAAAAACAACCATATATAACAAAGTAGAGAAAAAACATTTTTCCAATTTTTTATTCTACTTTGGGAATTGGAATTGGGAAAAATTGGAAAAAAAAAATTCTATACTTTGTTATATATAGTTGTTTTTGTAAATTTCAGAAGTTTCAGAAAAAAAATGTAACTAAGTTGAAAATTTGTTTATAGCAAATTGGTAAGTTAATAAACAATGGAATTGTTGATGAAAAAATATATTTTTTCATTACTTTATAAAGAACTGTCAATTATGATTCTTAAAAAAAATATTTCCCAACTAATTATTTAAACAATAGAAATATAAAAAAACGATTATAAACAATTAAAAATTGTTATTAAGGAAAAAACTATAATATAATGATTTAGAAGAAAAACAATTTTTTAACAACATTACTTGGATTTTTTAGTTTTTGTTCACGTACAAAAATTATTATAAACAACGTATGAATATTTTTTCAACTGTCATGACGTGATCTTGTTGAGTATGTATATAAGAAAGGCTCTACGAAGTGAAACATTCTAACGACAATCATTTAAACATTTCGAGAAGTTCGAGAAAATTTTGTTAGTTAACAATCGTTTAACTTGTTGAAAAATCAACTTTAAGTGGAATTTCCAACGGGAATAAATTATTCATAGTGTTCCGAATACACCATAATTTTTCCAAATTTGAAAAAAATATTTAATACCTTAAATAAATTAATTAATGTGTCGTACTCGCTTTTGACGCCGCGCGCGCAACCTAAAAATGTCGCTCGGAGACCCATTTTCAGCGTTAAATTAAAATGATAAATAATAGAGATAGAGTTCCGGAAGCTCGATAATTTTCATTGAAAATTTCCTCCTCCTTCAGAATCTTTTTTTGAAATTCCTTAAATATTGATAGTTTATGAAATATTGGCAAAAAACTGAATGCCATTTTTTTCTCATCTTCAATTAGTTATAACTTTTGCAATTTTTTATGTGCTGATACACGCTTTTGACACATTCTTCTAGGCGTTATCCCGGATCCAATGAGCTATGACACATAATTTTGAGAGCAGTATCTCTATTTTAGACCATTTTCAACTATTATGTATTGTGTAACAAACCGACTCTAGCTAGCCTAATTACATTTACTACACATAACTCAAAATCTTGTATCACCTGAAATAATATAAAAATAAAATAATAAATTGAAAAAACCTTTTTGAAGACAAGCTTCTATTCAAATGCGCTAAAAAGTAAAAAAAATAATCACGGAATTACCTACGGAATTATTTTATTTTGTGCTTTTTAGTGAGTACGCCTTAATCTATTCATTTTTGTAAATGCATCGTCATTATGAGGCCTTTTTCCTGTAAGTTCTGAGCTATCTAGTTCTTCAATGAGGAGGCCATCTAAAGATTAACTCGTCCGCCATCCTGGAGCTACCATCTTAAATTTATGAATTCTGACAAACAATCAATAATCTTCGATTAAATTCATAATCTCCGACCCCAAAAACCCCGACATATCAACTTTGCATGGAGACGGCCCATTACCACAAAACTTGGGCACTATCTTGGTGCCGCCATCTTGAATTTATGAATTTTTGACAATAAATTCATTATCTCCGATCCCGAAAACCTCCACATACCAATTATGAATAGAATCGGACCATAATCACAGAGATCGTCCGCTATCCTGGAGCTGCCATTTTAATTTTATTAATTTTGTAAGGAAAAAATCTTAATCTTCAACCTCGAAAACCCCCACATATAGTTATTCTAATCCCAATTGGAACGGCAATGAAAATAAGAGCACTACGAGGAGTGTTCATATGCACTGCCCGGCAAATGGTAAATTTATATACTACCAGTGTTTCAACTTTCGAAGCGTTCCTAGTACAATCATGAAAAAGTTCAGTCGTGTGGAAGATAATTCCTTCTCGAAACTTTTTATGTCGTTTCAATTGGGATTAGAAATACTATACCAATTTTGAATATAATCGAACCATAGTTACAAAACTCGTTCGCCATCTCGAATTTATGAATTTTGAAAAAAATAACATAATCTTGGACTTCAAGAACCTGCACATACCAATTTTGAATACAATTGGACCATAATCACAGAGATCGTCCGCTCTCTTGGAGCCGACATTTTAATTTCATGAATTCAGACAAAAAATTCATAATCTTCGACTCCGAAAACTACACATACCAATTTTGAATCGAATCGGACCATTTGGAGCCGCCATCTTGAATTTTTAAATTTTGAATGAAAATTCATAATCACCGACCCCAAAAACCCCCACATAGCAATTTTGAATAGAATCAGACCATAATCACAGAGATCGTAGGCCATCTTGGAGCCAACATTTTGAATGTTGACAAAAAAATTCATAATATTCGACCCCGAATCTTAGTTTGCATTGTACTTTGGTGTTGTAATGTGCACGCCCATGGCTATAACGGAACACCAATAGAATGAACCGGAGCGGTTGACAGGTTGCGCCGAATTTCGCCAGAATAAAAGGCAGTAGTCGTTTCTATGTCGATAAAAAATAGGCTGAACTTAAACTGCCGTTAAACGGTATTCTACTAAAATGCCGTTAATAGATATAACGTCATTGAAGTGACGCGTCGGACGGCTTTTTATTGGATTTGCTTAAACTGCCGTCAAACGGTAGCATACAAAATTGCCGTTAATCAATTATTGCGTTATCCGCCAACTTTTCGAATACACATGTGAGCAATAGTTTCCCCTTCATTCATGTGTGCAATTGTTGCGGGCGGTGATTCATTTATTACCAACATGAAAAATAAGGCAAAGTTACTAAATTCCATCTGTCAAAGTGTGAAATTTGTTCATTTGGAACTCTGTAAGAAGTAGGATTTTGTCGATAAAAACAACGATATTTTGTGCAAAGTTATGCCGAAAATAAGTGATTTAGGGTGTATTGTTTATGCTGGTAAAAAGGAGGCATTTTGAGTGATTTTTGTGCGAGAAAACGGTGCTTGGAAATGGGGTTAATTTTTTTTTATTTCTCTAACTCGAGAACGGTTTGAGACCGCCGCAAAAACAAGTAAGAAAAGTTTTTTTCCTATATTCAAAGTGCATGTCTGATAACGCAATAATTGATTAACCGCATTTTCAGTATGCTACCGTTTGACGGCAGTTTAAGTAAATCCAATAAAAAGCCGTCCGACGCGTCACTTCAATGACGTCATATCTAATAACGGCATTTTAGTAGGCTACCGTTTAACGGCAGTTTAAGTACAGCGTAAAAAATAATGAGAGTAAATTCTTTAATGAAAGATGGAATGAAAGAGGTAGTGGCCTCAGATAATAATTTAAGTGATAAGATAAGATAAGATCTTTATTTTTCAGTAGACAACATAACATCGCATAGGAAGAGTCATACACTTAAATCTAGGTAAATATAAAAACATAGAAACACATAGAAACACACAATTCCAAAATTCAAAATTTCAATTTTCAGATGAAACAAAAAAGCTGAAACCACAGGTTTGAAGTAAAAATTATCAACCTCAATTAAAATTGTCCTAAGAACATACTGAAAGAAACATGACGACATATCTGAATAAAAGCGTATAAACAAAACATTACGGTTCTACGACATAAACTCTTCAACACTATACAGACACTTTTCAAGTAGAAATTCTCGCAATTGTATTTTGAATATTTTAATACATTCACTTTCATTTATATATTTTGGCAGTTTATTGAATACTCTGGGCGCCATAGAGGAAGGAGAGTTGAATGAAAAGCTAAATTTATCAAAAGGTACCTGAAGGTAATTTTTTGTTCGGGTATCAAATTGATGTCTGACTTTATTGGTACTGAATAAAGTACCTCTATTCTCAAATGAGTAAACAGAGAGTTCAAAAATGAATAATGAAGGAAGTGTTGAAATTTTATGGTACTTGAAGACATCCCTGCACCTTGTACGGCCTGATATACCAACGAGAGAACGCAAAACTCGCTTTTGGGCAATAAGAACATCGTGTGAGGATACAGATAAACCCCATAGGCATATACCATATCGCAATCTACTTTCAGCGTGTGCATAGAGTGAAAGCAGCTGATTTATTTCCAACACTTTCCTAGTGGTTCTGAATTGATATGATAGTGAATTCATTTTTGATATCAGTGATTGACAGTGACTTCTCCGGTTTATACATGAATCAATTTGAAAACCTAGAAACGTTATAACGTTACTATTACTAGAGACATATTGGGCTGAGGCATCATCTGAGCCGAATGTGATATCTTGACACAATTTTTGACGGTTATGAAACCTTATGGATTGTGTTTTTCCAACATTTAGAAAGAGCTGATTTGCAGAATACCATTCGTGCAATCTGGAGAAAACTGTGTTGCATTTATATGTCAAGGCTAGATAGGTTTTATCTGATATATCATCTGCATATAAAGTTAATGATGCCGGTACTGATAAAATACTCAAATCATTAATAAAAATAATAAACAATACTGGGCCCAAAACTGAGCCCTGAGGCACACCAAGATCAATGTCCTTCATTTCAGAATTTTTGTTGCTCACAGTGACATACTGTTTTCTATACCTCAAATAATCTGATATGATTCCACATCTGATTTTATGAACATCCTGCTTATATTTTCAACAAATCAATCTGATATCCATTGCAGAGGTAATATAGAATGATTGACGCAGTCGAATGCCCTGCTAAGATCACAAAAGATTCCCACAGGGCACTCGCCTGCCTCAATGAATTCGATTATTCTATCATAGTATGAATGAACTGCTGTTGTGGTTGATCTCTTAAGAAATCCATGTGGGCTTTTAGAGAAAATATTGAATTTATGACAGAAAAAAAGAAGCCTGTTCAAGAACGCGTATTCGAAAACCTTTGAGAAACTTGATGGAACTGTTATTGGTCTATAGTTTTCTATTGAATGTTTGTCCTTCTTTTTGAATACTGGTGAAATTCTTCCAATTTTCAACATATTGCCAGTGGAAAATGATTGATTCACCAAATGTAAAAGTGGAGTGGATAGGATATTGGGTGTTTTTCTCAAGAGAAACATGGGTATTTCATCGTGACCTGAAGAAAACTTATTTTTCAATTTTATTCTTAGTAGGTCATATGGCTCAGTCTGATCATACGGAGTAAGGAAAAAGGAACCACATGATGTTGCGATCTTTTGAATAAAGAAATCTGAATCAGGACCTTTACAGTCGATTCAGTTGACGATGTTTCGGGGTTCTTCTATGAAATAATTGTTAAATAAGTTTGCTACAGTCGCTGGTTCCTTCACAAAATAATCCCCCACTTTTATTTCAATTTCATCCCGAACAGTTTTTGTTTTATTTGATAGTTCAGCAACTATTTGCCATGCCGATTTTGTTGGGTTGTCAGATTTATTGATTTTATTTTGAAAATACTCTTTTTTTGTTTTTGTAATCAAATGATCATGTTTCTGTTCTTCTGTTCTATATATATATATATTAACTCCGGCAACTTCATTTTCAACATATGTAGGTCTTTTAGATTTAGGCTGGACAATTTAACTTCATCATTTATCCATTTGTTTTTCAGAGAATCGATTTTATGACACTTTTTAGGAAAAGGTTGTCGAAATGAAAAAATCAAAAATTCAAAAAAAGAACTCAAAAGCTTGATCTAGTTCATTTATGTCAGAAAGTCTTGTCCATTTCTCACTTTCGATATCAGTGACAAATTTTTGAATCGCGTCATTACGTTCAGGTTGTACAGTTATCCGGTTGGAAAAGTGAGTTGGTGTCTTCATTAAATATATATTATTTTCGAAACTTCTCTTTTGAACTTTGATATATTATTTGAGAACATATCGGGTATTATTGAAAAATTCATTGTAAAGTGGGCACATACGACGCAACACTCCACGATGATTGGAGTTGAAAATATTTTGTCTTACTCGCATGCCTCGGAACGGAATAGAAAAACATATTTTCCCAATATTTTCTCGGTGTGTTTCTAGTTTAACAATATGAAATTTAGTTCGGATTGGTCCATAGGTTGAAAAAGGTGGATTAACTCCATGGGCTTTATAATACAGGAATTTTATGAAATAGTTATGTATTAATTCCAGCGTTTTTTTTGAGGTTACCTTTAGTGGGATCCTGAATTACTGATGCGTATTCTAATATCATGAAAATCCGTAGTTGCCCTTTTCACGAATCCGAGTAATTTCTAAGCCTTTTTTGAGATATATTCAACATCTGCATCAATTTTCAAATCAGATTCGAATAGTACCCTCAAATCCTTGATCATATTTTCTCTGGCCATGATGTGTCCCTGTGAAGAATATATGAAATTAGGCGGAATTTTTATATTCGAATAAATCTGCATTTATTTTTGAGGTCCACTCATATATATATATATATATATATATATATATATATATATAGAAGTTGTGAAGGTTAGACGACTGTCTAAGTTAAAGAAGAATCCTTTTTAAATTCGGGTATGCAGTCAACAGGGGTATGGAAAAAAAAAGTGTACTCTTTTTTCTATTCAAGCTTTCGAGTCATTTATTGTCTCTTCATCAGGAACTCTACAATGAATTAAATTGAACATTATAAGATTTGAAAACCAAAAAGGCATATGTGTACTTACAAAAGTGAGGTTAAAAATCCCTTTCACTTGCAGCAATTTATAAAATACCATGTCACAACAGACAACACTCTTGGTAAAGTCATATATAGTTAAAACTTTGATCAAAATTGAACAAGATTACTTAAACATAAGTGTATAAACATTTTAAACTTCCAAATGGGCTCTTATGGAGGTCATGTTGGATTCAAGAGGCAGTGGTGACAAATGAAAAATGAATGTTTTTTTTTTCCATACCCCTATTGACTGCATACCCGAATTTAAAAAGGATTCTTATATATATATATATATATATATATATATATATATTTATATATATATATATATATATATATATATATATATATTTATATATATATTTCTAAATCATGTTGGAGTATTATTAATCATCAACATTCCTATTTATTTGTACTCTTTAAAATCATCGGCATATAGTAGACATTCTGATTTAACTACTGAAGGGAGATAGTTTATGAAGATTTGAAAAGTAACGGCGCTAAATTATATACGTCCATTTCCAGACCTCGCCAAAAACAAATAAGATTCTTCACCACAGTTACTGACTGACTGTTTTCTGTTTCCCAAGTATGAAATGAGGAATTCCATGAGATGGTCACTGAATCCATAAAGTTTAAGCATAGTTAGAAGTACTTCCTTTCTTTCTTCATCCTTCAATGGGCTATACCGTTAGGCAATTTACCCAGCATTAACCAATTACGTAACACAATGTTACGTAACTACGGAACTTCGTCTGCCGGATGCATAAGTCTCGTTCATGGCGATACTGCATCCGAAATTTCTTCACTATACGTTTTAGTTTCACAACTATTTAATTATTTAGTGCACATATAATATGGCAAACATTCACATTCCACATTTACTTGACTCCTAACCTAAGAACGCCACCAGTCCTTGACCGTGGTTCGGAGTCGAATCCTAGTTAGAAGTATTTCGTGATTAACTTTATCAAATGCAAACACAACCTAATTGGGACTTACTATCTATTACTTTGTGTGCATCATCCATGTAGGTTGACCTTATTCAGCAAAAACCGTGCTGTTCATCTACAATATTATTTTTCAAATACCAATAAATCTTCTCATATATGATGAATTCGCGTTCTTGTGAATAGGCGTTAACTTTGCCTTTTTGAATTCTTCGGTAAAAACACCCATTCTCAATGAGATATTGAAGATAACTGAAAGAGGATATAGGAGGTGTTCTTTGCAAGCTTTGAAAACATATGCTGGAATATTATCAGATCCCGTCGAATGTTTCGGCTTCAGTTTTTTGAAATCCAATTCTAATCGTCATAGCTCAAACTATCAAAATTACATGATGATACAGTGGCATGTTTTTAGCCTTTGCAATTATGTTGTCATCATAATTCAAAACGTCTTCATACACTGAGCCAAAATAGTCAGCGAATTCTTTCACAATTATTTTTTCATCCAAAATTATCCTACCATTAACTGTGAATATGTTATCTCAAATTTGCAATCATTTCGATAAAATTGAAATCTGGAAATAAACTAAAAGTAAAAAACTACCGTCCGATATCTGTCATAACAAACTCTTGAAAAATGTTCGAAACCATTTTAAAATCAACAAATACTTATATTTGAATAGAGTACTATAAAAAAATCAATTCGGATTTCAACTAGGCAAATCAACAGTAAATGGCAGTTACACTCCTCACTGATCGATTTAGTAAAAATATTTGTGAAAGAACACCATCTCCGTTGATTTGAAAATAGCTTTTGGTACTGTCAGTCTAGTAGAAGTACTTGAGAGCCTCGAATTTGGAGATACATCTCACCAACTACTGCACAGCTATTTAAACGAAATAAAACAATGTGTGAACCAAAGATACCCATAGTGACTTTGAAATAGTGAAATATGGAGTACCTCAGGAATTAACTTGTGGCTCTTATGCTAGTTTTTATATAGGACAAACAGGCAGAACTTTTGAAAAACGATTATCAGAACATAGGAACTGTTTCGTTAATGGAAAAACAAATTCAACTTTTGCTCATTATCTCTTGGCTGAAAAACATTGTTTTGTAAACAATTTCAAAATATTCCATACAGAAAAGAAAGGTTATAAACTCGACCATCCAGAAAGTTTAGAAATCGTTAAATGCAAAAAGTTGCAATACTTGCTTGATTGTCAGATCAACTTGAATAATTCTATTTTGTTGAATTTGTTTCACTGAAGATTGAACAGGTCATGTATATAGTCTCCGTTCTACTTAGCCTCATCACTAATAAATACCTAATGGATAATCCTCAATGTCCTTTATTTTCCTAATCAGATATATACCTGCTACCACGTGTCTTGACTATTCAACATGAAACATTGTGATTGATTGACGAGTTAGTATCATATACCGAAAAACGTGTCGTGGTTTTGTATCTCCAGTTTACTGAAAATCATTTAGGAAAGTGAGTGTCTTTTGTTTACTTTAATATGGATTTTCATCAAGTATCGGCCGCATCAATTAAAAATCTGAAACAAATTTAAACTGTTCCACTTTGGAAACACCCTATTCATCAAAGAGGCAAATATGGATAATTTGAGCTATTTGGAGTAATTCGCCTGATTCCGCCACTGCGGCGCCACTTGCAGAGGTGCTCCAAGTCTATAGGTGTTTAATAAAGCTTAGGGAACATATAACTGCACACGTGACAAAGGGTAGCACTAATATTCATTTCAGGAAACAACAATCCTTGATGAACTACCATAAAATATTTGCGACCATTGAATTCCATAATATGTATATCAATGAATGTTCTGACATTTCCCGAGTTTGAAATTGAAAAGCAATCCATGCCTACGAATATATTGTTTTTGAGATCACTGCCACGTCATAATGCTCAAACCTGAGTAAATGATGGCCTTGTTGTTCAGAAATGTGCCAACACCAGCTCTACTTTCTCCTTGTGCCATATTTATACCCATCCTATGAAAGACAATTTGATTACGTCTTCAAAGCTTCCTCTTATCCTCTTTAATTAGTCATTCCCTTTCGGATGAAGTATATGACATTAAAATTTGCGAACTCCTAGTTGATATGCTTGAAAACAGTTTAGGTATAGTTTCGATATTGATCTCGATGGATCTACTTCTACTCATACCACACGTCCACAATATATGTTTGTATCGCTAATCGAAGGGACAGATATTTTTGTTGAGAACTCGTGCCGAAAACATTTGGTGAATGAAATGTTATTCCATTCAAGTAATCCCAATGATTAATCAATTAGCATCATCAACATCAAGTTGTACGAGATGTTGGAATTGCAAGTCAGAACCTCAAAAGATATCATAATTTTTCACAACAAAACCTAAAACATCTCTGGAATTGAAAACTATACAATGCCATCCAGAGACTGGAATGTATAACATACATTCGAAACTGATGGAAAAATCTGAATCAAAGAATAATCAGACCAAAAAATGACTGAAATAAAGATAAATTAAATATACAGAAAACTTTCAAAAACAACGCTATTATAATTCTACTAGTTCTTGGGTAGTATGAAGATTATTATTATACAGGGTGTAACCAAATAAGTGCAAACGTTTTCAGGAGAGAAAATTAAAGGGGGTAACAAAAGCTCTTAGGCCTTACATTGAAAAGTTACACGCTTCCAAAAATGAGGAAAAAAATATATTTTTTTTCTTGAAATTGCTGAAGAGTTGAAGAAATGGCATTTTGTGGGCATGTTCTACCAAAAAAAAAGCTACCTATGAATTTTTTCAAATTTTGTTCTGATTTTTTAAAGGGGTGAAACATGCAACCGCTATTCCATTTTTTACCAGAACTTTTTAACGAAACAAAATTTCCCAATTGAAAAATGTGTTGAAATATAAAAATTCATTGCAAAACTTTTTTATCTCCTGTGTTGTGTTCGTAAAAGCAATAGTTTCCTAATCAAAAAATAAAATACAACATTGAGCATGAACGGATCTTCTGTGAATGGAATAGAAAAAATCTAGTACGTGGCTGTCACGTTTTGTTTGCACAACTTGTGACTTCAATCGTAGTATTTTAAAATCGAAAAACTCTAGTAGGTGGCTGTCAAGCCGCTTTGATTTCTATGTGGTAGTTGAAAGTTCAATTGTGTCTTTTGAATCTTCAATATGAATAATTACACTAACGCTGAAACGGCCGATATGCTTTTTATGTATGGTCGTGCCAATGGAAATTCTTTGGAAGCTAGACGGCTCTATGCAGAGATGTATCCTCAGCGAGTGATACCTCATCACACAAATTTTGCACATCTTCACCAAAGTCTCTGTGAGAGAGAGACTTTTCAAAAACGAACAACTGATTGTGGTCGTCCACGAGTAATAAGAACGTGGCACTGGAAGAAGAGGTTCTCAATATGATTGAAGATCGTCCGGAATTAAGTACAAGACAAATTCCTAACACACTTAATGTTATCAGTAAACTGATCTGGAAAATTTTAAAGCATCACTAATTGTATCCTTACCATATTCAACGAGTCCAGGCCCTTTTGCCATGAGATTTTTCCCATCGAGTAGACTTCTGTGAATGGAGACTTCAAATGATTACCCAAAATGCTCAATTTTCATAAAACGTAATATTCACTGACGAATCCAACTTTTCAAGGCAATGGATTACAAATTTCTATAACAATCATCTATGGGCCGAAGATAACCCACATGCAATTCAAAAAGGTCGGTATCGATATGAATTTTCACTTGACGTGTGGGTCGGAATTATTGGCGTAAATATTATTGGAGCGTATTTTCTACCGTTAAGGCTAACTGGTGCAACCTATACAAATTTTCTCCAGGAGCAGCTGTCCATTTTACTTGAAATGCGCCTGTCCATTTCAGCATGACTGCTCGTCAGTACTTGGACGACGTGTATCCAAATCGTTGGATAGGCCTCCCAGATCTCCAGACTCAAACCCCTTGGACTTTTGCATCTGGGGTCACCTGAATTCCTTGGTTTATACGACCCCCATTGAATGAGTGAATGATTTGAGGAATCGCATCATTGCAGCCTGCGAGACAACCCAAAACACACCAGGAATATTTCAACGTTTGCGCCAGTCTATAAGACGAAGACTTGATTCCTGTCTAATGGTTGGAGGTGGTCATTTCGAGCAGTTTTTTCAACTCCGTTCCTTTTGATCTTATTGCCTTTTTTTGTTGTGATACACAAAATTTTGTTTTGTTTGTATTTTTAATTTGATATTCTATTAAAACAAAACATGGTGCTGGTACATGCCTACCTTAAAAGTTGAAACAAGCGGAATGATTTCAAAATACTTCGATTGAAGTCACAAGTTGTGCAAACAAAACCTGACAACCACCTACTAGATTTTTTCGCTTCCATTTGCAGAAGATCCGTTCATGCACAATGTTGTATTTTATTTTTTTATTACGAAACTATTGCTTTTACGGACACGTCAAAAAAGTTTTGCAATGAACAGTTCTTTTTAACACATAGATTTTTGAATTGAGAAATTTTGTTTCGTTAAGAAGTTCTGGTAAAAAATGGAATAGGGGTTGCATGTTTCACTCCTTTAGAAGATCACAACAAAATTAAAAAAATATTCATAGGTAGCTTTTTTATTGGTAGAACAACCCACAGAATGCCATTTCTACAACTCTTCAGAAATTTCAAGAATTTTTGTTATTTTTATTTTTATTTTTTTTCTCATTCTTGGAAACGTGTAACTTTTCAAGGAAAGGCCTAAGAACTTTTGTTTGCATGAAAGACCCCTTTTAATTTTCGACAAGGAATTACCCCCTGTAAATGTTCGCATTCATTATCCCTTGTGTCCCAGGACTTCCTCTTTTCCTTTCGGTAATGTATATATGAGATCAAAATATCACCAGTACTTCATATAACTTTTTTCCTGAATACCTTCGTTACTAAGTTTCAGGTCCTCGAAGTTAATGAAAAATGTTTTTCTGTTATAACTTTTCCTGTGAATATTGAAAATTAACCAAATTCTGGTGATTGACGGAAGAAATAAATTCCTTCGATTAGGTTCCATGCATGAGTCAGTTGGTTCCCTAGAAAGTCAGAAACGGACTGCCCCCGATGGTCCACAGTACAGAACTTTGAAATGACTGGTTTCCTAGATAATTTTCTGAATAAAAGTACTCGTGTGTGAAGTCGATCGGAGCAACGACTTTTGATAAGAATGAACTTTCATTCGACGACATCCAACCCGAGCGTCTACCATTATATGAAATGAAACATTTTCAAAGCTGAAATAATGATGATAACGTTAATTCAGCCACATTTATAAATGTGATAATAATAAAAATATGATGGAAAAAGGTCTGAGTACAGTACCCATTTGAAAGTTTCACTCGCAATTTTGGAAACAGATAATTTTTCAAATGAAATTTCAAGTTCTGTAGATTTGTGGTGTTTTTAAACTGATCATGAAATATCGAATTCAATCCATATTTTGTATTTACGTTTGGAATAATCACGTTCCGTGTTGGCTTGTTATCTGAATCATAAACTGTGGTTATATCATGAAATTCAAGGTTTGAATGTTTCAAATTCTTCCTCACAGCTTAAATATTGCGCAGTTTCTCTGAGAATAGATTTCATGAGCGAAAATCTTCAACACGAATTATACATTCTGCTCGAAAAACTCAAATCGGAAAAAATAGGTATACTAATAAAAAGCAAATGAACAAACTACAAATTTAATAATTAAAAGAAAAAACTCTTTTGAAGAGAAGCTTTTATTCAAATGCTCTAATAAAAACTTTTTAACAAAAAATTAAACCGACGAAAAAATCAACTGAAAAGCAAAAAATAAAATAAATCTTTTTAGTCTAAATGATAATTGAGCTCCTAAACTGATGTGAGTAACTGATTTTGAGTCGGCGCCAAACAAACAATTATCGAAGATCATTATATTACTTTGAGAGAAGTAATCAAAACGCAGCCGTGCATCTCTCTGCCATCATTTCACGCTTTACCTAATTCAATTGCTAGTTTGTTTGGCGCCGACTCAAAATCAGTTACCCACATCAGTTTGGGAGCTCAATTATCATTCAGACTAAGAAGATTTATTTGACTTTTTGCTTTTCAGTTGATTTTTTCGTCGGTTTAATTTTTGTTAAAAAGTTTTTATTTTTCAATTTTTTGTTGCTGAAATCTACTGATTACTCCCTACTTAATTTTTGATTACCTCCAAAATACTTACTTACCTAACTATTAACTATTAACTTACTTAACTATTAACTATTAAATAACATGATTTTCTATTTTAACTATTTATTGTTATATAATATAAATTAATTTTGAAAGTTCTGGTTCGTTGATTCCATCACTCTGTATATAATTCCATGTTTTCATAGAATGTAAACATTTTGACGGATGTAGGAGGGCCTGTCAATGTCAACTACATATGTGTGCCAATGTTCACAAGTGAAAAATCAATCATCCCCCATTTTTCTACCCGTAAGGGTGGATAATTCCATTCGAAATCCAAATATGATCAACTATGAGGTATACCCCATCTGATAAAAGAAGAATCATCCAAATCGTAGATCCCAGTACAATGTTATGCCCGATAGAATCGGTTAACCGACCAGAATTCAGAGGGTGAGTGATCAATATCCTTCATTTTGCTACCCTTAGCGGTGGATTTTATTGTTTAAATTCAAATGGGACCAACTTTGAAGTACGCCCTATCCACTGAAGAAAACATTATCGAATCGGACATCCCAGTAAAAAGTTATGGGTGATCATACATAAAAATAAAAATATAAAAAAAAATATATGCATCGACTAGATAACCTCCTCCTTTTTGCTTTCGTCGGCTAAAAAGTTGAAAATAATTGCTTTGGATGTGCGACGTGGGTTATTCCATGAGTTATAGATTCAAAAGTTTGCCGCTTTTGTATTCGTTCTGAAAATCTTGCGCGACAAGCTCGTGAATCTATAACTCACCCAATAACCTACGTCGCACATCCAAAGCAATTATTTTCTGCTTTTTAGCGCATTTGAATAAGAGCTTGTCTTCAAAAAGATTTTTTTTGTATACGCTCCCCAAAACGGCAAGTTTGGGAATAAAAAAAACCGTAAAATGCTCCTCTCACGGACATTTCCGTGAAGTGTCGTCATGGCAATACTTTACGAACTGAATTTTATTCATTCATCAAACATAACTAACATAGCGGGTGTTTATGAATACTATAAACACTTTGAACCAATAACATTTTGCCGCAGAGAACCTGGGGATTTTGATTTTTTGAGAATGAAATTGTCAATGGTTATTGTTGCGGTAGGTACAAATATGATGACTTTTACAAGTTTATTATATTCAACCATCTATATCCCCATAATACGTTAGTATAGTTGGATCCTAGAAAAATAAGTGAAAACACAATTAGAGAACATAACAACAAATGTTATTGACTAGTTGACATATTTAACACGTCGGTAATAAGAAATCTGATTCGATATTGCACACGGCCTTCTGCCGGTGCTGCCTACAAATATATTTTCATAATGAAAGCAGAAAAAAAAAATGTTCTTACATGAAACATTCTTAGGAGAGCTTTTACAAAAAAATATTGTATGCAACACGTTCGCAAATGGCTTTCGCGTACTTGTTATATACATTACTATTTCTATTATTTATTTTATTTTGTGCTTTTTAGTAAGTACGCCTTGATCTATCCATTTTTGTTGAAGCATTGTCATTATGAGGCTTTTTTCCTGTAAGTTCTGAGCTATCTAGTTCTTCAATGGAAAGATAATCTGAAGATTAACTCGTCTGCCATCCTGGAGCTGCCATTTTCAATTTATGAATTCCGCAAAAACAATAATCTTTGCCCGCATACCAATTTTGAATAGAAACGGTCCATTATCACAAAACTTGTCCACCATCTTGGAGCCGCTATCTTAAATTTTGAATTTGGACAATGAATTCATGATTTCCGACCCCGAAAACCTCCACATACCAATTTTGAATAGAATCGGACCATAATCAAGGAGATCGTTCGCCATATTGCGGCCACCATTTTGATTTTATGAATTCTGACAGAACAATCATAATCCTCAACCCCGAAAACCCCCACATAACAATTTTGAATCGAATCTAGCCATAATTTCAAAACTCCTCCGCCATCTTTAATTCATAAATTTTGACAAAAAAATCATAATCTTCGACCCCGAAAACCTTCACATACCAATTTTCAATAGAATCGGACCATAACCACAGAGATCGTCCGCCATCTTGTAGCTGTCATTTTGATTTTTTATTTTGACAAAAAATTCATTAGTTTCGACTCTAAAAACCCCCACATACCAATTTTGAATCAAATCGAACCATAATTACTCGTCTGCCATCTTGTAGCCGCCATACTGAATTTGTCAATTTTGATCAAAAATTCATAATCTTCGACCACGAAAACCCCCAGATGCTATTCTGTATTTTCTCTAGCAAAAATTCTTTAATGTATTGTCATGGGAACTATGAACACCTGCCAAATTTTGAGTTAATCGGGCAACTAGAAGTGGGTCAAATTTAACTTGCAAGATTTGATTACTGACAGACAACGGGACATGTGAAACTGAATAAACCTTGTAAATAAATGAAAACTTCTTAACAGAATTAAACCGACGAAAAAATCAACTGAAAAGCAAAAAATAAAATAAACCCTCTTACTCTCAATGATAATTGAGCTCCTAAAGTAATGTGACTAACTGATTTTGAGTCGGCGCCAAACAAACAATTATCGTTTGTTTGTTTGTTTGGCGCCGACTCAAAATCAGTTACTCACATTAGTTTAGGAGCTCAATCATCATTTAGACTAAGAAGGTTTGTTTTATATTTTGTTTTCCAGTTGATTTTTTCGTCGGTTTAATTTTTTGATAACAAAGTTTTTATTTCTCAATTTTTTGTTAACAAAGTTTTTATCTTTCAATTTTTTGTTGTTGAAATCTACTAATTACTACCTACTTAATTTTTGATTACTTCCAAAATACTTTCTTACCTAGCCTACTTCAACTATTAACTATTAAATAATATAATTTTCTATTTTAACTATTTATTGTTATATAATATAAATTCATTTTGAAAGTTCTGGTTAGTTGATTTTATCACTTTGTATATAATTCCAACCTTTCAGAGAATGTAATCATTTTGACGGATGTTGGAGGGTCTGTCAATGTCAACTACATATGTGTGCCAAAGTTCACGAGTGAAAAATCAATCAGCCCCTATTTTTCCACCCATAGGGGTGGATCATTCCATTCCGAATTAGAATATGATCAATTATGAGGTATACCCTTTCTAATAAAAAAAGAATCATCCAAATCGGAAAACCCACTACAAAGTTATGCCTGATAGAATCGGTTAACGGACCAAAATTCAGAGGGTAAACGATCAATATCCTTCATTTTGCTACCCTTAGGGATGGATTTTGTTGTTCAAATTGAAATGGGACCAACTTCCAAGTACACCCTATCCAATGAAAGAAAAATCATCGGAATCGAACCGCTCTGTGAAAAATTGTGCGTGATCATACATAAAAAAATAAAATACGCGTCGAATAGAGAACCTCCTCTTTTTTGGTTTCGGCGGTTGAAAAGCAAATGAATTAAATACATAAACAGCTGAAATATTCACTGAATAATCATGTTTTATTTCTTCTACAAATAATAATGATAATGATGATAATAATAATATAATAATAATAATAATAATAATAATAATAACAATAATAATAATAATAATAATAATAATAATAATAATAATAATAATAATAATAATAATAATAATAATAATAAAAATAAAATAAATAAGCAGGGTAGGTCAAACAACACTAGCAATGACCTTGGTGAGTGGCGCCACCACTTAACCCAGCCTAGGATGCAAAATCGGACCGGCAGCTTAAGCGCATCCGGGAGGAAAAGCAAACACTTCCTCTGGTGTCGGCGTGTTCCTGCTAGGCTAACCCCCTCGCAGGATCATACTCTGGTTCCCAGAAGGAGGAGACAGGGCCCCCACAACCGACCTCATCCGGATGGAGGTCAACGGCAAGGTGGTGGGGCCCAAATCGATGGACAGCCTAATGACGACCTACGCAATGGACAACGTTCTGAGTGGACAGACGAAATGAGAGACGGCCTTCTGCGTTGCTATGAGAGTAGCGAGCCCGGCCGAAGGGGATACATGGCGCGAATGCATGCTCTGTGGTGCGTGGCACACCCAGAGTATGCCGCATTTTCCTCACAAAATCTGCGGGATTATGTATCTCACCTTCGTAGCCGTGGCTATGTGAGACCGCCTCCTAGGCAGGTTAACGAAGTGGCCGAAGTGGCAGAAGTGCCACGAGTCGAACCAGCCGAAGAGGTGGCAGGTATCAATATTCCACCAACAGAGATTATCAGAACACGCAGGGTGCTCCGCACTTCGAAGCCCCTGAAGCCTCAAGATCTGGCTCGAGTGGATGCGGAGATTCGTGAAGCGCTTCCAGAAGAGGCTGACATCTGGCAAATCAACACCGCCGTATATGATGCTGCTCTCATGCTTTCTCGTGCGAATACGCAGAATAATGCGTCTTCGACTAGAAGGCATGAGAGACGCATACAAAAGATGGAAGCCAAAATCAAGTCGGCGAGACAACACGCATCTCGTATCCAATGTGTGATGGACTACGTAGTGGCCAATAGGCCATTTACGCTAACGGTGCGGCGAATCGCGGACTACGTAGTGGCCAATAGGCCATTTACGCTAAAGGAGTGCTGTTAACCATCAAACAACACTGCCTTGATAGGATACGAATGCTAGTGGCTGCCAAAAAGTCACTTGTACGGCGAGCGAGAGGAATCGCGGAAAACAAACAGTTCCGCGAGAAACCCTCCGCTTATTCCAGCAACCGCCGCTTGTTGTAGAAAACCCGCCGACCGCTGATCAGGTGGAAAACTTCTGGAAGGAGATTTACGAATATCCGCAGCCACTCAACATAGACACTCCAGCCCTGACGCAGTTTGAGCCTTCTGTAGGAGGTTTCAGCAACCTCATCCCATTGAACTGCGCCAACCGATAACCCCTTAAGACGTTCGTAAAGCTCTACAGGGCTCGAAGAACTTTGCTGCTCCAGGCCCAGACGGGTTGTGCAACTTGTGGTGGAAGAAGTTCCCAGTACCCACCACCACTTAGCCAGAGTTTTCAACTCGTGGCTTAGTGGAGAGCAGCAGATTCCGGCTTGGTTTGTCGAGGGGCGAACCGTGCTAATCCCCAAGAACGGAAATTTGTCTGATCCCAAGAATTACAGACCGATAACATGCTTGAACACGTGTTACAAATTGTTTACGCGCATTTTGTACACGCGAATACTCCTCGCAGTTGACACGGTGTACGAACGGATATATGAGCAGAAAGGGTCAAAGAAAGGTGTTGCTGGCTGCAAGGAGAACCTGCTGATCGATAGATGTATCACGCAGGATTCCGTGCAGTTAAGCGTCCTCTGATTTGACACGTTGTAGGACCGGATATATAGCGAAAAGTGCCTGATCGATTACCGCAAGGCATTTGATTCAACATCGCATGAGTTGATCTTGCATTTGCTCAGATGCCTTGCGGTACCCGATCAAATAGTGAGATGCATTGAACAGTTGATGCCACTCTGGAGGACTCGCTTCACCATAACATCAGGTGGAGCCAAAGTCCAAACGGAGCAGGTTATCTTTAGGAGAGGTGTGTTCCCAGGGATTCCCTCAGCCCCTCCTTTCTGCATCTCACTTATGCCATTATCCGTTGCGCTCAGAAAAACCCGTGGTTACAACTGTGGCCCCCCCGGAGACCGAAGGCATAAGGTCACCCATTTATTTTATATGGATGACCTGAAGCTTTATGCCTCGGGTGAGGGAGATCTCCAGCAATCTCTGAGGGTGGTGCAAGAGTACACGCATGCTATCGGTATGGAATTCGGGATGGATAAATGTGCACTGGTTCATCTCAGAAGAGGACGATGCGAGGATTATGGAGAGGACGCGCAGCTGGTAGATGGAAGTATCCTCCGCCATCTGGATGCCGGAGAGGCGTATACCTACCTAGGAGTGCAACAACGTTGCACCCAAGAGGTAGTGGCGGTTAAAAACGCTCTCCGCGGCAAGTATCAGCAGAAACTCCGGCAGATCTGGTCATCAGAACTGTCGGGCATGAACAAAGTTTCTGCCACCAACATGCTTGCCGTTCCGATACTGATCTACCCTTTGGGTAGTGAAGTGGACCCTGGAGGAGCTGCGCGGAATCGACGTGAAGACTCGCAAAATGATGCACCTACATCGTAGTTTGCATCCGAAATCGTCCGTTCCACGGTTGTACCTCCCCCGAAAACAAGGAGGCCGTGGACTTCTGAGTTTGGAGTGTCTACACAACAGGATGGTGTTGGATGGAGCCTGTAAAGTCATCAGGAGCTTGGATCCCCTTCTCTGCATGGTCAAAGACCATGAGATTGCAGGGAAAGGAGCGTTTCTTTTTAAGGCAGCAATCCGTGCAGCCGATGAACTCGGTCTTGTATTTGACACCGAGCGGGATATCCAAGACTCTATCACCGAGTTGGAGCCCGCTCGAAGGAGAGTCCACATAAAAGCTGCAGAGAATACTGTACATCTGCAGCTCCACAAGGATAAGCCGATGCATGGAATCTTCTACAAACATATTGAAGACCACGGCTTATCTGAAAGGCTGACCTTTGCTTTTGTGAGATTTGACACCATGTAAAACGGTAGTTTTTTCTGAGATAGAGAATCCTAGTGCCATATCACATAAAAATTTAAGAATTCAAGAATTGCGGTAGATTTAAAAGTATAATAGTATATAAATATGAATAATATAAGAATGTGCAGAATATAATATGTAAGTATGTAAAATTATGAAAATGTGGGAAAGCAAATTGTATAGCACTTTATAATTTTCCAGCTTATGACAATCTGAATGATGTTCTTTGAAAGTTTCCTTCAGTACTATCATCCCAATTTAAAAACATCTATGAAAAATAAATGAATTAGAAATGAGAAACTGAAATGCGATTTTGTTTTGTTGAGTGGGCCGTTGTCATACGATTGTCATATTTTTAATATTGTAGAAGATATTTTGAAGTTTTTTTAAATGGTCAAACAGTTTACTTCCAACGAATTTGCAGAAATGCACGTATTTTATGGACGAGAATTCTGTAATGCCGCCCTTATTTCTAGCATTTTCCCAATCGGTTGCTACCGGCAAGAGAAACTTCCGATCGTGTCGATCGCAGCTTGAGGAAGACAGGTATTTCTAATGGACATTTCATGAGCATGTTCAGTCGATTTTGTCGATATTATAGGTATATTTTTGCTGGAACGAGGTGGTGAGGATTCTCCTAGGACTGTACGTACCGTTGAATTGGAAGAAAATATTTTGGAAGCAGACGCTAATGATCTTCCCATGAGCATTAGAAATCTATCAGAATAATTCCATACATCCAAATCATATCCGGAAGAATATTCCATGACACCTCACGATTTTCCAGCACGACTGGAATATGCTAATTGGTTCATGGGTAACAAAGAGAGGATATGACTTTTATCAAACGAGTTCTATTCACTTTTGAAGCAGGTTTCAGTATAGATGGAGTTATCAACTCTCACGGTATCCTCATTATAGGCCGAAGAAAATCCCCATGGTATATTACAAACTGAACACCAACTGAGATTCAACGTGAATGTTTGGACTGGCATGATAGGATGAAAATAGTTATTTGAACAACAAGAAAATAAAGCGACCTTTTTTGTACGCGCGAGAAGTTTTCATAAAACTTCGAAAGTGCAAAAAAGAGGTTTTATATACGAGTTTTATACATGCTTTTTTCCAATACTTTGGTGTTTAATATAAAAATGAAAATACCCTTTATTATTAACATTTTAATAGCAAACGTCCAATTTTTATTGTTTTGGCAGTGACATTAAGCAAAATTATTTCAGTCAATCGCAATACATACCTACCAGGAAAAAATATTAGATTGTCAGGGTGCATAGTAACAATTTAAATTATAGAAGTTGCCATTACTGTAAAACCGCAATCAGATAATTTTCGTGAATTTATGAATTATTGCTTTGATTATGTATGAAGAAAGTTATTTTAGTGATACATCTGATATTCCTGCCGATGTGATGGAGTCAACGAAAGCAGTTAGCTTAGAACTTCTACCAGTAAAGTCCAGACTATTATACGAAAAAGAATATGATGCATTTGATAGTTGGTGTTCTCAGAAAAAAATATCTAAGGTATCAGAACCCGTAATTCTTGCGTATTTGGGAATAACTAAATTTTTGCTTGATGCTGCAGATGAAAACATTTTATTGATGAAAGTAATTATGATAATGGGATTGTCAGGAGTAATTATGATAATGGGATTGTCAGGCGCCTGACGCCGGGACGAACTTTCTAAAATGACAATACATGATATTGAGGACAATGATTCTTATATAATTGTTGTAATTCCTGATTCAAGGACGAAAATACAAAGAACATTTTCAGTTCCAAATATCAATGAACACAAATTCAACCTTCCGCAGATAACGTGAGTGGTTTCTTAATTTTCCATAACGTCGGTCTGACAAACCGATTTTTTCAAAAAATGATTATTGGTCGTTTTTACTTAAAAATAAATGATTTTTTTTTATTGAACATAATATTTGACTATAATTTCCATGTACAAATACGAACACAAACGGATTTTTGAATAAATATTTTTTTTTTGTAGGCTATAAAACAGCTGTATTTTTATTCAATACAACAATAATTTTACCAAAAAAAATATTCCTCTGATGAAAATGACAAAAACATAAACAGTAATGAATTAACCTTAAACTAACAATATAATAGAAACAACAAAAAAATTTAATAAATAAACATTGGCAACTAAACAAACTAGTTCAAATTTCATCAATTTTCATTTTGCCGAATGCAGTCTATGCACATTCCCTGGAGATGCTGACTGATTCACTGACTTCCTCATACAGTTTTCGCAATCGCTCCTGTTCTTTTTCGTAACTCATTCTGACGTAGTCACACTAAAAACATACTATTCAGTTCAAGAATGAAGACACCAAATCAAATTATCCTTACCTCAGAGTTTTACACGAACGATAACGCCGGTTTCACGCACCGTATACTTATTTTTCTAACAAGCAAACGCTCTATTCGACAGACAATGTACAACTGACAAGATTCTTAATAGTACGAAAGGTACCCTGGCGGAAAGCGGGAAATATATAAACAACAGATAGTTAGCGCGAATATTCAAATCAGTCGGTGCGAGAGACCGTACGTTATAAGCGGAAGGTTTTAATGCAGCTGAAATTTACCGTAAGTACATGTCATTGCGTCCTAAAATAGCAGAAAACCCTATTTTTTTTCTTCAGTATAGGAATGGAAAATATACAGTTCAAGTAGTCGGAATGTATACTTTTACAAAAATTCTGAGTCTAATTGCATCATTTCTTGGATTACCTAATACTGCAAAATATACTCGCCATAGTTTAAGAAGGTCCTCTGCGTCGCTTTTAGTTGGCTCAGGGGCTTAGAGACTTAAACATCATGGTGGATGGCGATCGTCAACCATTGCAGAAGGCTATGTGGAGCAGTCCGTGGAAGGGAAAGTGAAAATTGGAAACGGTACTTTTAGTGGTGCTATCAAGAAAAGTGGAAATGTCGAAGTCGAACAATAATACTTGTAACATTATACAAGAAAACCATATATTTTTAGTATTACCAAAATCATTGTTTGGAATTAACATACAGAATAACAGCAATTGTACTATTAATATAAATCTTGTGAAAAATTAGTAGGGATGGAAAATGATTGTAATATATTTAATAAAAAACGAATGAAATGAGAATGATGAGTATTGTGTATTACTTGTATTTAAACAACGTAGGTCTGTACTTTTTTGCACGCCTTGCAGATTTTTTATGCACTCTGTTCAAAAATAGCTCACTTTTGACATTTGAAAGTCATCAAAAGTAACACATTTTTGAAGTAAGTATTGGATTTTTTTATAGGGAACCATCTTATAGGTCCATTCGATTGAATGGAGAACGTTATTCGGAGTTAATTCAGAATTATTTAAATGGACTTTTGGAACATGTTCTATTGCAAATCAGAAGAGATTGTGTTTTATGCATGATGGAACTCCTCCTCATTTCAGTTTGATTCTGCGGGACCACCTGAACCATATCTTTCTCAATAGAAAAGTGCCATATTTATAGCCAGCGCGGTCTCCAGATTCACCTATTACTTTTCACGCAAGAGATGACTTGTTGAATAGAATAACATTACATTGTGAAGCCATACGAAACGATTCTGGAATGCTATTTCAAGTACAGAGGGGGTGTCTTCGCAGACTTCAAAATTGTATTGAGAGAGAAGGGGGTCATATCGAGAAGTTTTTATATTTCATTTTTCATTTCTGGGTGCTCTTGAGGATTGCGATTGATATTTACGATACGAGTTTTGTTAGGTAAAAATTATAATGAAGATTTTACCCATTATTTCTATTGTGATTGAAAATAAATCGTTTCAAATAATGGTGGACGTCTCAGGTTGGATGTCGTCGAATAAAAAAAAGGATTTTTATCAAAAATTGTCGCTCCGATACACACGGGTACTTTTAATCAAAAAATTGCCCAGGAAACCTTGTTTTGTTGAAAAATATTGAAAAATCTCAATCATTTGAAAGTTTTGGGGTGTGGACCATCGGGGGCCGTCTGTTCCTGTTGCAAACCAACTGACTCATGCATGGAACCTCATTGAGGGAATTGATTTGTTATGTCAATGACCAAAATTTGGTTGATTTTCAATATTCACTTGAAAAGTTATCAAAGAAAAACATTTTTCATTTCATAACTTCGAGGACCCGTAACTTAGTAACGAAGGATTCCAGGAAAAAAAGTTATACAGTGTGGTCCACACTGTCCATGGGTATGGAATAAAATCATTTTCAGCGTTATTAGGTATTTGTTTAAAAAAACCTGAATCAGGTCGATTTCTATTGTCAATTCACAGTATGAAAATATTACCCCCTTCTTGCATCCCCTCTGAATTATTATGAGCACTCCTTCAAAAATTTTAAATGAGAATGGAGGTTGTGTGGCACCTTGTTCGAAAGGTAGTTTCATTTTCTGTTCAACAATATTAAGTTTTTCAAATTTGGTGCAATCATAACTGAGAAAATTAATTTTTGAAAATGTAAAATCATTATACTTTACGTAGAATGAGGGTAATAATGTCACATCATGATTAGTATTTTTCAATATATTTTACAACTAAATTGCATTAACTTCTTGAAAATAAGCAAGTCGATCTTGGATTTTTCGTACAACATTTTGTAGGACCTCATGTTGTCAATTTCTTCCGTTATCCTAACGTTAAAATCTGGAATATTAAATAACCCTATAAGAAGTAATCGAGAGGAGTCAAATCGGGGGACCTAGGCGGCCATTCAATCGTTCCACGTCTTCCAATACACCTATTGGGAAAAACTTCGTTCAAATAATCTCAATCAAAACGTTTGTAATGCGCTGGAGCACCCTCTTGTTGGTACCAAATTGATCTATCTATTGAATTTGGATCATTAACATCAGGAAAAAGTATTTTCAGTCTAGACTCTGAAAAGTTCATCAAAAAATCTAGATAAACCTCACCATTAACTGTGCCTTCAAAAACATTAGGGCCAATAATTCTGTTGTTGATAATACCAGCCCAAACGTTAACTTTTTTAGGATATTATGTGTGAGCCTCACACATCCAATGAGGATATTCTCTGCTCCAATATCTACAGTTTTAAAAAGTAGCTATATAAAAAGTAGCTACATAAAATTGTTTATGAACTGCAAATCTGCTTCCATTCTGTATATCATCAGTTCACAGAATTGTTGCCTTCTATCACGATAATCCTCATTTAACTCCTGAACCAACTGAACTCTATGAGGAGGGTATTTTTCTTTATGAAAACCTCTCAATATCGATGATTTACTTACATCATTGTCGGCGACAAGTTGCCTACTTGTTATATGCGGATTTTTCCCAATCGCTAACAGTACATCTAACTTTTTTCCTCATCCAATTTAACATTTCGACCTAGCTTTTGAATCGTTTTTACATTATTTAACGATTTTTTTTTCTATTTTGCTAACTGAAGACTGTGAGACGTGTTGATCAGGATATTTTTCGTTGAACATTTCACAAACTTCGTTTCGAGTTCTTGTTTTATTACCGCATCCAATCATAATTAAAATGTCTATTCTTTGAGTATCGGATAAATGAGCCATAGTTAAATCAAATACACATACAAATATTTTTCAATACTCTGACGTGTGTCAGCAACTTATAAATATCAAAATAACAGTAGTCTACTAGATTGACATTACTTTATTTATCTGGGTTTTGTGAATAATTTTTCAGTGTCTTGAACGACTTCTTCCTGACGTTTAGCAAAACAGATAAGAAAATATCTCATTATTTTTAATGGTATTATTTAAAATCAAAAGTTTATTTCAATAGACAATATTGCAGATTCAACCAACATAACCCCTGAGGTCCTACAAAATGTTGTACGAGAATTCCAAGATCGACTTGCTTATTGTCAAGAAGTGAATGGTGGTCATTTTGAATATTCAATTTAATTGTAAAATGAATTAAAAAATACTTTCTTAACATTATGTGACATTATTTCCTTCATTCTACGTAAAGTATCAAAATTTTACAATTTGAAAATAATTTTTCTCAGTTATGATTGCACCAAATTTTTAACCCTGCATTACCCGCAGTACAAATAATGACACCATTGCCCGCGGGTGAGCGCTGCGCTCATGTTTACCTATAACCCAGATTATTGCATAAAATGACGCAAATATGAAGAAACAACTTCATTCAAGTATACAAATAAAATAATCTATATTCTAGAACATAAACCAATATTATTTCATTACGTAAATCTAAAAAAAAAAACATAAAAAAATTAAGATATTAACAAAAGGAAATCAAACAAAAAAGCAATGAAAAGTATTGTTATTATAGTCCTTACTCCGAATCAGATTGAACACAATGAGTGCAATATGTAACGGTGTGTTCCTTACAAATGGGTTTTTGACATTTGGCACATTTAACACTTGTCTTTCGATTATTCTTTTTTGGACAATATGTACACTTTGGTCTTCCTTGAGGCACAGTTGGGCTATTATCTTCTTCCTCTATTGGAAGGATTCCTAAATAATTTTTTATTTGCAAACTTAGTAGAGATGGCAAATTTTGATTAAGACGTTTCTTCATGTGGTTTTGTACTAACTCGCTTGCCAAAGATTTCAAATAGAGTCGTCGCGTCTTATTCAGATGTACGTTATTTGACCGAAAAATAATGAACCCATTTATACCAGCAATATGGAGCATTGAGAAAAATACTGGCAACAGAATAAATAGATTTGAGTTGGTCTACAGTATCTACTCCAGCTTTATTTCGATTATAATATGTAATCACTCCATGCTTGCAAGCATTGCCTGTACTTTTATCGATAGTGCCATCCCCATGGAGAGTAGACAAAAGTAAGACATTTTTGTTTTTTTTGGAACATATGACACTAGCAGGCAATCTTGTCCAAAACCAAATATACTGCTGAAAATGGGTCTTTGTTTGGTTGCTACAAACAAAGGTGGAATTTGACGTTTATTCTTTCGAAGGGTCCCTACCAAAGTGAGTTTATAATTCTTGAGTAATTCAATAGCCAACGGAATTGACGTGAACCAATTGTCACAAGTTATATTTCGTCCCGAGTTGTGGATTGGCTGGGATATGCGAAGTACAACACTTCTTGAATCATTTTCCATTTTAAATGGGCCTGCCGGTTGCTTTCCTGCGTAGATTTCCATCTTTATGGTATAAAAAACACGGCTATCAACTAATGAAAAAATTTTGATACTGTACTTACTCGGCTTATTTGGTATATATTGCCGAACGCTGCATCTACCCCGAAAAGCCTCCAACATTTCATCTATTGTGCAATCTTCACCTGGTGTATAGCAATTACCTTGGAACATGTCGGATACTTGCCTTATCGGTGTCAATTTATCCCACTTTTTTCTTTCTACTCTTGTTCTAATGTCGTCCAATCGAAGAGCTCGTAAAAGTAGATAGAACCGATTCTTCGACATTACCATTCTGAAAAATTCTGGAGCAGTTGAATCCGTATTCCATAAATCAGCTAAACTGGTATGATTCGACTTGAGAACCCCTGCCATGTATAATATGCCAAACATGGCTCTGATTTCATCAAAATCGGTATCCAGAACATCTTGAGGACGTGAGTATTTGTTACGAATACTTTGGAGGTATATGTTAGTAAATGTAACAATATCCTCAATCATTTGGTCAGTGATTATCATGTTCCATGTCTCATAGACAGATCGAGCATTTTTTGCATGTGGTTTGACACCTGGTAACTTTGTAATTGAAGTTTGAGTCCTTGTTCGACTGTATTTCACGTTATGGTGAATTTTCCAAAGAGTTTGTCCACCTTTCCCACGTAATTAGGACCATCTTTTGACCAACGGCGGAAATTTGGGTCATCTAATTCATCCGCAGACATTTCTGAGTCTGTATCATGATGAAGTTCTTCTTCCACATAGTCTTCATCACTTTCTCCATCATCAAGAACCTCTTCTGGAATCTGATTTTGCATATGTAGCAAATCTTCTTGTTCCAGCTCTTCAAATATTTTCAAGAGCCTTGCCCCCTCTTTCAATTCCATTATTATAATAATTAATACTCAAATCGCCAAAAATATACTGCCACCGTTACCCGCAAGTGAGCGGATCGCTCATTTATTACTTCAAACAAATATCAAATGACACTACAAACATTTGTTACGGCCTACGCGAGACTGACTGACTTGGGAAATATATTCTTAGGATTACCTAGATGGATACGTACATTGTTGCAAAATTGTGTAAATTATCGCAAATTTGAGAAAAAAGTGAGCGCCGCGCTCACCGTGCGGGTAACGCAGGGTTAAAAACTTAATATTGCTGAACGGAGAAAAATCCCTTCCGAACAAGGTGCCACACGACCCCCTTCCCATTTACATTTTTTGAGGGGGTGCTCATAATTCAGAGGTGGTGCAAGAAGGGGGTAATATTTTCATACTGTAAATTGTCAAATTGACAATTGGAATCGACATATTTCAGGTTCTTTTGAACAAATACATAATAACGCTTAAAATGAATTTATTCCATAACTATGGACCGCACTGTGTGAAGTACTTATGATATTTTGACCCCATCTATACATTTCCGAGAAAGAAAGGGAAGTCCTGGGACACCCTGTATGTTAAGAATTATTTTCAGGTATTTGGTATACATATTTCCCAAGTATGTAAATTCCTTTCAATGATCTATAAAATTAAAAAAAAAAACAGCCCTTCACATTGTACAAATCTCCATTCATTGGCATTGTTTTCCCAATTGTGGGCCCATTCCCGAGATTCTACTTCGCATTGAAGATTTCGAAAAAAAGTATTTGGTGATGGGGCATGTTGTGGTAGAGAAGTTGCCGCATAATTGAACCGAAGACTTCCGTTACGAATCGCTATTATTCATGGAACTGCAGCCGCCATAAATTCTCTTTCCAATGAAATTGGCTGTGTTAATTGAAATATTTCGGAATGATCAACCTTGTCGAATACAGCTGCATCCTGCAAATCAAGCGAATCTAAGAGGGAGTCTACGAGATATAGAGTCTCGACTGAATTTTGCTAAGGAGTAAATCAGAAGATGTTTCAATTGTCATAAAATAGAGTCTTACAATAATTTTTTAGTCAAACTGAATTTTCCAAATGAAATTTTGTTTACTGATGATGCTCAATTTAGAACGCAGAGGAAGTTAACGTATCATGTGGAATGTTGGGATACCGAATAATTGGTTTTTCAATTATTAATAACTCAACGTTTGGTTAACTTTTTCTATACGAAATTATGGAATGCCATTGAAAATATCCTTCTTGATGTGCTGGTATTTTTTCAGTTACTTATTCTTACAATCATAGCAATTGGTCACCCCATGTAGAAGTAGACACATGTTATCTCAACTGAATTTTTCCACCCTGAGTAATTATGAAAACTTCGAAATATGAGGTAGTTGATTGCCGTGTCAAAAACTCTAAAATACAATAAAAACACAAATAATCCCTCCGAATACTTGTAAAAAATATACTTAAAAAAATAGATGTCAACAAAATTGGACTAGAAAGATCAAAATTCTTCTTCGCTACATTCGGATGAGATGGAATCATCATCAGGTTGAAACAATAATATACTCTTTTTTGAAATTACGTTGTTTTATGGCCGCCAGTAATACCTTTTTCGTTGGAATCTTCTCGGGTATTTCCATGTCATGATTTCGCATGAAATCAACAATATCTGCTATTTTTGTGTTATTGTTTGGTATTTTATTCAATAACCGAGAATGATACGAAGCGTTATCCATAACAATAACAGAGTTTGGAGGAATATTTGGGAGAAGCTGCTCACTGAACCAGGTTTCGAATAAATCCGCAGTCATATCTTCGTGGTAATCAGCAGATGAATTTTTTATATTTTTGGCCTACAGAAGCAAAGCGTTCGGTACGAAACCACTTTTATTTCCAGCATGCAAAATTATAACACGTTTTCCCCTTGAAGGAGATGTGTTCAAAGCACAATACTTGGATTCGTCTACCCAGCCATATTTGACAACATCATGGGTGTCAAACCAAGTTTCGTCGAGTTGGATTATATGTCTGCTGGATTCTCGGTAGCTTTTCATTCGCCTCAAATATTCTTGTCGGTGTTGAACAATGCGTGTTGATTCCATTATGACCATCCGATTGTTCAATTTTTTATGTTTGGAACCACAAGACAATAAAACAACTTGTAGAGTTTCTAAACATTTGTAATTGTTATCGGGATAGTCGAGTAATTTATACCGAATCATTTCAGGTTGGTACTTCATTTTTTTGGTATATACCATAAATTGTTCGTCGAATCACATCTTTTGTAGCTCCATCAATGTTTGCGAATTTTTTATTCCTTTGTTTTCGTTTCATTGAATGGTCAATGACATCCCCTGTTTTAATAACCCAAAGAACTGTTGAACGAGTAAGTTTCGTTAACTCGCATATTTTTTTCACAATTTCATTTTGTGAAGTGTGACAGTTTTCCTTCTTCAAGCATTCATTAATATTAAAAATTACTCGCTGAACTTGAACATCCAAATCCTTATTTTCAAATTCCGGATTCCTATCGATTGACACAGATTCCTCACACGTAATGTTATTATTGGTTTCGAAAGGTCTCCAGAAAGCCATATTATTTTCATTGGATAACTCCTAACCTTGCCAACACACGGCACTGATAACAGATGTACAATCCAGCTAGCCCAGCTTCTATTCCTCAAATATATTTGATAGCGCCTTCACTTATAATCTGGGCAACTATGGACACGCGCCAGAACTTTTTTTTGATTGTACCAGGAAGGCTTTGAAAGTAAAAACACTGGTAGTATATAAATTTCCCATTTGCCGGGCAGTGCATATGAACACTTCTCGTAGTGCTCTTATTTTTATTGCCGTTCCAATTGGGATTAGAATAACTATACAGTAATTTTTAACTTTGTCAAAGTTATTTTTGTTTCCATAGCACACTTTTGATTTCTGAAGTTTTTACGAAACAATGAGAATTATGTGATGAGAATGGGAATAAATCTGAGTAAACCCAGTAGGAGATGTTTGCAGAATCCAAAAATGTATAATTATACGGAGCGTTTCATCAAGAATTTCAAAGTTTGATTTATTTCCGAGTGAAGGTGCCTTCGAAATGTTTGACTAATTTATGTGTGGGTTGTTGGCTTTGGGATAATCCAATTAGCCAGTTTTTTTATATAGAGATGAATCCCAATCTAAATGGAACTGTTACTTAGATATTGGTATTTCTTCAAATCTTTTTTATGTCTGTGATTTTTTGTTTGTTTTTTTGTTTTTTCATTTTTTGTTTGTTTTTTTTTCCAGTTCGTACAATTTCTCATATCCGATTTGTCCGGTCACCTAGTTATATATATATATATATATATATATATATATATATATATATGTGAACTGCATCAGATTATTGATAGTGACATCTATAATCTGTGCGGTGAAGCTTAAACCTAATATCGTGGAATTTTAATATCACGAGATTTCGTGCACATCAACAGGTCACCAACAAATGTGTCAGATAGGCCTACCCACGATATCAATAGTCGTACTCCTCATGCGTTTAACGCAAACAAATCGTAGTACAGGTATTGTATGAGATACGAACCCTAATACAAGTAGAATTGGAAAAACAGTGACAAAGTATAGACAATGCATGAGATACAAACACTATCGATAAATATAATTGGTGGTGATGCGGAGAGGCAAGCAGCTGAACGCCGTTCATATATTCTTATTCCACCTAACAACAATACATTAAAATGGATTGGAAAAGGCATTTTACAGGAAATAACTTATGAATATAAGTAAGTATTGAGAATTGAGAGTAGATTCTGCAATTACGTGTGGTAAATCACCTTATAATCCACCAATGCATTATGGGTTACCTGATACTCCCATCCTGAATTTGTAAGCTGGAAAGAGAGCGTGGTTTGCTCGTAATCTGTTCATTGTAATAATAATATTTTTGTCGCTTTCTTGTTCAAACCACCTATTACCAGTAATCTTCAGAAATAGGAGCTTGAAATTTTGGCTTGTTTCGGAGTTGACAAATTTGTTTTGCCATGTCCTTTCCAGTTCTTGTCTATATAATCGGTTTGAATCGGTGTATGGAATGATATGTTGAGAGTGCTGTTCTCCTGATTCATTTGTTTGCCTTGCTTACTGGTCCACTATTTCGAGTGCCCTTTTATCCAGACTCTTTCTAGTTTTCTATTCTTTATAGGCTTTGGCGATCTCAATTTCCAATATAGAGAACTTCCTATGGTTTTGAAGATTATGCAGATTGTCTACCGCGCCCTTACTGTCCGTGAAAATAATCGATTGGTACGTGTGCAAGGACAGTATATATTTCATTGCTACTAGTATGGCTGTCATTTCTGCCGTATATGGATACCTCCTTCGGTAATCTGAAGGTGTGATAGTAGGAAGAGTTGGAGTGGCAAAATGCAAAACCTTGTTTTTTCTCTTGTTTTCGATCCGTCTGTGTGGATAAACTCTGCATTTGGCCATCGTCTATTGATATCATCTGTGGACTCTTCATGACATTGTATCATCCCCTTTTCGATATAATGGACCTTTATTTTGTGAGAGATCAATCCATATTGTTCAATTAAATATGGTATGTTATCTGTTCTATGGATAATTTTTTTGTACTTAGATGCTCTGGTGAAGCTTTCTATTAGGAGGGATCTTTTTTTTTTAAGTGTTTGAATTATTAAATTACGAAGTTTTCCGACGAGGTTTGCATTTTTTGCTAAATTCATCATCAAGCAGTTTTCTTCTCAGGTCTAATGGGGGTTCCTTGGCTTCTGCTTCTAGTACTATAATGGGCGTCTATGGTAGATATCCCAAACATATTCTTATATATTTGTTTTTTATGGTTTCGATTTTTTTTTAGTATGGTATCCGAAGTACTTCCATACATAATACTTCCATAGTCTAAGATTGATCGAACAAATTACCTATAAAATGTCAGGGCGATATTTGGGTCAGCACACCATTTTGTTTTGCAGAAGGATCTGCGGATATTGAGTGCATTTTGACATTTTCTACGAGTGTGGGTTATATGTTCTTTCCATGTTAGTTTCCTATCTAGGATGATCCCTAGATACCTGCCGGAATGTCTTATTGGGAGATTCCATGGTCCGACCTGTGTTCTTTTCTGGAATTCCGTTCGTTTTCTGGTGAGTATGCATATCTCTGATTTGTTTTCTGGGATTGTTAACCCGTTTATGTCCATCCATTGTTTTATGTGTTACACATCTGCGGACAGTTTCGAGCTTCCAAATGAGGCATTTTGAGGGTATATGCAGATGTCATCTGCACTCTAAGGTGCTTAATATATAAAGTAGCGGACCAAGAATGCTTCCCTGTGGTAATCCCAAGAATGCAGCTGTTCTGGTTTTATTTGTTGCTGATGCCAACTGAATATCTATAACAATCTGGCTTACGGCACCTTGTGTAGAACTACTCCTTCTGAACCCATTATGTGTTGTTGGAAGTATTCTAAGTGTTCTAGCCAATGTTCTAGTCGATTCTTCAACATTCTTTCGAGGGTTTTCAGGATGCAAGATGAGAGATATATTGGACGGTACGAGTTTTCGTCTTCTTTGTGTTTTCCCTGTTTGTGAATGGGTATCACAATGTAATATTTCCATTCCATTGGAATTTGTATATCGTTTTTCCATATTCTATTGTATATCTCGAGCAAACTTTTTTTATGGGCTTCTGGTAGTTGGCATAACATAGAGTACGATATATTATCTTCACGTGGGAAGGATATATGAGTTTATTTGAGGGCCCTGTTCAGTTCCCACATCTCAAAATTTCTGGATAGGTAGGAATTTACTGTATTATGGTCAATATATGGGGTTTTGGGGGCCATGTTAACCGAAAACGGTGCTATTTTGTCATGGAATTTTTCTACCCAATTTGCTTCAGGATCTATCGGTGTTGCATAGGTTATTCTTCTATTCTTGAACCTGTTGATTTTATGCCAGACTTCTTTGATATGGATTGATCTGTTAAGACTTTCACAGCTCTGCCAGCTCTTTCTTTTGGACTGATTGAAAGTTTTTTAGCGAAAGCATCCATTCTCTTACATTCCAATAAGTGTTACTGATTTGTATTGAGTTTGAAACGGATATATGCGTGTTTTCTGTCCTTTGCAGCTGAGTCGCATCCGGGTTCCTCAACACTTAGGGGATGTGCTGAGTACATCTAAACTCGTACTTTTTTGGATGGAGTTCGAAGCCGCTCTATTGATATTTTCTACTAGTTGTTGATAGTTTTTCACTAGTTCCTTGGTGTTAAGCTCTTTCTGAAATTTTGACCAATCGACTTTTTTAAGGTTCCATATCTTGTGAGTTTTCCTTCCTATTGGTTGGTAGGTGGAATTGGTTTCAATGATGATGGGAAGGTGATCGGATCCATGTGGGTCATCGAGTGGCACATGAAGTGAGGTCATAAGCAATGTGCCTTTGGCTTGTAGCGAGGGTTCTAGATCCATTATTGATATAAACCAGGTCACTTCTATAAATAGCGTCGAGTAGGTTTTTCCCATATGTGTCATCAAATTCGTTACCCCAAGCAACGTGATGGGCATTGAAATCTCCCGCTATAAGGCATGGATTTGGAATATCGTTAAAAAAAAATTCCCCACTCTCGAGGAGTCATCCGAATTTGGGATTTTATGTACAGTGAAACAAGAAATATATTTGTTGTTTTTGGTAAAATTTCTGGTGATATTCCTACTGCTGTGATATCAGCTGTATTTTTCAAGTTTAATTCTAGGTAATTGATTTGTGTTTTGATCAAATAAAAATGTCTCGTTTCGGTCGGGCTTCATTACAAGCTATTGAAGAATATGTGTTGGAAAACGAACCAAATAACACAAAACAGAACAGAAAATACGTGTGGCGTCAGTTTATGAGCTTCTATGCTGAATGAAAAAACACAAATTAATGTTCTGACAAAAATAATAACGGACTGGGCATTCAATATGAGTAAGCAGAATGGCGATGAGTACAAATAATTTACTGTTAGAACGATTTGGAACGTAACTACTAAATAGCTGCTGGAAAAATATTTCACTGAATACAACATCAATTTTAACCGTTTTACTAATATTGAGTTCAAAGCAGCCAGAGATGCGAAAAATGCCAAGAGAAAACAGCTACAAACAGATCCAGAGAAGATAAAGGAAAGTACAGTTTTTCTGAAGTACGATGAATTCCAAAATATGGTTCGTGGTTGTGACGAAAACACCCCAGATAGTTTGCAGAAGAAGGTATTTTTTGTTTTCGCTTTAGAATTAGCTTGGCGTGATGGAGGAGGCCACAAGTGCTCGATTTCGTACTTTGAAGAAGAAAATAACTTGGGTGAAAAAACAGGAGGGATTATTCAATCCTGAGATGTGTCCAATTCGACTGTACAAAAAATTACTAGAAAAGCGGGTTGGAATAAAACCAAAACGACTCTTTCTCACTGTAAATCCCGCTTGGAAGTTGAACAGAAAATGGTGTAGATATTCCTGCTGGACGAATTACAGTAAGCAAATGGACTGTTCTAAAGCCAAAGCTTCTGGTTTGAATACAGAGAATATCAAGCTTACTAACCATTCGTTACGAGCTACGGCCGTCTCCAATCTCGCAAAAAAGGGGGTGGGCGAGTAGCAACTTATGAAAATTACGGGCTATTCAAATTCAGAATCAATAACGCCATATCTTCAAATGGATGAAGATCACCATGAAGAAATAGTCAAAAAAATGCGTGGCAATGACGTACCACAGGCACAGCATTCTCAAACATCCCCTTCAGCCGTTAATGCACCGATAGCTGCGTTGTCTAACCAGAATACGTATAACAATTGTGTATTTCACTGCAGTTCCTGCAACTTTTGTTTTAGTTCAACCTTGAATAAATAGTTCCATTATATTTTTACGTATACTTTTATAATATATAAATGAAAAATATTAAAACAAACGTATTTCTGATGACAAGCTAAGAATTTATAAATTAATAACGTGCATCAAAATAACCGGATAATTCCCATTCCAGCGTGTTGTCTTTGAAAAACTGCATTCGGTCATTTTCATATTTTGGAGAAAGAGCCCTCCACCTTCGATGTCGGGCTCTTTCTCTAAAAATGAAAATGAACTCATGCAGTTTTTTGACAACACGCTGTCATGCAAAGTTACCGGTAATTTTGATGTACTTCTGCAATTACTTACGATAACATCCATGTGTCTCAATTTTTAATGAGACACACTGTATACATCATATTAGTATTGTTTCATATACCTCGTATATCGACATGATTATTCAATATATCGACATGATTATTTCATCTACTTCTTTCTCATTCATAAATCTTCAAAAGATTGATTCGAAGAACTATACCAGCTCCATGCCACTAGCACAGGTTGTCAAAGGATGTATTTCTCCATTCACTTGACATAAAAGAAAAACTCGACATGAAGCTGAAATTGAATTGAAAGTATGTTGACTTTTGAAACTAGTAAACAAGGTAGATGACAGCTTATATTCGAATGCGACTCTAACTCAATTTTAAAGTTAGAGATTTATATCAGAACGTCAACCGAGAAAAAAAATCCTGGCAATTTTTGTTTCATAAAGAAACAAGTATCTGAATTGTTTTTTTATTGGGGTGAAGGGACTTGACTGATTTATCTTTATTGTCACCAACCATGGCCGAAATGGAAACTACACGATTCTAGTATTAATATTTTCATCACCTGCTGCTTTCAGGAGGTGATATTTATTCATTCCAGCAACCTTGGTTCCTGCTTTCGAAAGGATAGTGATCAATATGCGAAATCTGATCAGAATAACCGATGGATATGATTCATTCGAAATTCCATTCTGAACTCAATCAACGAAGACTGAAAAATATACTGAGAATTATTTTACGATACATTGAGAAGTGATGTACTTCTCAGGATAATTATTTTCGGTGTTTTTTCATTCGATATTTTAATGCTTATTCTTAATGTGTTTTTATCGATTTTCAATGTGTTTTGATCGATTGTTATCTCAACTCAGTGATAATATGATTACCTAACCATTTTTATTATGTCAGCTATTTTTCAATATAATGATCTCGTAAATATCAAGATACAACCTGATGAGTTTCCAGTGTATCCATGATGCGAGATTCTTGCCTGTCAACACTGTTCAGTTCACGTGTTCTGAATCACTACAATAGTCGTGAAATTATTTTTAAAACAATATTCATTTCGAATGTTTTTCTTTTTCAAACCAGTTTGTGTCCTTTGTTTCTTACAAGTGACTGTGATAATTATGATAAGTGCCTCAAAGCAGAATATTAAGTCACTAGGTCTGACTTTATCACCAGTTTGGATATAACGAGGTTTAGTTGTTTTCTTCACTTTGAAATTGAATATCTATCTCAGGCAGCCTTCAATGTGTACATTTGCCACACAATCAGTTCAACATTCTACATTATTAAATGTCGAGTTGAATGTTATTGCATTCGGTAATGCCAAAGTTTTCTCTGCGCAGGTCACTGGAATTAGGCGGGCGGCGTACCCACATTTTTTTCGAATTTTACAAAGAACACACTTTCCAAAATATTTTTTCAGATTTTAACCACTGTAGTTGTTATGAAATGGCATTATACACTCGTCATTACGGGTGTGCAAGAGGTTAGATTACGCCCTGTATATATTCTGAAAACGATTTGGCAATGTCGCATTACAACTTCAGAAGTATTTATGGCCTGTCATTTGTCGAACCATGGTATTGTTTTTGTCTATTTACTGAAGGCTTTCTAGTTTGAAATTCAAGCCTTTTGACTTTTTAAAAAATCGAGGATTTTGCTATGGATGGATTGTTAAGGATACATCATTTCAATATTCACGTGAAATGTCGGATATAACGGATTACATCTGTGTGAGTTTTTGAAAAATTCTTTCCGCGCCGATATTTCGATTTTATTATAAAGCGAACAAAAAACATTCACTTCACTAAATAATGTTTACTAAACTGGGTTTACAAAACCACAACACGTGTTTTGATGATACTCAACAATCACGATTTTAAATAATCGAGATAGTGGTAGGTATATGAATCTATTCAAGAATATCAAGGATAACCCAATAAGCGAATAATAGCACGGTGACTAAGTATAACGGGGATAATGTCCATTACCTGAATAATCTTCAGTTAAACAAATTCAACAAAGGGAAATGAGGTTGGGTTCTTTCCGAGTGGGGCGACAACTGCCTCTTCCACTGCTACCTTCTGGCTCGATCCTGATTAAATGAGAGATGACTTTCAAGTCCCGCCTTTCTGACGTTCTGAGTTCCAGATATTTTGGCTCTAGCTGCCCGTAATCTATACGGTAGAATTTTGTTCATTCCAGACCCTTGCATCTGCACAAGATGTGTCCTGCTGTTTCTTTCTCGTACGGGCAAAAGGACAGTCTGCGCTTTCCGCAAGTGCGATTTTTCGTAAATGTTTTCGCAGGCTACAGTGACCTGTGAGTAGCCTGTTATAATCCGTAAGATTTTTCCTATTCAGTTCTAACAGGCCTGCTTGCTTTTTAGGTTTGGTATAAATGCCTTCCAGTGGACTTGTCAGACTGTTTCATAACGAGGCTTTCATGCAGCTCCATACTAATCTGGACCCTATCCGACTCGATGCCAGAGCTTTCAGTGCAGCTTGGCTGTCCGACGTGATTCTCATCGATTGATTTTTACTGTTTTTCTTCAAATTTTCTTGCAGGCAGGGATAGCTTGCATGGTTTTCTGCCTGTAAAATTGTGGCAATGTCCCAGGTCTACACTGAGGTTGAATTCCGACTCATCTCCATGTACTCCGGCCCCAACTCCGTCTTCCGTTTTGGAGCCGTCTGTGTACCATTATAGATTGGCCTTTCTGAGTCCTCGTTCTTCCGTCTTCCATTTCTCTCTTTCCGGGAAGAGAATCTCATAGGGTATATTTAGGCCCGGACAAAGAGGGCAGGGAAGACAAATATCCTGGGGCCCGAGGAACAGGAGGTCCGGAGTCCTCATGAAACATTGGAAAACAATATTATTCAATCCCCACACAAAATACGCAAGTGGGGCAAGGCAGTCACTGTCTATGTCTATTGAGAATCATCATCCCTCGTTTTTGCGAATCTCGACATCTTTTAGTCACTTAGGTTACTCTCACAGTATAATAAAACACACGAAATGAAGTTTTTCCCCCCATAGAAAGATGTCGCAAAGCGACGGGAGGCGTAACAATGCTCCCGTATCTACTGTCAAATGTCATTCATTCCTCATTGCCAGCTAGACAAATTTGAATTATTCTGAATTATGATTGAGGATTGTGTTCAAACTATTGTAAAATAATGGAGTATAAATAAAAGTTGGTGTCCAAAAGAGGAAGGAGAGGAAAGAACAAGAAAGAACTCAAAAAGAACAATAAAATTTGTTTAGTTTGGGTTGAGTTCCAAAATTGGATTTCAGTTGTCATGAAGTAGAAGAATCACTAGCAGCAGGACCATCAAAGAGTTAGTTAAATTTTGTTATTGTTAGTAACAGATAGTTTGATTCTTGATAAGGAGAAATTGTCTTGCATATTTTATTTCAAATCAATAAGTCAAACATTTTGTTCAACCAAGAACGAAGAAGAATACTCCCACACTAACATGCCAGCATAGCATCTCATTTGTACATTCCATTTCAACAATAATATCTAAGAGAGAACAAGCGCTCGGCAACTTCAATTCCACTAAAAGGCAAATTAAAACCGACCACCTATGCAGAAGTTGAAAATTTGATATTTTTTTCTGTTTTATCGAAGATATTTGAAAGATAGTTATCAATTTGTTATCGCAACTCTCTCAAGAGTAATATGCTAATGAAAATATTGAGTTTTTCTGAATTGGGCCTGATGAAGTATGAATGAAAAAAAATCATTCTCAACTGAAAAAGAAGGAAGGATGTTTATTCCGGAATCAGAGAATCAACGATAGAAACATATTTTTAGGATTTTTAGAGTTTGAATGGAAATGGGACTAGTAGCACGAGTTGAATTTGTTTTTTTCATCAACGAAACAGTTCCTATGTTCTGATAACATTTTTTGAATGTTCTGCTTGTTTGGCCTATGTGAAAACTTGCACAAGAGCCACACGTTAATTCACATACTCTAGATTCATCCGATTTCTCATTTTGATATTTATTGTTATTGATAAATTTACTTAAATCGTTATCTGTTTTGTATGCGATATTGCTGTTGTTTTTACATAAGAATGTATACATGCTTTAGGTTAGGATGGCCTCAATATGTAATAACTTTGAAATTATGTCCTTCGTTTTGGGTAGAAAACACTTTCCGTGAACTTTTATATGAAGTTTTCTTGACATAATATTATCCATAATTCAAATAACCGTTCAAATTGTTTAACTATATTTGATCCTTCATTGAAAATGAAATCTGAAGCAGGGAGATTGATCAATCTATGTATGATACTGTTATATGTGCTAATTTATGTTGGTATGGATATGTTGGAGTACTGTGTTTTGGGAGTCTATATATGAAGGTTTAGGAAAATTGAAAAGCTATGTTTGTTACTGATATTTGTTATAGTCAGCTCTAAATAGTTAATAGAATTATCTGTTTTATTTTTTTGTAATTTCAGTTCCCACAAAGCACACGAAAATGTGGTCCAGTACCAGTATAAGAAATGTTTGGTAAAATGATTATTGTGATTCTTTTTCCTCCAAGTTGTACATGAATATTTCGGCGAATAAAGGACTCATGGGATTACTCATTATTATTCCTTTATTAGATGATGGAATCCACAAGCGCCTGAACTTTATTCACTAATTGAACTCCATAAACAAAATCACCCTATTTGTTCTGTGGTATCTTCAATAACAGCATTCTCAGTGAAACTTTCCGGTAAACCAAAAGACTTGATCAGGAGATATTGTAATTTCGTGGCAAAATTAATCTTGAAAAATAGTTACGAAGTAATTAATACAATCAAGAATGTACGACTTCCAGGCAACTCCAAACTTATCTTGTTTGATGTTCAAAATTCCACAAGAAAAAACTGTCACTTTGGTAAAGAATTTGTTGGTTAGGAATAATGTCAATCTGGTTATACAAGATATAGTAGATTTGCTTACAGTTTGTTCAATTAGAAATTATCCTCAATTTCTATTCTCCTGGGAAGGACTAATAATGGATCATCCCTTTCCTTCATCAGCCAAAATATTAATGGACGTGGAGGACAAGATTCACAATAATCCTTTAATGAAATATTTCTTATATTGGTACAGGTATGTGGACGACATTTTAGTGTGCTTTGTGGGAAGTGGAAGACAATTCAAAATGTTCTTCGACTTATCACCTTTCAATACATAGTACCTCAACATAGTACCATACCAACATAAATTATCCGCAGATTTTTAGATATCCAAGTGTTTTTATAATCTGGATGAATACTTCTCCCTATAGTTGAACTGACCACGTCTTTAATCAACCAAGATATCCGTGATTGTCGGAAGAATTAAATCTTACGGACAAAGTATTGTAAAAAGTAATATTCGAGTTTATGTATTTGCGTTTGTCTAGTCAATTTTGTTTTATTTGTGTTCATAATTGTTAGTTTGCTCATTGTCATTTCACACAATTTGTATTTTTACCTGATATATGTTGTCTACCAGATAACTGTTTGACTTGCCTTCTATACTATGTATTTAATTCGAGGCCAATAAATACTTACTGACTTACTTACTATTAATAATTGGTATAGTTCGAACCTTATTAGTGGGGTGGGATAGCTGAAAATTATACCAAAATATTCCACATCCGGCAACCAATGCCTTCCCTTTAGATTCAGATAGTACATGGGTGAAAGAGTCTAAAAAGCCCAAGACACAAATTTTTCTGGCCCTCTAGTGGTGTTGATGACGTAGTCAATATGTCTGCCAAAGTTTTGTGGCACGATTCAATTCGATTCAATTCGATTCAATTCCTTTATTTTCCTTTTAGACAATACATGATTGTATAGAAATAGTCATAAAAAGTGTAAATTAGTCAGCTGGATAATGAAAATAGTATTAAAAATTACAGAGAAAGATATAAATAAAATAAAACACTACAGTAAAGCACGACACAACTCTTGAATGGAGATTTGTTTTTTTTTTATTTTGTCAGGTAGTGTATTGAAAAGTTTTGGTTCCATAATTTTGGGAGAATTCAAACAGGTATAGTTTTACAATGAGGCACAAAAATATTTTTTTTGTCTGGTATTGACGTTGGGGACATCTGATATAACTTTGAAATCTCTCATATTTTTAAGACATGATTCCATGATATATAAGGAGGGATCAGTTAGAATTTTATATTTTCTGAAGGTATCAACGCCAGTGTCTCGGTACTTCATTCCTGTCATACTCCTCAGTACCCTCTTCTGAGCAATGAAAACATCATTTGCCGTTGGGGATGTGCCCCAAATATAAATTCCATACCGAAGTCTACTTTCAGCTTGAGCATAATACAATTTCATCAACATATCCATATTCAATATTCTTTTTAAATTCTTCAACTGATAGTCTATGGAGTTCAGTTGTGAGATCAGATATTCACAATGAGGTTTCTATATTAAACAATGATCTAAATATATACCAAAGAATTTGACGGAGTTGATCTTGATGTCATGAAAGACAAGCTGTTCACATTCTTTCTGTATGTTATGAAACCTAGTAGATTGTGTTTTATCTATGTTCATCAAGAGGTGATTCGAAGCAAACCATTCTTCCATCTTTACATTCTTCCATCTTTATTAGCGTTGTATTACATTTTTCCGTTAAAGCAGTATGGTCCTTACAAGAGATCACTACAGACGTATCATCAGCATAGATAGTGAGTAACGCTGGTAAGTAGAGTTTATCAATGTCATCAATATAAATGAGAAATAAAACGGGGCCCAGGATTGAACCCTGAGGTACCCCAATGTAGATATGTGTTTGTTCCAATGAGGTGTAATTAGGAAAAATATATTGCTTTCGATTTTCTATGAAAGTTGAGAGCTATTTCAGGGGTACACCCCGTTTACCGTTCCTTGATAACTTGTTATGATTGACAGAGTTGAATGCCCTGCTGAGGTCACAGAAAATGTCAACAGGACATTCACCGCTGTCAATGTACTCCACAATTCTATTGTAATAAGAGTGAATTGCTGTTGTTGTAGATTTGTATTATCATAAAACCTTGTTGGTTATCTGAGAAAATATTCTCTTGTTTTAAAAAATTCAAGAGTCTATCAAAAAAGGAATATTCGGAAACCTCAGAAAAACCACTGGGCACCGTGATAAGTCTGTTTAGGTTCATAATATCAGAAATATTGCAACTTTATTGAAATTTTGGTATTTTATTTTGATTTGTTTTAACTGTATTGCTAAATAACTTGGAATCAGTTACATGTAGCTGAAAACGTGTCCCATACCCACTTTGTCAGAAAATTCCCTCTCGGCGGTATATATGACTTCTATTCCATCACAAACAGTTGCTGAAAATTTGCCAAAACAATGTAGCGTTGCACAACGATTCTTTATGACAACAATGTAATTTATATGAGTTCCTTAAAGTAATAAAGCGGCTTTATAACCGTTCGAGTAGAAAATGTAATTATTGTAATATTGATGAATATGTAAATAAGTTCCACGATGGAAGTGGTCTTTCACAAATACTACTAGCTCATGCAGCGAAATATCACAAATCTTACAAGAACAAATATGACAGTCAAAAGGCAGAAAGACTATCTGGTGGAAAGGAACAGAAAGGACGTCCTTATTGCTCAGACCAAACTCCATCTACATCAAAATTAAAAAAATCATCATATTTTGTTCAGATGTGAAAACAGTGTTTTGTGATTGAGGAAAAGGTAGAGACAAACTTGTAACTGCATCCACGCTGGGTATTGGGCCTATGATTCGTAGTCATGCTCCACAAGATGGAAAACTGTTGAAGGAATTATCGTCAACAGATTTGGTAGCATAAGAAGCCAAATATCACAAACTATGCCATATTCGCTTTCTAACACGTGCGGGAGCTGCTGAACGTTCCCAAAGAGAAGATTACCATAATCCTGAAGAACTTTTTCATGGTACAGTTATGACGAAATTGGATCAATACATGCAGGATTATTACTCATCTAGCAGTATTTCTCCAGTATCAAATTTTTATCTCATAAAATTGGGGTCTCAGGCATGATGTATATGGAATATGAACTGACGAAAAGAATATCAATAGATCACGTCTTAAGGAACAACTATTGGCATTTATACCCAATACCCAATACCCACAAAATAGACTCACCTATCTCACATCCGAACCAAATAATGATGATGTTGTTGATTTTGATGTAGATGGAGTTTGGTCTGACCAATGGGAACGTCCTTTATGTTTCTTTTCCCCAGATATTCTTTCTGCCTTTTGACTGTCATATTTTTTCCTGCAGAATTGGTGATATTTTGCTAGTGTTTGTGAAAGACCACTTCCATCGTCCAACTGAAAATTGCAAGATTCATCGGCATTGTTAAATAACCTCCATACTTTCGAATGATTGAGCGCTCTTTTAAACGATTCTGGCATAACAAACACAAGTCCCATACAAACAGAGTCACCACTGGGCTCAGTCGTGTCATCAACCAATTCATGTTTCTTCTTCATTGACATGATTGGGTAATTTCTGTCTTTCTATGAGGTAGACGAAAGAAATATTTTCTTTACACGGTGGAGTTCCTCACACAACGTCTGCCTGAAAAAGAAACTTACATTTAGTATTACTGAATGGAATCTTATTTATTTAATCTATTTGATTTATTATTACATATTGAAGTTGCCCCACAAAATTCTCATTTCTAGAAGGGCTACGATTTAAAAAAATACCCCCTAAAATACCTAGAATTTATTTACATATACATCAAAATTACAATAATACATTTATACTTAACAGTTATAAGCCGCTCTATTACTTTTCGGAACTCATATAAATCACATTGTTGCCATAACGACCGCTGTGCAACGCTAAATTGTTTTGGCAATTTTCAGTATAGTAGAACTAGAAATCTAAGAAGGTCGCAAGTCAATATTAGCCGACGACTCTCATTATTACCTTTTGTTCGAAATATAGATAAGCAATAAAAGTGTGTGTCCCTTAAAAGATTCCCAACTCCGGATCAAAATATCTCATGAAATGGTTTGCATTTTAAAATAGTGGGCTCTCCATTATTTTTGGCTTTTGTTGACAGTTTTGTATTTAAATTATTTGATAATAAAAATCTCGTGAGGTTGATTCAGAACCCTTGGTAAGGATATGTTTAAATGTGTGTAAATAATAAAATCTACTTACCTGGCCACCAGACTTTCAGTACTAATGGGCTATTAACGACATTATAGCGATAATGGTCTATTTACGGTTAAAAAATAAATTACCTACCAGATTTGGAAAACAAGACTGTTTTGAGAACTGACCGCTTTTTTATTACGGAAAAACATTCAATATCGCATACGAAATAAATAATAATTTAAGTGAATTTATTGAGAACAATAAAGATGAAACTGAGGATTTGAATGAATCTGGAGTATATAAATTAATTCGTGGCTCTTGTGTGAGTTTTCACCTAGGCCAAACGGGCAGAACATTAAAAAAACGATTATCGGAACATAGGAACTGTTTCGTCAATGGAAAAACAAATTCAACTCCTGCTACTCACCTCTTGACCGAAAAACATTGTTTTGTTAACGATTTCGAATATAGAAAAGGAAGGTTATGAATTCAACCTTCTAGAAAAGTTAGAAATTAATAAATGCAAAAAGTCGCAATATTTCCTCTCTCGAATTTGTTTTACTGAAGATTAAAGAGGTGATGGTAGTGGTAGTGGTAGTAAAACACGTATCGTGGTTTTGCAAACCCTGTTTAGTGAGAATCTTGTAGTGAATTGAGTGTTTTTTGTTTTCTTTAATATGGATTTTCATCAATGCGAAAAAATCTGATTATGTTTCAAAGCACCGGTGCAAAATTCAGTTTGTACCCATATTTCCTACTTTTTCCTGTAAAAGAACACGGGAGAGAAAATATGAAAGAGATAATCTGCATTTTCATTCAGTACCACATTGAAATAAAAATTTCAGTCAACAATAATTCGCATAGAGCTGGAAATTGGTACAGGTCTTAAGTACACTATTACATCCTTACTATCGTACGTCTGCTAATAGAATTATTTCAAGGTTGAAGGTCAAAAGCATTGTTTTCTCGTAAACGGTAAAAGAACCGTAACAATAGATCAGGCAAAAGTTGTAGATCATGCAATTGTCTACAAAAATTGTATCAAAATTTTTTTCCTACGAATCACCAATCCTGAGGTATCTCGATTCCAAAAGTTGAAGAAGTCGTATTCTACATAATAATAATAATATAATTTTATTTAATATTTCAATATTACATAAAAGGCGAAGTTTAGCTGGAGCTACTTTTGCACTCAACCTATTGAGCATTATAAGAATAGAGTGTAACTGAACATTAATATAGATTGTGTGATGGAATAAATTGTTGGAGTATACATATACAAGCAACATAGTTGGAAATAAAATTGAATTATTCTGATCACATATTGAATTTTGCTTCAGTTTCCTTTTGGATGTGGATTTTGGAATTTAAGGAGGTCTTTATAATCGTATTGTGGTAAAATACAGCTTAGTTGGAGAAGGATTTTCTGAACATGGCTGACGAATGACGAGGGATGTGTAGGTTTTGATTAGTTCGAAGGTTAAAAAAATTGAGTTCCAATCTCTTTGTCAATTTATTGAATAGAGGAACAGGTGTTTTCAATTTCAATACTGTGTAGGTGATGTTTCACTAGTTATATTCCCTGAGAACAGATATTGGTACCCAGCCAAGACTGGCACGAGCTTGGGAAATGTGTTTGAATTTTTGTATACCGGAGATGAAGCGAACACAAGAGTTTTGTACGCTTTGTATTTTGGATTGGTTTGTCGAATCCAAGAAGGAGCCATAGACAGGGTCTCCATAATTGAGAATAGATAGTGTAAGTGATTGGGAAAGAAGCTCTTTTGTACTAGGGGACAAGCTTTGTCTATATGGAAGGACTTTATCAAAAGCTGTTTTATATGTGCATTGAATTTTCAATCTTTATCGAAAATTATACGTTAATTTTTTGCAGAGTCAACGATTTGAGTATTTGGTCTCCTATATCGAGTTTTATGTGATCTTTAACATATTTCCTTTGATTTTTGTTTCCGAAGAACATGACATGCTTCAAATTGTGTTTGACAGAGTGTTTATAATTTGAAGGTCGTCATGTATTTGTTTTTGGGAATTATGATATTATTGGTTGCAATACTATGATATAAATGGATGTCGTCAGCAACTGCTTGTACCTGGGAATGTTCAACATGAGAAAAAATATCGGCTGCTAATAACAAAAACAGGAGAGGGCCAAGAATTGAGCCATGGGGTACTCCTGATATTACACTTTTAAGAGATGAAGGTTTGACGTCAACATGCACCTTCTAATATCGGTCGCTCAAGTGGGAATTAAATAGATTGATGAAGTTTACTGGACATCCGTAATATTTGAGCTTGGAAAGGAAGAGTTTATGGCTAATGGTGCCGAACGCCTTGGAAAAATCCAATAGTACTAGAACAGTGACGTCTTTTCATCCATATTGGCAACAATACTATCGCTAATATTTAGTAAAAACCGTAGTGGTACTGTACCCCTTCCGAAACCCTGCCTAGTAGTCCGGAAGAATGTTCTAAGATATAATGAAGGCGATTGTGAATAGCTCTTTCAAGAATTGGAGAAAAATCTGAGAAGGTAAGTGGGTTTTTCAATTCGGGTAGGAATTCCACAATGGCTTTCTTCCATAGCTTGTGAAAATAGGCTTTTCTGGGCAATAATTGGTGATATTAGTTAAGTAACAGTCAATGAAGGGGCTACAGTACTTGAGCATACATAAAGTGATGTAGTCTGATCCACATGCATTCGATTTTAGGCTATTTAGGATATTATTCACTTATATTGATAAATTCAAATTCAAAATTGAAACTGTTTCCGATATTATTGAAGTGATTATTTCTATAGAAATCGAGTAGGTCGCTATCGGGCAAATGATTTCTGGTGAGTACTCTCTTTTGGAAAACATTCTTCTTTGCCTCATTCATCTTTATGAGTTCTTAATTAAGACTGGAATGGAAAATCAAATAATTATCTGAATGAAAATGCAAATTTTCAATTTCAGATTTTTTCTTTTGAGTTAGGGCCTTTTCAGAATATCTATCAGATGTAGTTCAATGTCCAGCGTGGCTTTAGCCGGGGAAGTAGTTGTTTTCTGTTAGACATTCACAAAAAATAGCTTCATTTTAATCGTCGATTTTTCAATTCACAGAAAAATCTTTCTATCAATATTCAATTGAGAATGTTTCCCTTTTCAACATGAATACCCCACAAGAGGTTATCTTGACGATGGAAGATAGTGACTACAGTTTATCTTTCAGTCGCAGATGATTCCACATCTGATTTTATGAACATCCTGTTTATATTTTCAACAAATCAATCTATCATACTCCATGACAGGTTTTAATGTCAGAAAACACTAATTTCAAAGTGTCTCTCCAAAAGAAATGATTCTAACTTTTTCCATCTTTGCAAAGTGAGATTGCCTCTTGAAAATGTGTTTTCCATTTTTTCCGGTCTTCCTGATGATCGTGGAAGCGTGAAATAGATTTTCGTCGCCAAAAATGTATTGAAGACCCAGTGATTGCGATGTCTCTCCTGCGTCAATGTTACGAATGATTTCTGGTGAGTACTCTCTTTTGGAAAACATTCTTCTCTGCCTCATTCATCTTCATGAGTTCCTAATCAAGACTGGAATAGAAAATCGAATAACTATCTGAATGAAAATGCAAATTTTCAATTTCAGATTTTTTCTTTTGAGTTAGGGCCTTTTCAGATTATCTATCAGATGTAGTTCAATGTCCAGCGTGGCTTTAGCCGGGGAAGTAGTTGTTTTCTGTTGGACATTCACAAAAAATAGCTTCATTTTAATCGTGGATTTTTCAATTCACAGAAAAATCTTTCTATCAATATTCAATTGAGAATGTTTCCCTTTTCAACATGAATACCCCACTTACATTAGTTTGGGAGCTAAGTTATTGGGACTAAGAGGGTTTATTTTATTTTTTACTTTTCAGTTCCGTATATCGTCGGTTCAATTTTCTGTTGAAAAGTTTTTATTTTTCAATTTTTTGTGGCTGAAATATACTAATTACTACCTACTCGTTTTTTGATTACTTCCAAAATACTTACTTACCCACCTTACTTCAACTATTACCAGTTGAATAATATGATTAACTACTTTTACTATTTGTTGCAATATGAATTATTCTTGTTGTTCTGGTTAGTTCATTTCATTACTTTGTATATCATTCCATCTTCTCATAGAATATAATGACTGTGACGGATGTGGAACAAAAATAATGACAGTAGCGATCTGTCATTGTCAACTACATATGTGTTTGCCAATGTTCACAAGTGAAAAATCAATTATCCCCTATTTTTCCACCCGTAAGGGTGGATAATTTCATTTGAAATACAAATATGAGGTATACCCCATCTAATAAAAAAAATCATCCAAATCGAAGAACCAGTACAAATTATGCCTGTGAATCGGTTAACGGACCAGAATTCAAAGGGTGGTGATCAATATCCTTCATTTTGCTACCTTCAAGGGTGGATTTCATCTCTTAAATTCAAATGGGACCAACTTCACCCAAGCCTACACCCTACCCACTGAAAAATGATCGGAATCGTACATCTCAGTAAAAAGTTATGCGTGATCATACATAAAAAAAATTATAAGAAAAAAATATATACGCGTCGATTAGAGAACCTCCTCCTTTTTGGTTTCGTCGGTTAAAAAGGATAATACGGATAATATACATAATATGCACATTTCCGCACCACCTGTGAGGTAGTGTACTTGGCGCATTTTTTAACGTAGATTCTCAGACATACTCCACGATCTATTGTGATTCAGTTTTAATGGCACTATTGGAAATGATTAAAGTGGCACGAATTATTGTTGATTCTGAGGAAATTTTAGTATGACTGATAATCTTCAAATGCTACTTGAACAGAAATGTTTTCTTTGCTTTGTTTTACTCCTTCCTCTTCTTCTTGCTAGATATATGTGCATTGTTCTAAGAAAGATACAGTTGTTTTCCCATTGATATCATAAGAAACCTCATTTGTTGCATTTGATTCAACATTGGAGCCTTGAGAATTGGTTCATACTGGTGAACAGAATAAGACGACTTTTTCACACACACAGTTTGCACTGCAACCCTTTTTGCAATTGCAAAAAAAATGGTGTTGAGAAATTTTTCTGGTGGGAGTAAAGTTTGAATTGGCTCCAAAGTGTTGATAAGTGGAAGCAGATGTTGGAGGAAGACAAGAGAGTATACTCTTTCATTGTTCCGTGTATTTTTTACAAAACTTAAATGTCTATTCTTTTTTTTTGAGCTCCATATATAGCAAGAAGTAAGTGAATCCCGTTTGTAATGATGACTTGTGGAGGAGAGTCGATCATTTTAAATACTTCTGCACAATCAATTAAATCATGTTTTTCAAACAATTTTGATACTTTTGTTTTACCCCTTTTGAAAATTGCTGATGTATTATCGCAGCCAGTATGCAAAAATGAGATATGATTTTGACATTTTGGATAAGCAGATAAACTTGTCGATGAATATTTGTTTGTTTGTTGTTGAGTCTTCCCAGGTTTCAGAAAGTGAATAATCTTATCAATTGGAGTTAGGGCAGTCAGTAGTATTAGCAAATCAACATCTTCACCAACAAAGATAGTTGTATATGTTGTACTGAATTGTTCTATTGCTGTTTCAATTATGAGAACATCGTTACTCAGAAAATTTTCCCACAGGCCATAAAAATCCTCACAAATTTGAGCAATTACTAACAAATTGGCAGACCTGCTGGAAGTATTTCATATACGTCCATAAAAATAGCAGGTATACGAACAATAGAGTAGCCGACAAAAGTTGCTTAAGGTTATAAGGGCGAATAAAATCAGGAAATGTGTTTCTTTTGAGTGTATATTAATTCAGAATTGTATAATTTGTATGCATGAGTTACACAAACCAATAGTTCCACAGGTAGCGTAGCTGTGCATATCAGGATTTCCGATGTTTGAAATGGTGATTTCTCAGGAATGGTGACTAGTAGAGAAAAAGACAATTGCATGTTCTACAAGTTTTTCTCTGATCTATTTTTATGGAAACACTCAACGTCCATGAGAAAAATGCAGGAAACCGACGCTTTTGACCTTTGAGCTTGAAAACATTTTTTAACAGACGTAGAATCAATGAGGATTTTTGATATTTTATTCGTAGTACTGTACCTTACCAATTTTCATATATATATATATATATATATATATATATATATATATATTTCTGTTTATTTTGACTGGATTACAGATAGTTGATTAATTTCCCAAACCAGTCTATACCGAAAATGCATGTAGATGAATAAAACAATTTTTTTTGCAAAAATGAGTACCGTAAATCACTGATAATTGATGCAAGAGTGGCATAGCTGAACATGAACATGAACATCGATTCCATGTTTCCACAATCATCAGGAAGACCGGAAGAATTGAGACACACATTTTCACGAAGCAATTACACTTTGCAATGCTGGAAATATTTCTTTCAGAGTGACACTAAATCTGTGTTTTTTTTTTGACAAATATAACTCATTATGAGGTACGATAGATTGATTTGTTTGAACATTTCATAAATTTATTTTCAACCAATTAGAAGGCTCCTTTTTGTTCACGTTGCTCATAGCAACGGGAGATTATCGCGATAATTTTGTTAGTTCCTATTAACTTAATGGAATTAATAAGTGATAATTTTTCTGTCAAAAAAGTCACTCAGAATAAAATCAAAATACATTTTGTTGCTAACTTATAATTTTTATTGATACTAACCAATTTGCTTTACATATCGAACACCGGGGCTAAAAGAGATACATATTTTTTTTTGAAAAGATTTAAAATATTATGAAATTCTTGCACTGCATCTTTTTAAAGGGGCGAGAAACTTGGTGATTCTATCATTAAACATTGTCTGTGTTTCAACAAATATATGTAATATTTTGACACTCGTTTATTCCGTTGGGCTTTGGACATCTTGTGGCTTTCTAAAATTGGTTTTAATTCCATATCAACTTTGTAAAATAGTTTCTTATCTTCAAGAATATTTTCGTCCATAAACTGTTCCAATGAAAATGGTAATAATTTCAAGTCTCTGTGGTTTTGGCTTATGTCACTTATCTTCTGGCACATAGTACATAATTTATAACTTTTACAGTTCATTGTAGATATTTGTTTTGAAGTTGTTTATTATTTATTAAAATTTTACATTGATTTGACTATAATTAATAATATTGAATGCCAAATCACCGAGACAATAACTGCCAAATGTTACTCAGATCAAACTATTTACTCGTTTATATTATATGAATAATATCTAAATAAAAACGTATCATCAATTTCTCCTCATTTGTACAATTGATAATATTTTTCAATGTCCGTCACATTTTAGTAACAAAAAAGTGTTACTTAACATCAAAGTAAAATTCTCTTGTGAAAATACAATATGTTATATTTTTCTAAAATCATCGGAAAAATTTTTTTTAAGTTTTTAAAAATTTTTGGTTAAAAAATTAATGTTTTTAATGTTCCTGAAATTTTAGTAATAAACCTTAGTTACTAACAGGTAAAATCAACTTCTATTGTAAAAATACAGTGCGTCATATTAAACTAAACTCATGGGAAATATGTTTTTTAAAGTTTATTGAATTTAAACTATAAGACATTGAATTTCAATAACAAATTTGTTATTTGATGTTCCTCACATTTTGGTAATAAAACGAGTTGATAACGGCTAAAATGAACTTCATTTCTAGAACTCTAAATAGTTACAATTGACTAAAGCCGCCGGAAATATATTTTTGTGGCATTTTAGCAGAAAAATTATGGTAAATGGGTGAATTAAGAAACTAATCTTCCAGAAATCCGGGAAGGTGCTAGTTTCGAATGAGGGGTTGAAAATAAAGAAGGGGTCTGGACAAGTTGAAGCAGCAGTATTTTAAGATATGTGGAGGTATACCGTCGGGACCGGGACTTTTGAGTGGGTCCAACGCGCTTAGCTTCAGGTATACGTCTGATATTGACAATGGACATGTGATAGATGTAAGGTAGAATTTGAAAATATGTGGACAGGTGTGACGCCAGCTTTGTTGCAATAGACAGTAGAAAAATATTCGGCAATTAAACTGGAGAATTTTTGGTAGTCTTCTGCACAATTTGATGACTTGTGCCTCAAGTGTGCCTTTTTTGTCGATAATGTAGGATTTTAATTCAGAATAGTACCACATTGGGAATTTTCTGGAGGAGTACATCTTTAGGGGGACGTACAGATCAATAGATATGTATAGGATTTCGTATAATATGTTGATAATATGGTCCAGTGGTTTGTTTTTGAATAGCTCGTCACATGAGATTTGGTCTAGCAGTTCCCTGATTAACATAAGATTAGCTGACTTGAAGTCGTGATACTAGGGCATATTTCACTGTTGATGGCGGGGTCAGAAACTGGTTATTCTAAGGATACAGGAGGATGGTAAAGGTCTTGTTGTATCAAAACATCATTCGCAGGGCTGATGACGATATTGTTCTCTTGGATTATTACTAGATCGAGTGAGGAGTTGGTGCTATTCAAGATATGATATTATTTGGTTGATATATTGGTATTGGAGATGTTTTTTATGAAGATTGATTCATTGGCAGGGGCGCGTTCAGTGGGTGGAGCGAAAAAGCTGAAATTGTCTCAAGACCAAGTGGCGTGTGGAAGGTTGAAGTCTCCAGTGAGACATGTTTGTGCTGGTTGTAGGTGGTTCACTAGGCTGTCGACGTTATCACTAAATGAAGAATCTTTTTCAGGAGCAGTTTTCGGTCGAATAATTATAAGTTTTTTGCCTATATTAATGGGGACTTATTGCAAATATGCTTCAACTCTTTTCTTGCAAATTTACAATTGTAAAAGAAATTGGTTGTCAATTGTCAATCAAAATTCAATAACAACGATGAACTTGAGAATGAAAAACTTAGAAATACACAGATACAGCGAATGTAACGTTATTAGAATCAATATTACGGAAAGATCACTAAAATAGGTATCACAGCATCGTATAGAGCACCCTCCACTGATATGAAATTATAAATAACTAATCTGAGAACTATCTACAAAAAATTTCGAATCATTCATCGGCGACATAAATATAAATCTACGAGATAACCATTCGGTTAATACTAATGACTACATCAATAATTCAACACAACACGGATTCATTTCATACACAAACACCAGTACTAGGGTAACCGAATTAACATAACAATAACATTATTGACCACATCTTCATGAGAATCGACAAAATGCGAAAGATAAGGTGATAATAAAATATGTGGTAATAAATACAGATCTGACCGACCTTACTCCATAGGCGCAACAACTATATTCAAACAGGGTCAGACAAATACAAAAATAAACACCGAAAATAATACGTTCATAATTGTCGACTAAGCCAGACTGAATATACACCTCGCTAAAGAAGGGTGGGAGGACGTTCTACAAAATATAGACATCCAAAAAACATAGGATGTGTGGCTGAACAAATACAATATTTATGTTGAGAATGCCACCAAAATAAAAACTTCACAAGGAAAATAAAAAATCAAACGATGGATAGCAGACGGACTTGAATCGATAAAACATCGCGACAAATTGAAAAAAAAAACCCAACCAAAACTGTACCACAGAGCTGAGAGAAAATTACAAAAAATACAGAAATAAACTTAACAAACTCATTAAAGACACGAAAAATACAAACTACAAAAAAAATTATTCAAAAACGAAAATAATTATAGAAAAACATGGGTAAATTCTAAGCCAAGCAATTAACTCTGCCCCTAAAAATGAAATAACGAGAAACACACCGATGATACAACAGAACGGAATAGAAATGAAAACAAATAAGATAAAGCGAACGCATTCAATCAACACTTCGCGACAATAGGAGAAAACATGGCCAAGCAGACTGAAGACAAATATTTATCGCAAAACGATATGAACAAATCAACACACATCAATGTTTCCAACATCAATTAAACAAAATGACATCACTTTTGCCATCGCAAACCTCAAAAGCAACTCCTCCCCAGGACCTGATGGTATCAACACGAAACTCATTAAAAGCACACACACATACACATCAATCTTGAAACCACTAGTCTACCTCATGAATATAACTCTCAATAAGGGGAAACCACCAAAACAATAGAAAGAATCTGTTATTTCCCCAATATACAAATTGGTCTGCAGTTTGTTAATAGATGCTGTTCTATTAACAAACTGCAGACCAATCTCGATAATGAATACTTTTGCCAAAAAGTTTCGAATACTGCATAAAAGCAAAAACACTTTACTACTTTAGTAAAAACAACAACAACAAGAGACAATTTGGTTTTAGGAAAAACCTTTGCACAGAAAACGATATATTAGAAATAACCAAAGACATTATAGGAAGTCTAGATGCCTCGAAAAAATGCTTAGCGGTCTTTCTCGACTTCGCCAAAGCTTTTTCACGGTATCCTGTTGGACAAACTATAATGGAATAAGAGGCCCTCCCCTAGAATTATTTATGGATTATATTCAAAACCGCACCCAGAGAGTTCAAATAGAAAATGTCCTGAGCAACCTACAAATAGTCACAGTAGGGGTCCACCAAGGTACCATTTTAGGCCCACTATTATTTTTAATTTATATAAATGACATTTGCAAAATAAAAAACTTCCAAGGTGGAATCGTCTCCTATGCAGACGACACCGCACTCGTCTTCTCCCACGATAATTGGCATGGGTTGTATCGCCTCACTGAGAACAATCTTGGGAAATTATATAAATGGTTGAACACCAGTCTCTTAAGTTTGAACATAGAAAAAATAAAATTCATAAATTTCACGATAACACAAACTGACCAACCCAAAATTAAACAATTGTACTTACACAAAAATGACTGTTCAGGGACACACAAAAAACAGCAACTGTGGCTGCCCCAGAATAGAAAACGTCACTAAGGTGTGATTGTGGATGAATATATGAGGTGGACCGAATACATAAATCATGTCATTAAAAGAACTAGGGAAGTTAAAGAGAAATTCTATACCCTCAGAGATATCCTGAACAAAAAAATTCTACACGTAATTTACAACTCACTCATACAATCAGTGATGAGATACTGTATCACTGCCTGGGGCGGAGCATTCAACACTGTGATTCGCAGACTATAAACAACACAAAACAAAATATTAAAAATTATTTATAAAAAAAAAATAGACTATTCTCTACCCAACAACCCTTTGGAACAGTAAAAATCCTAACGGTTAGGAATATCTACATTCAACTAATCTTAATATGGACATACAAAAATAGATGCATAACAAACAAACAAGAACCACAAGGTACACCAATGATCTCGCGTTGAATATTCCACGTTTCTACAAAACCCATACCCAAAGGACTATATTTTACTACGGTCCCATAATATTTAACATACTACCAGACAATTAAAGAAATGCAAAAAACTTGTAACATTTAAACAGTCGATCAAAACACACATTGTACAGGACCAACAACTTGACAAAAACTTCATATAATTAAACATTTCTTTTTTTAATTTTTTTCCCAAATATTTAACTAGATGGTAAAAGCTTCTAACTAGACAAAATGTTATTTCTTCTCTGATCTAAAACATGAAATGAAATTGGGACTTTAGAATCTGTCACCATACATAAACAAAACATTATCATCAAGTACTAACATTATCAATAAGATCATCATTAAGTTTATCATTAAGTATCATTAGGTTCATTTCCAATATCATCAACTTAGTTACTCTCACTACAATAATTGTTATAATTTATTTTTATTGATCATAATGTAACAGTTGGCGTAATCAAGAGGTAGATCTGCAACAGAAGTCATCACGACTTGGCAGCCCAAGACAAATTAAAAAAAAACATATACCATACACAATGTCGATACTATACTGATATGAGAATCAAATTATCTATCTACTATCTATATATCTATCCAATTAATGCAAGTAATTTTGTATTTGCCAATGTTCGGAGCCCACTACAATTTTTTTCAGAATAGTCCTCGTATAACTCCATTTACCATCATTTGCATCGTCAACTCTTGTTCAACTTATTGAAATTCGTAATGAATGTTGCACCAAAATCCTTCAGAATTCAACGAAACTCTAATTCCTAATTGAATTATCCTTTGTTACAGGTGTCTCAAGAACATAATCCGTTTTCTCGAGTAGAAGAGCAGAATGTCATCATCTAATCAAATTAAACTGGACCGCTTTCAGTAGGAATTCATGTTACATTGGAATTCAGTAGATATAATAGGAAATAACGGGGAAATTATAATTCGAAGGTATACAGGAATCAACAATCACTTCTAGGAGGAATATTTTTCACTCAAGAAATCAAAAGAAGAGATAAACGAGATTCTCAGTACTTTTCGCTTTTTGCAATTCTCTTTATCAATAGAGTTTTGTTTGTGGACTGAAAGACTGATCCACAATGATCCTTGATGCTAAAAAAATAGACAAGAAAAGTAATAATTTATATTTCACCGTGATAGCTGGCATTCATATTCTCAAGAAGTACAAGAAAAAATACTCTGGCGCCCTTCCTAATTTCAATCCCTGAAGGCGGAAAGAGATCAAACTAACAGAAACTAGATATTCCTGAGAGATAATAGTTTTTGTTGTACCTGATGAATTCATTGAGAAACGGTAAACAATGTTTATTTGATATTGACAGTGGTGTCAAAAACGTATCTTGTTAATACGTATCGAAAATCAGTGTTAGAACTCCATAAATCTCCCTATTTTCAAGGAAAGGAAATCAGTGTTCATGTGATATTGACGTTGGTGCCAAAAGCTTATCCCTGCGAATAACAATTTTTGATTACCTCAAAATATTAAATAATAAATCCTCAAATCATTGAGAGAAGTGAATCATTGTTTATTCTATATTGACGTTGGTGTTAGTTTCATAAAAATAGTGGGAGTAAAAATAGAAGTGACTCTTTGAGTACACCAGTTGTTAAATGACTCTAGTGAATCTTTTCATTCAGTTTTCAACATGGAGTTTATCTTATGGGACAGCTGACATTCACGTTACTGTGTAACGGATGAGTCGTTGTACCTTGAGATAATCAATTATCCTACTTAGATAATTATGAATCAATAAGCATTATCTTGAGTAGTTTATATTGAATGCAATCTGGTGAATAACAAAAAAGGAAGTTAAAAAAAATAAGAAAAACACTAGTTTGTCGTTACAGTAACAATCATAAGTTCCTGAAACAGTGCGGTAGTGCGTGTTCAACGGGAAAACAAAAGAAGAAGAGGAAAACCGGCGGCGGCATCTGTTTGGGCGCAAGGGCTGTTATAGCGCCTTCGGACGTCGCTATATAACTGAGAGCGTCGTAAAGCGATTCCACATTACGCGTCGCGACGACGGATGCGATCTCGTGAAAGAAACCTGCCACCTGTTATGATGAGTAACTTGGCCGTAGCAATCGTCGTTTATTTGGTTGCGAGTTTTGCGAATGGGGCAGTGGTGATTTCCGGTCAGGCTGATGGTGGGTCGTCTGCAGCTTCTGTTGTTGGTCAATCTTTCTTTCCTCGAAGTAGGGTAAGTTTCTTGTGATTAGTAATGAACTTAGGAACCACCAAAAAGCATGACAAAAAATACGATAAATTTTTAACGAAACTATTCACCAAGTTTCGACTTGTTATTCAACATTGTTATCAACAACTAACTGTTTTCGAATGAGCGGTATGCCATCCAAATTTTCTCATTGATTTTTTTGTACGTACTTATAATAACATATCTTGACATTCCCGAAATTTATTTTCTATAAAAATCCTGCATCTCCACAAACTCAAAATGTACAATCCCAACTTCAATTATCTCCTTTCGTATACTAGAGAGAAGTAAAAACAAATGAAGTAGCTCACGAGTAAAGCATCAAATACCATTACAGAATTATTCATTAAAAAAGTGCAGTTCATTTTAGACAAGAACATATTCCAAATGAAAATAAAAATAATGCCCGAAAAAAAACGGATCACCAAAGGCTAGTCTAAAATTACTTTAATTAATTAAAAAAACTAGCTATATCAACATTACAAGTACCTTAGTACTACTGTCACACACAAACTATGCTTTCGTGACCTAACTCCGTTTATTTTAATTTTTTTTAATTATATATCACTCCTGCAGTGTAATGAATTTATATAGCACTCTTGCAGTGTGATGTACTTCACCTTCGAAATAAACGTCTTATTATTATTATATAGAAAACATCTTGAAAATCCGCATAACTTACGACTAAAAAACAAATCAGATAAATCAATTAGTAAAGCTAACGAAGGGTCTCATCAAAATAAAATCAAAATAAACCGAAACAAATCAAAAGGCTTGTGGAAGAGTGTGACCTAAAACCGAAATTACAGAAATAAAATTAGAGTTAAATGAGATTACTGAAAACAAACAAGATATATCGAATGCTTTCAATGAACACTGCAGTGAAAGGACACATTTTGGCAAGTAAAATTGAAATTGAAATACCACATAATTTCAAAGCAAACCTAACAACAAATCCAAATAATTGATTATTCTGTATCCCACAAGCATTGAAGTAATTAAACGTTGAAACCTGATGAAGTCCAGGGGAGATAATATATCGCGGAGACACGAAGCAATTGTTTTAAAAAGGATTTTTTCTAGATTCCCTAAAATTGTTGTATATCCATTCTCAATTGAATAAAGTCATCTTCGACTCAAAATATAGGGTTCGTTCAAAATCGTACGTATTATAATGTTGAGTTGTGAAGGAAAACGGAGAGATAAATAAATATGATTTCCCGTATAAAGTATTCAGTACACCAAATTAAATGAAAACAATTTCCGCGTAAGAACCAGTCGATGATTTGGTTGACCGCTCATAGCATAAATTATCGTAAACTGCAACAGATTATACTTGATCGGTTTGGGGTATAGATAATAGAATATATTAGTAGAACTGTGGTCTTGTGTGTGTCTGGGCAGAGGCAGCAACTGCAAGAAAAACTATGTGCAGTAGTCGAAAGTACCATCCACATAAAATTTCTTGCTTAAGCAAATCAGCTTTAAATTTGTTCAGCAACCAATGAAAGTGTTTAATACTAATCATTTATTATTCAATGGGCCACATAGTTTGAAATATCATATATGAAAAAGAAGCTTTAAACTCGACCTTCTAGAAAGTTTCGAGATCAATATTAAACAAAAAGTGAGGATACTTGCTTAGATTAATTTAAATAATCATTATTTGTTGAATTTGTTTCACCGAAGATTAAACATCAGAAGTGAATGTCTTTTGCTTGCTATTTTGATGTGATTTACGAATACTTCCTAGTACATTTTCCAGATGTAACAAAAGTTAAAAACTCTTTTTTAATGTTCAAAAATGACAATCCAGTTTTTATTACGCGAAAAAGTGACTGCGGAGTGTTTATCGAAGCTATTTTTTGATAAATCCGAACTTATTCCAAATCAGTGATTCACATGAACATGAGTAACAATTAGTGCAGAAAGAAATATATAATATTCTCATATTTGATGCTGAGAAAAAGTTGTCCAATCAATTCTCATTGAATTGGAAAAAAATATTTCTATAATTAAATTTTCTGTGACAAATTGAATTTTAATTCAGAAAAAGAATCACATTTTGTTTTTCAACTCAAGCAAATGTTCCACTTACATTGGGCAGTTTACACAATTCATAGAAAAGGGGTTTCCACTCAACGGAAAGATCTTCTACATATGAAGCCATACCTCGGTTTCACGGTTAAGAAACCATTTCAGCGGACTCCAGTAGAAATCAGCAACTGTTTCATGATTCATTCTTGATGGGCCAGTAGATATAGACAATTAATTAACATTTATTCCATTTTCAAACTTCAATGGTATGTTAGTGCATTAATGAAAACAAACTATAAAATTTTGCAGAAGTCTGCGATGAACGAAACATTGTTTTGATTGCAAAAAACGTTTTCATGCTTTATTATTGCACTGGAAATTGCAGAAGTTCTGCAAACTAGGCATACCGATAGAAATGGAATTAAGTTTGCAACTTTGTAAAAGTTACGGAACTTCGTTATTGGTCATTTGTTTGAGTTTTTCATAGTACATTGTTTAAACAAATCACAAAAGTTCTGCAAATTGGATAAGTGAACGGAAAATTAAAAACAAAGTTTTTAATAAAGATAATAGTATGAGATATGTTTGCAACCTCATACGATTTTTTTTGTATGATTGTTTTTTTGAATAATTTGGCAATAAATTAGACCAACATATCTACAGTGGTCCAGTTAAATACTTGATTATCCATCGCGTATATATTTTATTTTGTACTGGTTGATTAAAATTGCATCCGAAGAATAATACGGTTACGTAGTTAACCATTAAAAAATTTGAAACCAATTATTGATCTCAGAAGCAATCAGTGTTTTCGACTAATCAGCGAAATAAATTCAATCTAATATTTTCGAATGCAACAATCGAAAAACTACAACAATTTTCTAAATTCTGCTAAAAGACTATTGGAAGACATTATTTTTTTATCGCATTAAAAATGACATGCAATCATTCTTCATTTGAAATTTTCACTTGTCACAACATGACTTTATAGCAATCGACGATATTTTAAAATGAATAATCGATGCTCTATGGAATCCAACCTTCTGATGTAGTCATCCTCATAAAGATGTAGATGTAAGTTATACTTGTAAGCACGATAATGCTGTTTTTTTTTATTCTTCTAGCGCTTTCTCGACTGACATTGCATTGGTATTCCAATTCCCGCGTCGAAGCTGTTGGATCAAATTCAACATAAGCTAAAACATTCATTTCTGCCTCCTCACTTATGATACATTCATTACGATCATCTTCTCCATTGTTGGGTTCTTTTCGGAATATTATCGCCCAATTTCTGAAAAAGGTTCATGGGGGTGTCTTCTGTGTGGGTATCGTTCAGCGTATAACTGACAAGCGGCGACACTGTTTTTAAGACAATCTCCGTGAATTAATAACATATAAACCTGTTCACTTCTCGTGAACCTATCATTTTGATTTTCCTTTTCTACTAATTCTCGGAAATTATCTAATTTTCGAGAGTTGAGATGAAATAGTCAGCTTGTTTTCCACAGCTTACTAAGTTGAAAAATATTCGAACTGCAAGGAAACTCATGAACTAGTTGTAGAATTTTTAATGTATACAATTTGTACTGACCGACATACAAAAATGATATGTAATTTTTTTCCTGAATGTATGTTCTAGAGAGACATGTAGGTGGCCCATAGCGGTTACATCTGAAAAAAAAAATAATTTTTGATCAAAATGTGATCGGACTGAATTGATTCATCAATGAGTGAGACAAAAAAATCTTTTTTCCAGGAAAAATATGTTTCTCTGTTATGTGCGACTCATATTGAATAGCCTTGACCAAATCTCATTTATCCACGAGGTAAAATAAAGAAACTATTTTATTTCAATTGTTTCAAAAAAATTACATTTGACATAAGGTTTGTACTTGTTTTGACCTGTTGAACTTGAATATGTATAAATATACAGGTGTTCCATTGGAAAAAACAAAGTTGCTAGCGTTTCCAGAAAAACCGGATATCCGCCACATTGGATTGTAATGTGATCAAATCCGAAATGGTTGCTTATATAATTGTACTGAATTTCAGAAAAATCCGTTCACGAATGCAGAAATTACAGGGGTGGCCCGATATTCTGTGTCACCCGGTATATCGGTTGATATCATAAATCTATGAATCACTAGACAATTCTGAACCATCTGTATGCATCTTTGACGAACTTTCCAAGACATTTGATACTGTTCGTCACAAAAGACTGTTGGAAAAAGTGGAACATATTGGTAGAGGTAGATCATACGATTCAAATGAATCTCATATCTCATCGATAACAAATTGTATACCTTGATGGTTAGGTAAGCCAAAAAATATTACTTTCGGTGACCACCAAGATACTGTCCCGGGTCCTGTTGTCTATCTCGATATCAGCTTATCAACACAAGAATCCAGTGGAACTATTTTAAGTTCTGTGGACGATACAACAATTCTGTATAGGGCTGAAACAAGACAAGAACAGAAAACAAAAACAGATGAAGACTTCAGAAAAATCATGCATTGGTTTCAGTACAATAAATAAACTTTTTCTTCAAATGACATTAATAGCGGATTTTTAATGACACTTGACAGGCTCAAAAGGTGTATTTTTACTGCCTAGTCAAACAAAGTGGACTTTTTCTACATAGGCAGAAAAAGTTCGTTGCTATGCAACGTTCCAGGTGATAATGTAAATCAAACTGGTAATTAAAATTGACAATGACAGTAGGCAAACACAAAATTATAATTTTTTTTACACAAAACTGGTTTTATTACATTACATGAGCATGTTTTATTACATTATATTTTCAGAGAAAAATCCTACATTTTTCTTCTGTCTATCTTCCATGAATCTGCTGTATGTGAGTTCATATACAGTTCTTGACTTATCCGGTAATAGATTCAATTTCACATTTCGCGACAGGTCTCTTATTTCAGGTGATGTTAATGGTAATAACTCATCCTCACTTTGCATTACATCCATTTCGAATAGTTACTTGACAATTTTCAAAATAGCCAATGGCATTAAAGTAAACCCAATCAATTCAACAAACGTCATAGTAACGAAGAGCCAGTTACCTTTGTTAAAATAATTTAATTATTCAGATATTGATAATGAAACGCAACTAATAAATATAAAAAATACGATTTTGCGTGAACCTAAAACAAATTTTGAGGAAAAATTATATGTATCACACTGACGAAAAGCAGATTTAATGCCTTGGCTGGTTCCCTAGCTTCGGCTATGGAACACCAGCCGCGGCCATTATGGTGCTTTTCTGCCTAGTGAAACAAATAACTATCAATTGTGGATATAACAAAATTCTCACCTATCACTTCATATATGTAGTACTAACATTGGACTTTTAGTTTTAATCTCAAAAATTTATATACCAAAAGCTTAGCTCCTTCAAGAATTTGGGTCTGTTCATTGATCGACACATGAGATGAAACCCAATTTATAAATATAAAAAAGACGATTTCGCGTGAAACTAGAACAAATTCTGAGAACAAAATTATATGTTTCACACTGCAGAAAAGCAGATTTAATGCCTTGGCTGGTTTCCTAGCCTCGGCTATGAAACACCAGCCGCGGCATTATATCTTGTGCTTTTCTGCCTAGTAAAACCAATAACTATTGATTGTGGACATAACAAAATGCTGACCTATCACTTCATATAGTAGTAAACTTCCCGACATTGGACTTCCATTAAGTTTTGGGTCTGTTCATTGATCGATGAGATGGAATTTGCAGATATTCTCCCTAACAAATAAAAAACGTGGTTTTATCATGATTCAAAATCCTCAAATAATGACTCGGAATTTTATACCTGAAAACGGTATATCATGGTCCCATACTGTGCCTCTCAATATTATGCAACGTATAATATTAGGCAAATAACCCAACGGATGATTTATTTATTACCGTTTTATAATATTTACCTGCTGTTACAAATATGCCTGACTTCGAGAGAAAATCCGGATTTGAAGAAGAATTCCCAACTTAAACAAAACATTTTGGACATTTACTTGTTCGAAAACTCACCGAATTAGACAGAATAGTATATTAAAGTATAAATGGATAAAAAGGGCTTTAAAACACGCGCGATTTTCCGAGTTTAAAACACGCGCGATAGAGCAAGTGTTTTTAAGACCAGTTATCCACGAATACTTTACGCTATTTTTTTTTATTGGTGCACTTTGAAATCATATATACTGGTATTATTACTACAAAAAATAGAAATGAGAACTAATAATGCAGAATGATTGAATTCGTGATGTGACATCAGTATACCTTTCGTTGTCATGAAAATGAGAAAAACAGATATTCATTTGCAATTTGCAATCAAAGATCAATATTTGTTGTCACCAGAGCTCAAAAATGAATTATTCTAATATCGATTTTCTGAATAGTGAGGCAGAATCGTGGTTAATAGTTCCAAAAAAAACATAATCTTGGCAACTTTCCACTACGTATCAGTATAAATATGTTGTATGAACAGGATGGTGCATCTATCCACTCGACTCTAGAGGTGAGAGCGTGGCTGAATAGATATCAGTAGAGATAGACATGATTTTCCCAAAATTTTATAAAAATTATAAAAGTTTTAAAACTTCAGTAGAGTAAAGAGTATGTTCGAATGATATTTAATCTGATTTTGCAACCCTTTTTTCTGAACGGAAGATGTTGAAAATCAGGATTTAATGAGTTTTCACATTATTGGAGCAAAAAATTTTGCAAAAGTTCTGCAAACATTAGAAGTTTTGAAAAATAGGAATTTATATCCTCTGATGAATTTGCCACGTTAAAACAAAACGGAAATGTTTGTTTTATCGAAAAAAAAATGTTGGTAATCCCAATTTTTCTATGAAAATTCCAAAAGTTCTGCAAACTCGAAAAAATAACTGAAATAATGTTTTTGAGAAAAATTTTTATTTGCAGCCTTTTGCGTCAAACGGAGGTCTCGGAATTATTACAAAAGTTTCAAAATGGTTGCAAGTGAAGATGTCCTGACGTACAATGTTTTCATCAATTTGCAACCAACAGTTTCGTATTTGTACTCTACCAAAAAAGCAAAAGTTCTGTAAATTTTACCAATTGGTGGCGGTATAATAATTTGCAAACTATGTTACAATGCAGAGCATTAGGAATTAAAAAAGTATTCAGCTGTGTTATCAGAACAAAAAAGATTTGTATATACCTAATAAATGACGACAATTGTGTTAACTATCGACCAAGAAGAAACTCGTCAACGGTAGGTGAAATCATTCAATGTTGAAGGCTAACGTTTTCGATATAAATTCATAACATCATATTTCAATTAGGAAGTTGCATAAAAGTGTTTTTTCCCCCTTTATTTTAAATTTTTCATAAATCGAGATGATTCTCACTTCAGTCCACCATTCGGATTCAATGGAATTTTTCATGCGAAACCACAATTGGAGTAAGAAAGTGCAGTGGGAAGGTAAATTATAATTTTATTTAATTCAACAAATACATACCTGTAAAAATGGAATTTGAGAAGAAATATCGGTCTCACATTTTTTTATTATTCAGCAACGTTTCTGTTCGATGAAAATCCTGTTCTTGCGAGATACACAATCGATAATGTTTTGATATCCTTACTTCCGAAGAGAATCGATTATTCAATTCCAAATGAAGAATGATTACATGTCGTTTCTAATGCGATAACAGATTAATGTCTATCAATAGTTTTTTCAGTAGAATATGCACAAAAATAGTTCAACGGTAGACATACAATTTTGTATTCTTCCGATTGTTGCATACGAAAATGTTATATTGAAGTTATTCCGCGATTTGTCGAAAACAGTGATTGCTTCCAAGATTAATAATTAGTTTCAAATTTTGTAGTGGTTAATTACTTTACCGTATCATTTTTTGGATGTAATTTCAATCAACCAGTACAAAATATAACAGATACACGCGATGGATAATCGTTTATTCAACTGGACCACTGTAGAACCTATTTACACAATGTTTACAATTTATGGCCAAATTATAAAAAAAAACAAATCAATGACGGTTGCAAATCTCTTGCGTCACGTAAAATATTAGTCGTAATTATAACTGCAATTTACAGAAATTTTGCGACTATTACAGCAGCTGTAAAAATGCAAAAAATTAATATTAGCGATTAAATAGGTTCCGTTTTCCTTATGAGGTTGCAAAGTTAGATATTTCGATATTCTCTTTATTTGCAACCACAATAAAAACAAAATTATTTCAATGCTTGTGTGTATTGAAAATGACAGCGTAAAATAAAGTTGCATAAATAAATGATGCATTTTTTAGAAATGATTGCAAATGTACGTGAATATTTTCAACTTGTTTTCCGTTCACTTTTCCAATTTGAAGAACTTTTGTAATGAAAAACTTAAACAACTGACAAACAATAAGATTCCGTAACTCTTACAAGGTTGCAAACTCAATGAATGTTGTAAAACAATATTATTATCGGTATGCCTAGTTTGCAGAACTTTTGCAATTATCAGTGCTAAAATAAAGCATGAAAACGTTTTTTGCAGTTAAATCAATTTTCCGTTCATCGCAAACTTCTGCAAAATGTTATAGTTCGTTGTCATCAATGCACTCACATAAATTTGAAAACATTTGGAATTAATGTGAATTGATTGACTGGCATAGAATGCGTAATTCTGAAATAGATCAAATAATCAATTCAAATGATCCGGGACCTACTGAATCTCCAGACCTGACTCCTATAGATTTCTTCTTATAGGGATACCTCAAGGAGAAAATCTATGGACAACGGCCATTTGAGAACATTAAATATTTGGAGAATGCAATAAAAAATTGTATATATAAAAAACATTAAGTTCACACTGTTGTGCACGACCAATAAGGTATAAACTTCTATTTCCATTGATGGCCTAAAAATTTTTTTTTTATTGGTGCCCCTCTCCACCCATTTGAAGCACGCCTCAGCTTGTTTAAATCAAACTTTAAAAAACGCGCGTTTTTTAAAGTTACCATGGCAACAACAAATCGAGAAACGTGAAGTCTAATAACAAATTTTTTATTATTGATCTGAAAGGAGTACCTTGTAACGTCAAATAAAATATTACTAACAACTCTCATTTATATGTGATACCTCTTGCTTCTCTATCCATTTCATGAACTTTTCATATTCAACCGCACTGTATAATACTCGGGTAAACAACATATAGATACAAACTCTCACCATGTGTACTGGATCATACAGTAGCAAAGTACATGAACAATAACAAAGTAGATGGATAATTTCAGTCACTAACAAGATTCAGTCAAACTCGGTTATAACGAACGACAGAGGAAAGATTGTTCAATCAAGTGTCGATAATTTGCCAAATTTCACAACCGCAGTCGACAGAGAAATGGGGGAATCCCACCCCCATTTTTCTGTTAGGGACTTGTTAGATGGGGTAGTGTTAGAACGTGTTCAACTGCATTGTACCGATATCCCTACTACAAAAGCATGCAGGAAGGTTATCACATTGTCGGTTAGGCTGGAAATAATTGGAAAATGCACAAAGTTATCGGGATTATGGTCTCAAAAAACGAACAGTTTACTCAATTTACGCTAAAAAAAACTACCAGGATGCATGTACTGCATATTTTCTTCATAGCAAACACCCTTTATAAAGAACCATTTCTATTCATATGTTTCTATTAAAATATATAAAAATGTAACTGAAACGAAATAGTACCTGAAACCGAAATAAACCAACTAACGAGCAAATCAAACAATTACTGATGTATGCGCTGTTATATCTTTTTCACAAAATGGCGTCTGGTTGTCGCCTTATTGAATTTTTTTACAATATTGCTTCTGGTTGTCGCCATATTGAATTTTGACTATTACTGTCATGTGTTTATTCACAATATGACTCTGGTAGTCGTCATATTGAATTTTGTCACAATATGGCGCTGGTTGTCGCCAAATTGAATTTTCATTATAGTGTCATGTCTTTTTTCACATATGGCGTCTGGTTGTCGCCATATTGAATTTTGATTTCAACTGTCATGTATTTATTCACAATATGGCGTCTAGTTGTCCCCATATTGAATTTTGATTATAACTGTCATGTCTTTACTCACAATATGGCGTCTGGTTGTTGCCATATTGAATTTTGCCAACTTAGCCTGGTGTGCATATAAGCCTCTCGCCATTCAGAAACGAATATGTTCTACCACATGACAATCATGAAGATTCCTTTCGATAACGACGCATGAATATTCCATTTGAAATGTTACAACCTGCGAGTGTTATTAATTTTTTAATGGGTAGATAATCTTGAAACTATTGGCCAGCGAATGATATATGCACTCTCTTCGAAAGAGAAACTCATTCAGAATCATGGAATTGAATTACTAAGGAAAGTTGTAGGAAAAGTGAAATGCCCTAAGCCAAACAATTGGAAAAATTGTATTCATACTCGCGTCTTAAGTATAGGCAACTGAAGTTAGTACATATTTCTGTGGAATCAAAGATACACTTCGGTATTGCGCGTATCGGTCGCCCACACACATCTACAACATTGTATTGTGACGAAGCTACTAGTTTTCCATTTGTTTATGACAACCCAACAAGCTCCATGCTAAGTTAAATGAATAAAAGTCCTATCTCCGTAAATAATAGCCATAAAAATACCGTTCATGTACGAAGTGAATCCGCAAAATGAATCTACCCAGGTAGGAGTATGTATTTCTTTCGAACCGTTGCATAACATTGTTGAAAGCGCGACGCCAAACGCATAAATGCGGCGATCGCCTCAACCGCGAGACCTCTATCGAATCAAACTTGAAACAGCGAAGGTGTGGATCCATCGCGGTAATCGATTACAGTCGTTCGGCCACCAACATCGAGCGCACCACGCACATAATACCATCCCGAACCAGGATTACCCAAGAGGTGCCAAGGATACACGAAAGGGAGTTTGCTAAATATTCGGTGGAAGGTATTGAGGTATTGAGAGAAAGTTAGTCGTACCTGAGCAGAGAAGCAGCTCACCACGCAAAGAATAGCGCCCGAGCTCCGACTACTCGAGAGGCGCCGAGGATACACGAAGGGACTTTGGTAAATATACGGTAGAAGGTATGAGGTATTGAGAAAAGTTGAAGTCGCTCGCGAATGTACCTAAAAGTGAATAGTAGAGGGGGAAATCTGCCAAGGTGCACCTCATAGCACAATTTGAAAATCAATACCGTTCCGGAAGGCATAAAAGTCACCACACACAGAGTAGCAGCCCGAGCCGGGACTAGCCGAGAGGTGCCGAGGACACACGAATGGAGTTTGGTAGATAGTCGGTGCAAGGTATAAGGTATTGAGAAAAGTTGAAGTCACTCGTAAACTTTTGAAACTTGCTTTGCTATTTAATATTGGTAATGCCGTTATTTCATCCCGTCCTTTCAAGCTTTTGTACTACTGTCTGAATCTTCTTTCAACATGAGCTTTTGATAAAGATGATTCACACCGAACTGAAAAGTTTCAGCAACCCTTTCCACTTCTAGAGTATATTTGCCTTTCTTATGTAGTTTTGAGGCTGTCGTCAGTCGCCCTGTACCTAGTTTCAAATAAGAGCATGAAATAAAGTTTGTTATGATTGACCCGGAAGTGATTATTTTATTTACTAGTTTAGAGCTTGGAGTAGAACGAACTATTGTGCAGTCAGCACTCAGGTTGGAACCCGTTCAAGGGCAATCAAAGTCTGCCCTTTTGGACCCGTTGTATTACGTCAATACTATACTGACCCCTGAGGTGTTCCATTTCTCCACTGAGACGGCCCCGGAACAAAGTGGCCTTCCCACTATAACAGATGGTGGCCCCGAGGCATTCCGCATTTGATAGAAACGCGCCAAGATCAGTTGAAATGACGGTAACGATGTTATTAAATATTGTTATGACTACCGATAGGGAACAAGGGCCTAACTCAAACTCTGACATTTTCGCACGGGAAAGAAAATCTCTGACAAAGTAAGCTTTGAAAGCGTCCTGACTCCGTATGGACCAATAGCAGCGCATAGGAGTTAGGAGCGATGATTTTTGAGCGTCTCGAAGGATTAATTAAAAAGGGAGAGTCGTTGAGAATCCGCAAGGAGGGTCGGTTGAGACTAGAAGATTCGTAAAAGGGTCGGTTGATAATAAAAAGTCATTAGGAGTCCGCGAAAAGGATCGATCGATATTCAGATCGTCAAAATTGCGATTCGCGGCGGATATCTGTCGATATCCGGGTCGTTAAATATTTCAAGGGGAATATCTGCGGTTTTGATACTTGCGTTACGAATTTCGATAGAGGGAAGAACTGCGTTCAGGAGATAGGCGCGATGAGTGTCAAACACCGAGATTAGTGCATTTTGGGTGATTATAAATAATAGAAAATGCTAGAACGGATAGACCGGATGGACATTTGGGATCGCTTGGAAAAATCTCCGATGTAACCTGGTAGAATCAGCCCGAGGGTGAGTTGTTATCGAGTTCAGGGTGTTATTGAAATACTTTCCAACTTATTTTGAATTTGGGTGGTACGAAAACGTTTTGATATATTTTTTCTATTCAATACACTTCATTTTGTTCGATATCGTTCGAGACAGACGTAACGCCCAGTGGTAGAGCGCATTTTGAACATTCCTAGGGTCTCATAGGCCCAAAGAAACCCGCGAATACGGGTATTAGCCATATCTAGATAGGTTCAAGCGGGGGGTTTCCCGCAGGTTTCATGAATGAAATAGGCAAGGTGAACTGACCCCGAATTGAGAAAGATCCAGGGGAAGTCATAAGTTACTTTTGACCGCCATTATCGGAGTTAACCGACTTCGAACTAGACAGTGTTCTTGACGATTAGAGTTTTTTTTCCTCAATATAGGCATTTTTAGTCATAATCGCTGATCTGATCGGCGCAGAAAATCCCAGAGTTTAGAGGGGAAATCTCAAACCCTCAGGTACCCAACCCTGAGGAAGGGAAAGAACATCAAGTGTAGATATCACTTCTAGCCAAACTCACAGCCGTTCGGATGATCAGGTGATGAAACCCAGTGCCAACAATATATCTATTAGGTACTTAACCTCAAACAACAAAAATCCTAGCTTACTTCCATTGGCTAGGTTGTGACGTGATCGTCCTTCCGAAAGAGCTGCCAAAGATATTTTTTCACATAAAGATCATATCCATAACTGAATAGAAAAGAGTTCAATTTTTTTCGAATGGGGATATCGGCGGAATGTTAATATTTTTTAAAGTTCACTATTATTGAAAAATATAAAATACGGTTTATTTGACCTATTTTATCCAAGTAGTCCACAGTGTTTAAATGACTTTTCCATGGAAGAAAATTCCTCAATCAAAGTACCGATAGATTTGGTGAAGATGTATATGCGGGTCAGGATACGATATCAACATGGGTGCTGAACTTCCGCATCGGGGACATGCGGGTCAGGATACCGTTGACATCGGGGCACGGGGCGTCGTCTTTCTTGGGCTGGTCTCCTCGGGGTTGGTCTCCTCTGGGCTGGTCTCCTCTGGGCGGCTGGGTCGGAACAGAGGACATCCTTCAAGCCACATCGGGAGCAAAACAGGAGGGGCCGTTTTCGTTGGCACACTCTGCGTGTGTGCCCTGGTTTACCACAGCGCCAGCACAGATCCCTATTGACGGGTAGGTATACAGTCAGAGGGGGTTCCGGAGCTGCTGGGGTGGCGGCTGCTTGTCCTTGTCTTCGAGGGGCTGCTTGGTCGGTCCAGAAGGTGTTGGTGAACGGCAACGGGTACGCATCCTTCATGGAGACGGAATCGACTTTCTGGAAGTCGCTGCAAAACCTCGGCTCGTCATCTTTCTTTCGGACGATGACTACTGGCGAGCTCCACGGGCTTTCGGAGGGTTCTATGATGTTCTCCTGTGGCATTCTGTCAGCTTTGGGATTGAAAACTTCCTGCATCCTGGGATTCTGGGGTCGGTATCGCTGCTTTATCGGCTCTGGATTTAGGAGACGGATCCTATGTTCTACCAGCGGCGTTACCCCATGAATGTCCTCGAAGGGCGTAACTCGTCCTGTAGGAAGTCTTGCAAGTGGTCCTCTTCCTTTCTGGAAAGTGTCAGGGCCGGTCTTGGCTCAATAACTCCAATTGGAAAGCATGGTACGGGCCGAGCTTCCCTTGCAATGGGTTGGTTCTTTACCAAGATTTGGCCACTTCCTAGGTCGAGTCCAAACTGCCTTTTCCTCAATATGTCCATTCCTAGGACCATATCGGATGACAGGCCACTCAGGTGTCCAAAAGAGTCCTCGAAGCGGTGTTCTCCAACTCGGATCTCCACGTGATACGTTGTGGGGACGGTAACTATTTCTCCATTGGCCAGTCGGGTGGAACTCGTAACAGTTGGAGTTTTCGGTACTCCTAGCAGATTCCACTGCCTGGCTAGCCTGTCGCCGACATAGGAGATTACAGCACCTGTGTCAATCATCGCTTCAGCGGTGCCACCGGGAATCTTGACGGAAAGATGCGGTCGGTGGTCGGTGGTAGCGATGATGGCGGTAGGTGAGGCGTCATGGGAGCGGTGTTGTACGTTCCTCAAGTCGTGGTTTTGGTTTTCCGGCCGTGGGCATGGGCAATCACGAGACAATACTCCGTCTCGCTTGCATCGGGAGCAGAATATCCTTGGGGCTGATTGGCATTGGCTCCTAAAATGCCCTGTCTGCCCGCATTGCCAACACTCTCGGTTTCCTTCGATGGGGCGGCGGATAACTGGGCTGCCTTGGCTCATGACTGGCTGGACTACTGGGCTCCTAGGGGGCGGTGTGGCTAGTTGGGCAAGCTTAGTGACCACTGGTGGGGCTGCCGGGGTCCTGTATGGTGCCAAAAGCGGCGCTGGAGTCGTCCTCTGAGCTTCAATCTCTGCTCGCAAAAGCTCGTACTCTCTAGCACGTCGTTGAAGTCCGTCCTTCTGATTTCGCCGGAATTCTGGGTGGGGTTGCGGTAGGAGTTCAACTCCTGGCTGGCGGGATTCCACCATGGCGGCGAATCAGCGTCTGCAGGTCGGTGATGTAGGCTGCCGTACTTTCTCTCAGGCTGTGTGTCCTCCTGCTGATAGCCGCTTCCAGGTCAATTCGGTAGTTGACGGGGAAGAAGAAGTCCTGAAAGGCGGTGCAAAAGCCTTCCCATCTCGGCCAGCATGCCCGGTTGTTTCTGAACCAGAGGGCCGGCATCCCTTCCAGTAACTCTGGCATAGCTTGTAGGAGGCGGTCTGCGGTGATGCCTTGGGACTCTCGGATCTCCTCCAATCTTTCGAGGAAGGCGGCGGGGTCGTTGGTCCCATTAAAGGTCACTCTCCAGTCCTTTACTATCAATGGTGCCATCCCTACACTCGTAGTAGGCGGCAGTGGGGCGGCCTGTGCTCCCACTGTGGTCCCTGTGAGCACGTTGCTCATGATCGGGTTTCCAGTGCTCGTCACTGTTATGGTGGGTGATACGGGCGGCGGTGCGGTTGTCGTGGCAACTCCTGTGGTCGTCGTGGGGAACGGAAACGGGTTGGTGACGGTCGGTGCGGGTGATGCTGCTCGTCCTTCTCGGAGAAACTTTATGATTCTCCTTCGCTTCTCGTCGACGGTGCCGGTTGGATCCAAGCGAAATCTAGCGAGCTCGGTGTCTAGCTCCTCTTTTCGTAGCTGGTATACCCATCCGACGCGGGTGTCGTTGGGGTCACTTCCTGTACCTGGACTCAGCGGTAGTGGGCATCCGGCGGGGCCTGTGGTGGTCACTGGCACGGCGATGGGGCTTCCTAGTCCTGTCGGCATCTTCGGCGAATACTTGGAACTCGTACGTCTTACTTGTCTTACAGTCGAAACTCCACTTCCTCAGTTTGCACGTCTTACTTGGTTCGCAGTCGGTACTCAACTCTCTCAGCTTGCATGTCTTACTTGGTTCACAGTCGAAACTCCACTTCCCCAGTTTGCACGTCTTACTTGGTTCGCAGTCGGTACTCAACTCCTTGTCTAGTGCTCGTATCTTGGGCACCGTACCTCCTAGTGACGACCGGATGGCGGGGAGTGCTTCTGCGCACTCGATAATTCGCTAAGGAGGTATCGCACGGACGCCTGGCTCTCTTCTGAGCCGAGTTTGACAATCTGTCAAAAATGACAGGTCGGTAGCCTTCAACGGATTTCGGTTCTATATACCCTGCGGAACCAGCTTCACGGATATCCAACTGTCTTTATCGTACGAGCTTGCTTTCTCTCTCTTCACCCACTTATCTCGTGAACGGTTGACCTGAAAGGGAAACGGATGACGGTAATCGGTTCTACACCCCCAAAAACCTATTGAACGAGGGGTCACTCGGCATATTGACTCTCTTTTGAGTCGAAGTTGACATCTGTCAAAAATGACAGGTCTCGGTATACTATATAAACAGTCCCTGCTCGGGCGCCAATTTGTAATTGGGGGTTTCTCCCCCTATTATCAAACTTTGGCGCTTTTCACTATTCTCGGTTTTCCTCGGGCGCCACCTTTAGCTTTATAGTGGAAAAGGCCACTTTTACTCCGGGCAGTGAAGAAAGACACTCCAGGGGTCAATATAGTCGTGACACTGTAACAGGGCCAGCAAGGCAGGCTTTAATTGCCTTCAACTGGGTTTCGAACCTGGGTGGCGACTGCGCACTAGATGTTAAAATTCTACTCAAAATAGTCAATGAAAGAATACTGAGAACAGGATAAACAGGTATATTAAAAATAATGAAATACAGTAAGGGCGGCTGACGGCGGCCTCAAGTTATCACAACAAATAAACACATGGCAAGCACTATATACAGAGGAAGCGGGGAGGGTGTTTTCAAGCAAGCGGGGTAATTTTAGCAACCAAAAGCTCTTGCGGTGGGGGGGTGTCGTACGGACTCGTATGCAGAAATTACCAGCACAGCTTTGAAATATATATGTGCCTCTTACGATCATGCGCACATCGCATCTGCGGTACTTACAAACATTTCCTGATGTCTTTTACCTGATACAACATATTTACCAAACTCCGATCTCACTGCTTCGGCAAGGCCCGGGACGGTCGTGGACTGCTTCGGTCTTTGGCTCACACTCTGGATACTAGTCGGCCGCGTGACTGCTTCTGCTGGGCTGGGCAAGCTACTAAATCTTTGAAATATGTCGAAACGGAACTACGGCCGGCTTCTCCCTCTTTTCCGAATCCCTCTCGAACGACTTATATGCGCGCGCCGTTTTGTGGACTCTGTCGCTTGCGATACAAATTATACTTTCACAGAATAATTACCCAGCTTGTAAAAATCCTTCGTGCTTGTGACGTCAGCTCGGTGCGTGCGCCTCAGCTGTACTCTCGTGCTTCTGGCGGAAAACTCTCTCTGGCGTGTTGGCTGGCTTCGCTGCTTCGGAACGACTGACTGCTTTCTCTCGCATTTGATCCAACGTCCAGAATATCGGCCTCCCTTCCTTCGTGACGTCAACGGCTGATCGGACACAGTGTCATGTTCTCGGTGGCGACGGCTGTGACATCAGCTCGGTGCGCGCGTCTCTGTCTAGACTCAACTGTGCTGGGTGGCGATCGGACTGCTGGCTCGGGCTTCTATCGGAGGACTGCCAGCGAACTCAATATGCTCCGCGACGTTTATTTCCAATACCGATCGCTGTTGTTTCAATCATTCGTTCTCGATTCGCTGGCGCGCGCAATTACCAATCGTTCGTTCTTCACAACCACGCTCGCGGTATTGGCGTGAGCTACGGAGGGTGTTTAGCCTATTTATCGGGTTAGGGGTGATTCACGGATTTATCACGAACCTGAATGGTATTTCTAGACCTATTATTACTTTCAAGCGGGGTTTAATTCCTTACAGGGAGCTTTTGGCTGATAAATATAGCGGGAAAATAGTAACTTCGTTACAAAGAGAAGTATAATTTACACAAATAGGACATTGGCGTGACGTAGTCCTAGGAAAATAGGCCTATTTTCTACAAATGGTGATATCGGCAAAATAGAAAAATTATAGTATAATTGTCCGGAGAAACACCGAACGAATTTGATAATATATTTTCTGATAATTTTTGAAAACAAACAAAGAGTATGGTCTAACACTATACGTATTCTGTACGGGAGAAGGCACGCAAGTTTCAGCTGCATAGATCGATTTTTATTCAACTATGATATGTATCATAAATTTGTAGCAAGTCATGTTCAGTACTCAAATATAGCATTTGTTTAAAATTCACAATTCACAAGGAATGTAGTAATTATTACAAAACGTTAGTCAGTGTATAAATTCGAAATTTAAAATATTTGTGAGTAGCTTATGACCAATACTTTGCTCACGTGAATCTCAAGGTCATACTTTTTTGTAAGCTTTCTTGATTCGATGCAAGAAATTTGATAAAATATAATTTTGATAAATATGGCGCCACGCTGATATTTCTCGTTCTTCAACGTGACGATTTACCTGAAAATTAAAACAAAATATGCGAAACATGGTGTTGGTTTCAAGAACTGAAAAACAGTACATACCTTCCCATGTAAAGTAGAAGTGGCACGATCAGAAAACATTTTCCAATCCAGAAGGCTTTCATTCATTTTGAAAAGGAGAACATTCTCAACTGAATATTGGATAGGAATATTGTTTTGAAACTTGAAAAACCCACGATAAAAATGTTTTTTATTAAACAACTTCTGGCTAAGTAGTTGTTTTTAAGATATCACACAAACTATCTTTCATCGTAAATTTGTCAATTTTCAGAAAAATGTTTCTATTTAACATCCAATTAAGAATGTTTTGCTATTCAACATGAATACCTCCCGTTGGAATATAGTGCCTAAAGTTTATCTTTCAGTCGTAGATGATTCCTTATCTGATTTTATAAAGACCCTGTTCATATTTACAAACAAATCAATCCATCTTACCCCATGTCAGGTTATGAATGTCGAAAAACACTAATTTGCGTTGCAAAGTGGAATTGCTTCTAGAAAATGTGTTTCCCAATTCTTCCAGTCTTCCTGATGATCATAGAAGCGTGAAATAGATTTTCGTCGACAAAAATGTATTGAGGACCTTGTAAATGCTATGCCACTCTTGCATCAATGTTACAATTATTGATTTCTGGTGAGTACTTTTTTTTGGAAAACATTCTTCTTTACCTCATTCATCTTTATGGGTTCTCAATTGAGAGTGGAATAGAGAAATCAAATAACTATCTAAAAGAAATTTCACTCTCAGATTTTTTCTTCTGAGTTAGGGTTCTTCCACATCAGATGTAGTTTCAGATGTCCAGCGTGGCTTCAGCCGGGGAAGTAGTTGTATTCTGTTAGACATTACAAAAATAACTTGATTTTTATCGTCTTCTAAAAAAAATATTCAAATTTCACTTGCGAATATTTTTCATTTCAACATAAATAACAATAACACATTCAATTTTCCCTTTAGAGAGCTGTTCCACAAAGTACTACATGTGGTTTTACAATAGGGGTGGTTTTTATTACTTGGGGTGCAAAATTCAGAATTGACAAATCTTTCGCCGTGAAATAATTGAATGAAATTTATATTTTTCTGCAATTTTTTTAATTGATCAGTTTCATATATGAAATATCACAAAATATTGGTTGTAATAACCCCTTGGGATACCCTTGAGTACATACTCAATCCTGTAATGCCAATAATAAAAATTTTAAAAAAAATTTTTTTTTTTTTTAATAAATAGTGTTAGAGGTAAAAATTATTCATATATTCAGGGAGTACCTTTAACCACTTGGCATCCAAAAATTTTGGAGAAAACCTCATTTTGTTTCTACTCCGGGAATATAATTCTCGAGCAAAGTGTCATTCTTCTATTTTGAGATAAAAATGTGTTCCATAAAAGGGGTAGTTGGAGTGTAACATTCCGGCATGAAAAAAAAATTAAGCAAAAATGTGAAAATGACGTACATGCCGTTTTTCTCTCATATTAATCGAATATTCAGGGGTAGTTTTATCCCCCTAGGATTAGAATTGAAAAATCCTTCTCAGTGAGTTACTGAATCGTAAAATGAAACCACTGACCAAATATCTTGAATTTTGACAAAAAATCAATAATCTTCGAATAAATTCATAATCTTCGACCCCAAAAACCCCTAACACCCACATACAATTTTAATCAAATCGGACCATAATTACAAAATCGTCGCCATCTTGGAGCCGCCATTTCGAATTTGTGAAAATTCATAATCTCCGACCCCGAAAACCCCCACATACCAATTTTGAATAGAATCGGACCATAATCACAGAAATCGTCGGACATCTTGAAGCCGCCATTACGATTCTATGAATTTTTTCAGCAAATTCATAATCTTCGACCCTGAAAACCCCCACATACCAATTTTGAATCGAATCGGACCATAAACACAAATCTCGTCCGCCATCTTGGAGCCGCCATTTTGTTATTTTTTCTCTAACGAATGCATAATGCATTGTCACGGGAACTATGAACACCTGCCAAATTTCACGTTAATCGAACAACTAGAAGTGGGTCAAATTTAACTTGCAAGATATGATGACAAACATCGGGACAGGTGAAACTGAATAAAAGCTTGTAATGTAAAAAACATGAACAAATCAGTTGAATCAATTATCAATGATTATATTATTGTGAAATATTTGTTTCCTGGCGTTGAAAAGTCCAACAAGAACATAATTGAAATATAGTGACGCAGTACAATGTCACCAACACAGAGCGATGGATTCAAGAGATTATTCATTCCATTAGTGTGCTTTCAAAATAGCTGAGTTCAAACAAATTTGTTTCGTTCCGACGTAGAACTCGTGAGGTGAATAGGATCAACACTACAATTCCAATAATGGAAATTTATGGCATTCAGAGATCGGAGATAAGATTCCCAAAGAATCTGTTGATGATAGAACAATGGCGAGGACAGCTATTATTATGAGATCTGCCAATGATAATGGCAATGTATAAACACTCAAAAACTCACTTTTTTTGCTGTTGGTTGTTGGTGTTGATTTCGTTGTCTCATATAACTCGTTCTTCATTTTCCCTGTCTTGTGTGAGACCATCTCATGTTATTTCACCGCTATCTTGGATTGCTGAATTTTGCAAAAATAAAAAGAATTCTCCGACATTTATAATTCCAGATACGAATCTTCTCCTTTTTAAATTTTGTTCCAAATTTTCGTCCCCAAACACACCTAACTATGAATTTTGAATTGGGCCTGGAATCACAAAACTTCGTGATTTGTTGAATTTAATGAGCCTGAGACTTGCAAGTTGTTTCAAGGTTGTAGAAAATGAGTTCAGGGTGTATAAAGTTTCATTTCTAAAGCTGGGATAAGCTAAGCGCTTTCGAGAGTTTGCCTCCTTCAGATATTTTTTTATGAATGTTAAGAACGAAACAATACGAATCAATTATATACATACATATACATACGGTCAGATCAGGGTGAGTTCCATATCTCAAGATGAGCAACATTAGGCAAGTGTTAGATATAATATAGTTTGTGCCACATATTTCTGAGATGAAATTATTGGGTTAGGTTGGAAACAGTGGCCAACTTAACGTTCGAAGTGAAATTAATTGTAAGTAGTTTGACGTATTAAGTTGAAATAAACTTAAGTGAGTAAGGTTGAAATAGAACTAAAAGAAGGTTAATCCTCTTGGTGTTTAACATGGGTCGGAAATTACTATTCAAGTGAATTTGTGTGTAAGAGCAATTGTCACTTATAATTGCACGAAAGGTTTGTATTTTATCGGGTAAATTTGGGTTGTTTAATGAAAAACTGTTGCCCAACAATTAGACGAGAAAAACTGTCAACTATTAAAAGGCGACACCGAAAGTGGAGCGTTTTTAGGTTGACAGTTTTTCGAGTCAAATTGCTGAAGGAAACAGTTTAGAATTGTGAACAACACAAATTTACCTGATATCAATACAAACATCGAGTGTAATTCGGCGGGACAATTTGAAGAATAATAAATTTAGAAACATATCAATGCAAACTTTATTCATTTCAGCATTAACACCGCGATAATTGATAAACAAAAATAAGTGAAAAAACCACTAGTGCATTTGTCGCGGTGAAAGTTGCAGCAAATTTTTGCCGCTGTCAAACTGACAATTGCATTGTGGCATATGCGATTTTTATATATGAGTTGAATTGTCACTTATAATTGCACGAGAGGTTTGTATTTTTAACCGACGAGACCAAAAAGGAAGAGGTTCTCTATTCGACGGGTATATTTTTTTATTTTTTTTTATGTATGATCACGCACAACTTCTCACAGAGCGGTTCGATTCCAATGATTCTTCTTTCATTGGATAGGGTGTACTTCGAAGTTGGTCCCATTCCAATTTGAACAACAAAATCCATCCCTAAGGGTAGCAAAATTAAGGATATTGATCGTTCACCCTCTGAATTTTGGTCCGTTACCGATTCCATCTTTGTGGTGGGTTTCCCGATTTGGATGATTCTTTTTTTATTAGAAAGGGTATACCTCATAGTTGATCATATTTCAATTTGAAAAGGAATTATTCACCCTTATGGGTAGAAAAATAGGGGATGATTGATTTTTCACTTGTGAACTTTGGCACACATACGTAGTTGACATTGACAGACCCTCCTACATCCGTCAAAATGATTACATTCTATGGAAGGATGGAATTATATACAAAGTGATGAAATCAACTAACCAGAACCTTCAAAATTAATTCATATTATTTAACAATAAATAGTTAAAATAGAAAATCATATTATTTAATAGTTAATAGTTGAAGTAAACTAGGTAAGTTAGTATTTTGTAAGTAATCAAAAATTGAGTAGGAAGTAATCAGTAGATTTCAGCAACTTGAAATGGAAAAATAAAAACTTTTTAACAAAAAATTAACCCCACGAAAAAATCAACTGAAAAGCAAAAAATTAAATAAACCTTTTTAGTCTAAATGATAATTGAGCTCCTAAACTAATGTGAGTAACTGATTTTGAGTCGGCGCCAAACAAACTAGCAATTGAATTAGGTAAAGCGTGAAATGATGGCAGCGAGATGCACGGCTGCGTTTCGATTACTCCTTTCAAAGTAATATAATGATCTTCGATAATTGTTTGTTTGGCGCCGACTCAAAATCAGTTACTCCAATTCAGGACTCATATCTTTAGACTAGGGAGGTTTATTTTATTTTTTGCTTTTCAGTTGATTTTTTCGTCGGTTTAATTTTTTGTTTAAAAAGTTTTTATCGGGCAAATTTGGGTTGTTCAATGAGAAACTGTTGCCTAGCAATTAGACGTGAAATCTGTCAACTATTAAAAAGGCGACACCTAAGGTGGAGCGTTTTTAGGTTTTTCGAGTCAAATTGCTGAAGGAAACAGTTTAGAATTTGAACAACACAAATTTACCCGATATCAATACAAACATCGAGTGTAATTCGGCTGGACAATTTAAGGAATGAGAAATTCAGAAACATATCAATGCAAACTGTATTCATTTTGGCACCACCACCGCGATAACTGATAAACAAATGAGTAAGTGAAAAAGCCACTAGTGCATTTGTCGCTGTAAAAGTTGCAGCTAACTTTTGCCGCTGTCAAACTGACAATTGCACTGTGACATATGCGATTTTTTATACATGAGTTGAATTGTCAGTAGTAATACCACCAGAGACTGAATTTTCGCGATAAGTCTGTCGATTTATTTCTAAACGAAACTGAGTTGCTTGAAAACACCACGAGTCCGCAGGACGAGTGGTGTTTTCTTGGTATTTTATTAGACTATTTCACGAACAAAATAAAGGAAAAATTTAAATTGGAAGGAAAAATTTAAAAAAAAAAATTAAATTTAATTATAAGCATGAAATATTTATTTAAACTATAAACGATTTGTTTCAATTATAATTTGTTACCTATAACAATAAATAATTTTTTATGAACACGAACATAATATATTATTCTCGACTATAATTATTATAAATGGTGCAATTGAAAAAATTTGAATAGTATGACCGTTATTAAGTGGCTACAATGTATTGTTGGTATTATTACTTGATGTACTTGAAGCACTCCTAAAAGTATTCACTATATTCTGATGATTTTCAGCACTAAGATGTAAATACGGTTTCATCGAGTTCGAACTTCCATGTCCAGTAATTTCCATAGCTTGTTGTTCACTAACGCCGGATTGTAGTAACTGACTAACTGCAGTGGCACGATTAGAGTGATTTGTTATTTATAGTTTTCTAGTATCTAATCCTATCTTTTCTGCAGATAGTTTTGATATTGTATTAATACCAATAGGGCAATTCTTGTACCAATTATTATTATTATATTTATTCACTTGCCATTCACTGTCAGAAAAAGTCTGTCATTGGTAATAATTCCCCTTTTCGATATAAGCTTCCGGTATAATGTCACAGGACACATTTCAGGATTTTTCAAATTTTGAGTAAGCCATTTAGTATCTGCACAGTTTTTATCACCACCGTGGCGGGTTTTGGAGAATATCGGGTTATATGCAATTCTGTTTGTTAAACAGCCTTTGTTGTCAGTCTCTCCCTTAAAAAAATGTAACTTGGAAAACGTTGCTTCGTTACCTCTCCAAGCTAGTTCTACGCAGCTATGTGTACTTCGTCCCATTGTAAGCACATATTTCTATTTCATGTAGTCAGCGACAGAACTCATTTTATTTTTCGGGTACAGCTCAATTTTCTCTTGCTATCTCGAGCCGCCCTCGCCTCCTTGAACATTATATTTTTGAAGGATCAATATGTCTCTGATACTCACAAAAAATTTTCTTGTACTAATTTTGCATTAGTGTTCCATATGGTTTTGATAACACTCTCCTTGTAATCACTACCATCAATTTTTCGCATATTGAATGCCCAGTCTTTTAGAATTAATGCTAATCTTTCGTTGCTATTTTCTGCATCTAATTTGTAGTTGCGTTCCGCACAGAACGTCATAAATTGTCTCCATATATAAGATTTTGATTTTTTTGTGTTACTGGGTATATTTACTTCAAAATTTTGGTTTATTACTTCATTTGAAGTAGCACCGAAGCGACTCATTTTGACGTTTGCAGCTACAATTATTTTTGGTCAAACTGTCAAACTTTGCATTGCGATCCGTATCCATGGTTACGTCGTTGAAAACACCATGCTGATAGACCAATCAGAATTGAAAGACAGCTGGTGTTTTCGCGATAATACAAGCTGTCTCTGGTTTTTGATTGGTCAGATTTTGTGAAAATTCCAAGGTGCGTGGAATAGTCACCATTATTTATCATTTCTCGTGAAATATCTGAATGTCCAAATAGAATAAATCTTTTACTATAGTCAGATATATTATGTAATATTCTACTGTTGAATGTTAGTGAGAAATTGTGATTGTTGAATTATATGTGAAACCCGAAATACGATTTCTGAGATCTAGCTGAATGTTCTGTTATATGGATGACATGATAACTTCCACTTTTCATCAATTTATCGACAAGGTCTTTGGTATTAGGAAATGGAGAACTCATGGTTTTGATACATTTATATGATATCTTGAGATAGTCGACTTTGTTCGTGACAATTTTAAATATATTATCAGAGATAGGGTCTGAATAAGACAATATCTGTTAATAGAAGGAGAAGAATGGTTAGCGGTTAGATGGTGAGCAGTTTTCAATCTGTCTTTTTATTTTATCTTACTCATCATTTACACAAATTATATCCGGGGAAAAGCCTTTAGTTGCAGATAATTGTTTGAGGCTTTCAATTTTTTTCTCGACGGGAAATAGGAGGCATTTTCTGTTGTCAAGGGCGGTTGGAAGAAAAAGGGGTGATGTTGTCAGTTTGTGTAGGGTTTGCGATAGATGGGAAACTCAATTTTTGAATCTAAACAAATAAGTTCGTTTCGGTTTCCATGGTGAATTGAACATAAGATGTATGATATGGATAAGATATCTATTAGACTATTATGGGCCATAATCCACCACTAATTGGCAAATAAAATCATGCATAAGTAACTTAATTTCAATTGTCTACATGTCCACCTTCGAGCTCCATACATAACACAGTCCTGGACGAAATTTTCCTATATTTTCAAAAATATAGTCAAATTAGCTTCGAAATAAACTATATTTTGTTCACGCTCCAATGATAAATGCCAAAATAACAAAAATAGCTTGATATGTGTAAAAAAGTAATGTTGAAAAGTTTGCGGTAATTTCATTTTCAAGAAGTAATAGGAGACAATATTATATTAAAAAAACTTACGAAACAAAATAAAATTAATTAATTTGGATAAGCGGGGAAAACTTAGAAGAAGTAAAAAGCTGCTGAAATATTCAATCAGAGGCATCCAGACAAAAACGTTCATTATTCTACTGTTTCAAGAGTTTTAAGAACATTCCAAGAAACTGGTTCCGTCGATAATTTATTCAATGTTACTGTTGAAACAAGCGTTGCTAGAACATCTGTTGGACAAATTTAAAAAATTTAAAATTTCTACTCTCATAGACCTAGACTTGTGTTTCAAAAGATATATATATATATATATATATATTACGATTTAAAGTTTGATTTTTGTGCCTGACTTCGAAGCTTCATTAAAGATTATCGAAATTTTGTTCAAAATGTTTTATTCACGGAAGAAACCCCATTTACTTTTTACATGTAAGCTCCCAACATTGTCGTTGGTGGACAACTGAAAACCTGATTTTGTTGTGCAATGTAAGAAGAATATTATTTCGAAGTTGATGTTTGGTGCGGAATATTTCGATCGAAAATCATTTAGACATTTTTTTAGACAAAACCTAAATTCTCAAAGTTCTTGAAAAAAAAAACGGAATCTTCCACTGTCTCAGCGTATGAAACTGTATTCCCGACAGGATAGCGCTTCAATACACTCCCTAGAATGGTTGGGTAGTGAATTTGGTGAAAAATGGGTTGGGCACTATTCATCTAATCCTTGGCCAGCTAGGTTACATGACCTCACGTCTCTAGATTTTGTTCTGAGGAAATTCTAAAAAAAAATAGTGTTCAGATTCTTAGAGATACAAACCATTCAGAACGGTGTATAAGAGATTGCGTATCGTTAATTCCCCTTTCTATGTTGCAAAATCTTCGGAGAGAAATGTCAAGGGAAATGTTATTTATGGAGCACGAAGGTGGACATGTGGAATTATTTTGATATTTTTGTTCAATGATTACTGTTGAAATTGAACTTAAGAATCATTTTGATTTGCTAATTAGTGCAGGATTTCAGCCCTCAGATATCATGTTCCTTTTCAATTTTAGTAATATTTGTTCTTACTTATTACCCTTTTGCTTCCTAAACATAGTTCTTTTGTTTTTACTTAATTTTTTAAAACATAATTTATTTGATGGATATAAAAACGAGAAAATTTTTTGAGAAAATTATAAAATAAAGTAGCTAAAATGGAAAATCTCAAGGTTTCACGTTGTACTACGGAATACATATTGTTTTCCTTCTTTTTCCATAAAATATGATTGCGGCCAAATTCATTTACATCGTCTTAACATTCAAATAGAACTTTATACACTCTAAATACATTTTTTACAACCTCCCTTGTTGCATTCATTCCGAAAATTCATATTTTTTGACCTCAAGAACACCAAGATACCAACTTTAAATCGATTCTGACCATGAATACGAAATACAGAGTTGACAGGATGAATGAATTAGTGATTCATTGATTAACTTCTATGATGCTACTCAATATCAATTTTGGAGTTCACTGTCCCTTATGTATGAATTCTCATTAATTCGCTGAAAACCCCCATTAATGAGTTCCAACGATTCGGGTTTCTTATGACATCGAATAAAGTAAATCGAAAGCTTTCCCGAATCATTAAAAAAATTCATAATTTGTTGAAAAGAAAAGTAAACTTCCAAGTATTCACTTTCATTCTTGGAACGAAATGAATATGTATGATTCATTATAAATTTTCCTACCTACAGGATGGTGAGTGAAAATCTGTCGCTCACTATTTATACTTTCGTTTAGAACGAAGTGTTCTCGTCAGACTGATCAATCACTTAGGAATGGAAGTAATATTCCATGCCAGTTCAGATTGGTTGATTTGGTTGTTGCATATGTCTTCATACTGAAACGCACAAGTCAATGAAAATGCGATTGATGAAAAACAAAGAAAATCAGATAATTTTGGTGATGATAATACCAATAATGATTGGAGAATTGAATGCGAGAAATAACCAATGTAATGTTACGCGACTGTAATAACGAACTTCGAACTGAATTGCGCTCATATTTACTGAAATAAATGATATTTATATACATATATATATATATACAGTGAGTCTGCTTAAGTTGGCTACATATTGGAAACTTTTTTATTATTAATTTTGCGAAAAAAAGTTATTCTTCATAAAAAATTCTGCATGGTCTGAAAGCCAAGATGCATCAGATATCAAATTTCGTCAATATTATACGAGGTATGTCCAAAAATATGAATTGCACTCAAGAGTAAAGTAACTTTATATTTCACTATGTCGAAAATTGTTATCATGAAAAGTTGTTCGGAAGTGAAAACTATGTTTTAATATGCAATTACATCCTTCTCATTGAAAAAATATTTTTTTACAAATTTTTTCTCAAATGATCAATATCGAACTTTTATCATTTTTATTTATTACAAACATGTTAACCTTTCCGTTCCATTGAGAAATTAATAGAAATTTTCACAAAACAAAATTTATTAAAATCTAATGAACAGTTGATAACCTTTCAATTAGTTAATGTCTGTCTTGTAACATTTCAGTGATGCATTTAAATTATAATACCATAATAATTCATTTTGTAGTAATAATTTAAAGAATATTATAAGCTCCCCCAATTCATTAACACCTCAACATATCTGCCTTCTCTTTCAATACAGGTAATTGTTCTATCACGGAAGTTTTTCAATACCCTTCTAACCATAGCCGGAGTAATACTCTGAACGCATTCTGTAATGACTCTTTCCAAATGAGCAACATCTGTAAATGGCCTTTGAAGATACACCTTTTCCTTTAGGTAACCCCACAAGAAAAAATCGAGTGGCGTCAAATCGGGATGCCAAAAAATTTCAGAAAACCGATGAATAACTCTCCCATTAAAACGATTTTCAAGGTATTGCCCTATATCTAACCTTCTGTGGCATGGGGCACCATCCTGTTAGAACCATATTTTTTGACGTTGAAGGAGGGGAACATTAACAAGAAAATCGTTCAATTCATTCTCTAAAAAGAGCAAATAACGGTCCCCATTCAAAGATTCACGAAATTCCACACCACATTTGTTTTGAATGCGTACTGGTCCCAACTTTTGATGGTAAAATTTGGATTATTATCACTCCACCAACGGCAATTTTGGCTAAAGACTGTTCCATTTGGTGTAAATGTTGATTCATCCGAAAAAAGAATATGTCTTGCCATAAATGGGTTATCTTCTAACATTCCTTGGATATTACAACCGAATTCAAATTGTCTATCATGATCTCCTGGTCTCAACGTATGAATAAATCGGGGCTTGTATGGGTAAAACTTGTTCTTTTAAAAAAATTTGAAACCGTATCTTTGTTAATAGGATTTTTCATCGAAGCTTCCTTTTCTCGCAAGGATATTTTAGGATGTTCGATTGCTGAAATCATTGCTTCAAATTCCATGTCATCATTGGCAATCCGTTATTGGCGTTTGTTGCTGAATTTATTTTTCACAGGTCTCGAATTTTGTTATTAATTTCCTTACTATGACATAGTGAAGATTTTTCTCTGGGTGACGGTTATAAAAATTTTTGCGGCTTCACGAAATTTTATAATTCTCACCCACAATTAACACAATTACAATTTTATCTTCAGTACTTAATGTTGCTGGCATTTCTACCAAATTTTATAATACTTTCTACCAAATTTCGCTGAATACAATTTATGTTCTGAATGTCACTGTCAAACATTTTACTGTCTGACATTTCTTTTCAGAGCATCCTAAATTACATGTACAATAATTACAGTTAAATTTTCGTTGTTATTGTAGAGATTTTTCGAGAAATAAAACAAAATACTATAAATTGATGAATTTTAAAAAATTAAAAAATTTTTACACTTGGGAAATTAATGTATATTATTTTTAAGATAGAATTTGATATCTGATGGTTGCATCTTGGCTTATAGACTATGCAGAACTTTTATCAGAAATAACTTTTTTTCGTTAAATTAATAATAAAAAAGTTTCCCATATGTAGCCAACTTATGCAGACTCACTAAATACATATATATATATATATATATATATATATATATATATGTATGTTTTATTTCTATATTACGATTATTTTTGTATATATGATAATCAAGTGGAATATTTGTAGAAAAATCATTGAAAAATTGACAAATATAAAGACTGAACTCCATTTCTAACCGGGATACCCAAGCTGACCACCTAGGATGCGTACAGAGAGCTTCTCGAAAGGTGGAAAGGCAACAAGTATGCCTCGACTCAGAAGAGAACCTGGAAATAGCTCCCAGACAGCTCCAAAATGCCATAATGAAAGCATATGAAAGTAGCTGACCAGAAAAACAGGAGACGGTCAACAGAGACGTGCCTCAGAGGAACAAAGAGTATTCCAAACTCAGGAAGGAAACTCTTCAATAGAGCTAAAAGTCGGGAACATTGGGAAGACTACAAAGCAGCCCTTTCTGAGTACAATAAGGAACTCAGAAAACTCGAAAGAATGATATGGAGGCAAACGTGTGAGGGGATCAGATCCAAGTCGGTGCCTCACGTAAATTATATCCAAAGAACATACCAACGGTTTTGGTCTGATCAATAAGTTGAACGATGGATATGCAGAGAACTAGGAAGGAAAGCATGAGTCTACTCAAATCAGAAACACTTTCCTGGGTTCAAGGTTGTTGCAAACGAACTGCAAAGTACTCACCTGGAAGGGGCTGTCACTAACCCCAACAGATCCAGCAGAAGCCTATGGAAAAAATCTTTAATAGTCAAAAGATCGAATGGCCACTAAGAGCTTCAAACCTTTCAAATCGGACGGAGGAGGCGAGACATTCTACCTTTCATCACAAAATGGCCTTGAGAAAATGGAACCCTCCTTGAAAATACAGTGAAAGGCCAATTCAATTATAATTGGTCATATACGGGAGGGAGGCTGCATTGGTATTCATACCAAAGACTGGGAGACGTCCAGCAGACTAACCAGAGTCTTATCGCCCCATAAGTCTCACCTCCTTTCTTCTGGAAACAATGGACAAAATCATAGACTGTTATATAGGGAGTGAACTCCACTTGGACAGACCGCTTCACAAAAAAACAGTTCGCTTAACAAGCAGGCAAATCTACAATCAATGCTCTACAAAGTTGAATGGATTGAAAAAACGTACTCGGCCAAAGAAATAGCTCTATGTGCATTCATAGATATGGAGGGTGCCTTCGATAACACCTCACATGACTCCATTATCATATCACTAGCGGAAAGAAATATAAACACCTCAATGATTGGATGGGTACATGCAATGCTGAAATGGAGAATCATTGTAGCTGCTCTGGGAGAGGAAACAGTCAGAATGACAGAGGCAAAATGTTGTCCCCAAGGAAAGGTTCTATCGCCTTTACTGTGTTTATTGACCGTAGATAATCTGGTAGTGAAGCTACATGAATATGGACTAACGACTCAAGGTTACGCCGATGACCTGGTCGTTGATGTAAGGAAAATATTCAATCGCATTCAGACAGCTCTGAACTTAATCAGAATCTGGTGCGCAAAGGAAGGAACAAATGTGAGTCCTAGTGAAACAGTACTGGTTCATTCACGAGGAGGTGTGAGTACAAATTGAAAGTCCCAACCCTGAATATAATTTTGCAAATTTTTCCAAAGAAGTGAAATATTTGGGTGCTATAATCGACAGTCAAATCAATCTCATTCTTTTCATGGGATTTGAAGTTAATAAAATATTTAATAAAAATACCTTCTTAAAGACAAGCTCTTATTCAAATGCGATAAGAAGTGAAAAATAATCGCTTTGGATGTGCGACGTAGGTTACTTCGTCAGTTATAGATTCAGGAGCTTGTCGCGCAAAGTTTTCAATTTGAATACAATGTAACGAAGCATTCTTTTCAAGCTCCGTTACTAATAACAATTGACCAAAAGTTTGAAGTAACATTAGTACGTCCCCGCCTATTTGGGGTTAGGTACTAATTATGGTCTGGCAACAATATAATGCCCATTTAGAAAATAAGTGTAAATAGGCAAAGCTACTGGAACGATCACAAAACCGAGCAAAGTTCTAGAAGACTTTTCTGACTGTTATTACTGAGAGAGTAGAAAAAGGTAGATTCATATTAGTAAAAACGTAGTATGCTTTTTCATAGGTGGACAAAACGATGAGCTGCTTTTTGGCCCAGTTCTTATGTGAATCAAACAAGAAGAGAGTCTTTCTTTATACGCTTTTTGTCCGACTTTTTATTTTTCATTTATTATGGTCTGGCAACAATATAATGCCCATTTAGAAAATAAGTGTAAATAGGCAAAGCTACTGGAACGATCACAAAACCGAGCAAAGTTCTAGAAGACTTTTCGACTGTTTTCACTGAGAGAGTAGCAAAAGGTAGATTCAAATTAACAAAAACGTAGTATGCTTTTTTTTTATATACAAACTCTCGTCTATTCTTTTAAAAGTTAACTTAACATTGCGATAACTTAAAACTGAATCATCTGTCCCTTGCGTTTCTCGTCACCTCCAAGTTCGAAATGTTTGCAACGTTTGAGTGGAACTTGTTTACGGTACTTGCAGTCGGTACATTCCATCCTCAGGACAATTTTCTTGGTTGTTTTTGCCTTTTTACGGAAAATGGGCTTAGTCTGTCCACCGAAATCCTGTTGTTTCCTGTTGTAACGTCTCCTACCTTGGGATGCGTGACGTTCTTTGGATTTCTTGTATTGGGTTACTTTGTGTGGTTTGTGGACTTTGCATTTTTTGCAAAACGTACGGCGCTGTTTCGGTACGTTAACCATTTTGAATGTTTCACACACTGAGAAGAACTACTGGAGAGGTCATAAGTGGACAAAAGTGGACAAAACGATTAGCTGCTTTTTGGTCCAGTTCTTATGTGAATCAAACAAAAAGAGGGTCTTTCTTTTCACGCTTTTTGTCCGTTTTTTTTTGAATCCGGTGGATATTAAAGACGAGATTCAATCAGGATCGTTCTCTTTTACTTCCCGTCCGGGAGTGAGCACTATTGGCTTCCGTTCCGAGAACAATTTTCTGATTCTCCAGAATAATTGAATGAAATCGTTCTGCGAGTCGCGAGTCAAAGAAAATAGTTTTCCGTAAAGCATAAGCATTCATGCAAAGACTTTGGTTTAGTAGTGAGATAACCGTAAGCGAAACATTGTGTATAAACTTTTGATAAGCACTTGATTGGATTGTGTCATTGAAACACCTTTATAACCATATTGGCTGTTGTGCATATTTTTTTCCCTATTTTGTTTGATAGCCTTTTGAGTTTATCAGGTTAGCGAAACGCCTAACTGATTTCATTTCGTGCCTTGTGAATAATTCATGAAAAGTACGATTCAGTGGAAATAATTTAATCGCACAGGTTTGAATTATCCAAGTCCCGTGACTTTCACGACAAATCGAGTTATGCATTATTTGTTATTGTGGATTGATTTATGTCGTGGAGTATTTTTGTTCAACCAAGAATATATCTTAATAATTCCTATCAATACGATAGCAGGCTGTCTCACCAATTGACCGTCGTAACTTCAATTATTTTATATTAATTGACAATCCCACCGTACTCGGGAGGATTGCTACTGGCATTTGGCATTTGTTTCATTTCTGACTCCTGCAGGTATTCAGAGTTTGATAGAATTCATAGCGCCTTATACTCGATTGAACGAAATAGTGAATTTGACATGTTGCATCTATTTTGCGGCTGTAGAATTTGAATATTCTATAGCACGAGATCGATGAACCATTCCATTCAACCTCACCTTGAGTTACGATCTCAGGTGCAGTCGAGGGGTCACAACATGTCAATTTTCTAGCTGCTCAAGTTGTGATGCATTGCCGAACCAGAGCAGTTAGCTAAATAAAAATTAGATCTCAAGTTACAAACTTTTTTCTTCAAGATACTTGCAGAGTAATATTTTTGATCTTAAATTGACAATAAGGATAAAATACAGATATTAGGGCTTTCTTATTTAGAATAAAGTTTCTGAAGGTGGTTTTATCAGAAACTTGAATTTTCTATGTTAAAGTAATAATAAATATAATGAGTAATACGTTGATGTCTCGTACGTAGCATCCTAGCCATATAACTGCTCCCTGCTGAGTTGGTACTCAGCTAGGGGTGGATAAGGAGTGTGATAACACCGTATTTTGAGCTTTAACAAGGGGTGGTGCGATATATTAAAATGGTGTAGTTTTTTTTCCTCCGTGAAGCTCAAAATAATTATCATGAGTAGCTCGTGCGGTTTTTGATGTTCTGGGACGAAATTATGGAGTCATAAAGTTCAAGTGAATAAATTTAATTCCCACGAAACCACCAGAAAAATCACTTTCTAAACTTAGATTGTGAAAATAGGAAAATTGGCCTCTGGGGTGACAAAGTAAGATGAAGTGAGATATCTCACAAAGATTTTGGTAAATACATTTTGTTAAAGGTGTTCTAGGTAATGTTCATTGTTGGAACTTATAAACTGATCAATTTCCGTTCGTCTGTTCAATTCAGTGAATAGAATGAATATATTGTTGAAGTTTTCGAGGCCCGTGTCATAAATTTAAAATTGTGAAAATTGATTGAGTTGAAATTTCAATAAAATTATTATATTGTAGTGGTGACATTTTTGTAAGGTTCTATGGAAAGTACCTTTCCATTTTTTAAGCTCATAAAATAAAGGATCAGAACAGTGTTCGAATCAAGATGAAGACAGGTCTGTCTGACAGTCTATGCAACTGAATTCCAATTCCAAGTGCTGTAGTTGAAGCCTACAGATCGTTGGAGATTTCAATTAAGTAAAAAAAAACAGACCCCTGGACATCTGTATCTCCATCTGTTGCTACTCCTGGTAAATGAAGTGAATAACTATAAAATCTGGCAACTGAGGGAAAAAGTTGAGTTTTAAAAATAGTTCGGAAAAGTGTCTTGGCGTCATAAATAACGTAACGATTTCTAGGGATGATAGCTATTATTCCCAACCCCAGAAAGTGCCAAGGCTTTGAATCTATGACTAACGAAATAACCTACGTCGCACATCCAGAGCAATCATTTTCAACTATTCATCGTATTCGAATGAAAAAAGTACGCCTTAATCTATGTATTTTTATTGATCCATCGTCATTATGAGTTCTTTTTTCTGTAAGCTTTGAGCTATCCAGTTCTTCAATGAGGAGACCGTTTGAAGAATAACTCATCCACCATCGTGGAGCTGCCTCCTCCAATTTAGGAATTCTGACAAAACATCAATAATATTCGACTATATTCACAATTTCCGACCCAAAATTTTAAGGAAGGGTTCACTACACAAAACGTGTCCACCATCTTGAAGCCACCATCTTGAATTCATGAATTTTGACAATAAATTCATAAACTCCTACCCCTAAAACCTCTGAATCTAATCACAGAGATCGTTCTTCATCTTGGAGCCGCCATTATCATTTCATGAATTTTGACAAAAAATTCACAATCTTCTAACCCGAAAACCCCCACATACCAATTTTGAATTGAATCGGACCATAATAACAAAACTCGTCCGCCATCTTGGAGCCACCATCTTGAATTTAGTAATTTTGGATGAAAATCCATTATCTTCGTCCCCAAAGACCCACACATACCAATTTTGAATAGAATCGGACCATAATCACAGAGATCGTCGGGTATCTTGGAGCCGCCATTTTATTCCATGAATTGTGACAAAAAATTCCTGATCTTCGACCCCAAAAATCCGCACTTATCAATTTTGAGTCGAATCGGACCATAAACACAAATATCGTTCGCCATCTTAGGGCCGCCATTTTTTTTTAAATGCATATTTACGAAAACTATGAACCCCTGCCAAATTTCACGTTAATCGTGGTGGGTGAAATTTAACTTGCAATATCTGATTACAGACAGACACCGGTACAGGTGAAACTGAATAAAAGCTTGTGATAAAAGTTTGTAAAAATGATATGTTGGTCATATCAAACGATCATCAAACCCATAGTTACCTATATGCATTATTAGTATGGTGGCCAAACATCCAATAGTACTCGGCACAAATCAAGCTGAACAAAGTACAGCGGTTAGCCTGTCCTGGAATCACAGGAGCAATATTCACATGCCTCACTGAAGCATTTGAGGTAATGCTGAACTTTCCACCACTGCACTCGTGTGTATTAAAGGAAGCGGCAATGAGTGCCTCCAGACTGCACCAGACATCAAAATTGAAGGCTGGAAGTCTATCTGGACACCTGAAGATTCTGGAAAATATTTTTTCTGAAATCGCTCAAGAATGCCTACTTTCTCGGAGCATCTTCAGACCCCAAAATTTTAGTCAGTTGCTAAGAAACGAACTTTTGAGGATTTCTATCCCCCATGCCTCTTTAAAGCAATTACATCTGCCCCAGCATCAACCAAAATTGTCGCAGAGGACCGACGGAAACAATGTCCTGTGTTTTATTCATGTGTGTGGCGGTAAAAATGAAAAATATGAAAAATATGAAATTTGCTGGTTCAAATGGATTATTGAACGATTTAAAATCGAGAAAGAACTTCCACCTACCTCTGGTGCCTAGATGGATGGATCTTCCTCCTTCCTTCAGGAATCTTGTGTTTAAACTACGAAAAGTGGGTTATCACACACGTGACAATGTCTTCCTTTTAACACTATAGCGGTGAGACGGAAACTTGAAGAACCAAAATGTTTTCCGTTTTAACTAAACTGGCGAGACGTATATCTTGAAAGCGGAGTGTTTCAAAGCGGAGTCGAAAGAAAACTGAATTCTTGTGATTTTCTTCGCGCGCATGCGTAAAGTGGAAGTATGCTTTCATGAACGCGAAATGATATATATATTTGAAAATTAAGGGAATTGCTTCGACCATATGAAAATACTTATATATAAAGAATAAAAAAATAAAAATAATAGTTTTTAACAAAAGATGGGTCAGGAATAAGGGAAACCTAACATTCTCCCCCCGTTTTGTTGAAGGCTTTCAACAAAACTAATTCTGTGGAAGGAGACACAATTTATTAATTGGTCTCTTATAGGTACCACTACTGGTTTTCACTGTAGCAACGCGAGCTACTTTGTCTAATCCAGGTGAAGTTCCACAACTCTGGCCATACGCCACTGTAAAGGCGATAAATTATCTTGCTTTATAATGACGAGATCGTCAACTTTCAAGGGATGATCAGGATCATTCCATTTGTGTTTCTGCTGCAAATTAGTTAAATATTCTAAATGCCACCTGGACCAGAAACAGGATTTCATCCTTTGTAATAACTCCCATCGTCCCAAAGAGTTCAGTTTTAGATGACTGAAATCAGGATCTGGAAGACAAGTTAAAGGTTCTAACGTTAAAAAATGCCCCGGAGTCAGAACCGACAAATCACTTGGATCAGAACTCAGCGGGCAAAGCGGTCTAGAATTCAATATAGCCTCAATTTGAGTTATAACTGTATACAATTCTTCGTACGTGAGAATTTGCGAACCGATAACTCTAGCAAAGTGTGTTTTGAATGATTTAACACCTGCTTCAACTAAGCCGGAAAATGGCTGCCTGTCGGGGTGAAATGACCAAACTAACTTTTCATTATCTGCGGCATTTTCATAATTTCATTAATATATTTATTTGCACCAACAAAATTTTACCACAATCACTAAAATGTATGAGCAGCGGCCTCGCCTTGCCATGAACCTGCGTAAGCCAGCCAGAAATGCCTCGGTTGTCATGTCTGAAATAAGTTCCAAATGTATGGCTTTAGTTGCAAAACAAATAAAACGCAGACATAAGATTTAACCGTCTTTGCCCCCGCGGATTTTGCCCAACGTAATGAAAAATGGGCCACAAAAATCAACAGCAACTACTGAAAAGCTTTTACCTGTGAAACTCGGTTTGCGGGAGATTGCCCATAGGGGTTGTAGGCTTCGCGGATTGAGGCGCCAACATCGGAAGCATTTTGTCCAACACTTTTCGGATGGTGCGACGCGGGGATAATATCAAAATTTTGTAATAAAAGAAAATGCAACGTCTGCAGTCCGGGATGCAGGTGAAGTTTATGAGATATTCTATTATTAAATCAGTGAGTCTATTCGAACGTGGTAGAAAAGAAGGGTGTTTTTATCATATTCTAAAAGCGAGTTGTGTAACCTTCCACCCACTCGCAATAAACCTTTGTGGTCTATAAAAAATACTGAGTTTTCTCAAATACTTAGGAAGCGGTTTATTATTTTTAATCTAGAAATTTCATCTTCGAATACAGAATACTGAGTGAATTTAACAAGAACAAGTAAAGCCTCGTGTAACTCAGTATCACTGAAACAAGAACCAATTAGTTTATTCAGCGGATGTCTCAAATTAAAATAAAATCTTCTGATGTATGCTATGATTCTCTGGATTTTCTCTAGAGAAGAAAAATTTTGTAGAATATTCTGCAATGAATCTACATCAGTGAATGCTACAAGCACCGTTCTGCGCTCTTGACAATCGAAGCTGTGAGATTCTAATTTTGAATTTTTGGATGGGCCAATCGGTTTCGGGTTTCTGTAACCAAAATGGGCCTCCCCACCATAGCGGATGATTAACTAATTCTCCGGGAAGGAGGCCAGGGAGGAACAATCAGCGGGATTATCTTTGGAAGATACATGACGCCACCACTCAGGAGAAACTTTATTTGTATCATAGATATACGATTAGCAATAAAAGTTTTGAACTTGTTTGGATCTGACTTTTACCCAATGTAAAACAATTGACGAATCCGTCCAAGTATATATTTGATCGAATCTGACTCTTTCGAATAAATCTCCAAAACGTAAGAGACTAACCTTGACAACAAAAGGGCAGCAGATAACTCTATCCTAGGAATAGATAATAATTTGGTAGGAGTAACTTTAGATTTTGCACTCAAAAGAGATACAAAATGCGGTTATTTTTATTACTCTGACGTACAGACAAGACGCATATGCGTTCTGTGAGCCATCACAAAAGGCATGTAATTCACAACGGGTGAAATCTTGGAATGGAATGAGACGGGAATTCCAATCTTCGATATTTCTGGTAGTTGACTTTTATATAATGTCCATTTTTTTTATAATTTGGTTGGGAGGGAGCTCATCCCAACCAACACCCTGTAACCATAATTCTTTCATTATCAGTTTTGCAAACAATGTGATTGGTGATAGAAACCCAAGAGGGTCGAATATTCGACTAAGTTCGGATAATATATTACGTTTGGTAAGCGGTTCCTCTAATAAATTAACAGAAAAAAAAAAAACACTGAAGAAGGAGTCCATTTTAACCCCAAGACTTTAATGGTTGACTCCCTTTTCTTTATCCATCGAATATGATTGATCATACAAATAATCTTTAGGTAAATTTTCTAAAAAATCAACATTATTACTCGACCACTTCTTGAGATGAAAACCACCACTTTTACATAATGAAATCAATTGACTTTGTACTGCAAGTGATTCGTCCAAAGAATCACATCCACCAATGACGTCATCTACATAAATATTATGGGACAGCAAAAGTTGCGACGCTAGTGGATAGTTTGTTTTTCATCGTCAGCCAATTTTGCCAACGTGCGGAGGGAAAGCCAAGGACTACTGGCTACCCCAAAGACACCGTACGTAAAACGATATTCAAGCAGCGGTTCATTTGGAGAAAACTCCCTTTGAAAATCTCTATAACGGTTGGAGCAAAATTTTGAAGATACATACGGCTAATCTGCGGTAAATGCAATGAGATGTATCTGAAAATTCCCAAAAAGCCAAAATATCCTTTTGTAATTTAGGTCCTGTCATCAACACGTCATTCAGTGAAATATTATTAGAACATTTTGCGCTTTGCATCGAAAACTATTCGAATTTTTTGTTGTGGTACTGTCTGGTTTGAAAACACAAGTATGTGGTATATAATAAGAAGGAACTTTAGATAATTCGGATTCCGGAATCGTTTCCATGTAATTGCACTCTATGTTTTCCCTTTAAAAAATTTTGGAATATTCATTATATAAATTTCGATTGGGGAAAATCTCCTTTCGAGGCTGTAAAAACGTCGAAGAGCTTATATCTCAAAATTCTCAAAATTCACGACTGCGGATTCTTTGAATGGGAGGGACACCATGTATCGTCCGGTCTCCGTGCAGTTGTAGTGTCCAAAAATAATTTTCACATTTTAATCCTCGACAGAAATCGTTTCTTCACAAGGATCTCTTCGATTTCCCAAAATCGCTTCAGCGATTCTCTAGTTGAGATATTTCTACAATTTAAAAAATGAATTGATTACTTTTGATTTTAGCTGCAACTTTTCCAAAAAAAAAATCCAACCAAAAGTGGATTAAACGCACTGGGTAAATTTTCATTACCAACACTACGGCCGTCCAAAAGAATTTTCTGAAATATTTCAGCGCCAAAAAAGTAGATCAATCGGTGCGGGTTTCGAGAACTGTGGGTCAGCCAAAGTAAGGGTTTTTTTATGTGACTCCAAGTAAAATGTATCAAACTTTAAAAGTAGGCATATCTGAACAAATGTGATCAAGAATTATTGCTTCAAAAGTTAAAATCGGATGCGTCGCTCCGGTCGGCTGAACAGTACAGCTAACCTTCAAGCGATGCCTGAGCGGTCATATTTCAGCCCCTTGTACAGCAACAGCGGGATTTGAACGGCAAACCTAAACGATGCAGGAATCGTTTGGAAATAAAATTTTGCTTGCGATCCACTATCCACTAATGCTCTTCCCAAATTGGAAATTACCACGACAATCAAAAAATTTCAATTTAACGGAAACCAAAAGACATTGTTTTGCTGTGAAAGATTGCACTAAGTGCTGCGGGGCCCGGGTTTCAGGAATATAATTTGCGGAGTTTCTTCAATTCGAAGGACTGGAACGGAAGAACCATCATTATTAGAATTTGATGATGAAGCTGAAATATTTTGCGGTCTGTCAAAATGTGTTGAGGGTGATAAGAGATTGGCAAAATTGCAAAGTACGAATGAAGAACATTTTGATTTGGAATGAGTATGATTTAAACAATTTGTGCACCAATGGTTTTGTTTAACAATATTATATCTTTCTCGGAGATTTTCCCAGGAATGAAGGACATTTATATAAAGCATGTTCAGATTTACAGAGTGGACATAGCCTTTTACTCGTATATGCCTGCGGATTTGCGGCAAACAAAGTGGTATTTCGAAAACTAGAAAGATTGGGGATTCGTGCGGTTCATTTGATATATTACAAGTATTATGAGTTTTGGGTTTATACGGATAGAATTCAATGAAAGTGATTGAACGCATTACACTGATTTGTTAAATAATCTATCATGTCAGTGAAATTAGGATTGGTAATCGATTTTGAACTGAGTTCTAATTCATAGCGGGCCACCGTAGTGGAGTCGAGTCTTTCAAAGCATATGACAAAGGATGAAACCCATTGATCTACAGGATAGGAAAATTGCGGAGAGCGGCAACGTTTTCGAAAATGTATCAATAATTTCCTAAAAAAGGCGGGTTTTCAATTGACATGCGCGGACTACACTCAATTTCGCCCAGTGAGCATTTGCTAAAAAACGGGGTTTGAATATCTTTGTGATTGCATTATGTTTCTAAATAATTGCTTGAAATAAGCGGTGTGCACGAAATCAACGTTTTGGCGGCCCTCCAATACAGAATGCAAGGGGGAAACTTTTCAATGCTAGAAAGAGACAATTATTGTGCACAAGAACGTTATAAAAGATCAATGAATGGAGGAACGCCTTTATGTCCCCATTGAAAGTTGGCAAATTCCCTTTCAGGAAGTTTTACTCTGGGTGCGGAGGGGCAATAATTTGTCCAACCTGAGTTTGTGGAACCCTTCAAATAAATCAGCATGAATTGCTTGAACTGAAAATAAATCCTTATCAAATGCGGTGCGGACAGATTCTTCAGTATCCAAAATATCTGTGGTTAGATCTTTCAAAAGAACTTAAGTTACTGATAATGTTAGACTGATGATCATTGAAATTCGATTCAATTTCCTTTAAAAAAATTTGAATCGTTGCCGAAACTCAGAATGAGCTTTACCATTTATAACGGCTATTTCAGCTACCCTTTCAAATTCTGACATTCTCTTTATTTCAGTATTTCGAAGAGCTTTCAATTTTTTTATCTTATCAGCCATTTTGTGAAACTAATCAAATAACTGATAAATTGAAATAAATACAAAAACCACTGTACCCAAGAACGGACCTGGGGAACCCTTTTATCGCAAAAAAAGGATACAAATTCCTACCTACAATTGTTTCACCAGCTGAATACCGGGACCTTTGAATTTATATTTTGAAAAAAAGGTCGAAGCAATTCTTCGTATTTAAATGAATAAAAGAAAAAACCAATAATCCAGGGGGTTCTTTGGCTCAAAGGACCAAAAAAATGTGGCGGTAAAATGAAAAATATGAAAAATATGAAATTTGCTGGTTCAAATGGGGTTATTGAACGATTTAAAAAACGAGAAAGAACTTCCCCACCTCTGGTGCCTAGGGGTGGATGGATCTTCCTCCTTCCTTCAGGGAATCTTGTGTTTAAACAGAAAATGGGTTATCACACGTGACAATGTCTTCCCTTTAACACTATAGCGGTGAGACGGAAACTTGAAGAACCAAAATGTTTTCCGTTTTTTAAATAAACTGGCGAGACGTATATCTTGGGAAAACGGGAGGTTTCAAAGGGAGTCGAAAGAAAACTGAATTCTTGCTTGATTTTCTGCGGCATGCGTAAAGTGAAGATGCTTTCATGAACGCGAAATGATATATATATTTGAAAATTAAGGGGAATTGCTTCGACCATATGAAAATACTTATATATAAAGAATAAAAAAAATAAAAATAATAGTTTTTAACAAAAGATGGGTCAGGAATAAGGGGAAACCTTAACAATGTGCATATAGCAAATAAAAAAATTTGAGACATTTTGCCAAACTGATGTATTCCCACTACTTGCCTGCATCCTTTCCCATTTGAATATTCAGAGAAAAAGCGGCAACTTTCAAAATTTTCTGGAAGACATGCAACATATTCTCTATACAATGGCATATACGTTTTGTCACAAATGATCTTTGTTCATTTTATTATCGGGTATTTTGATCAAAAGCTTAGATCCATACTCATCTATGTCATTGAAATTTAATTGATATAGTTTATCAGGGCGACATCCCTGGCAAACCAAATATTAATAAAAATTAAAAATTTCCCAAATTGTGGATACATTTCCGGGTCAGCTGAAGTCTATATTGAGATGTTTTTTGTAATTACTGCTCCGTTATTTTTGAACCTTTCTGGGTACTTTCAATCCCTATTCCAGACTTGCCAAACGAAGTCGTGAATTTAACACAATGTATTGAACTGTTGACAGAGGAGGGCACTTTGACTAACGATGCGAGCCCATGATGAAAACCTCAGATACCCAACAGATATCTTATATGCTGAAATGAAAATCCTTGATATTAGACAATTATATTACTTCTACTCCTGCATCAGATACCATTCACACTGGCAACAACATCAGTTACCAAATCATCAATACAATACTCGTCATAACAACCATATCATTCCATTCTTTAAAAACGACTCCAAAAGATCAATCTTATCTCGCCCGAAACCCCAAATTTCCCATTCCTGACGATATGAAAGCAGCAATAAATTTACACTCTTTAAAAGACGTTGAAGGAATACTTGAACTAGGTAGAAGACCATAATTTTCCTTAAATTAGAAAAATTTTCCCCCTTCGATTTCCCCAAAAAAATTTTTATTCAGGTTCACTATGTCGATCTCAATGTTACTATTACTACTACAAAAGATTTTATGATCCCAATATTGACACTACACTACAATATACCTTGTTTTGATATCTAAATTTCATGTTACCCCATTGACGATCTTTCATAACCACATATATCCTTGTCTTAATTTTTGTTTATATGTATCCCTATGTGTTTATATGTTTTATGTGTGTATATGTATATGTGTATATATGTGTTTTATATATATATATGTATATATACGTATCATAATAATAAGATTCTTGTTTATTTTTTTTTATATGATAAATTTTGTCATTGGGAAAAAAGGTTCTCCACTTATCGGTTTTTGCTCTTTGTCCAAAACCATCAATCTCAATCTAATTGTAATACTTGTGTTTCCCAGTGATCTCGATTGATTTTGATTGTGAATAAAGATTTTTTATTATTATTATACTGTTAACTTGTAATAAAATTCAAAAGATGATTCGTATACGAACATTTTCCAAAAATTTTACTTATACATTTAAAACGTGTTTCTTCGACTGATGGCAGGTTTGGGCAATTATTAATTTTTTCCCTACAAATTTGAATTTGGCCCAAAATTCTGGCAGGATGGAATAATCTCTTTATAATATCTACGCCATATCTAATCATAGCGGGCATTTCTAATGGGCACCAAAAGATTTGCAAACACCCTTTTTCTAATTGTTGGCACCCCTTCGATGACTGCCATGTATTTTCCAAGATTTTTTTAGCTCCCCGGGAGCATGTGTCCTTTTTTTTGAGAAAGTTGATGATCTGATTTTGATGGTGTTGTGGGTTTTTTGGTTTTCCCCCAACTGAAACAGCAAATGCGGCATCCATTCGAGTCTAGGGCTTCAATCAAGATTTTCATCTTGATATAATTTTATAGTTTAAAACTTTGCACTAGTATTTTTTAATTCTGAATTAAGTTATTATTTGTCGTTCACCTAAAAAGTTAAACATTACATAATTATCTAAGTTATTTTTAATATTCTTACATTCTAAACGTTCCTTCTTCATTAAGTAAATATAATCTGGTGAATGGTAATAAACGTTTCAATTCGTTCATCTGACAAAAAATTTTGACGTCTTTGGTTTATAGTTGTCACTTTTACGTTTCAGGAAAACACGTTATTTTTAATATTTCGTTATATCAATATCTTCTTTTGTGCGTGTAGTTCTCAGCATGGAGTAATGTGACCATAACGTAGTTGCCTTCAACATTGTAGCTGAATCGGAAAAGTATGCAGTAATGACATTTTTAGATCAGGAGGTCTTCTTTTTTTTTGGGAATAATCCATGAAACGTTTGTAAACGTATTCATATTTTGCGTTGGATTTATTTGGGGCCAAACTTAAGATGACATTTTCCCGCCTTTACCAACTCTGGTGGTACCCCCCCACCTGAACGTACCAGCACTGTCCCCTTTTAATTATTTTTTCCGATAGTAGGTATTAAACCGAAATGAGTAGTGAATATCTGACTTCTGTCACAACAATAAACAAACAGTGATTGTCAAGGAAATGATTTCATAGGTAATAAGATACTAATAAAAAATTGTTATGCATTTATAAAAATTCCTTAATTTATCATGAGAAACAGTATGAGTACCTCGTAGTAGAAGCATATTCCCAGATTTTGATTCTTGTTGGCCTCGGCTCAACGCCTCGGCCAACAATGTACATTGTCGTCCGGGAATGTATTGCTTTTACTATTAGATACACAATGTTCTATTCCTATATTCCAGATATAAACCATCAGACATTATGCCAGCTATGCATAAAGTGCATTTTGAATTATAAAAGCCAAAAAAAAATGCACAACGAAGGCCTCAACAGAAAAGGGGTCCTCGATTTGTTTCTGATATATCCCCAAATGGACAGAAGGGCTGGATGGGGGAACGGGGCCTAGTTTTAACTCTCAAAACTCCCAGGCAAAACTCCAATAATTTTCAAGCGGAAAACATACCAATTTTGAATGGAATCGGGCCATAATAACAAAACATGTCGCCATCTTGGGCTGCCATTTTTATTTGATAAACTTCGACAACATTCGTGGATTTTGACAAAAAAAATTTTTATCTCTGATCCTCAAATCCCCCATATACCAATTTTTTTTTGAATCGGGCTATAACCACAAAATCGTCGCCATATTGGAGCTTCCATCTTGAAA